>CAWUFW010000721.1:0-1200000 GCA_963921515.1 Calotriton arnoldi
TGAGGTACCATTTTTCTCGTAAGACTTTGGGGAACGCGGGGTGGGTGGAAATTTGTGGATCCACGCAGATTCCAGAACTTTCCACCACAGAAATGTGGGGAAAATGTGTTTTTTTTTGACAATTTGTTATGTTTGCAAGGGATTCTGGGTAACAGAACCTGGAGGGAGGCAGTCAAGTCACCCCATCCTGGATTCCCCTGGGTGTCTAGTTTTCAAAAATGTATAGGTTTGCTAGGTTTCCCTAGGTGCCGGCAGAGGTAGGGTTCAAAAACTACAGCTAGGCACTTTGCCAAAAAAGGGTCATTTTTCACTGCGAAATTGAGGTGTGACCGCGTTGCGTTTGCGCCGTTTCCTGTCGCAGGCACTAGGCCGACCCACACAAGTGAGGTACCATTTTTCTCGTAAGACTTTGGGGAACGCGGGGTGGGTGGAAATTTGTGGATCCACGCAGATTCCAGAACTTTCCACCACAGAAATGTGTGGAAAATTTGTTTTTTTGGACAATTTTTTATGTTTGCAAGGGATTCTGGGTAACAGAACCTGGTGGGAGGCAGTCAAGTCACCCCATCCTGGATTCCCCTGGGTGTCTAGTTTTCAAAAATGTATAGGTTTGCTAGGTTTCCCTAGGTGCCGGCAGAGGTAGGGTTCAAAAACTACAGCTAGGCACTTTGCCAAAAAAGGGTCATTTTTCACTGCGAAATTGAGGTGTGACCACGTTGCGTTTTGCGCCGTTTCCTGTCGCAGGCACTAGGCCGACCCACACAAGTGAGGTACCGTTTTTCTCGTAAGACTTTGGGGAACGCGGGGTGGGTGGAAATTTGTGGATCCACGCAGATTCCAGAACTTTCCACCACAGAAATGTGTGGAAAATTTGTTTTTTTGGACAATTTTTTATGTTTGCAAGGGATTCTGGGTAACAGAACCTGGTGGGAGAGCAGTCAAGTCACCCCATCCTGGATTCCCCTGGGTGTCTAGTTTTCAAAAATGTATAGGTTTGCTAGGTTTCCCTAGGTGCCGGCAGAGGTAGGGTTCAAAAACTACAGCTAGGCACTTTGCCAAAAAAGGGTCATTTTTCACTGCGAAATTGAGGTGTGACCGCGTTGCGTTTTGCGCCGTTTCCTGTCGCAGGCACTAGGCCGACCCACACAAGTGAGGTACCATTTTTCTCGTAAGACTTTGGGGAACGCGGGGTGGGTGGAAATTTGTGGATCCACGCAGATTCCAGAACTTTCCACCACAGAAATGTGGGGAAAATGTGTTTTTTTGACAATTTTTTATGTTTGCAAGGGATTCTGGGTAACAGAACCTGGTGGGAGGCAGTCAAGTCACCCCATCCTGGATTCCCCTGGGTGTCTAGTTTTCAAAAATGTATAGGTTTGCTAGGTTTCCCTAGGTGCCGGCAGAGCTAGGGTTCAAAAACTACAGCTAGGCACTTTGCCAAAAAAGGGTCATTTTTCACTGCAAAATTGAGGTGTGACCACGTTGCGTTTTGCGCCGTTTCCTGTCGCAGGCACTAGGCCGACCCACACAAGTGAGGTACCATTTTTCTCGTAAGACTTTGGGGAACGCGGGGTGGGTGGAAATTTGTGGATCCACGCAGATTCCAGAACTTTCCACCACAGAAATGTGGGGAAAATGTGTTTTTTGGACAATTTTTTATGTTTGCAAGGGATTCTGGGTAACAGAACCTGGTGGGAGGCAGTCAAGTCACCCCATCCTGGATTCCCTGGGTGTCTAGTTTTCAAAAATGTATAGTTTTGCTAGGTTTCCCTAGGTGCCGGCAGAGCTAGGGTTCAAAAACTACAGCTAGGCACTTTGCCAAAAAAGGGTCATTTTTCACTGCGAAATTGAGGTGTGACGACGTTGCGTTTTGCGCCGTTTCCTGTCGCAGGCACTAGGCCGAC
Source organism: Calotriton arnoldi (assembly GCA_963921515.1). Classification (NCBI taxonomy): domain Eukaryota; kingdom Metazoa; phylum Chordata; class Amphibia; order Caudata; family Salamandridae; genus Calotriton; species Calotriton arnoldi. The sequence continues at coordinate 1,905 of CAWUFW010000721.1, forward strand.
CCACACAAGTGAGGTACCATTTTTCTCGTAAGACTTTGGGGAACGCGGGGTGGGTGGAAATTTGTGGATCCACGCAGATTCCAGAACTTTCCACCACAGAAATGTGGGGAAAATGTGTTTTTTTGACAATTTTTATGTTTGCAAGGGATTCTGGGTAACAGAACCTGGTGGGAGGCAGTCAAGTCACCCCATCCTGGATTCCCCTGGGTGTCTAGTTTTCAAAAATGTATAGGTTTGCTAGGTTTCCCTAGGTGCCGGCAGAGGTAGGGTTCAAAAACTACAGCTAGGCACTTTGCCAAAAAGGGTCATTTTTCACTGCGAAATTGAGGTGTGACCGCGTTGCGTTTTGCGCCGTTTCCTGTCGCAGGCTCTAGGCCGACCCACACAAGTGAGGTACCATTTTTCTCGTAAGACTTTGGGGAACGCGGGTGGGTGGAAATTTGTGGATCCACGCAGATTCCAGAACTTTCCACCACAGAAATGTGTGGAAAATGTGTTTTTTTGGACAATTTTTTATGTTTGCAAGGGATTCTGGGTAACAGAACCTGGTGGGAGGCAGTCAAGTCACCCCATCCTGGATTCCCCTGGGTGTCTAGTTTTCAAAAATGTATAGGTTTGCTAGGTTTCCCTAGGTGCCGGCAGAGGTAGGGTTAAGAAACTACAGCAAGGCACTTTGCCAAAAAAGGGTCATTTTTCACTGGGAAATTGAGGTGTGACCACGTTGCGTTTTGCGCCGTTTCCTGTCGCAGGCACTAGGCCGACCCACACAAGTGAGGTACCATTTTTCTCGTAAGACTTTGGGGAACGCGGGGTGGGTGGAAATTTGTGGATCCACGCAGATTCCAGAATTTTCCACCACAGAAATGTGGGGAAAATGTGTTTTTTTGGACAATGTTTTATGTTTGCAAGGGATTCTGGGTAACAGAACCTGGTGGGAAGCAGTCAAGTCACCCCATCCTGGATTCCCCTGGGTGTCTAGTTTTCAAAAATGTATAGGTTTTCTAGGTTTCCCTAGGTGCCGGCAGAGCTAGGGTTCAAAAACTACAGCTAGGCACTTTGCCAAAAAAGGGTCATTTTTCACTGCGAAATTGAGGTGTGACCGCGTCGCGTTTTGCGCCGTTTCCTGTCGCAGGCACTAGGCCGACCCACACAAGTGAGGTACCATTTTTCTCGTAAGACTTTGGGGAACGCGGGGTGGGTGGAAATTTGTGGATCCACGCAGATTCCAGAACTTTCCACCACAGAAATGTGGGGAAAATGTGGTTTTTTGGACAATTTTTTATGTTTGCAAGGGATTCTGGGTAACAGAACCTGGTGGGAGGCAGTCAAGTCACCCCATCCTGGATTCCCCTGGGTGTCTAGTTTTCAAAAATGTATAGGTTTGCTAGGTTTCCCTAGGTGCCGGCAGAGCTAGGGTTCAAAAACTACAGCTAGGCACTTTGCCACAAAAGGGTCATTTTTCACTGCGAAATTGAGGTGTGACCACGTTGCGTTTTGCGCCGTTTCCTGTCGCAGGCACTAGGCCAACCCACACAAGTGAGGTACCATTTTTCTCGGAAGACTTTGGGGGACGCGGGGTGGGTGGAAATTTGTGGATCCACGCAGATTCCAGAACTTTCCACCACAGAAATGTGGGGAAAATGTGGTTTTTTTGACAATTTTTTATGTTTGCAAGGGATTCTGGGTAACAGAACCTGGTGGGAGGCAGTCAAGTCACCCCATCCTGGATTCCCCTGGGTGTCTAGTTTTCAAAAATGTATAGGTTTGCTAGGTTTCCCTAGGTGCCGGCAGAGGTAGGGTTCAAAAACTACAGCTAGGCACTTTGCCAAAAAAGGGTCATTTTTCACTGCGAAATTGAGGTGTGACCGCGTTGCGTTTTGCGCCGTTTCCTGTCGCAGGCACTAGGCCGACCCACACAAGTGAGGTACCATTTTTCTCGTAAGACTTTGGGGAACGCGGGGTGGGTGGAAATTTGTGGATCCACGCAGATTCCAGAACTTTCCACCACAGAAATGTGGGGAAAATGTGGTTTTTTGACAATTTTTTATGTTTGCAAGGGATTCTGGGTAACAGAACCTGGTGGGAGGCAGTCAAGTCACCCCATCCTGGATTCCCCTGGGTGTCTAGTTTTCAAAAATGTATAGGTTTGCTAGGTTTCCCTAGGTGCCGGCAGAGCTAGGGTTCAAAAACTACAGCTAGGCACTTTGCCAAAAAAGGGTCATTTTTCACTGCGAAATTGAGGTGTGACCACGTTGCGTTTTGCACCGTTTCCTGTCGCAGGCACTAGGCCGACCCACACAAGTGAGGTACCATTTTTCTCGTAAGACTTTGGGGAACGCGGGGTGGGTGGAAATTTGTGGATCCACGCAGATTCCAGAACTTTCCACCACAGAAATGTGGGGAAAATGTGTTTTTTTGGACAATTTTTTATGTTTGCAAGGGATTCTGGGTAACAGAGCCTGGTGGGAGGCAGTCAAGTCACCCCATCCTGGATTCCCCTGGGTGTCTAGTTTTCAAAAATGTATAGGTTTGCTAAGTTTCCCTAGGTGCCGGCAGAGGTAGGGTTAAAAAACTACAGCTAGGCACTTTGCCAAAAAAGGGTCATTTTTCACTGCGAAATTGAGGTGTGACCGCGTTGCGTTTTGCGCCGTTTCCTGTCGCAGGCACTAGGCCGACCCACACACGTGAGGTACCATTTTTCTCGTAAGACTTTGGGGAACTCGGGGTGGGTGGAAATTTGTGGATCCAGCAGATTCCAGAACTTTCCACCACAGAAATGTGGGGAAAATGTGGTTTTTTTGACAATTTTTTATGTTTGCAAGGGATTCTGGGTAACAGAACCTGGTGGGAGGCAGTCAAGTCACCCCATCCTGGATTCCCCTGGGTGTCTAGTTTTCAAAAATGTATAGGTTTGCTAAGTTTCCCTAGGTGCCGGCAGAGCTAGGGTTCAAAAACTACAGCTAGGCACTTTGCCAAAAAATTGTCATTTTTCACTGCGAAATTGAGGTGTGACCACGTTGCGTTTTGCGCCGTTTCCTGTCGCAGGCACTAGGTCGACCCACACAAGTGAGGTACCATTTTTCTCGTAAGACTTTGGGGAACGCGGGGTGGGTGGAAATTTGTGGATCCACGCAGATTCCAGAACTTTCCACCACAGAAATGTGGGGAAAATGTGTTTTCTTTGACAATTGTTTATGTTTGCAAGGGATTCTGGGTAACAGAACCTGGTGGGAGGCAGTCAAGTCACCCCATCCTGGATTCCCCTGGGTGTCTAGTTTTCAAAAATGTATAGGTTTGCTAGGTTTCCCTAGGTGCCGGCAGAGCTAGGGTTCAAAAACTACACCTAGGCACTTTGCAAAAAAAGGGTAATTTTTCATTGTGAAAATGTGGTACGTCCACGTTGCATTTTGAGCCATTTCCTGTTGTGGGCACAAGGGCTACCCACACAAGTGAGGTACCATTTTTATCGGGAGACTTAGGGTAACACAGAATTGTAGAGCAACTGTTATTACCTATTGACTTTCGATGCATTTCTGCCTTCCAAATGAAAGACAATGTGTAAAAAATAAGTCATTTTGAAAAATGACCTATAATTCTCATGCTAGTATGGGTACTCCCAATTTCGGAAATGTGCAAATATCTACTGTTTCTAAAATCTACATTTTGTTCCCATTTCAGAAATACATAGGTGTCTTTCATAACAATTTTTCCATGTATACATTTTCCCAAAATAATTGCTATATACCCGGTACTTAAAAATAAATCATTGCAAGATGTTGCTCAATTATTGGCTCTGGGTTCGTCGGGTTCTTGGTGAACCTACAAGTCCTATATATCCCCACAACCAGAAAGGTCCAGCGGATATAACGGTATATTGCCTTTAAATAGCTGTCATAATTAGAAGAAGTTACAGGTGAAAACGTTGACACAAATGGCTGTTTTTTTCAACTAATTTTCAATGTTTCCTTTATTTAACTGTTAGTTTCTATAAGGAAAACTTTAAGGATCTACACAAATGACCCCTTGCTGAATTCAGAATTTTGTCTACTTTTCATAAATGTATGGCTTTCCAGGATCCATTATTGGTTTCATACCCATTTCTACCATTAACTGGAAGGAGGTTGAAAGCACAAAAATAGCAAAAATAGGCTATGTCCCAGAAAAATGCCAAAACTGTGTAAAAAAAGTTGGTTTTCTGACAAAAGTCTGCTTGTCCCTGAAAGCTGGGAAGATGGTGATTTCATCCCCACAACCCCTTTTTGATGCCATTTGCAGGGAAAAATCAAGACGCTTTCATCTGTAGCCCTTTTTTTGCCTTTTTCCAAAAAAAACCAAAATTTAGCTATATTTTGACTAATTTCTGGGTCCCCTCCAGGGGAATCCACAAACCCTGGGTACCTTTACAATCCCCATGATGTTAGAAAAAAAGGACGCAAATTTGGCATGGATACCTTATGTGGTCAAAAAGTTACAGGGGCCTAAGCGCGCACTACCCCAAATAGCCAAAAAAAGGCTTAGCACAGGAGGGGAAAAGGCCTAGCAGCGAAGGGGTTAAATACTTGCAATAGTCTTTCGTAATACGCGTGCACTGACTCCTTTGGTTCTTGAGTGGTTCTATCTATTTTAACCCAAATCTGTTTCTTTTGGAGGAATTTTCCCTTTCAAGAAAGTAATCACTTGTTGATACTTTTTCATCACGTCTTCTGAAGGCGCACCTGTCTTTGCATCTCTGGGATGCTCTTCAGTTGGCCAATCAACGGTAATTTTACATTCTGTCCACAAATCAGTTGGTACCACTATATCAAACAGGCCATCCAAATCCTTTACTAATACCTTTGAAACTTTCACAAACCTCTCTACCTGCTTGTACCATTCAACCGGTTTCTCTCTTAATCTGGGGAAATCATTCGTAAAAGACAAAATATCCTGTATAGACCATGGAACATGAACATATCCACCACCGGGAACTTCTCTCATCAGACACACTCTTTCAACCTGTTCTGTCTCTCTTAATGGGAATGCAGATGTCTCCTTTGTAGCTGCCTTATCCCTTTTTCTTGTCCATCTACCTCTCCATCAGTCTGCATCTCCCCATTTCTTCAAAATATACATCAATTCTTTTATCTGTAATCTCCTTCCTGACGCATTCAAACTTTCTAAATCCTTCTCAGTAAATTCTGACCTATATGGTTTTTGTAATATTTGTGACTTTTCTACATCTATTCCAAATTCTGAAGCCACTTCTACTATCTTCTCATGAAGATTCTTTGCTCTCCAGGTTATACTTTTACACAAAAACAACAGTTCCTCATCTCCATATGAACCTAATCAGTCTGTGCTTATAGCACCAATAATCATTTCTTCTAAATCCACTTTCAACTTGCCTACATCTATATTTGGTGTTTGGGGTTTTTTCTTGTCTAATCCTTTTGCCCACTCCTCTAGATCTTCTGGTGAAAATCCTTTAGAGTTCCCTGCTACTGGAGTGACAATCAGTTCCTTTCTCCTTTTATTTACTGGTGAATTTCTCTTCGGGTTTCAGTCACCATTTCAAGATTAGGGAGATCTAGTAATGAGACATTTGAATCACTTTCACTAGTTTGATCTCCTAACATTACTGCCTCTTTCCTAACATTATTCTGTGGGACTGTCACTGTTTGTAATCTCGGAGTATCCCGTTTATCCGCATATAATTGAATAACAGGACCAATTGTTACTGGTACTGTCAAAGCTTCAGCATTTAAACCTAACTGATTTATTTTCAGAATTATTTCTTCTTTTGTCTTATTCAACGCATTCCTTTCTTTTTCCTGTAATACTCGGGTGACTGTTGGATCATATAAAACCTGTGGAACTAATGGAGTTCCCATCATTGGTGCACTTAGAGTTGTCTCTCTAGCACTTTCTTGATAAGGTGGAGGTCTTTTAACTAAAATGTCCTCTAATAACTCATCATCAGATTCATCACATCCTGTCCCTGTCATACCTATGTGTTTCATTTTTTCTTTACACTTACTCCCTACTTGATCCTCAGCCATCAACAATGGATACAAGCCTTCCGTTACTACAGCTCTTCTCCATCTTTTCATCTGATCTCCTCGGGTATCAAACGGATATCTGGGAAAAAATCCTCTATTTATTCTTCTACCTCCTCTGTATTTCTCTCGTTCGAATGGCTCAACTTCCCATTCCTCCAAAGCTTCATACTGCATTAACCTAGGACTGGGTTCTAATGAATTCATCCGATTTCTCAAATTCTGAAGAATCCTCACATTAAACGTACCATGTTCAGGGAAAGCTAGAACACTATCACCTTTCGTATACTCTACCCAATTTTCCAACCAGACACAAGTATGATATCCTCATTCCATCATCATAAAGGAGGTGGCATAAGAATTCCTTCTCTAGTTACTACACGTTTATCCTTTTTAAAGAAACTTTTGATTTTATTAATCAACTTCATTCTTCCGATCCCTGTGACTAATTGTTTCAGCAGGCAAATCCTAGAGACTCTTCCGTATTTTTCACGTATCCTATTTGTCAACACTCGTCCTATACCAGCGCGACTCACACCAACAGTCCAATCAGGGCTCACTACGTATTCTCTTCCTTACCAATACCAGCGCGGTTCTTGTCTACCAGCCAATCAGAGCTTTCAACACACCCACTTGTCTGACCAATGCCAGCGCGGCTCTTTGTGACGTCAGTATTACTCCTACTACTGACTCTCCCTTGACAATCTGCACTTGTTACACACCTGCTGTCTCGACCAATACCAGCGCGGCTCTTTGTGACGTCAGTATGACTCCTGCTACTGACCCTCCCTTCACAAGGTAATACGACAATGTATTTTCTAATTTTTCTTTATAAATTTCTGTTAGTAACAACGTAAAAACAGCGCTACTCTGTCTGCTCCGCTAATCCAAAGATAGTTTATTCACTTGCTTCAAAAAGAAAGTACTTCCTTACACTGTGAGTAAAAACCACTGTTTACCCTTCACTTAAGCTCGGGGAGGACCTATTACTCCTCTAGGGATACTCCTCCTTTGGGTAAGGCCAAAGTTTCACAGGTGGGCCCTTTGCTATCACTCACTCTCGGCTCTTATACGATATAGTCCCTAATATAACAGCTCAGCCCTCCGTAGCTTTTAGGTATTATGACAACAGACAAGTAACCTTCTGCAGTGTGATTTCCTTACCACACTCTTCTAAATTCCATTCCCGGGGTTCCCAGGTATCTCTGTACCTGTACTTCCAGACAACATAGAACAGGACACTAACTTTTCATGTTATGAACATATAATCATTAATCACCATACTAATCAATAATAACCATAACTCTGCCACCAGTAAAACTGATCCAGCGCGAAGGCCAGGGTTGAATATTTCACACAAACGGAATGTTTCAATGGGCCCATATGCATTTATCCAAAATGCTCATCCACACTCCCTGGCCAATCCGCTGGGGGGTCAAGTTTTATAATTCACTTCTGATTAGTTATTTCCCTGAAACCATAAATCAGGTTACAATATCATTTCAATGCCTAACTAATCTTCACGAATCAACACTCTTCCTCTGGTCGATGGACCATTAGTTGAGTTAGTTGATGGTGATATTAACAACTTCTTAACTAATGCAAAATTCTTAGTGAAATAACCACAGAGTCTGAGTAAGATTCATAAGCTTTATCTAAAATTTCAGTCATAAGTTGAACGCTCATCAATTACAGATTCACAGTGCAAACTCCATCATTCTTCAATGGGAGAGAGAAAATTCATTTAACAAAATACATTCAACTACACAAACTCATTCAACAAATCAAATGCATAAGAGTGGATAAATGTAGAGACAAAAGGCACGTAATAACACATTTACAAAGAAATATGCAAATTTTAGGGACAGAATGACATTTACCTAATAGAGATGACCGGAAAACCACCTCTCTGGCCAAAGGACTGGTGGGGGTCCCTGACTTAGGATCAGGAAACAAAGACTATAGGACAGGATCAGGACAGGACTGATACTTACTAGACTTCTCTACAAACCCGACGCACCAGGGCGATTCCCTCTCTTACACTCTCTCCCTCCTCGATATTCTTCCGCAATCTTCGAATCTAATCAGGTGGTCGTTTCGGATCTGAATCTTCCGAGTCTGCTCTCGTCTCTCCCTCTCTCTCAGCGTTCACGTGCAGCAGCTCTCCAAATGTATTGCTCTATGCGTGCTCAATGCAGCAGTTTACTTAATCTCAAGTCACTCTAGTTATAGACTTTATTTCTACATGTCCCACCCTCAAGAGTTGCAAATTTTATTAAAATACGGAATATGATTGGACGGGGTTAGGGGAGTCTTTGTCACACCATGCTGACATATTCATTTTTATTAGGATGCTTATTGTTTGCTAACCCTTCCCCTTTAGCTCATTCATGTTTTCCTCTTCCCATGCATATTTTGTTGCAAATGTAATAATTCATTTAATACAAGCTTCATAGACGAGTGTTACATGTCTTCTTTTTCTCATGTCTTCTGCCCTTGAAACTTGGCAGTCATTCAGCTCTTTCGGTCACCAGGTCACATCATTAATTCACTGAGCATGCGCAGCTTTCGGTTACTTGTCGCCATTTTCTTTTTCCGTCATACTTTAGCAGGCCCGAATGCACACTATTAATAAAAGAATCATAAACAGATGTTATTTTCTTAAACATATAACCCTCACTGTTCACCACCCACTTCTACTCTATCCCATGTTATTATTTTCTTTCTGGGCAAAAGCATTAATAACAGCAGCTTTCTTTTAAATTCAAGCAAGCATATGCTGGGCATGCGGTACCTCAAGACCGCGTGTTAGTCTTTCTTGCGCATGCGTGAGGTTTTTCCCTCTCAAAGCGAGTTAGTCACGTTATCTCTACGTAGTTCAGGTTTGCACATGCGCAAAGCATTTTCGCAAATTTAAGTGGGTTTTAGTTGCGTTGCTTTTTATTTCTCATTAATTTAAGCATGCGTAAGCTTTTCCCCCCATGTGTCGGTGTCTGGTGTATATTAGTTTCGTCTCATCTACGTTTTTAACGATTAGTGAAAGTTAATGGAGGATTTATACGAGTAAGTTTCATTTTCTTGAATCCTTGCTCCATCAATACTACTGTACACTAAAGAGCCAGGAGTTTTAATCGCTAATGTTGTCTTTTGATGTCAAGTCTGATCCTTATATTCTGCTTCCATATCTAAACCCTGATATGCTTGGTGGGCACTGTTGATCAATACCTATTCTGGTTTAAAGATATCCAATGACAAGGCAGGATAGGTGTTGTGTCCCTCTCTGCCTTCCTTATTCCACACTCGTGCATCGGAGTTATTTGTTGAACGTGCAGGATGTCTGGACCACGTGGCCAAGTCAGCAGGACACATGGCCAGTGGCAATGACATGGTTGCAAGATAGGGAGACCAGATTTTTAAACCAAATACCGAGACATTAAAAAAAATAGAAGTAGGACTACAATTTCACATCACAGAGGGGCCAGAATGACTTAAAAGACAGCACTGACCAACGTAGCAAGCACAGACACCGAGGCACTAAGTGGCATAAATTAAATACAGCTATTCTACAAACCATCATAAGTGCTAATTAAATTGGTTTCTGAAAAGACTGGTACCTATTCCTGAACTGGAACTCATAAAAGCGTGTTCAGTGGAGCCTCTCAAAATACCCGGAACAAGTGCATAATTTACTGAAATCTGCAGAGACAGATAACCAAAAAACGGGACTGTCTGTGCAAATCCGGGACACCTGGTCACCCTACTGCAAGAGAGAGCATACAGCTCAATGTGATCTGCAGACTAAAGCAGAACTTATAGCGCTAAGAGGTGAAAGTTTCGAAAACAACTAAACACGTGTTAATATAGGCGAGGGCCTTTAATGAGGGAGCGGGCCTTTAATGGCCGGTAGATCACACTACGGAGCGCTCGAAGGATATTAGAACATTCCACCCCTAAAGGGCAGAATGTTCTAATTGGTAAAAACAAAGGCCTCATGGAGCCCGAGGGAGTTAAAATCCCCTTGGGCTACGTAGGCCTTTGTTCACAAACATTGGAATGTTGATGCCCCGGGTTTCTACCAGCCATTAGAAGCCTGGAGCACTCCTTAGTCTTCAATGGAGCACTGAACATTCAAATGTTTTAATTGTGAATGCACCTCATCCTACTGCTGAGAATATTTCTGGCGTTTTCGCCGATCTTGTCATAAAGCCAGACAGGGACTTTAACTCCTTCCTAATACTCTGCAGCTATAATGTCCGGGCTAACCATTCCAAAAGGTCACACACAGGAGTACTTTTGTTTAACTTACAGGGAATATGGTGTAATTCAGTGGTGCAAAGACCTACAGGAAAGAAGGGCACACATTAGATATCTTTTATGCCAGGGAAGAACTGGAAACTCGAGAAAAAGAACCCAATTCAACGGCTGGTCATACCACTCTCTGATGACATATGTGGTTTATCACCATGGACTGGCCGGGCACTGGAAAGAAGTCCTATGTTCTTTAGGAAGTAGTTAAAGATTCCTTCATAAGAATATCTTGCTGAACACTCCCTGGGTGTATTTAGCCCTTCCAGACAAACCCAACAACGTGTGCACTTTACTCTAAAGCTGGCTTCCCTTTGGAGCTGTTAGTTAAAAAATGTGTAAACAGAAAATGTGCCTCAAGGAAGAACAGCACAGAAACTGACTCTACTTTGAAATCTGGCTATTTAGGTATAGTTCAAAGGTACTAATACCTGATCGAGCTGTAAAGAAGATCTGTTGCTTCAATTGACTTGAGGATGTGTGGCCCATTTGGGAACTACCAGGGCCGGATTGGCCTTAGCGGGCACCGCGCGTTTTCCCGGTGGGACTGAAGGGTGGGGGCGGTTTTTGACCCGTGGTCATGGTTTTGTTACTGGGGGCTGGAATTGCAGCAGTGCTGCAATATTGGCCCCCTGTAACAAAAGCGGCAGTGGTGCTTTACACTAGCACCATCTAAATGAAGCATCACAATTCTCGGAACTGTATGTTTCCATTGCTTCTTTTACAACAAAGTTGCCACATAATTAAATACAAAAATAAAAACAATCTATGCTAAAATTCAAACTAAATATTTAGTGGTCAAGAATTCTTAAGTAGAACCCTGACCCTGTCATAGTTCTCTGGGATCTGGAACTGCTAGGTCGCTCTCCACAGGTTTTTTCCAGATTGCCAGTAGTTAGACTTATTGCAAGCATTCCTCCCATAACTTTTTGTGTGTTGATGTACTGCCGCAAGAGGCAAGGGTACGCTCCGAAATGGGTCCCAAAGATTACTGTGCCACTGGAACCAAGCTGCACTGGACTGATGAGCCCAATTCAAGATGAAACTGTTCTTGGGTTGCTTGTGTTCCAGTTCATTGAGGACCTGCTCAGGCACTTCGTGCTGGACTGTTCCTATTGGTGCAGGGTCAAGACTGATTTGCCTATGGCTAGGTCCAAACTGAGGTTGCACAGTGGGCAAAAGAAAAATGGATCGGATTGTTACCCTGAGCGATTGCCAGTGGTTAGATTTATTGGAAGCATCCTCCCATCACTTTTTGTGTGTTTTAAGAAATGGAGAGTAATAACTCCTGTGCTGTTTGACCTTCACTGAACCCGAGTACAGAAGAGGTTCCTCTACAAGGTATAATGTACAGTACATAAAGCATTATAATTGATTTCCATGACTTTATAAAGCGTTATAATAGAGTTTAGTGAAATCAGTGGAAAAAATGCAAAATGTTCCTTCTAGAGTCTTCTGCTCAGTCTATAAACAGCTGGCCCTGACCCTTAAGTTTAGGAAGACAATAAAGGTGGCAGGTCATTCTCAGTTCAGGTGACTCTGGCAAAGAACCCCGTCCCATCCACCCATCTTTCATAGTGAACCACCTGGAATTCAGAAAACCCATGGAAACATACTGACAGACCGGCTCAGATTGTTATCGCTGTTGATATCAACCATGTTCATATGGAGAATAACCTCCGGGATCTGGAATTGCTGGATTCTTTGCCACAGGTTATTTTTCCAGATTACAGAGACTATTCTGCTCTTAAGCTGTGGTAAATATAAGCAGAATGGGCACAGTGGGTCAGTGTGCAAGAGCTGTGGGGTGGGAAGGCTGTTGTGGGCAGGAAAGGCTTTGGAGTTTCTTTGATCAGTTATGATGCTCCCCCGCACTCTGCGCGAGGGGGTCCGGTGGGGACAGGCAGTGCCTCTGTTTTTTCCCAGTGAGTTTCCACGCCTGGTAAAATCAGACACGGCATCTAAACACCTGGGGACAGATTTACAAGCCCCCTGCGCCACTTTTGCGTCACTTTTAACATGGGAAAAGTGACGCAAAAGTGGCGCAAAGGGCTTGTAAATCTGCCCCCTGGTAATTTCAGATGCAGGAACACCAAGGATCAACACAAAGGTACCGCTCTGTCCGATAAATGAAGGCCCAAAAAGCTCCAGGGGGACTAAACTGTGCTCATGAAGAAACTTATAACACTTCCTTTCTGTTAATATGTTTCCCCTTCGTCGGTATATGAGCCCACAGGCAATGGCATTCATAGTGTGATATAAATATTCAAGAATTTACATCAAGTGATCACCAACAAAGGGCTGTAGTTCTCACTTCTTCTCTTTTTACTCTAGAGTGCCACCCAGAGGCTGGCCGTGGAGTTGACCCTCTACATAGAGTTTTCATGGATATTGTCTTGTACATGCACGAGCAACCCTTGCAAGTGCAGAGCCCCGGATACTGATTCTTTGCAGATGAGAACAATTATTGCAACAGGAACATTTAAACAAAAGCACAAGAGAGGTGAGAGTCCTATTATCCAGTTTGTTAACTTTGGCCCAGACTGTGATAGAACTTAGTTAACTCTCAGCCTCCGGCAGGGAGGAAAAGAGAATTAGGCTCGTGTGCTGTCTGTCAACACAGCAATAAACGTTATGTTGATTTCACACAAAAATGTCCTATTACACCCAGAGTCTATTGCACTTTAAGTATGATGGAATGTCACTGAACCATTCAAAAGTGCATCTTGAGTGGAAAATAGAGAAGCAGCTGCTGATAATATGGCAACGAAGAGGTAATCTTAGGTCAGCAGCTGATTTCATACGAAAGTGGGAGACCACCTTTACACCTTTGCTGTAAATTAAAAATGTATTGGTTATCTGGAACCTAGAGTGGGAAAAGCACATGTTTGGTAAGGAGCAACATGAGTTGGAGGACTAGTGTTCTCTGTCACTGTCCACTACCTGGAAGGTCGTGTTCATTTGCAAAGATGCTTGATGCACATCTGTGCTCTAGATGCGCTGTGTATGGGAAACATCTCAGCTCTTACTGCCCACAGGGACGAAGGGAAAGAGGGAATGAGCCACTGTGTTCCTGCACCCAGGCATAAGGGGCAAGCCCAGTTCAGGACAGAGGAGGAGTCTTGACTTGTCTTGGCGCGACCAGGAGCCCGCACGCACACAGAGGGCAGGCTTGCTATTCCATGCTGCTGAAACAAGGAGCCTGGCAGCAGCATGAGCAGCTCCTTCTTGCGGTCTGCTGCTGGCAGTTTTCCAGTTTTTCACCATCCTAGCGGAATGAGCAGGAGCGTAGCTCATTCAGTGAGATTTGGGGAGGGTTGGGGGTGAATCTCAAATTTCCCAACTAAAAAGGCATTGGGCTGCAGGGTGGAGGGGTGGGATGACCACAGTGTGAGATGGACTGTTTCGTGAGGAACAGGGTCAGTACTGATTTGCATTAAGTGGGCCTCTGTCTAGTGTGGCACAGTGAGTGAAAAACAATGGGTTGGAACGCAATATTGAGTGGTTGTCACTGGTTAGACTATTTGCAGGCATTTACCGCATCCCGTACTGGGTGTTTGTTTGCCAGTAGTATGCCTAGACACCTGGAAATATCACAGCTTTCCATGCGCACTACTTCCAAAGTTTCTGAATTTCAAAATGTAGTAACTTTGCACACATTCAAGGACTACTTCTATGGGTGCGTATTTACTATTTATTTGGTAAACCGGTCACTAAATATGTTTGCACTCCAAAAAATTAATTAATTAAAAGCTCTTAGTGACATGAAAATGATGAGAAAACCTACACAGACATAGCAGACCCGACTCAGGCTCCCCAGACCCAACTACCAAGTCAAGAATACATTTGAGGTTGTCACACCCCAATAACACCCCTGAAGCTATGCCTCTTCCCATCCCACCTGGGCCTGGTAGTTTTCCCTGGGAACCCATGACTAAGGTCAGATACAGCACAACAGCCTGGAGTCCCTGCCCTAGGATCACTTATTTTAACCCCTTCGCTGCTAGGCCTTTTCCCCCCCTGTGCTAAGCCTGGCTTGTGATCACCGTGCCGGCACAAATGTCCTACCCCACAGCGTTCCCCTCAGTCTCCCGAGTAAAATGATACCTCACTTGTGTGAATGGGGCAAGGGCCTGTGACTGGGAAGAGCCCAAAACATAGGGATTTAGGGTATAGCACCGAGAAATCTAAGCGCTACATTTTAAAAAAAATACGTTTTGAGCCAATTCTGCATTGGATACCCACACAAGTGAGGTATCATTTTACTCGGGACACTAAGGAGAACGCTGTGGAGTAGGACAATTGTGCCGGCACGGTGATTCCACCCACAAATATGTGAAAATGTGGGTTTTTCAGCTAAATGTGAGGTTTGCAAGGGATTCTGGGTAGAGAAACGTTGGGGGATCCACACAAGCCATACCTCATTGGACTCCCCAGGGTGTCTAGTTTTCAGAAATGTGTGGGTTTGGTAGGTTTCCCTAGATGGCGGTGAGCCCGGGGCCAAAAAACCAGGTGCCCCCCCCCCAAAACCAGGTAGTTTTGTTATAGGTAATTTTGAAGTCTCCACAGTACGATTTGGGACATTTCCTGTTGCAGCCACTATGCCTACCCACACAAGTGAGGTACCATTTTTATCGGGAGACCTGGTGAAACGCTGGGTGGTAGGAAATTTGTGGATCCACGCAGATTCCAGAACTTTCCCACACAGAAATTTGAGAAAAAAGTGATTTTTTCAGCTAAATTTGGGGTTTGCAGGGGATTCTGGGTAGGAAAATGTTGGGGGACCCACGCAAGCCATACCTCGCTCAACTCCCCCGGGTGTCTAGTTTTCAGAAATGTGTGGGTTTGGTAGGTTTCCCTAGATGGCCGCCGAGCCCGGGGCCAAAAACTCATTGGACCCCCCTTGCAAAACCAGGTTGGTTTGTGATAGGTAATTTTGATGTTGCCTCACTAGGTTTTGGGCCCTTGCCTGTCGTGGGTACTTGACCCACCCACACAAGTGAGGTACCATTTTTCTCGGAAGACTTTGGGGAACGGGGGGTGGGTGGAATTTTGTGGATCCACGCAGATTCCAGAACTTTCCACCACAGAAATGTAAGGAAAACGTGGTTTTTTTGGACAAATTTTTAGGTTTGCAAGGGACTCTGGGTAACAGAACCTGGTGAGAGCCAGTCAAGTCACCCCATCCTGGATTCCCCTGAGAGTCTAGTTTTAAAAAATGTATAGGTTTGCTAGGTTTCCCTTGGTGCCGGCAGAGCTAGGGTTCAAAATCTACAGCTCGGCACTTTGCAAAAAAAGGGTCCCTTTTCACTGTGAAAATGTGGTGTGTCCACGTTGCGTTTTGGGCCGTTTCCTGTCGCGGGCACTAGGCCTACCCACACAAGGGAGGTACCATTTTTCTCGGAAGACTATGGGGAACGCGGGGTGGGTGGAATTTTGTGGATCCACGCAGATTCCAGAACTTTCCACCACAGAAATGTGAGGAAAATGTGGGGTTTTTTGACACATTTTGAGGTTTGCAAGGGATTCTGGGTAACAGAACCTGGTGAGAGCCAGTCATGTCACCCCATCCTGGATTCCCCTGGATGTCTAGTTTTCAAAAATGTATAGGTTTGCTAGGTTTCCCTAGGTGCCGGCAGAGCTAGGGTTCAAAACCTACAGCTAGGCACTTTGCAAAAAAAGGGTCCGTTTTGACTGTGAAATTTGTGGTGTGTCCACGTTGCGTTTTGGACCATTTCCTGTTGTGTGCACTAGGCCTACCCACACAAGTGAGGTACCATTTTTCTCGGAAGACTTTGGGAAACGCGGGGTGGGTGGAATTTTGTGGATCCACACAGATTCCAGAACTTACCACCAGAGAAATGTGAGGAAAATGTGTTTTTTTGGACAAATTTTTAGGTTTGCAAGGGATTCTGGGTAACAGAACCTGGTGAGAGCCAGTCAAGTCACCCCATCCTGGATTCCCCTGGGTGTCTAGTTTTCAGAAATGTATAGGTTTGCTAGGTTTCCCTAGGTGCCGGCAGAGCTAGGGTTCAAAATCTACAGCTAGGCACTTTGCAAAAAAATGGGTCCGTTTTCACTGTGAAAATGTGGTGTGTCCACGTTGCGTTTTGGGCCGTTTCCCGTCGCGGGCACTAGGCCTACCCAAACAAGTGAGGTACCATTTTTCTCGGAAGACTTTGGGTAACGCAGGGTGGGTGGAATTTTGTGTATCCACGCAGATTCCAGAACTTTCCACCACAGAAATGTGAGGAAAACGTGTTTTTCTGGACACATTTTTAGGTTTGCAAGGGATTCTGGGTAACAGAACCTGGTGAGAGCCAGTCAAGTCACCCCATCCTGGATTCCCCTGGGTGTCTAGTTTTCAAAAATGTATAGGTTTGCTAGGTTTCCCTAGGTGCCGGCAGAGCTAGGGTTCAAAATCCACAGGTAGGCACATTCCGAAAAAAAGTCAGTGCCTAGTCAATCAATCAATCAATCATGTCACTTATAAAGCGCACTACATACCCACGAGGGTCTCAAGGCGCTGGGGGAAGAGGGGGGTGGTGCTGCTACTGATCGAAGAGCCAGGTCTTGAGGAGTCTTCTGAAGGCCAGTAGGTCTTGGGTCTGTCGGAGGTTGGTGGGGAGGGTGTTCCAGGTCTTGGCGGCGAGGTGGGAGAAGGATCTGCCGCCGGCGGTCGTTTTCCGGATGTGGGGGACTGTGGCGAGGGCGAGGCTGGTCGAGCGGAGCTGGCGGGTGGGGGTGTAGAAGCTGAGTCGTCTGTTGAGGTAGGCTGGTCCGGAGTTGTGGAGTGCTTTGTGTGCGTGGGTGAGGAGCTTGAAGGTTATCCTCTTGTTGACAGGGAGCCAGTGCAGGTCTCTCAGGTGGGGTGTGATGTGGCTGCGTCGGGGGATGTCGAGGATAAGACGTGCAGAGGCGTTCTGGATGCGTTGCAGCCGTCTCAGGAGCTTAGCCGTCGTTCCTGCGTAGAGGGCGTTTCCGTAGTCCAGCCTGCTGGTGACGAGGGCCTGGGTGACTGTTTTTCTTGTTTCGGTGGGGATCCACTTGAAGATCCTGCGGAGCATTCGGAGGATGTTGAAGCAGGATGAGTGGGCTTTCTGCTGCCCTGGGGAGGGGGGAAATCGGGGACTATTGCCCCGATATGCCCCCGAGGGGGGCAGAAAGACTGTGGCTATTCTTTTGGGGGGTCGTGGGCATTGGGATGCCCATTCTGGTTAGCCCCCACCCCTGCGTATAAAAAAGCCAGCATAATCGCTGGTGCATAGTGGGCTTTCTGCCCCCCCACCCCCGGGGAGCAGATCTGGGGCCATTGCCCTCATCTGCCTCCTGGGAGGGGCAGAAAGACTGTGGCATCTTTTTTGGGGTGGGTGGGGGCATTGGCATGCCCATTCTTGGCAACCCCCACCCCGAACTTTGGAGAAAAAAAAATCCCTGGTGGCTAGTGGGCTTTCTGAAGGGGGGTGCAGATAAGGTGCTATTGCCCCGTCTGCCTCTCAGGGGGGGCAGAAAGACTAGCTTTTTTTTGGGGGGTGGGGGCATTGACTTGCCCATTCTTGGCAGCCCACACCCCTACCTATATAAAAAAAAATGCCTGGCACTTAGTGAGCTTTCTGCCCCCCCCCCCGGGGGGCAGATCAGGGGCTATTGCCCCATCTGCCTCCTGGGGGGGCAGAAAGTCTTTTGTTTTCTTTGCGGGGTAGGGTGGGGGCATTTGCATGCCCCACCCCGGGCCTATAAAAATAATAATTCCTGGCATCTAGGGTGCTTTCTGTCCCCCCGGGGGGCAGAAATACTGGAATTTCGTGGGGGGGAGGGGTGGGGGCAGTGGCCTGCCAATCTTGGGCAACCCCCACCCCTAAATTCATTGGGGGGAAAAAAACCTTGTGTCTAGTGGGCTTTCTGCCCCCCCGGGGGTGCAGATTGGGGGCTACTGCCCCCATCTGCCCTCCAGGGGGGGCAGAAAGACTGTAATTTTGTGGGGGTTTGGGGGCATTGGCATGCCCATATTGGGCAGCCCCCACCCCTAATTTGCTTTTAAAACAAAATCCCTGGTTTCTAGTGGGCTTTCTGCCCTTCGGGGGAGCAGATTGGGGGCTACTGCCCCATCTGCCCCCCGGGGGGCAGAAAGACTGTCCTTTTGTGGCATGGGGGTGGGGGCATTGGCATGCCCATATTGGGCAGCCCCCACCCCTAATTATAATAAACAATACTAAATCCCTGGTATCTAGTGGGCTTTCTGCACCCCTGGGAGGGCAGATTGGGGGCTGCTGCCCCCATCTGCCCCCCAGGGGGGGCAGAAAGACTGAAATTTTGCTGCAGGGGGGGTGGGGGCATTGACATGCCCATATTGGGCAGCCCCCACCCCTATTACATAGTAAAAAAAAAATCCCTGGTATCTAGTGGGCTTTCTGCTCCCCCGGGGGGGCAGATTGGGGGCTGCTGCCCCCACCTGCCCCCCAGGGGGGGCAGAAAGACTGAATATGGCCCAAAACAAATGGGGGGAGCAAAGGCCCTTGCCCAAGGGGCCGCTCCCCCCTCCCTGGTGCCTAGTGGGTGGATCCCTGCTTGGGGCTCGCCCTCCTGGGGCAATCCCCAAGCAGGGATCCACTAGGGAGGGGTACCATTGGAGATTCTCCCCTTTCCAACGATACCTCTCCTGACTTTCTACGTGCTCAGGGGGCTGAGATAGCCCCCTGAGCACGTAGAAAGCGAAACTGAAATGAGCCTCTTGGCTCATTTCAGTTTCAGTTTCCCTGAAATGACGTCAGCGCGACATGCGCGCCGATCGTCATTTCAGGGAAACCATCCAGGCAGCCTCGGGAGCTGGGGAAGCTCTTCCCCAGCTCCCGAAGCTGTTGGGGGGTAAAGGGAATCCCTCTGGTGCCCGCACCAGAGGGATTCCCTGTGCCATGTGCGAGGACGGCCGGGGGCCGTCCTACGCACATGAGCACTGGTGCGTCGGACGGCCCCCGGCCGTCTGACGCACAGAAGGAGTTAAATGTAGTTTCAGTGCACACACTCTTCTTTGTCTCTGCTACGAGTAGCCTCGATGGCAGAGTTGTCAAATCAGTGCATATGGATAGGGCTCCATGATTCCATCCTCGCCATTTACAGATCATTTATCAAGTGGCAGATGGACCCATTTCCTAAGCCTGAGTTACAAATAGAAGTGGGCAATTTAATAGGGCGAGTGAGCCAGATTTGAGCCAAGGGTCTGGCTTGACTCTAAGAGTCCATGCATGAACCAAGCCATGAAACATTTTGCATGTTTATAGTGCAACAAACATAACGTAAAAATATATTACAGTCTCTAAAATTTAAAAAGTGTATTTCTTTAACATGCAGAAACTTTTCACCTTGGTCCTATAGAGAATATATAGATTATATCACTGCATTGACAGAAGTGATAGGTTTTATGCACAAACTTAGAAACATGAATGCCTCATCCCTCAACGCTGATGCCATTAGTGAATTAAGAGGCAAGTCAGTTATCATGTAAACCATAAACGGGCATAGATTCATATTATAGATGGAGCAGCATTAAAGTATATTAATTCAAACATAAGAATTGCTTGTACAGCACACATCCTGAACTCAAGCATTTAAATGTGTGCTCAGATGTGATAATAAAGAAAAAGGAGGCTCTGTCAAATAAAATATTTGCCTAGGATAACACAATTTGGACAGGCAGGAAAGCTGGTATTTATTCCAGGTTATCTAGTTTCACATTTTGAAATTCAACCATCAGATGTAGATCTCTGTATCACTCTTCCTGTCCTGTTGTACATCAAAGCTCACTTTTTTGTGGCTACAAAGCCAAGAATGTATTTATGTGAGGGGGTGTCACATGCTAAACGACCCCAGTGAAGTTATGCCCCTAACATTGAGAGATTGATTCCAGCTTCTGACTGGTATTTGGCATTCCTGGTGGTAGGCCAAGGTGAGCTTCTTTCTGCCGCTCCTTGCTGGAGCTCAAGAAGATGAGTAGTCTTTAAGGAGTCAGGAGGAAGCACATCTTTTTCCCTTAAGGCTCCTCTCCATTGTGGCTGCATAACAGCAGTGCCAGGTAAAGGGTATTTTTGGCTAATGCTGTTTTTCTTTGTTTTCCTTCACATCCAAACACCCCTTCCCATTTATCACATAGGGTGGATTAGTCGAATTGACATACTCACAAAAAGGGCTCACAAGGCTCCCCCCTCTTACGGGACATAAATCGAAGAGGTCATCAAGAGAAGCATCAGTCAACGAGAAGACTGTAGGAGAAAAAATATGTAAAGGATGTAATCCAGAAGATAGATTTAGAGCCCAGCAAATTGAAAGACACAATTCCTCATGGCTACCCCTGCTTGAAATCCTCTTTTGCTAACAGGAAAGAAAACTCCCGAAGAGGCACACCTAAAGAAGTAGGGGCATCAGGCCATTAACCACCAAGCAGGCAAATGATCACAAAAGAAACCATACAGGCATTAGTATTTTACATTCATTCGTAATGCAGTCCTCATGAATGCATGTAACTGTAATCTATAGAGGATAACAAGTGACATTGAAATGACAACGAGAATGGTAAAAAAAGACCCACCCAGATTTACAAGGGACAACCCTTGGTGCAGCAAAAAAGCATGAAAAAGCTCAATCAGAGCTCCAAGTGTTGCATTTATCACAAAACAAAATACTGTCACTGGTAGAGTGTCAAAGGCTGGTGATTGCAGATCTTATAACGGAGCTTAGAAATCTGAAGGAGATAGTTAAAATGATAAAGCTGCAGAAGAGGAGTTGGCCTAACGGCTAACGGCTAGGGCGGCTAGGGCTAGGGCGGTGGACCTCGAATCTGGGGAACTGGGTTCGAGTCTCGGCAATGACGCTGAACATCCTGTGATTCTGGGCAAATCACTTAATCTCCACGTGCCTAACAAAAAAAAAATGAATGTGTCCTCATGTAACGCAACTGGTGCTATGTAAAGCGCTCTGATACCTGATACCTTCAGGTCAAGCTCGCACTATATAAAACTCCGTAAAATTAAAAATAAAAATAAGATACTTGTAAAAATAAGATCAATGCAGACAAGGGTCACTCTACCAACTTCAGTAATAATAATAATAACAACATTTCTAAAGCGCGACAGCTACCTCAAGCAGAGGTGTCCCGGCGCTTAGCAGGCCAGCAAGGCGAGGGGAGTTACCAAGGTTCTAGCTTTGGTTAAAAAGCCAAGTCTTCAAAGACTTTCTGAACTCGCGTTCAGACTGGATAAGGCGCATGTTGGTAGGCAGGGAATTCCACAGTCTGGCCGTTACCACCATGAAGGATCTACCCCCTATACGTGACTTCGCATAGCAAGGTTCACAAAGCAGATGGTGAGAGGTCGACCTCAATGTCCGTTTTTTTGTTGGTAGAGGCATAGTCGATGCTTCAGGTAACTAGGACAATTGCCTTGCAATGCCCGGAAGGCCATGGTCAGGGCCTTGAACTTTATCCTTTCCGCTACCGGAAGCCAGTGCAGCTTTCTTATATGCGGAGTGATGTGGTGTCGATACGGTACTCATCTAATTAATGTCGCAGCCGCATTTTGTACGATCTGCAATCTCTTAATCAGATAGGCAGGTAGGCCTAGGTAAAGACCATTTGCATAGTCCAGTCGAGATGTTACTGTGGCATGAACAATGACTCTGCGACAGTCCTCTGGCAGTAGATGCAGAAATTTCCTCAGGCTTCTCAGCTTACTGAAGCATGAGGCTGCTATATGATGTACTTGGGCTTTAAATGAAAGATCCGTTTCCCATTTTACGCCCAAGTTTTTTGCTGTCGTTGCTGGGATAGGTGGCAGGCCCATTTCCGCCGGCCACCAAAGTCCAGCTGATGGGGGAGATGCTTTACCAAAGAACAAGACCTCTGTCTTTTCCGCATTGAGCTTTAGCTTATTGTTATTCATCCACCCAGAGATGTCCTGCAAGCATCCCTTGAATCTACTAAAAGCATCCACCGAATGATTCTTAAAGGAGAACATCAGTTGGGTGTCATCCGCGTATGATATTGCCTTAACATCTCATTTGGCTATGAGCGAGAACAAAGGAGCCAGATAGGTATTGAAGAGCAGTGGGCTCAGAGCCGAACCCTGCGGTACCCCACACCATATTGGCTTAGGTTCTGACTGAAAAGGTTGAAGAGCGACCCTTTGCGTACGGTCTTTAAGATAGGACAGTAGCCAAGAGAGGGCCATCCCTCCCAGTCCCATCAATTTGAGTCTGTCTAGTAAGATTAGGTGATCCACGGTGTCAAATGCTGCGGACAGGTCCAAAAGCACCAGCATTGCTGAAGCACCCATGTCCATCGACATTTTTACAGACTCTGCCACCTCCAACAGCGCCGTCTCGGTACTAAAACCGGACCGGAAGCCGGATTGCGTATCATGCAGTAGAGAAACATAAAGATAGTCTTCTGAAAAGCATGCTATTGAAAAAGACAAACTGCCCCTTGTCACTAGTACAGTGCATTTCACCACCCTTTTTTCTGACTCTGCAATGTAATAGTCAACACAAACAGGAGTATCCACCTCAACACCACTGATACCCACTATCCGGGCCATTGTTCTAAACAATCTGCTAAGAAGGAAGCACAATGTTAGCTCTCAAAAATGTGACAACAATGCAGAATATCTGAAAAAGTTTGGATAATTGCTTTTTAGGTCTTGCGCCTAGCGTTGCAGTGCGTAGCACTGCTCGCGCAGCGCGAGACCTCTAGAAAGGGCTTTAGAAAGCTAACCACACGCTCGTGCGTGTGGTTTTGCTTTCCGCGGCTGCCATTGGCTTTTGCGTGCTTTTTAAAAAAAAAATCCAGCACGCAATTGGGCAAAGGCGGGCGCATGTCCCGCCTTTGCTCCGCCCATTCCCGTCGGAGGCCAGCACGCGCAGCAGCGCGCGTTCGTCTCGCTGCCGCGCTCCCTCCCCCGCTCCTCTGTGGTGCGCGCGCACCACTGGTTTCTCCTGCAGTTTTATATAGAGCGAGCTCGACCCGAATGTATTGGAGCGCTTAACATGAGCCGGTTACTGCGTAAAAAACGTGGGAGTTTGTTTAAGAATCCGTCAGAGAGTGGCGCCGGCTGTAACCACAAGATGGAGCAGGACTGCGCCTGTGCTGAGAGGGCAGCGGGCAGTGCGAGGAGCGTACGCCGGTACTGGGAACCTCGGGTAAGGCGAGCTAAGTCCGACAACCCTTGCAACCCCGTTCCAGGTCTTTGGAGGAACCACGCAGCATACATAACACTCCCACCACACAACTCCCAAAGCGCTGCGCTGTGAGTTGATAGCCTCTAGAGCGTGTTCACTGTTCTCTGAAGGCCGCGTGACATGGTGCAGATGTCAGCAGGGAGCGTGGCATAGCCTGGCATCTGGCTTTGAAGTTGAAGGGGGGCCTATGGGCTGCGTGGCTTGTCCGCAGCACAGGCTGACTCTTTCTTCCACACGTCCAGCCACCCCCTCTGCGCTCCGATCACACAGGTACGTATGAGCGCCTCGACTCTCGCAGTTTTGTGACCTCTCGTCTTGAACACTTCCGCTTTTGTCTCCTGTACTCCTTCCGTGCTCCCTCTCCTCACTGCACTGGCAGTAGATGGGTGAATCTATCTCTCCTCTTCTCATCGCTGACGCACAATGTCACCTCCTTATCACTCGTACCTCAGACACAGTCCCCACAGCTCATCACTCTAGCATAATGCCAACTCCCTCCTTATTACTCATACCAGTCAGACACACTCAATACCGCAAATCGATCTTACACACAATGCCAGCCCCCTCATTGCAAATACTTCTGCCCATCATTCACAAGTCAGACCCCCTCATCACACACATCTCAGACACAGTCCGCAGTGCCCATCTCTCACACCTCAGACTCACATGCACACACCTCAGCCACAGTCCACAGTGCCTATCACTCACACGTCAGACCCCCTCATCACACATACCTCAGACACAGTGCACATATCTCAAACATAATTTCACACCCCCTCATCACATATACCTCAGACACAGTCCAGAGTGCGTCACTCACACGCCTACCACCTTTTCACTCTTACCTCAAACACACTCCCCATAGACCATCACGCATGTAGAATGACAGACCCCCTCATCGGATATACCTCAGGCACAGTCCAGAATGACTCTCCCTCACACATAATGCCATCTGCCCCCTTATCACTCATACCTCACGCACAGTCCGCAGTGGCCATCACTTACACACAATGTCAGTCACCTTTATCATTCATACCTCAGGCACAGTCCAGAATGACTCTTCCTCACACATAATCTCAGCCACCTTTATCACTCATACCTCAGACACAGTCCCCACAGCCCGTCACTCATACATAATGCCATCTGCCTCCTTATCGCTCATACCTCACGCACAGTCCGCAGTGGCCATCACTTACACACAATGTCAGTCACCTCTATCATTCATACCTCAGGCACAGTCCAGAATGACTCTCCCTCACACATAATGCCATCTGCCTCCTTATCGCTCATACCTGAGTGTGTTTTTACAGGTGTGTGTATGTACTAGTGTCCGTCTGTGTGAATGTATGTGAGATGCTGGGTGCGAGCAGGTGTGTGTTTGTATGTACTGGTGTGTGCGCACGTGTGAGTGTATTTGAGAGGCTGTGTGTATTTGGTGTGTGTTTGTATGTACTGGTGTGCGTCTGTGTGCAGGTGTGAATGAATGTGAAAGGCTGAGTGTGTTTTTACAGGTGTGTGTATGTACTAGTGTCTGCCTGTGTGAATGTATGTGAGATGCTGGGCGCGAGCAGGTGTGTGTTTGTATGTACTGGTGTGTGCGCACGTGTGAGTGTATTTGAGAGGCTGTGTGTGTACAGGTGTGTATTTGGTGTGTGTTTCTATGTACTGGTGTGCGTCTGTGTGAAGGTGTGAATGAATGTGAAAGGCTGAGTGTGTGTTTACAGGTGTGTGTATGTACTAGTGTCCGTCTGTGTGAATGTATGTGAGATGCTGGGCGCGAGCAGGTGTGTGTTTGTATGTACTGGTGTGTGCGCACGTGTGAGTGTATTTGAGAGGCTGTGTGTGTACAGGTGTGTATTTGGTGTGTGTTTGTATGTACTGGTGTGCGTCTGTGTGCAGGTGTGAATGAATGTGAAAGGCTGAGTGTGTTTTTACAGGTGTGTGTATGTACTAGTGTCTGTGTGAATGTATGTGAGATACTGGGCGCGAGCAGGTGTGTGTTTCTATTTACTGGTGTGTGCGCAGGTGTGAGTGTATTTGAGAGGCTGTGTGTGCAGGTGTGTATTTGGTGTGTGTTTGTATGTACTGGTGTGCGTCTGTGTGAAGGTATGAATGAATGTGAAAGGCTGAGTGTGTGTTTACAGGTGTGTGTGTGCATTGTGAATGTATGTGAGAGACTGTGTGTACACTAACACTAATCCTTTTATGGGTTCCGGAGTAGCGTGCTACTCACCAGAAAAGCGCTTCAACACCCATCAGGTGCTATATGAATGCAAACCTTTCTTCCCCTTCTATCCCTCCGCTATCCTTCTCACTCCAAATAACTGGCTAATATCCACCACTCAAATTACTTTCATATTTCACTATACTAATTCACCACAAATCCTTTATGGGTTTCCGGAGTAGCGTGCTTCAACACCCCATCAGGGGTAACAAGCGCTATATAAATACAAACCTTTTTTCCCTCTTCTATCTTTCTGCTATCCTTCCGAATCCAAATAACTGAGTAACCTATCCACCACTTAAAATTTACTTGCATGTTTCACTATACTAATTCAACACTAATCCTCTTTGTGTCCCGGAGTAGCATGCTACTCGCCGAAAAAGTGCTTCGACGCCTCGTCAGGGGTAGTAAGCGCTATATAAATGCAATTACAATACAATGCAAGTTTGTTCCTGTGTACATTGCTCATACTTTTTATTTCTTCTTAATGGAAAACTAACATGTGGGGATGTGTGTGCGTGTGTATATACAATGTACCTTTCTAATTAATTTTAATGAAGTTATGGATATAGTGCATTTGGTTCAACCTTTAAATAAATAAAAATATAAATATATTTTTTTATTATATGGATTTTCTTGTAACATTTGTATTGTGCTGTTTTGTGAAAACCTTAACCATGCAAAAAACGTTACTTTCTAAATGTATCTAATACTTCTTTCTGCAATGTTTCGAAGTCTAATGAACGCTGTAGGCCTTGCAAAGAGTATGTTAAGTGCTAAATAACGAAATAAGTACTAATGCAATAAAATACAATGTACCTTTCTAATTAATTTTAATGAAGTTATGGATACAGTGCATTTGGTTCAACCTAGAAATAAATGTAAAAAAAATATATATATATATAGTTACGTGATTAATGTTTTAACAAAACAGCACAATACAAATGTTACATGAAAATCCAAAAAAAAAAAAAAATCCCCACACATAAATTTACATGTAAAAATTAAATGTCATAGCGAAATTGTTAAACTTGACATTACATATTCATCACTAGACATTGTTCGCTCTCAGAATCCCAAATTTATTTGCACAGTTTATACCTAAAGGCGTCTGAACCTACCTAATATCAATCGTCAGGGCTTTAAGTGGGCTGGGTCCGTCTGGGTCTCAGACCCGGAAGAATTTAAAACGGGCATTGAAGCGGGTCCCTGTTGGAGACTATAGTCATGTCCTAAACTTTACAGGCAAAAACACTGAGTGATTTTTTTTTTTTTGTATATTTTTATTGAAAATATTGATAGCAAGAACATAGATCAGGTCACATCCTTGGTTACAAAATTTCAAGTGAGAGGGAGCTATGGTAAGCCAAGGAAAAATATATAGTAAGGACACTGCAGTACAATAGTTGCGGGTGGGGGAGTTTCTTCCTTTACAAAAAAACCACTGTTACAAATGGAAAGCAGTGTCTGCTGGGGGAGAGGATAAGCCTTTTGCCCAACTTAGACTTTACAAGTCCAGAACACACTGTCTGAGAGGCAACCACTGCACAACCATTTGGTCATATACTTGAAGGGCCCGTCTACCGGGCTTTTTCATGATACCATTGTGGGTAGAAAAACCTGTTTTCATGGGAATTGCAGTACTGTGTTTGAATTGTGCTGCCATCCTTCTTTCCTATTCACATTTCCCAAGGAGGAATCATTTAATGGGAAAACCACCTGGTTAGGATGGAAAACGTGCATGATTTGGTTCCCAAGCACCAATACCTACGATTATTTCCACAATTAGAGTGCAAAACCCAGGGCTTTAAGTGGGTCGGGTCTCACCGGTGCTGAGCACCGGCAGTTTTTAAAAGGGGGCCTTGAAACGGGTCTCTATCGGGCTCTGTTTTGTTCCCTGGCACAAAGTAATATCCAAGTATTCCCCAAGCTTAGTTGTTAAAAATATGCTTCATGGCTACACACTTACACGGTCCACACATGCTTTCTTTTTTTAAGTCGCTGCTTGTTTGGTTTACTTTTGGCCAGTCACTCTCCAACAGAGCATTTTGGCACTCCGACACCAACTGCTCCCTCCATCCTCCCTTAGTAGGTAACAGACATTGCCATTTACAATGCCAATAGCTCTAACTTAAAAAAATGCGAGACCTATTGCATTTCCAATGCTTGTTTAGGTTATGATCAGCTGTATCACCTATTAAGGATAAAAGCAATTCGGCCCTAGCCAATGATATAAGAAATGTTGAGGTTGCAAAAGTTCCCAGTGTTACAAAAAGGAGTCAAAGGGCACAAAAGCCTTTCATAGCTTAAAGAAAAGGGGGTACACAGCAATGTGTGGTTGCATGATCTGAAGTACATTCATAGGATTAATATAGCAGAGTGGAATCAATCAACAGATTGCACTGGAATTAGGTGTGGATAGAGTATTCAACCAGCCTTTTTATGAAGAACTCAGAATCTCCCGCCTCTCATATCAAGTATGACGTTACTCAAGTGAGCTGAAAGGCATCTATTCTACATGTTGGACTTGGTCTTTGTAGTCACCACTCCTGTTTCCTGAGCCTGTTTTATTGTGGCTTTTAGAACTCTCTGCACTTTACCACTGCTAACCAGTGCTAACATGTTTGTGCTCTGTCCTTTAAACATGGTAAAATTGGCTTACACCCATTTGGCACATTTAATTAATTTGTGAGACCCTACTAAAGTGGTGCTACATGTACCCAGTGCCTGTAAATGAAATGCTACTAATGAGTCTACAGCACTTATTGTGCCACCCAGTTGAGTAGCCCTTTAAAAACCTGTTTCAGGCCTGCCAGTGCAGCCTCTGTGTGCAGTTTGTAAATTGCCAATGAAACATGGCAAAATAACTTGATTGCCAAGCCTTAAACTCCCTTTTTTATTACATATAAATCACCTCTAATGTAGTCCCTAGACAGCTCATAGGCTAGGGTGCATCATAATTCAAAAGTTGGAGATGTACTTTTAAGTTTTATATGTCCTGGTAGTGAAAACTCACAAATTCCTTTCTCACTGCTGTGAGGCCCATCTCCCCCATAGGATAATATTGGATTCTATTATTACATTTAATAAGTGGTAGCTTTTGATTGGGAGCAGGTAGGAAAGTCATGTTTGGTGTCTAAGGAATTGCAAATTAAAAACCTCTTCACTGGTAAAGTAGGCTTCTAGGTCACAATTCTGAAAATTCCCACACGGGGAAAGCCCTGCTGATAGTGAAGTTGCGGTTCATAACGGGTATTGATTCTGAATGTGCTCAGACCCAAAAATAGTAAGTGCGCTTCATTTTAGCATGTTTATAATACCGTTTCCAAACTAATGGCCTCAGTAATATGTCCCCTATTTGCTTGTAGGGATGCAATGATTACAGAAATAGACGTCTTCCTCTGAGCGACCAGGGAACGTTTGAAAGGTACTTTTGGACCTTGTCCCGTCGAGTTGCCTAATGCCTACGCATTTAAATAGATTCAAATAGAGAAACATTCTTTTTAATGTTTTCTAGAAATTCCCCCCGGTATAAATTACGAAGCGCACTGGTCGTCACGCAAATAGGAGTAAGAGCAGCAGCTCTGTCCGTGAATCAGGCAAACAGATACAGAGAATTGAATTAAGCATATTTAAGGAGAGTAGTGTTTAATTTTCATTTTTACTGATGTGGAGTTTGCATCATTCATTTATGTTTTGTAGAAATCGCTGACCATTAACATGAAGCCATGATGAGAGTCCCGGTACCACAGGACTGGGTCTTGAAACGCGTCGGCATTTTTTCCAACACGGAGGAATTTGAATAAACTTGTTGTGACGTGAGGGATTTATATTGATTCGTTTGCCCGACGTACACACTCCAAATATTTTCCCGTGTTTGGCACATGTTTGGCCCCAATAGCAAGATAGCGATAAGATTATTCTGATGTAATGATGCAAAAGTCCAACGTTGTTGTACATAATATGTGTTTGTATATGAGCAGTTCATGCGCTGTTTATTGTGAATCGTCATAAGTATTTCTTATGTTTTGTATGTTAATTTGAAAAGTGTGTGTCACTTCTCATGCAACTAAAATCGTTTTGGTATATATAAACAATTGCAAAGAATAAGAATGGTTTAATAAAAATTCCATTCAAACAGAAAAGACAGTGATCTGTTTGTTGCTCAAAAATAATAAGAGCAGATGGTCAAACGGAGCCAGGTTCCTCTCTTTTGCATTTAATTTAGTACGGCCCTACCTGGCTCTGGTCCCGTTTGGGCCTATCCCCTCAGTTGTTGTAGTTAAGAGCGGGTTTTCACTCGCGAGGGTTCGGACACCAGGGCGCTGGTGCCTAACTTATAAAATTAGATTGCTTAAATCTAGACAGGCCTTCCTGTTAAATAATGTCTGAGAAGGAGACACTATCCTTTTCAGAAGCACATATTCAAAACTTGATATCAACTCCCTCTCCTTTTGCTTCAGTTACATTAAGTACCTCAGCCCAACAACAAAACTAGGCTGAAAAATTGACCCGCTTACACAAAAAACACATCCGCACTGAACTTCACGGGCATTTCCTGTTAGAAACACACAGGGAATGCCCTGCTGATAGTGAAGTTGCGGTTCATAACGAATATTGATTCTGGATGTGCTCAGACTCAAAAATAGTAAGTGCGCTTCATTTTAGCATGTTTATAATACCGTTTCCAAACTAATGGCCTCAGTAATATGTCCCCTATTTGCTTGTAGGGATGCAATGATTACAGAAATAGACATCTTCCTCTGAGCGACCAGGGAACGTTTGAAAGGTACTTTTGGACCTTGTCCCGTCGAGTTGCCTAATGCCTACGCATTTAAATAGATTGAAATAGAGAAACATTCTTTTTAATGTTTTCTAGAAATTCCCCCCAGTATAAATTACGAAGCTCACTGGTCGTCACGCAAATAGGAGTAAGAGCAGCAGCTCTGTCCGTGAATCAGGTAAACAGGTACAGAGAATTGAATTAAGCATATTTAAGGAGAGTAGTGTTTAATTTTCATTTTTACTGATGTGGAGTTTGCATCATTCATTTATGTTTTGTAGAAATCACTGACCATTAACATGAAGCCCTGATGAGAGTCCCGGTACCACAGGACTGGGTCTTGAAACACGTCGGCATTTTTTTCAACACAGAGGAATTTGAATAAGCTTGTTGTGACGTGAGGGATTTATATTGATTCGTTTGCCCGACGTACACACTCCAAATATTTTCCCGTGTTTGGCACATGTTTGGCCCCAATAGCAAGATAGCGATAAGATTATTCTGATGTCATGATGCAAAAGTCCAACGTTGTTGTACATAATATGTGTTTGTATATGAGCATTTCATGCGCTGTTTATTGTGAATCGTCATAAGTATTTCTTATGTTTTGTATGTTAATTTGAAAAGTGTGTGTCACTTCTCATGCAACTAAAATCGTTTTGGTATATATAAACAATTGCAAAGAATAAGAATGGTTTAATAAAAATTCCATTCAAACAGAAAAGACAGTGATCTGTTTGTTGCTCAAAAATAATAAGAGCAGATGGTCAAACGGAGCCAGGTTCCTCTCTTTTGCATTTAACCGTTATAAAGTTGGCATTGTCTTGTCCTAGCCATTTGGTGCCTCCAGCCTTTTCCTAGGTCACATGACTAGGTGCAGTTGGCAATTGGTCTTTGAGTATTTCTCCCAGACAGTATTTCAATAGAGGGTCTGGGTGTTCTCAGGATGCATCATCTCTGGCAGAATGGTGAGGGTGCAGCTGTCACCTACCACACTTGCACTTCAAAAGCACTGGCCCACCTCACACACAAAGGACTTCACACTAGCCTTCTGTGCCCCCAGACAGACTGGACAGGGCAGGGAGGCAGGAAATTCTAGACAGCTCTGTAGGGGGAACTCCAGAAGCTTCTCCCACTTAAAAGTGGGCACCAATTATAAGTGTACTGAAGAGACCCACTCTTCATTATGCTCCTGGACCTATGTATACTACAGTAGAAGGATGCTCTACTGCCATGCTGCTTGAGGCCTGCCCTGTTTGCTGAGAAGGAAGACTGAACCCACACTCTTCATCCCAGGCTGAAGTGACTCCAAGGGTCAACTGACTGACCACCCGTTCTGAGCTACTGTGACATAACAAGCTCCAGAGGCCCCTCTGCTGGAGTGAGTTCCTGATCTCCAAGAGGTGCCTTCCAGGTCCTGGATTCTTAGTGTGGCATCAGTGGAGCTCCTACTTGACGAAAGGAAGAAATCCTGAAGTTTTCGGCTTTTCAATCAATCAATCCATCCATCCGGGGCTTGTATAGTGTGGCTACTCACCTGTGAGGGTCTCAAGGTGCTGGGGGGGAGGGAGGGAGCTGCTGGAACTTGTGGGAGTAGGATCATTCGAAGAGCCAGGTCTTGAGGCCCTTTTTGAATTCGGTCAGCGACGCGGATTGCCTGAGGTGGAGGGGCAGGGTGTTCCAGGTTTTGGCAGGGAGGTAGGAGTAGGATCTTCCTCCAGTTCTGCTCTTGTGGATCCTGGGGACGGAGGCTAGGGCGAGTTGGGCGGAACAGAGTTGTCTGGCGGGTACGTTGAATGCGAGGCAGTGGTTCAGGTATACTGGTCCTTCATCGTGGAGAGCTTTGTAGGTATGTGTGAGTAGCTTGAAGGTGATTCTCTTGTTGACTGGGAGCCAATGGAGTTGTCAGAGGTGTTGTGTGATGTGGTTGTGGCGGGGGATATCGAGGACCAGTCTTACTGCGGCGTTTTGGATGTTCTGACGTTTCTTGAGCTGTTTCTGGGTGACGCCAGCGTAGAATGCGTTGCCATAGTCAATCTGCTGGTGATGAGTGCGTGTGTGACAATCTTTCTTGATTCTGTTGAGATCCATCTGAATGTCTATTAAAGCAAGTGTAGTGTGTGGAAGCAGGCTGAGGAAACTGCGTTGATTTGGCGGCTCATTGTGAGCGATGAGTCCAGTATGATGCCGAGGTTGCATGCGTGGTCCATCAGGGTGGGAGGGGATCCCAGAGCGGCTGGCCACCAAGAGTTGTTCCAGGCTGAAGGGGTGAGTCCCAAGATAAGTACTTCAGTCATGTTCGAGTTGAGCTTGAGGCAGCTATCTTTCATCCAGTTAGCAACGTCCTTCATTCCGCTGTGGAAGTTGGTTCTGGTGGTTTTGCGTGAGGGAGAGGATCAGCTGGGTATGTCGGCGTAGGAGACGATGTTGAGTCTGTGGCGTCTGACGATGGCTGCGAGGGTGGCCATGTAGACGTTGAAGACAGTGGGGCTTAGGGAGGAACCCTGGGGCACTCTGCAGCTGATCTCTGTAGGTTCTGAGAGGAACATGGGTAGTCTGACTCGCTGAGTCCGGCTGGTGAGGAAGGAGTGGATCCAGTCCAGTGCCTTGTCGTGGATGCCGGCATCGTGGAGTCTCACGTTTAAGGTGCGGTAGGAGACGGTGTTGAAGGCTGCCAAGAGGTCCAGTAGGATGAGGTCTGCGGTCTCGCCCCAGTCAGGGAGGGAGTGGATGTCATCGTCATGACCGTGAACGGGCCCGTTCACGCCAAGATCGTACCACCCGCGCCGGCTGCCAACACCAAGCTCTGGAGAATCCAACTCCTCACGCTACAGCGACTCCCAGTGACTACTGACAACATGAGATCTGCACTTTGAGCTGCAGCATCAACAGTCTGCAGTAACAACCAATCCGAATCTCCAGCAACATCCGTCTGCAACACCCGACAGGATCGGCTCACTATAGCAACGACCATTTGCAACACTCTACCTGCTTCTCGCAGCCTCCTCCACAGCGAATGGAACTCTTTGCGCTGGACTTTAGCAGGTAACTTTTTCAGCAAGATGAACCCGATCCCTTTTTCATTTCACAATCCATCACATTCGACCTGAACTTGTGACTTTCACCCGATCTCGCACGACTGGATAACCACGAGTGGCGTTTTAAGGCACTACCGACCTTAAACCTTTACCACTGGTTTTCTCCAGTTCTACAGATTGAATTTTTGTAATTTTGGTGTCAAATAATTTATTAAAATTTACTTTTTCTTGTGTTGTGTTTTTACTTTATTGTGATTTGTGTTGTTATACGGCTCCTACCAGCCTTATTGTACTGTGCCAGAGGAGTAGAACAGCATCTTTAGTTAATTTGGAGAGAAAGAGTTGTCTCCTACAAGCACAAAAGTAAAACAAGAGCATCATGTTCTAATATGTGTGACCCTGGAACTAATTTTACATACTACAGGGCAACAATGTCTACCAGGAATAAATGCATGTGCGGCATTTCCTTTTATTAGGGGAAAACATGTGCAAACTACCATCAATAAAAGATGGTAAGTTAAAAAGCAAAACTAAAATGGAGACTAAGGCCCTAATTTGGATGTCCCGACCGACATCCCTGCGGTTTCGGAACCGACCAATCTCGGGTCGGCAGTCCGAAACCGCAATTACGATGTGACCGCACATGGTGTGATCGCAGACTCCCATTACCCTATGAGAGCTTGTGTAGTGGTCGGAAACCGGCCGCAGCACAAGCTCTCATAGAGAGATGGAAGTTACTGTAAATCCCTGCACAGTGTGGCAGGCACCTCATGGCACCTGCCACACAGTGCACGGATTTACAGTGTTGCACCATAGGTGCCCCCTCGGCCTCCAACTGGAGGCCACAGAAGAAGGGGGGGCCCTGCTAGGGGCTCCCAAAGTCGCTTTCCGACAGGCTTTCCATGTCCGAAAGCCTGACATGAAAAGCATGTCAGAAACCGACATCATAATCCCGACGGCAGAAACGCTGTTCATACGGGATTTTGTGGCGGTTCCGACTGGCCGACAGGCTCCTTGAGCCCGTCGGAAGCCGCCGGATTGACCGGCCAGTTTCAAATCTGACCGCTGTCATTGTAATATGGAGGTTGGATTTGAAACCTTGGATGTCGGTCAGAAAGCCTCCGACCTGCAGTCGGAGGCTTTACGACCGACATCCAAATTAGGGCTAAAATATAATCTCTATAACATCCGACCCTTGGTCAGATGAGACAACTTTACAAAAATAAGCAATAGCAGTGAATAAATGTAAAAAAAACTTGCGTTTCATATATACACTTTAACAGCATAGGCAAATGAAAAAAGCCATAAAAAATACTAAATTAAAAAAAATGCACATTACTAAAAAATGAAGAAAACAATTTAAAAAAATCAATAAGCCAATTAAAGAGTCCAAGAGGCATCCGAATTGAAGGATGGCTTCTCCGAAATATCTACAACATCCATTTCCATGTTATAAGGTTCCTACAAAATTAGTAGGACTGTTTATTAGATCAACAAAACTTCATAATATAGAGACTGAGTCTTCTTATATAAATGTTGGTTTGGCTACCTCAAAGTACCACATCTAAACCCCTAAACTTCCAGAGTTATAGATGTTGTCAGTAATCTCGAACACAACCACTCTGATTCCCAAGGAATTTGTGAAAACAGATACAACCCTTTCGTTTGTCACTATTGCATGCCGAAGGTGTCGCAAAGAAAAGATACAAGAATACATTTTCAAATGTGTATTGAAAGGGTCTAATCCTTGTAAATTAAACATGAGCTGCGATTATTTAGCAGATGAGACTGATCATTGTATAAGCATTATTAGAATGGTGAAAGATACAAAGAATTTAACGATGTTAATTGTTCCAAATGTTACTCCTATTTATCACTAATACCTCTATATTAGTGAGAGCATGTTGGGAGTAACCATGTGCAAGACCTGTTGGAATTATCTAACTCCACACCTTGATATAATGTTTCAGGAAGCCGGCCTCAGTCAATTAACTAATGCACCCTTATTGAGTGTGCAGGCCTGCACACTTCTGCTTGTGCGGATATCTTCCTTCTCAGGATGAAGGTCGGGGCCTGCAGAGCTGTATCTCAGTCACAGCTCACAGAAGCTTCCATGACAACTCTTGTGTGAAGTGCCTCTCACTGAATTCAGTATGGACGCTGTTTAAATAATAAAACACCAGCCTTATCGTACTGTGGCATCAGTACAGATCGTCGTCTTTAGTTAGTCTGGAGAAAAAGAGTCGTCTCCTATGAGCACAAAAATAAAACAAGGGCATCACGTTCTAATATGTGTGACCCTGGAACTAATTGTGCAGACTACAGGGTAGCAATGTCTACCAGGAATAAATATGTGTATGGCACTTCCTCGTATTAGGGGAAAAACACACGCAAACCACCATCAGAAAAAGATGCTAAGTTAAAAAGGAAAACTAAAATGGAGACTAAATGTAATCTCTAGAACAGTGTGCTGCATAAATACTGTACACATGGCCCCTATGTTAAGCCTGACTGCTTTTGTGCCAAGCTACCAGCGCAAATGTTCATTTAGTGACTTTTTGTGGGTCTCCCAAACAAGGAGTGTGGCTGTTGCTGGAGTAGGATTTCACCCTCGCAACCAACAACCCAATTTCTCACACTACATAAAGCAGTATCTAGGTAACCACATTACTCCTCCTTTGCGCAGCTCCCAAATGCTATACTTGCTTTGAAATTCAGGAGACAAATGGGAGTTTTATGTCACTGTTGGAAATCCCCTTTTTTCACTCATCTTCTTACTGTTACTCTTAGTCTTAATCTTTTTCTTACTCTATTCTAACTATTTCTATTTCTGCTGTTGCACCCATTCTTTTCTTATTCTTATTCTTATTCATTCTCGTACTCTAACTGTTCCTATTTCTGCTCTTGGACCTATTCTTTTTCTTATTCTTACTCCCACACTTACTGCTACTCTTACATTTACTCTTACTCTTATTCTTATTCCTACTCTTACTCGTGTTCTTATTCTTTTACTTACTAATGGCAATCAAGAGTCAGTGCCACCCATAGTAAGGAGAACATTGTATCCACATCTCATGGTCGGATCCGGAAATTGCCAGGTTAATGTAATGTCTGTCGCTAGATGGGAGTGAACAGAGGTTCTGTCGTTCCTAGCACGTGAGGGTGGGTTCCTCTTCCAAGACTTCTAAGACATGTAAAAGGGGGCCTTAACATAGTGTAAGTGCCAGGATTTCATCTACCCAAGTAAGCAAGCGGAAAAGTCAGTAGCCACTCTTTATTCAAACTAGACTCAGGAAGTAAGGGCCAGATGTATCAAGCGTTTTTCCCGTTCGCAAACGGGCCGATTCGCAGAACGGGAAAAAGCCTTTTGGGATGTATCATCCCAAAAGGCATTCGCAAAATAGGGAATCGCAAAAATTGCGATTCTCTATTTGGCGAATGCATTTAAGGAATCGCAATTTGCAATTCCTTAAGTGAAATGCAGGAAGCAAAAAAAATTGTGACCTGCCTTTAAGGAATCGCAAATTATCACCAACTTCAAGTTGGTGGTAATATGTGAATTCCATGAAAGATACACTTTTTTGCATTTTTCAAGGTGCCATGTGGCGTACATACATGCCCTTAGGGCATGTATGTGCACCACATGTGCACACATGCATATTCCAGGGGTGCAACAGGGTGTCCATTTGGCACCCTTGCACCCTTGAAATTGCATGCGCAATTTGCGAGTACCTATTGGGTACTCGCAAATTGAGCATGCAATTCCCATTCATTCCTATGGGCCTAGAGCCATTCCTTCGCAATTTGCGAGTCGCAAATAAGGAATATGTAGGAATCGCAATTTTTATTGTGAAACCTACATACATTGAATTTTGCGAATCCATAAAGCGAATCGGTAAAATTCGCTATTATGGAATCGCAAAATCCAATATTGATACATCTGGCCCTAAGTGCCTTGGATTGGTCACGGTCACTGTCGGTCAAGCAGAAGACAAGTAAGTCTATGCATGGTTTTGGGGCGCTTTCTTTTTTAAACTGTTACTTGATACTTCAGTACCCAAATTGTATTCTGTGACTAGCAGCTATGTTGTGATTAGCCACAAAATACGATCATGTTACCATCTGGTCAGTGAGTGATGGAATGAACTATGTGAATACACCAAAAGTGACCTGCAAGGTGTGGAGGTTACATTCTTCTGACCTTCTAAGTGTCAGCTAAGTAAGGATGTGTGGACTGATGAAGGAGGTGTGCGATTAGTGGTAACTAAGGAAGGATGCACGCAATTAGTGGTATCTAAGGAAGGATTCGCACAATTAGTGATAGCTAAGGAAGGATTTTCACAATTAAAGGTAACTACGGAAGGATGTACACAATTAGTGGTAGCTAGCAAAGATTTTGTGCAATGAGTGGCAGCTAATGAGGGGTGTGTGCATTATTAATGTTCTATGGTAGGGTGGAAGGGCAGCTTGCCAGTCAATTAGAAAGGTTAGGGACTCAGTTACAGCACCCCTAATCTGCATCCTCGATAAACGACCGGTCGTAATAGAGGTGGAATGAGAACACACAAGTTACACTAGCTCTTCTGGCATGCACTCTCTTCAGGCAGCCATTAATCAATATGTGGGATAATTATTGCTATTCTTCATCAACCCCATCCCTAAGGTAAAATTGAGGGAGTTTGGAGATTGAGAAGCATAAGTACCGAGAGGCGGTGGAGGCGGAGATAGGATGTTCGTAGGTACGGGTTCACGCACAGTTACCCTGATATGGTACCTCTATGACCTCCTTATACATTTAATTCTATTGTTCAGTAGCATTTGCATCAAGCTAAATAGCATTGGTGAAAGGAACCAGACAAGGGACACTTAAGTCCTTGGCACAATGTATAGTTTTCGAAGGAATTGTGGGTGCAAGTGTTGCCCATTGTACACGTGTCTTGCTGGACTTTCTATAGTGTCCAATGATCAATGTATCCCGAGAAAATGGCACACACTCAAGCCTACTGGCAACGCTAATGACACCATGATGCAAGATCTGTGGTCTAGTATCAAATAAAGGTGCATTGCAATACTCACTGCCGGACTGGTCATTCTGGCGGGTAGACAGATAGATCTTTGGTAGGCTGGAGGTCTGCTGGCCATTTTCAGGCCCAGGCAGTTAGTAGATGTTGGTCTGGAGCAGCATGAATAGTTTAAGGTTGGGCTACCAACACTGGTAGTTTGGTTGCAAAGGTTCATTTCTCTAATGGACTTCCCTTTAGAGGAATTAACCTTGGTAGTAGCAACATGAATTGAAACCACCATAAAGACTCAGCTGGCGCCCCAGAATACTTGAAAGAAAAGGAGACAAATAAAAAAACAGTTTGGATGGGTGTGTGTGTGCGTGTGTGTTTGTGTGTGCGTGTGTATGTGTCTGTGTGCATTTGTGTGTGTGTGTCTTTTTGTCTTCCTTTCTGTCTTGACAGTGACTTTCCATCGTGGTGACAACCATTCCACTTGCATCTCAGGACCCCCCCTGGAATCGAAGGCCCGCCCCGTTCTATCAGGCCTAGCATGGACAAACCTAGTCCTTCTTTCAATGAAAGAGTGAATGAGGTGTGTGACTCTGCCCCTTTCAGAGTCAAGATGTGATTTAAAAAAATGTCAACTATATTGCTGAATACAGATAGTATTATTTATGACCACCACTAAGTACCTACACATGCTCAAGAGGCTCCTCTATATGACCAGGTAAGATACACAATGAATGCAGTGTAATTGCATCTCTGCATCCATAGTCTTGTTTCATAGACCTAGTGTTTATGTGACTGTACTATTTTCCATGTGTTGGAGAGTAACAAGGAGACTAAGAAAACGTTTGAATAATGGGGTCTGCATACTTGTCACGTTTACACTGTATTTAAAAATTGACATGGGAAGTCACATACCAACATAGAATTTGAAGTTGTTCATATTTGGAGAGAAATTGTACAATGTCTGCCCCATTTTGATGTTAAAATATTAGAAGCACAATGGGCCCTGATGACAAAGGTATTTTATTTCCGAAATGACCTCATTTATGCCTGCCAGGAATTCAAAAACAGATTCCCGGCAGGTGTACGTGGATTTACTACTGCAGATTTGTCTGTCACAGGTGTGAAGAAATCTTTAGAAGTAAATTCTACAGTGGCGGCTGGTGACATTTGTAAGTGGTGGGCGTAAAATAATTGTCGTACTGCACTGCGGCAAGCGAGCGTAGCGAGCGAGCCCTAACAACCTACGGGCGGTTCGGGGGGGTTCTCCCCCCGAGAAAGTAGGAAGGTTGATAAAGCAATTGTGAATCTGTTCTAACAAAGACAGTGACTGGCAAAACTGTCAGTCTAATCGGATGCATATCAGACGCATCTACACAGGGTCTCAGGAGACTCCGAGTCCTAATTAAAATTCAAGGTCCCGAACTCCCCCGCCTCCCCCTTACAAATACACGTGCACTCACTCTCTCCCTGCCCCATCCCATCTCCTCCAAGTCCAATCAGAACAACTAGCCAAAACTGCAATCTAATTTTCAGCGTGATCTTTTTCAGTCAAGTTAAAAACCTGCCTCAAAAATATTTAACAATCACGGACTCTTGTTATTCTGAATGTGGCTGGATCACCGGGCAGTATTAACATCATACTTTTAGCTACATAAAGATCCAATCAAGGGAAAGTGAAACGGGTCCTTGGTTATTAAAAATCTTTGAGCGATGTCTGACAGAGTTATATTTTTAGCCACTCTGCCTTTTCATTTGATTGCTTGACAACGCTGCAGCTAAAAGAT
Source organism: Calotriton arnoldi (assembly GCA_963921515.1). Classification (NCBI taxonomy): domain Eukaryota; kingdom Metazoa; phylum Chordata; class Amphibia; order Caudata; family Salamandridae; genus Calotriton; species Calotriton arnoldi. Next base: position 42,313 of record CAWUFW010000721.1, read on the forward strand.
GGACGCTTACTGGTGGAAATGTGTTTGGCTTTGCCATACCTTATATTTGATTCTGAGGTGAAAACACGAGGGGGAGGGCATCTTAGGTGCCTCTCCTTCACAGCAGCGGTGTAGCTATCCCCCTAAGTGCAGAGACCACACAATATAAGAGCCTGGAGATGATAACATGAAATGCATATTTGGTGCATCTCATTAACCTTTTATCTGGGGGCCAAGTTAAAGAATTGTAAACAGTGGTTAGTTACACTTTCGTCAGTTACGTGCTGCAAAATCAAAGCAGATCACCAGGTGGAAACAAAGCTGCAAGCAAACACAAAAGATCATTAAGGGACATTCCACCAGTTGCTGCCACCATCTGCCCCTCACTATGTGTGACACCTTCGGTCGTTTCTTGCTTCTGCCTCCCCTCGTGTTATTCTTATTCTATATAATTGCCTCGCTCATCAGTGTATGCGTTTGGGTGTGTGTTTGTGCATAGGTGCCTCGTATTCTGCACCATATATGTATTTGTGAAAACCTGATTGCAGGAATGTGTGCATTGTCAACAGTTGTGTGTGCATTGTTGTGTGTTTTGCATATTTGGGAAATTGCATTATTTTTACGGGCAGTGTGCAAATTCTCAAGATCTGCTATTGTGAGCAATGTGAAAACTGACAGTCTCTTGGCATGGAGCCAGTGAGGGACTGGGGTACTCAATGTTCCAAACTGGTGGCATCCACCGTTCTGAGTATTGGGCCTCATTACTAGTGCCCTCTGCTTGCACCCAGCACCGTGAGAGCTAACTCCAGGGGTGTGGAGGTGGCACGTCTTCGGAGTTGAACCGAGATTCCACTTAGAAATGGGTAATTAGCAGGTCAATCGGTAATTCCCGGCCCAGACCACCCAATAATTCTCCCTTCCTCCTGCTACTTCAGACAGCCAAAAGCTTTGCTGGGTGAAACAAGAGCGGTCTGCTTCCAGCCCCTCTGCGCCCACTGTTGCCTCTCGTACATTTATACAATTGAAAAGGGGCATTTGCGGACATTTCGTTGCCATCTATTTTTAAGGTACGCCAGTAGTTGCGTACACATACGAAGAAGGCTAACTTAAGTTTGAAAAGTCAGTGTTTTTTATAAGAGTTCAGTAATTAGAAAATGTGGCGTAACAAGCAGAACTGCCGATCTTGGTACTGGGGATCGGGGTTCCAGTCTTATCCTGTGATTCGAGGAAAACCACTTTATCTCCCAGGCCTACAAAAAGAGAAAATACATGTTTCCTTGTATAATGTAACTGGTGCGCATGTAAAGCGCATCAATACCTTCGTGTCGAGTTTGCACTATTTAAAAAAAAGAAAAACTGCAAACATACAGCTATATGGTATGCTTGGTCCCATGGAATGTTTATATCTGCCTTTGGCAGGGAACGTTCACACACATTTAAGTATCACAAATAATTCAGGGCTGCTTTTCTTTTAAAAAATGTATTTAAACGTGGCGGGGGGTCGCGGGTGGGGGGAGGCGGGAGGGTTTTAATTAAAATAAAATAAAACTTACCTTCGCGCCGCCTCAGCTCCTGGCCGGGTCCCGACTCCTGCGTTTTCCTGCTGCTCTCCTGAACAGGAATCAGCCACCCACATGCATCCTACATAGAGAAAAGGGAGAGTGCGCATGACTGGTTTGGTCGGCCCCTAGAGGGCCGACCAAACAGTCCTGGCCCACAACAGTGGGCAAGCCACTCCCCCCCTGCCCTCGAGCAGGACCACCCACAACCAGGCACTTCTGCTTTCTGGCAGTGCGATAAGCAGAAACATAAAATGGTAGTTTTACCATTTTATGTTTCTGCTTCTGGCACTGCGAGAAAGCAGTGGGACGACGCCACTCCGCCCTAATGGAGGAGCTGCCCCTGAAATTCTATGTGTGGGTGGGAAGGGAGCATTACAAGGCTTGGTGTGCCTTGTAAATTTGCAAAACCCTACAAATATGTGGCCAATAATAAACTACGATCCAACCCCTTCCCACCCTGGAAGTGGTCAGGAAGATTCTCCATCTAAGGTTTTAGTTACTCCCCGTCCAGGAAGGGGAAAGGAGTGGATCACACACAAATGTGATGTGGGTGGACAGGAAGGGTTTTCTTCACAAAGATTTTATCCCTGTGCAGAACAAAAAAACAGCAAGAAAGTTTTCCCCATGGTGAAAAAACATATTCTTTTGCACAGTGGTCTATATTATGCGGAAATCTATACGATAAAGGTTTATACACAGCGGAATTGGACCAGTGTAAAATGTCACAATGCATTCCCAGTAGCATGCCTGGAAACCCACACCTGCCACAGCTTTCCAGGCTTACCTCTGGGAATGACTGGGGACTGAAAAATAGTCAAAGTACATTCAGGCGAAGGTGCAAATTTCCGTCTGCACTTTTCCCTTTTTTTCGTGAATAGGGCTCAATATTATTAATGCTATGTAAGGTAGTGAACATTTATTTTTCTTTGAACAGTGTTTCCCTCATTTTCTGAGTTTACACAGATGTATTTCCTGCTTAGAATTGTGATGGCGTACTGCCACAACATTTGCTGTACATGTAAAGGAATAACTCCTCATAGTTTAAAAAGATTGCAGTCCTTTTTACCACCCTGATGTAATTGCAACACACTTGATGCCTATCACTTTTCCAAATTCAGGGAAACGTCTGGGGACAAGGCATGAATATCTGGAACTGTCTCTAAAAAGAGGCAACAAATGTTAACCTTATATCTTTGTAGCTACCTCTAGCATCACATGGCCCACCTCTGGTGTAATAGGGGCTCCACTCTAGGCACACTCTGGACATCTCTTGCATTTTAGAGCCCATTCATGGCATATTCATGGGCACAACTTAAAATGGCAATATTTGATATATTGCGGTCATCAATGGCATAGTGGTTGAAAACCTTGGCCTGTAATGGGCATTCCTGCCATATGATAGTAGTACAAGCACTATGTGTATGTCTATGTATGCAAAGATCTAGTCTCATGAAAATGGAAAGCCAATGTTTGGAGACCAAAACTGAAAGGCTTGTGTACTGGGGACAAACACAATCATGAAAGAAAAAAAAACTTTTTGGGAAGAAGAGGGAATGCATGTACCCAAAATTAAAGCCTAAATGTATGTACTTTGTATGTTACCCATGCAGGAGGCTCACAGTCCCCTGATGTGCTCTACTGGCTTTGGTGTAAGTTTTTCACTGTAGCAATGTGGGTTATTTGTAGGTGGGGGGTAAATTAATTCTTGCTCAACCTATGGTAGCTTAACAAATGAGCAGTCAGGTTTAACTTAGGAGACAGGTATGTGTAAAGCATTTAATACAACCAATACAGTAAATAAGTAAAAGACAGAAGAAAATAAATATCCAACACCAAATTTTAAAAATAGAGAATATTTTTATCTTCAAAATAATGCCAAAACGACAAAACTACAATACAGAGAACCAGAGATATGAATTTTTAAAGATTAAATAAACAAATGTGCATTCTAGCTGCAAAACGCTTATAGCGCCACTCGCAGCTATCTGGTCATCGTGGGCTGGGGCAAAGTCAAAATTTTAGGCCACCTGTGATGGAACGCGGGTCAGATAAGCAGAGGGCTAGGTCCAGGTCACAACTTCAGATTTAGGGCCTGATTTTTAAGTTGCCGGAGAGAAACACTCCATCACAAATGTGACAGATATCCTGTCCGCCGTATTACGATCACATTCTCTCCTATAGGAATCGTAATACAGTGGATGGGATATCCGCAGGGACATCTTAAGGATTTTGGGGGGCCTGGGCCAAACGTATTTTGGGGGCCCCAGTTTGGAACAGATTTGAATTTATGATCCAGTTACAGCTCTTTTATGCCCTCTTTGGCCGGGTGAGTGCACAGGCACACTCGTCCAAATTCCAAATGTGTTCACATTTAATATTCAGGGATAGTGATGTGTGTTTTCAATATTGTAACACAGCAGCAGCTCACTAATATTACTGCAAATAATCTCTGTGACACCCTCCCATTTCTCATATGTCAGGCCCTATTTTAATCTAAAAGAAACTTTTTTATGGATGTTGCATGAAACATAAACACAACATTTCTCTGCAAAATGTCTGCACCCACATTAAAAAATAAATTAAAAGAAAACTGTATTTAAAACTATGTCTTTAAGAATTATTCAAAGTCATCAGGGCAAAGTTCTCTACAGAACAGACCTGGCTCTATCAGGGGGACCCCTCAAATGTTGGGGCCCTGGGCCAGAGCCCACTTTGCCCATGCCTTAAAACGTCTCTGGATATCAGTCACGTATGTGACGGAGTAGTCCCTCTGTCGACTTCTAAATCCGTCTTTTTCTTGGAGCTTTTCTTTCATTGGCGGGCTCGTCAGCAGGTCCTTGGGTCTCTCGGATCCAAAGTTCAAGTCAATTACAGCAGCCTGCTATAGCTTGGCTGATCAGTAAAAAGACGGGCGTTGAATCCTCAGCAGCGAGCAGGGTCTTAAAGCGGTCATCGGCGGCATCCCTCTTGATGTTGAGTTGGGTTCCATCTGGAACTTTTCAGCGTAACGAGCCACCAAGGTCGATCCAATCAGGGAGTTGATGTTGGCAGCTTGACTCTCAACATCTCTCGACATCCAGCAGGTCTCCTCCCGGAGCTTTTCTGCAACACTTTGCAGAAGGTTTCCAAACTTTTAAATCTTGCAGTTTCTTGGTTTCTTTGGAGAAAACAAGGGTCAGTATACCAAGCCAGCGGTTCAGAGACTCTGGATTGCCTCTTGGTGATTAGGACTCAATTACCCACAATGCACCCGCACAGTCCAGGAAAAATCTAGTTGCAACTGGTTAGCTGGGGTGATACCCTCCTTGGCTTTGCAGGTGACTTCTTCCAGCTCTGTTGCACCTGTTACTGATCAGGGTTACACTCCTTATCCTTTGAGTCAGGCATTGTGCTTTCTTAGTGGAGCCTTGTGAATGCAACAGGTGCAGTCCTTCTGAGTGCAAGCCTTCTGTGGTGCAGTCCAAGGGTCCATCAGGGCAGTCCTTCTTCTGATGTTCCAGACAGTGTTCTTAGGAGCTCCTGCAGCTCACCTATATTTATTCTCCAGTCTGGGCTGGCAATAGGGGGCCTCCCAACTAGTAGGGGTACCTCCTATGACCGCTTCCTGTGAAGTGTGGCATATTGTTGACCCAGAATGCACTGTTATCAGAAAAATCAAAATGGAGAAGATCTTTCCTTGGTGTGTGTGTCCTTGTAACCCAACCCAAGGTTGTGGCTAACAATTTACTAAACTCCCCTCCCAGCCCCTCTTCCTACTATTATTAGGGGGCTCCAATCTGGCTGGGGATCAAGGAAGAGGGGGCTGGCCTCAGTCCTATGACATCTGGTCTCCTGCCTTTGACGTCCAGCTTATCTCCTCAGCCCTTTCCTCTCCCTGGCTTCCCCAGGAAGCAAATCTCCTCTCACCAAATGGCTGTATTGTTGCAGCCCTAGGCCTCTTCACACCTACTCAGGGAGCAGCTTGGCTCAGGCTATCAAATGCTAATCAGAAGAGGGCTGTTTTAGATAACTTCAGGATAGTAAGTTCTAAAACTGCTTTCCAGTAATAGTTATAATAAATACAACCTTGGCAAGTTGTTGGATTTATTGTAACCATATTTCGATACGTTGAATGCGATGTCTAGTTACCTCCAACCAAAAGTTAGAATTTAATAAGTTTAATAAAGCCTTCCCAAGTTAGCCTTTGGGTCTAGCAGCACTATGAAAGGGAAAAACTACTTAGGCTGTTTATCCTTACCAGGGCATATAACCCATCTTTTATATTGTCCCGTTTTTTTTAATAACAATACACCCTACTCTAGGGGCACTTGGGCAGACAATAGGGGTGACTTGTAAGTTATAAAAAGTTAGTTTTGGGCTTTGGAAGTACTTTTAAGTCTGTAGTTTTAATGTGGGATGCAAACGTGAGGCTCAAATCACTAATAGAGACCCATTGCAACATCTGAAACTACCCACAGAACCCTATCCTCCATCCCATTTACTTAAAGTAGATTATGCACTAGTTGCCTAGACAATGGCAATGCCCTCTACAAAATCCTGCCCGCACACCAAGCAGGACTAAAAAAATCACAAAAATGCAGCCGTATGCCTACTGTCCAGCTTCTAAAAATACTATTCATCACAAACCAGCTCAGAAACCCTGCACTGGCTGCTCATCCAGGTCAGGAAGAATTTCAAAATACTATGCCTCATTCACAAAGGTGGTAGCAGTTAGTGAAACATTATGGACTATTAAAGACAACCAGACAACCAAACACAATCGAATAACAAGTAGCACCAAGAAACACGGAAAGACTCATCTATCAAATGACTAAGAGTGTCCACTAAGTTCGAAGACTCTGCCACCAGGAAGACAATCAACAGAGCAATATCCAAAAATGCATCTCCCTATTCCATCTATTCCAGTGGACCGGAAAACACAAGCTACAACATAGTGAGACTCTGATGCACTAGTGTATACACTAATGCACTATGTTTCGCGCTTCATACGGCAATGTATCATAGACCACAACCATGTAACAAAGACCATGGCCATATAACATAGGCAACAGCCAAATAACATAGACTGTTTCCAGTCTACTGATCTCTATCGAGGAACCCTCTGTCCAAGGGCCTAGAAGCAACTGAGTCAGGGCCGGACTGGGAAACGAAACCGACCCTGGCAAACAGCTCGGCCGGCCCCCCTGGGAGTGAGAACGGGGTGCGGTCGAGCTGTTTGATACGGCCCATTTCGGCCGTTTTTGTTACAGGGGGCCGATATTGCCGGCCGCCGGTAACAAAAACGGCCCCCAGGGCCTAAAACCGGCCCCCTCTCTGGTGGCCTACCGGGGAAACGCCCGGTGCCCGCAACGGCTAGTCCGGCCCTGAACTGAGTTATGCAATGTCAGATTTAAAAGCCAAATATAAATTAAAATTAGCAAAATGAGGAACATCTGAGAGCAAAGCACTCCTACTGACTCCCACCTCCCCTACCACGCAGAGTAATTGCACCAGAAGTTAAAAATGTCCAGAAAATCGAGAGAAACCTTGAAAGTATCCAGACCCACATGCTCCCCCCCAGTCTCACAGCACCGTCTGCAAAAAAGTCTAAGAAAATTGAGAACCAGTAACAATAAAGGAAAACTATGAACCATGCCCCACTTTAAACAGCAAAAAGAACAATTGATGGACAGAATGCAGAACAATGTCATACATTCACCCCAGTACAGAGATCTAGGCCTAAATCCATCGTTTTTTTGCTCCCCATGCCATTCCAGTTTGAGCCCAGCCATATACAAATCAGTCTTGACCCTGCACCCAATGGGAACAGTCCAGCCCGAACTGCCAGGCCAGGTCCTCCCTGAACTGGAAACAAGCATCCTAGGACCAGTTTCAGGGTTTCACCCCTCATCAGCCAGGATAGCTTGACTCCAGTGGCATGGAAAGCAAGGGACCCATGTCTGGGCATACCCGTCCCACTCGGGGTGACAAATGAAAAAAGAACAATTGATGGACAGAATGCAGAACAATGTCATACATTCCCCCCAGTACAGAGATCTGGGCCTAAATCCATCATTTGTGTGCTCCCCATGCCATTCCAGTTTGAGCCCAGCCATATGCAAATCAGTCTTGACCCTGCACCCAATGGGAAGAGTCCAGCCCGAACTGCCAGGCCAGGTCCTCCCTGGACTGGAAACAAGCATCCTAGGACCGAATTCTGGGTTTCACCCCTCATCAGCCAGGATAACTTGACTCCAGTGGCATGGAGAGCACGGGACCCACATCTGGGCATACCCATCCCACTCGGGTTGAAAATGCAAAAAGAACAATTGATGGACAGAATGCAGAACAATGTCACACATTCACCCCAGTACAGAGATCTGGGCCTAAATCTCCTACGCCTCTGTCCACACCAGAAAACACTCAAAAAACCAGTGGCACATTTGGGAGCATCATTCCATAGATCCCCGATTCATACCTCCTAGAACGGAAAAATGCACAGAAATTTGGAATAAATATATTTGCAGACACTTGCCAGTCACCCTGAGAATATAAAAATAAAGCCCAATATAGCAATATAGCACAACAAAAAGTATCTTTCCTTTAAAGCAAACTTTGACTTCGGCCTGTAATCGATGCATACAGCTTTTCCACAGCAACAAATAAAATAAGGAACAAACAGAAGAACATATCGTTACCTTCCAAAGCCTCCTATGCCTCAGGCATCAGCATATCTAACATAAAAAGCCAGGAAATAAAAACAATTAAAATGAACAAACCTGTTTTAACAAAATATAGACATGGCGCTGTAGAGAAGGAATTGCTCTGTGGGCCTGTGATGATTTGCTTCATATGTCCAAAAAAGCAATGACAGGAATTACTGAGCCTGCCCCTCTCTGTTCATTAAAGATTAGCTAGAAGTGTCTTATTTCAGTTGTATTCAACACCCTCGTCACAAACTCCATCATCTGATTCATAATTTGCTATTTTATTTAAAAAAATAGTTTCTTGCTTCAAAGGATTACAAATTACACAACTGCATGCATGACGTGTGCAGTACGAAGCAAGACATTTTCTGTGAGTCAACCGGTTACCTTCAAGTGTTAATTGCTTTAGTTAGAAACATAAAGAGATGGTCAAGTTGAACAGGTAGTGTAAAAATCCTTAGATGAAAAACTGGGAGAGGGATTTTCGTCTACTGCAGGAAACAAAAATCCTATAGATGTAAATAGTTAAATGCAATTGAAACGAGGTTGATAGAATTACTACTTCTTTGTAATGATTGTTGTTTTGTTTCACTAGTAACACAAATGTATGTTCACACAGACTTAAGAAGTCTCACAAGCCTACTGCATCTCTTTTAAAGGGCCTATAGCTTGCATCACGAAGGGCCTCATGGTGAGCCATGAACCTGCTCCACTGGCAGAGCTGTTTTGTCATTGGAAAGAGGTGCTGCATTATTTGCCTTATACAATTTAGTCAATAGTGCTGAACAAATTAGTCCATCCACAATCCTGATGGCCCTGATTGCATTACTGAACATTGTACATTGTTAAAACTTTCAAATGTCTAATTATACTTACAAGGCGTTGGTCACGCAAGGGCAGGAGTATAAAAAATATCTTTAGGCAATGGGGATGCGAACACTTACGAATCTCAGAATCACAAGGAAAAACAACAAGTTTTTTTTTGTTCTGGTGTTATTTAAAACCTTTTTATTTTACAAAAATTATATCTATAATACATTTACTTAAAGGGGCTTTCAGTCAGCTCTCTTCATTCATTGGTCTGCTGTTGTGTCAGTCACATTTTGCTTCTGCCCATTACACTATGCAGCATGGAGAAGTGGGTCAGCCTTCTTAAGCCACTGGCTAACTTCACTTTGAGTGACTGCATTTTGCTCTTTCACAAGGAGCACATCTGCACACAAGGTAGTTCCCTTCAATGGCAGTGTTTTTGTTTTAACTTTATTACTACTTTAGAGCTGCCTTTGTGTTTAGAGCCTGAAGTGATAGCAAGACGCTTTAGTTACTTTGGATGTGAACACAAGGCCCATTCCACCTTTACCAGTTCCTGTACTCTGGGCATCATTGTGAAGGAAAAGAAGAATGTTTTCCCTATTGAATTGATGGATGGACGAGAAATGCACATGGTAATTTTTTTAAATTCCTGAATTGATGAATGCATGTTGTTCATCGTACCATCGCGGGTATATTGCAAGGCTCAATACATTTTTTTAAATAATTTTTTCCAAATTTTGTGCTATCTGGAAGCCCTGTAAAGAACAGAGGTTGCTATCAACTAATTCATTAGAACTAAATTTACAAATATCAGAAAGACGGAAGCTGATTGGCTGTGCCAGGATTCAAACGTGTGTCCTGCAAGTCACAGCAGATGTAAGCAGTGGGCATTTCCATCACTGAGACATGTGGCCAGCTATTACAATATAGCCACGCCCTAACATTCTTAATGTTGTGTGCCATATGAGGCACTAGACTAAGGCACCCGAGAGCTGGTCTGTTTTTAAACAGCAATAAAGGCTATCGTGGCACAAGTCATATTATTCAGCTCCTTGTCATCCGCATAGGAATGTCAAGGACGTCTGTCCTGCTTATTAAAGTGACAAAGAGTAGCAGGTACGTGTTGAGCAGACCACGTGAAAGAAGGGATGATCCTGTAATCCCACACAATAGAGGAGCTGTTGAAGCTGTATCAGAAAGCAATCAGTGACAAAGCCAAAATGTCTAGCATTGGCCTCCAGCCTTTTTGCTTTGTCAATGTTTGTTTTGTTTTGTTATGATTTTGTAAATATTTATTGCTGGAGAAGATGCGTGGCCCACATCAGTCTAAAAAGGGTCCAAAAAAGCAAAAATATTGTATTTGGCTCAAAAGGCACACATTTCTATAGTAGTCCCTGACGCTTAAGGGAGCTCCTATGTGTGTGCATGTGCTCCTTGCAAAAAGGCAGAATGCAGTTACTGACAGTGAAGTTAGCCAATTGCTGAAGTGGGTTAACCCACTGCCCCATGCTGTATGCTGTAGTGGTCAGAAGAAAAATGTGGCTGACGCAATCACAGACCAATGGATGAAGAGGGCTGGCTAAAAGCTCCTATCGTTATGTATATATGGGATAAAGTACCTCCTGCTGTACAGTATAAGGAGTCACAGAGGGATTCCGTGACCATATAAAGGAATGAGGCCGAAGGCTGCGTTCCTTTATTAGGTCATGGAACTCCAAGGTGACTTGCAATATCCTTAAAATGCAAAACAGATTGTATTTTATTTCTTATAATATATGGTCACACCGTCACCCTTTTCTAAAACGTGTCTTCTTCTTCTTATACATGAAAGAAATAGTACAGTGTAGACATGAAGAATAAAAGCAGAAGGTAGTGCAAAATTAAACACATTAAAATCTGTTAGTCATTTGTTGCCAAAATATTTTGGAATAAGTTTATATGCTAGTTTTAACACTGATGAGGCTCACAACGTTTAGATAAATGCAGATATTTGTTCCTGTAATGACCTTTAATGTGCCAAAAATGTACATCTTCCAATAAATATCTACTTTCTGCTCATCACTGCCCCTTTGAATAAGTAATGATTAGATGAATGGAAAAATATTTTTTGTTTTTGGTGCTTTGCTTAAAATGCAGCTGTAAGTATGGTCGGTGACCTGCCTTTCACCTTGACTGCTGCTGGCAGCATGCATTATGACATGAAAACTCTACTCTCATAACTTATTATAACTTATATGCAGTAGAGCTTATACGTATTTTCGTTATCACAGGAGACTAGAGACGCCAGGAGTCGCCAGTAATAAGGAAACTAGACAGGCTTGTTTACAGGGATAGCAGGTTCCCATATATTATAAATCTCTAACTATTAGGCTGCATAGTTTTGGTGAGCAATAAAGCGTTGTTCAAGTGGGCGCGTCTTTGTTTTTGTTTAATAAAGGCGAATAGAAATACCAGCCGTGATATTCTGCACTTTCAAAAAAACATCAACGTGCTTGCTGTTCGAAACCTAGGAGCAGATGAAACTTCAAACGCGTTTGCATTATATTCACCACTAGGTGGTAGTATATGCTTTTAGAGAAATAACTTGATGCATTTCACCGATTTCTTTCCTCATCTAGCTTATTTACAATTAATATATTTTTTAATACATTCACCACACGGTGGCAGTGTGTGCCTGCCTACCTCCGTTTGTAGGACTACCGTTCAACTGCTTTACTTCTCAAGTTCACAGTCACCAAAAAGAAGTACCGAGCGAAGGGCTATTGCTTCGACGTTTTCCAGATGTTGGTCTTCATGGACATTTGATTGCACAGCAGGCGTGTCAGCCATCTTAACAAGGAAATTCAGTTGCAGTGCTTCACCGTATTTTATAACTGGTATTCCCCATTCATTAAAGTGACAAAAACTCACAATGCACTGTGACCTCATGTAGGAGCCACACCCTGACCTATCACTTTTATATGGCCTGTGTACGCTGTTATTCTTGTCTTTCTTTTTGTGCAGCGCTCAGCTAATCAACAGCTACATAAGTGATGTGCTAATACCATTAAATATATGCCCCCCAAATCTGATACATCCACATCAGCGCCCACAACAAAAGCCATATAAATCAGTGTCCTCAATTCAGAAGGTCTTAACCCAAAGCCCCACTATGTTAGATAGCTTGACCCAGAAGCATTCATTCAAACAGCTCCCCAAAATCACAGCCCTCTAAACATCTCACCTCTATATTGAAGCCCCCATGTTGAAGACCCTTGTGTATCAGAACCTGCAAACCATGGTCCATACCTCAAAGGCTTCACATTCACATTCCATAGCATAACATTAAAAGTCCCTGAGTCAACTATCCACTCCTTAAATGTCTGTATTAGTCTTCCTTACCCTGAGCCCTTGCTGTCCATGGTCCATATAAGGATGGTAGGGCCTTCGGAGAACGTTGGGTTCAGAAGGCAGAGGATGCCTTCTGAATCCAACTTTCTCTGAACCCCCTGCCATCCACAGATCTCACATTCAGCAATCTACTACACAATCCAGAGTCCTGTACCATCTACAAAGACCACCCCACTTTGGGATGTTAGAGGGTCGTTTCAATTCAGACCACCCCATGACAATCTCTCTTTTTATAAATCCACCTTCCCAGGTCATAATATCCACCTACTCTTGCAATGTACCTTTGTCAACAATCCTTTTCCAGGGACAAGAGGGAATTTGAAGCTTCTAATGGTTAACTATGGGGATTACATCTGCTTTGGGTGCATGCATTCCTATCTATAGGGTTACCAAGCACCTTTGTGTGCTCCTTCCATAGCTTCAGATCTATACAATTTCCCTATGTTCCTTACGCCCATACCACCACCCAACCCTAGTGTGACGATATCCTGCAATTTTCTTTCAGCGGATCTCCTTGTCTGGTGCATGTCCATCTACAAAATCTCTAGTGCCCATTCCTGTACATTCCTTCCTATCAGTCCTTAAATTTGTCACTGCATCGCTCGGTTTTTGCTTGGGCTTTTCTCTGTACCCTGCCACGTTATCAGATCTTAAAGCCATTTTGCCCATGCCCTGATGTACTCTCGCCCACTATGCTTCTCGCAGAGTTGGTACTGCCAGTGGCCTGTGGCATCACACCTATTCCTAAAGCCCACTCTTGGCACCTAACCCACACCCGCAGGTGCCCCTCATTTAGTGCTACTTCAGACCCCCTGCATAGCTGAGGCCCACTGTGACTGACCGTGTAATCTCACCTTACAGATCTGTCCAATCCCTCCACATCTTTCAGTTAAAAATTATAACATTTTGATTTATTTGTCTGGGTTGCTGGCTCTTCTTTTATCCCATTACTTTGAGGAGAATTGCTATCACCTCCATTGGGTGATAGCAATTCTGTTTCCTAACTTCTTTTTTCCTGAGTTTTGTATACCGCGAACTTGACCCGAAGGTATTAGAGCACTTTGCATGAGCACCAGTTGTGTTACAGATGGACACATTCATTTTGTTAGGCACGGGGAGATTAAGTGATTTGCCCAGAATCACAGGCTGTTGAGCGTCCCTGCAGAGACTCGCACCCAGTTCCCCAGCTTCGAGATCGACCGCCCTAGCCGTTTAGGCCACATCCTCTCCCCATGAAGCTTCATGAAGCAGCTGGACTTTTGGTGGGGGATAAGAATGTTGTGGGCTAGGAAATTCACCTATAATCGCACTGGGACATTCTGAAACTAATATCCTAGAATAACAAGCATTAGGAAAAGCATTTAGTCTGGCTTACATTTTGTTACAAGGCATACATATTGGCTAACCAATGCTGGTTCACTGATGCTTTTGTTAATTGACATTATCTCCCAGTCTGTTTCCTCATTCCAGTCATTACTACTGATCCAGCGCAACCCCTAATTCATGAACCAGGGACCAAGGAAATCTCTTCACGCATAAATTGCTTAACAAACAACGGGGCCCATCACTCATTACCCATAAATGATCCCTGAAGACGGGCGCTGGATTTGGGGGTTTAATTTGTCAGTTTTATTATGTACAATACTACACTTCACATTAATAACATTTATATATATTCCTAACTATTCGTAATCTCAACTTTCTTCTTCCTTCGGTCGATGGGCCATTAGTTGAAGAGTTGATGGTGACTATGATTAACTAAACACTTTAATATTTTAACTAAATAACCACAGAGTCATTTATTCGGTTAATAATTTTATCTTATTAAATGCTCATAATTCAGATTGTCAGTGCACACACAAGATCACATATAAGAGAACAAATTATCAAGCAATGTAATCAAAATGAATCAATTGTATCGACATCAAAGCGTGCATAGGAATGGGAAAAGAGAAGGTACAGCATAAACACTTGCAGGAAAATATTGCAAAATTAAAGCATTTAAGGAGGGTGATACCCACCAAAGAATCAATAAAACCACTTCCTTGGCCGAGGTTGTGGCAAGAGGTCCCCAGAGATAGGCTCAGAGGACAAAGTTAACAGGACAGATGCAGCTAAGTTGTTGCAAACAAATATAATTTCCCAATCCTATCTACCTTGATCTAGTTCTCCTCGGTCGCAGTCTCCTCCCAAGCACTCCCGCAACGTTCTCGTACCTAAGGTGCTCTCAGACTCAATGCTGGTCTGCTCTCTCTGTCTTGGTGCGCTGCTCTATCGACATCTAGATGTTCTCTGCGTTCTCTCTCTCTTCTTCAGATCTGAACTCCGATGTTCTGCACGGCACCCCACTGTACCGCACTATATCGCACTGTACCGCCACACCCCAATTGGGATATCAATTATACCCTCATGCCTAACTTACTATCTTACAATGTTGCAGTATCAGGAGAAACTTGTCCTGTGATTGGTTGTCATAAATCATGCTAGGGTCGCCTCATCCAGTTCTCCTCGCAAATCCATCCCATACCGGTTTTAACAAAGGAAGTATTAAGGATAAATACATTCGTATACCACTAATATCCATAGTTATACATCTTGCAACATTTTTACATTATGACATCCGCTTCACATTCAAATTGCACGTAGCGATGGCAGTTCCCACAGTCGCTGTCGCGTCTTGGCACATAAACAATAGGACACAGGTCAACATGGCCTTCACACGGATTACATCAGCTGGTGCACACTGCAGCTCGTAAGCAGGCAAAACATTTTGGCGCGTGCATTCTCCGTACCGACCAAGACAACCACATGCTGGTTCAGACAAGAGGCCATTTTCATGCAGGCCCAATCTCATACTAAAGCAAATAAACACAAAAGAGTATTAATTCATGAAATAAATCCCATTATGGTTACCTCCCACCATACTAATACCCTGTATTAATTAATTCCTAGCGAAAGCTATTAATTTAAAGCAACCTTTTCGTTATTTGTGCACAACATGCAAAATGTGCAATGTACAACATAGCATAAACATGCATTAGTACGATTTTTCAAAGCGCAAACAGTTAATACGTACTCATGCCAACATGGTTTAGTATATTATGTCAAATGCGTTTGCCCCCTGTGTGAATGTGTGCATTCAGGGTTGGTTAGTCCATGCAGTCAATACATTATTATGGGGTTACTTAATTTCATGAGGATGTATTTTTACAAACCTCACTCCATCAGTCCCCCCTTTGATGGTTTACCATCATAAAGTCCCTAAACATACGGTTTACCAAGTTATATAGCTGTTACTTTATCTTCTGGCCATTGCACCTTACATTTTACGTACAATTTTTCTTTAAAATCCTCCAATTCTATCTCATCTATCTCTCTTTTCCTTTCTTTACGTTCCTTACTTAATTTCCTTTCTTTCTTTTCTTTGCGTCTTTTCTTCACACAAATATAAGTCATTCGTATTAGGAATATCATAACAGCTACAGAAATTATTGGTACTATTATTTTTCCTACTAAGGAACTACCTATGGAAGAAAACCAATTGCTTATAGTAGAGAAACTCTTACTTAGTTTCTCCCAGACACCGTCAACCTCTAGTTGTGTTACTTTCTTATGCAAATCAGTGATATTCTGAATGTATCCTTCCAGATTCTTACTTTTGTCTGGAATGTAAGTGCAACAATGTTGAACCTTCAGCATTCCACAGACTCCACCCTCTTTTGCCAATAATATATCAAGGGCAAGTCGATTTTGCATAACCATAGATCTCATGGCAATCATTTCAGTGTTAATCATCAAGAATCCTCCAGCAGTATCCGTTGATAAACGATCAATCACTGTGGACAATTGTCGAATTTTGTATGCATTCAGTGTAACCCCAACTCCAGGTATCAATGCTCCAAATATATCACCTACAATTTCTGAAAAACGTTCTCTTTTTACACGTTTTAGTCCTTGTTTTACTTCATGGATTCCATTTGTGCTCTTATCTACATGGTAGACTTTTGGAAAGACAATCCCAAGATAACAAGTTCCATACCAGTGATCTGGTAGCCGATAATAGGCCTTCCTCCCACAGACTTTATATATGCCTGGCAAGACATGGTCAGTTCCTCCCTTTAATCCCCAACCACCAATAATTTTATAAGTATCTTCACATTCACTGGAACCTATGAAGTAATTGTTGTAATTAGTCTTTTCCCTACGTAAGCATAATTTTCCCTTCTGTGACCAATCCAGGGCCATTGCAGCATAAGTCTCGCCCTTTTCATAATTGCCTTCTCTGAAAACCCAAGGTGGTGTCTGTAATTTCTCTTCAACAGCTTTTCTCTGAAACTTAGCCCTTCTCTCTTCCACCATCTCCAAAAAGATCTTCTCTTCCTTTTTCAATTTACATGTTAAATTATTTTTATTAGCGTACTCTATATCTAAAGGCTTTGTTGTCAGGAACAAATCTCCCATGACATTTGCATGTGCTATCTTATTCAGCTCAGGTATTGCAGGGACTTTAGAAAAGATTGTATCTACATTGGAATAATAATATAATCCAGTTTACATGTTCTATACAAAAAACTTGATCAAACACTACAGGTCACACCATAAGTCAAAGGAAGGTGATGGTAGGTTACACCTTCTGAAACAGACAAAGGTAACTGTATACATACATAACAGTCACTCACATCCATTGTTTCCACATACTCGTAGAGTAATTTAGTGAAAACATTCAGGGAAACATTAGTAACTGATCTATCGTGATGCAAACTACTAGCATCTATTTGATTCAGGTGAATAATAGGAGTTTGCTTAATGTCAGTGTCTACCTTTGGACTTGTCAAATTGTTAGGACGAGGTGTATCTTCTTTTATCAGATGTAAAGGTATTACAATTGTTAATATTATCCAGAATACTATCAATACACAAAATAAACACAAACAAGCTTTATAACACCTACACATAAGCCTACATCTAGGTCTGGTTACTTGTGTATCTGCCATAGTAATATTAATTTTATAAGATTCTAATGGATTTTTCTAAAATCTATTTCTAATATTTTCTACAAAAATAAAAATGTAGTGTGATCCCACACTTCAAAAGCTTTCTTCTTTATCCCTTCTTTTATTTTAACTTAATCCAATTTTCCAGGACGTCTTCTGAATCTTCAGAAAAATTCTTCAGTTGCTAACATGACACCTTAGTTTGTTTACAGTCTTTTAAGGTGGATTTAAGTCACTCTTTTCTTCCTGCTCGTTGTCGGTGCTGTTTCCTTCTTTGTTTAAATCTTCTTCTTCAATCTCCTCCAACACTATGTAAATCCTGTCATTTGACTTGAACTTTTTGTTTGGTTTTCTCACCCTCTTTGGTCGCAGCACTGATTCGTCATCCGACTCTCCCTGTTCTATCTGACTTGAAACTTCGTTTAGTTGTTCTGGCCTATTTTCGGGTCTTCCTTTCACCACCCTGTATTGCAGTCTTTTAACTCCGCTTGGCCACTGGTCGTCTTTCTTTGCCCTCTTTGGTTGAACTACTTCTTCTTTGTTCAATTCATACCTTCGTTTCTTTGCACCTACTTTGAGTTTGTTTTCTTCTTCTTTTTCTTTTTCTTCTTCTGTATTTCTTTCACCTATCTCCTTTCTATCCTTTCCCTCTCCATCTAATATTTGTCTTTCTTCTTGTTCAACAGCAGTTTCTTCAGTCCCAGTAGCTGGTGCCCACTTTACTTGACTTGCGCTAAGCAATTCATCATCAAACTGCTCTTCAGAGTCCTTTTGTTTATGTTCACCAGTTTCAGAGTCTATTGCTCTAGCCTCACCAATTTCTTGTACTTCAGCCTCTGATTCAGAGCTCGGACTTGAGACCTCCAGATGCCGCTCTACTCGTGTTTCAAGTGGACTTGGGACTCGCTGAGTGTGGCTGGCATGGATCCAATTTGGTAAGCCAGCACACTTTACTGCTGTAGTCGTCACCAATATTAACTGATATGGTTCTTCCCAGCGGGGCTCTAGGCAAGTTTTTCTTCTATGCCTTTTCACGTGAAGCCACTCACCAGGGCTCAGGTCATGCACTTGAATCTGCTGTGTTGTGGTCGCGTCTGCTCCAACCTGATGAAACACAGAACATACTACATCAGCCAATCCTTTGCAATAGTCAAGGATAAGATCATCAGATATATTTATCAATTTGTTGGCAGGTATAAATGCTTGTCTCATTGCTCTTCCCATCAAGATCTCATGTGGACTCAATCCTGTCTTTTTGTCAGGAATGCTTCTGAGACTCATCAAAACTAGGGGTAAAGCGTCAGGCCAATTCAGTGCTGTGGATTTACACACTTTGCCTAACCTGTTCTTTATTGTGCCATTTATCTGCTCTACTATTCCAGAAGCCTCTGGACGATAGGCACAATGAAGTTTTGGTTGAATGCTCAATGCCTCACAAATCAGTTTGAGTGTTTCACTAGTAAAGTGTGTTCCTCTATCTGTTTCCATGGTGACTGGAAAACCATATCTAGGAATGTATTCCCTCAACAAATGTTTTGCCACTATCAGACTGTCATTCCTTCTTGTGGAATAGGCTTCTACCCACCGGGAAAACAAACACACAATTACTAATACATACTTGAGCTTATTACATGGAGGCAATTCGATAAAATCGAGCTGTAGTCTGGTAAAAGGACCTCCTGCCCTCCCTATTGTTCCCAGACTAACCACTGTCTTTCTTCCTGGGTTTTGCTGTTGGCACGTCAGGCATCTCTGACAAAGACTCTCTGCAATAGTCCTGAATTTGGTATTAAACCACGTTTGTTTGAATAATCGGACCATGGCATCTCGGCCAATATGCGTCATCCATGCCATATGAGAAAGTAGACTATCTGGCATGACTGGTCTCCCATCAATGTATACCCATACATCATCATCTGCCCGTATCCTACCTCCCGCTTTTTCCCATTCCTGTTTTTCTTCTTCACCTGCCTCTTCCTGCAATTGTCTCACTTCATCCCAAGTTTCAATGGTGTTAGTAAACATAAGTTGACAAACCGTATTTTCTTTTGGTTTTCCCCGATTTATGGAAGCCTGATTCTTTGCACAATATTGTGCTACTTGTTCAGCAAATCTGTTGCCTTGAGTCACATAATCATCTCCTGACTTATGTGTGGCACACTTGACCACTGCAATTCGTTTTGGCAATTGTAATGCTTTAAGCAAGTCTTTTACAAATTGACTATTCCTGATGGGGGACCCCGAAGAGGTCAGGAATCCCCTCTGCATCCATAGTTCTCCAAAATCATGCACAATGCCAAAGCCATATTGGCTATCAGTAATTATAGTCACTTTCTGACTTTTTCCCGATTTACAAGCTTGAATTAGAGCTATCAATTCAGCCACTTGTGCAGATTTTACCCCTTTTAGACAGGATGCTTCCAGGATTGCTGCTACAGTACAGACAGCATAAGCAGAACTCAATACACCTGTTCCAGTTCGTAAACAAGAACCATCAACAAATATCACACAATCAGATTCTTCAAGAGGAACATCCTTAATATTAGGACGGGGCTTGGTGCAAAATTCAGTCACATCCAAACAATCATGTTCTGCTTCATCCCTCACTTCTTCATCCCAAACATCTGGCAATAAAGTAGAAGGATTCACATTTGTACATCTCACTATTGTCACATTTTCTGCACCCAGAATCACTCTCTCATACCTAGTCAGCCGACTATAGGTAAGGTGCTGTGTCCGTGTTCTTGTTAAGAGTATTTCAACTGAATGTGGCACATACACTCTCACAGCATGACCCATTATGATCCCTTCACTCTGCTCCAGTCTCACGCATGTAGCAGCTACTGCTTTCAAACATCCAGGTAATGAGGCAGCTACTGAATCTAAAGTAGCAGAAAAATATGCCACAGGTCGTCTTGCCATTCCATGTCTCTGAGTTAAAACGGCAAGTGCACACCCATCTCTTTCACTGCAATACAATGCAAAATCTTTTGAATAATCAGGCATCCCCAATGCTGGCCCCTGACACAGACTGTCTTTCAATTTAACAAAAGCTTCCATGCTCTCTTCATCCAATGTAATTGGGTCTTTCACATCATTCCTTGTCAGCCTCTGTAGAGGTTTTGCCATCAGTGAAAACCCACTGATCCATTGTCTACAATATCCAACCACTCCCAGGAACATTCGCACTTCTCTTTGAGTTGTTGGTGGTTTCATGTCTTTGATCACTCGAATACGCTCTGATGTTACCTTTCTGACTCCCTTCTCAATCTTGTGACCTAAATATTGGACTTCTCGCTGACGGAATTGTAATTTTGCAAGGGACACCTTATGTCCACCTTCTGCCAAATGGTTCAGTAAAGCAACAGTGTCTGCAACACAGGCTTCTCGAGTCTTTGATGCCACCAGTAGGTCATCAATGTACTGAACCAGAACTGACCCTTCAGACATTCTCAAATCTTCCAGACACTTTTTCAAGATCTGGTTAAATATTGAAGGACTCTCAGTATACCCTTGAGGAACTCGGCACCATGCCAAAACACGGTCTCCAAACCGGAAAGCAAACAAATACTGGCTATCCGGATGCAAGGGAATCGAAAAGAATGCATGACACAAATCAATCACTGTATACCAATCCGCATCATGTGGGATTTGATAGAGAATCACTGCTGGGTTTGGCACAACTGGGCAACAAGGCACAACAATTTTGTTCACCTTTCTCAAATCTTGCACTATTCTATAGGTTCCGTTTGGCTTTTTCAATCCCATAATAGGTGAATTACAAGGACTGCTCATTATTTCTTTTAAAATTCCTTGTTCAATCATTCGATCAATTACAGGAGTTATTCCTGCTATTACTTCTGGCTTCATTTTATATTGTGGTGTATTTGGATAGTCAACACCATCTTTCACTGTAATTCTAATCGGGTCCACTTTTTTCATTAACCCAATCTCTTGTCCTGTGAAATCCCACACATCTGAATTCACTACTTTCATCAATTCTTCAGGCACACTTTTATCTGTAAGAAGCGAAAATAACTCATTCACTTCTGTTCCTTGCTTTGCTAGTACCATTTTAAAGGCAACATCCTCATCAGGTGTCTGGAATGCAATACCATCCGGTGTGCAGTAAATAGTGCAATTCATTTTGCACAACAAATCTCTCCCTAACAAATTCACTGGACTCGAGTCACACACTACGAACCGATGCATATCTTTAAATGGAACAATATGCACTTCAATTGGTTTAGTAACTGGGGTACTAATCTGTTTATTTGAGACTCCTACTACTTGGATAGTTTCTCCCGAGAGGGGTAGGTTCGGAATTTCTGCTGCTCTCACAGTAGAACGGGTAGCACCAGTGTCCACAAGAAAGGTGATATCATTACCTTCCACTTTTCCATCAACAAATGGACCTGACTGATCTACCAATAGAGTAGCGCCAAGCACACACTCTTCCTCCCCCCTCAGGCAGCATCATTGATTTGACTCAACATCACTTCCATCACATTGCATCCAAAATTGGGGAATCACATTCGTGTTAGTATTTTTACCAACCTGGTCTCCTCCGTGGAACCCTGTATCCGCACTGTATCTTTGAGCATTTACATTGTGTGGCAAAGGTGGTTGCGGGACCTGATACTGGGTAGTAACTACCTGCTGCTGAGATGGCTGTTGCACACCTACCTCACTCTGCACCTGTGGGGTTAAAATTTGATTTCCTCCATTAGTCCTCTGCACTGATCTACACTCATTCTTCCAGTGTCCATACTTTCCGCACGCATGACAAGGAAATTTCTTTTTCGCCTCTTCCCTGCTCATTTGTCCCCTACCTCTACCTCCACTTGATCTTTGAGCATTCTGACTAACTCCTCCCATTTGGTTTATAGACTGAGAATTCAACTGGGTTTCCTGCTGCTCTGCTACCTTTACTTGCGTCCACATCATTTTTTCTTTTAATTTCAATCAATCAGGGGGTTTATAAAGCGCGCTACTCACACGTGAGGGTCTCATGGCGAGACTCAATGTCATTGCTACAATACTTTGCATACCTCAAAATTTCATCTATCGTTTTAGCCTGCCAACACAACATGTGTTGCTGTATCATCTGACTAATCTCAGGTCTTAATCCATACACAAATCTATACACAAAATGACCCATATCCTTGTCTCCAATATTCTCAAAACCACTATACTGCTTAAAAACCTGTATTAGTCTCTCATAATATGCATGCACAGACTCTTTCGGCTCTTGGGTTGTTCTATCGATTTTTACCCAATCAGTTTCCTTAGGGGAAATTTTGCTTTTCAAAAAAGTAATCACCTGATGGTACTTTTTCATCACCTCATCAGAAGGTGCTCCTGTTTTAGAATCCCTAGGATATTCATCTTTTGGCCAATCAACTGTAATCTTACACTCTGTGCATAAATCTGCAGGGACAACTATTTCAAATAATCCATCTAAATCTTTTAGCAACACTTTCGAGACTTTCACAAACCTCTCAACTTGTTTGTACCATTCCACTGGCTTTTCTCTCAACCTGGGGAACTCATTTGTAAAAGACAATATATCCTGTCTAGACCATAGAACATGCACATAACCTCCTCCTGGAACTTCTCTCATGGGACATTCAGGAGTTACATTTTCTACTTCTCTTACTGGATGCAAATATATTTCTTTAGCAGCTGCTTCTTCTTTCTTCCTCATCCATCTACCCTTCCATCTCTCCACGTCTCCCCATTTGCTCAAAAAAAACATTAACTCTTTTATCTGCAATCGTCTACCAGATGTATTCATATTTTCTATATCCTTTTCAGTAAAATCCACTCTATATGTCTTCTGCAACACCTTTGATCTGCTCATGTCTACTCCTAATTCATCTGCAGCTTCCACTAACCTTTCATGTAGATTTCTCGCTTTCCAAGTAACACTCTTACACAGATACATCAATTCATCATCTTGATAAGTCTTTAGTCCGTCTGGACTTATGGTCCCAAGGATCATTTCTTCCAGATCTACTCTCAACTTACATACATCTATAGGCTGTGGCTGTGTTTTTCTCCTTTGTAACCCTTTCACCCAGTCATCTAACTCTACAGGTGTCGGACCTATTGAAACTTCACTTCTGGGGATTTCCTCCAACTCTATTCTTTTTGGCTGTAACTGCATTATTTCCCTAGGCGTTTCATTTACTGTTAAATTAGTCAGAGGTGTTGACCTAGTAACGATAGTGGGCTGTTCACTTTGAGCACTTACAGCGTTAATTCTACTACTAGCTGATGTTACAGCAGAATTTAGTGGGACAGTCAAGGAAGGTTCATGGATAAGTCTATTTTCAAATACAGGTATTGCTGGACCTATAGTTACTGGCACAGTTATTGCATCTATTTTCATATTCATCTGATTTAATTTTTCAACTAACTCTTTGGTTTTTATTGCCAATTCTGCTTCTTCTTCCTGCACTACATCGCTTACAGTTGGAACTGGTGTCGTTTGAGGTGTCATTGGGGTTTCCATTGACGGTGCATTTGGTGTCACCATCGCTGAATTTTCCTGATAAGGAGGTGGTCGTTTAACTAATATATCATCCAGTAGCTCGTCATCAGATTCATTCGGGTTATATCCATAACCAAATTGCTCTAAATGTCTCCTTTTCTCCTTACATTTGCTTCCTGCAGTCTCTCCTACCATTAAAACTGGATACAATCCTTCAGTTATCTCTCCATTTCTCCATCTCTTCATTCTGTCTTCATGCCTTTCATCATGAAATCTTCCAAACATAAATCTGTTAACTCTACCACCTCTATGTCCTTCCCTTTCATACATTTCATCTTCCCATTCTACTAATCGTTCAAACTGTCTAGGTCTAGGTCTTGGGTCTAATGCCATCATCTTTTCTCTCAAATTATGCAATACTGCCAAATTAAAAGAACCATGCTCTGGAAAAGCTAACACACCATCATTCTTCGTATATCCTATTCAATTTTCTAGCCAAATACATGTGTGATAACCATATTTTAACATAATGTAAGACGAAGGTGTCTTCGGTGGAGGAATAGGAACTACCTCTCTCGTTATTACGGGTTTGTCCTTTTTAAAGAATCTTTTAATTTTTCCAAACAAAGTCAATTTCTCCTGTCTCGGTTGCTCGAAATACATTTTTGCTAATTGTCAACAATTTTACTCAATCCAATCTTTGTCAACACAATCCGCTATAATTCACCAATCAACTTCCTTCGCTTCCGTAGGCACCTAACCAATGTCAGCGCGACACACTCTAACTCTTCCAATCAGAGCTTTCTACGTCTCTGCTATCCTGTCCAATATCAGCGCGGCTCACACCAACCAGCCAATCTGAGCTTACCTTGCCTCCGCAGTCTGACCAATGCCAGCGCGGCTTTCTGTGACGTCAGCCTCTCCTCTTACTGCTGACCCTCCCTTTACAAAAATTATCTGCACTTTTCTAAGTCCTTTTTCTTTACATTAACTTATTAGTCACAACATAAAACAATACCACATTGCCTGTTTACTAAATAAAGAGATAGATTTTCACTTTAAAGAATGTTCCTTTCAATACGGGCAAGTATAACAATTCCGCTATCCTTCCCTTCATCCAAGCTAGGGGAGGACCTGTTACTTCTCTAGGGATAAGGCCAACATTTCACAAGAGGACCTTTTGTTCGAAAGGAGGTCTTGCTACTCTTCTGGGGATAAGGCCAAAGTTTCACAGGTGGACCCTTCGCTATCTCAATCTTTTTCTACATACACACTAAATAGTCCCTAAAATAACGGTAAACAGCCATTAGTACGCGACTTGTAGTTCGCATACCATTACAACGCAAGCGTAACAACGCATGCGCTGTAACAACGCGTAGCCTTTACTACGCATGTTATTACTTCGCATGCGCTGTTACAACGCATGCGTTGTAATGCGTGGAGGCAGCGATGACGGCAGTGGGGCGGAGGCGGCCTCAGCTGTGGGGTAAACAGACGCCATAGAGGGGTCTCAACCCAGGAGTGAGGGCAGGGTCTGCAGTGAGCCCCTGCAGTGCTATCCAAAACCTTTGTCCCCCTGTGATGTCCTCCACCAGGCGAACACCGGAAGTGGTGCCCGACCCGCAAGACGGCGTGGTGGAAGGTGACCTGGTGACCACAGCAACGAAGCAGGGGCACGAGGGGCTCCGGGCACCCCCGCACTCATCTCAGCACCCCCGTAATTCAGAGCACCCTCGTCAAAAAGCAGCTGATCTCACAGGTGCCAAGAGGCAAAGCCGGCTGCAGACAGAGGGCGTGCCCAGGGCGGATCTGCAGGCTCCTGTGCGCTGGCTGGGAGATTTTTGGGCACTTCTGCTGTCCTTTGATTGACAACGCTTGCAGCCGAGGACAAGGGACAAGGGACGTGCACCGAGGAGAGAGAGGTAAGATGGGCTGTGTATTTTTAAAGGGTTTATGTTTGAGGAGTAGTGTATTTGGTTTTAGGGTAGTGTTGTGGGTCGTGCAGGGTAGTGTTTCACTGTAGGGAGCAGACTGGGGGTAGGGGCAGGGTTGTGCTTGGGGTAGAGTTTTAGGGTTTAGGGTAGTGTTGTAGTGTTTGTGTAGTGTAGGGTAGTGTTTTTGGGTTTAGGGTAGTGTCGGGGGGGTCGTGCAGGGTAGTGTTTCAGTGTAGGGAGCGGACTGGGGGTAGGGGCAGTGTCGTGCTTGGGGTAGTGTTTTAGGTTTTAGGGTAGTGTTGTAGTGTTTGTGTAGTGTAGGGTAGTGGTTTAGGGTTTAGGGTAGTGTCAGGGGTCGTGCAGGGTAGTGTTTCAGTGTAGGGAGCGGACTGGGGGTAGGGCAGGGTCGTGCTTGGGGTAGTGTTTTAGGGTTTAGGGTAGTGTTGTAGTGTTTGTGTAGTTTAGGGTAGTGTTTTAGGGTTTAGGGTATTGTCGGGGGGTCGTCCAGGGTAGTGTTTCAGTGTAGGGAGCGGACGGGGGGTAGGGCAGGGTCGTGCTTGGGGTAGTGTTTTAGGGTTTAGGGTAGTGTAGTGTTGTGTAGTGTAGGGTAGTGTTTTAGGGTAGTGTTGTGCAGTATGTGTTATGTAGGGTAGTGTATATGGATGTAGAAATTAGCGTAGTGTTGGGGGGTTATTTAAAAAAAATGCGTTGTAAATCTATGCGGGAATTGGGATCCGTTGTAAAGACATTTCATATGCACTTTTAAGCAAATGCGAAGTAATGGTATGCGTTATAGAAAAATGCGTTGTAACGGTACTTGCGAACTAAAAACAACGTTGTAAAAGTATGCGTTGTTTTAGTTTGCGAAGTATCGTCATATATTCTAAAATAACAGTTAATGCACCTATTCCCGTGTGATTTCACTTCTCACACTTTTCTTCTGCCTTATTTCAGGCTAACTTTTCCTTTGCCGGCTTCCCAGATACCCTTCTGTATCTGTGTTCCAATGACTACGTAGAAACGCAACACTAACTCACTTTACATAGAATGTTAAACGTATAATCAATAATCAATAAATCACCAAACTAATCAATAATAACCATCATTCTTCTATCAGAAAAACTGATCCAGCGCAACCCCTAATTCATGAACCAGGGACCAAGGAAATCTCTTCACGCATAAATTGCTTAACAAACAAAGGGGCCCATCACTCATTACCCATAAATGATCCCTGAAGACGGGCGCTGGATTTGGGGGGTTTAATTTGTCAGTTTTATTATGTACAATACTACACTTTACATTAATAACATTTATAAAAATTCCTAACTATTCGTAATCTCAACTTTCTTCTTCCTTTGGTCGATGGACCATTAGTTGAAGAGTTGATGGTGACTATGATTAACTAAACACTTTAATATTTTAACTAAATAACCACAGAGTCATTTATTCGGTTAATAATTTTATCTTATTAAATGCTCATAATTCAGATTGTCAGTGCACACACAAGATCACATATAAGAGAACAAATTATCAAGCAATGTAATCAAAATGAATCATTTGTATCGACATCAAAGCGTGCATAGGAATGGGGGAAGAGAAGGTACAGCATAAACACTTGCAGGAAAATATTGCAAAATTAAAGCATTTAAGGAGGGTTATACCCACCAAAGAATCAGGAAAACCACTTCCTTGGCCGAGGTTGTGGCAAGAGGTCCCCAGAGATAGGCTCAGAGGACAAAGTTAACAGGACAGATGTAGCTAACTTGTTGCAAACAAATATAATTTCCCAATCCTATCTACCTTGATCTAGTTCTCCTCGGTCGCAGACTCCTCCCAAGCACTCCCGCAACGTTCTTGTACCTAAGGTGCTCTCAGGCTCAATGCTGGTCTGCTCTCTCTGTCATCGTGCGCTGCTCTCTCGACATCTAGATGTTCTCTGCGTTCTCTCTCTCTTCTTCAGATCTAAACTCCGATGTTCTGCACGGCACCCCGCTGTACCGCACTATATCGCACTGTACCGCCACACCCCAATTGGGATATCAATTATACCCTCATGCCTAACTTACTATCTTACAATGTTGCAGTATCAGTAGAAACACGTCCTGTGATTGGTTGTCATAAATCATGCTAGGGTCACCTCATCCAGTTCTCCTCGCAAATCCATCCCATACCGGTTTTAACAAAGGAAGTATTAAGGATAAATACATTCGTATACCACTAATATCCATAGTTATACATCTTGCAACATCGTTACATTATGACATCCGCTTCACATTCAAATTGCACGTAGCGATGGCAGTTCCCACAGTCGCTGTCGCGTCTTGGCACATAAAGAATAGGACACAGGTCAACATGGCCTTCACACGGATTACATCAGCTGGTGCACTCTGCAGCTCGTAAGCAGGCAAAACATTTTGGCGCGTGCATTCTCCGTACCGACCAAGTAACCACATGCTGGTTCAGACAAGAGGCCATTTTCATGCAGGCCCAATCTCGTACTACAGCAAATAAACACAAAAGAGTATTAATTCATGAAATAAATCCCATTATGGTTACCTCCCACCATACTAATACCCTGTATTAATTAATTCCTAGCGAATGCTATTAATTTAAAGCAACCTTTTCGGTATTTGTGCACAACATGCAAAATGTGCAATGTACAACATGGCATAAACATGAATTAGTACGATTTTTCAAAGCGCAAACAGTTAATAAGTACTCATGCCAACATGGTTTAGTATATTATGTAAAATGCGTTTGCCCCCTGTGTGAATGTGTGCGTTCAGGGTTGGTTAGTCCATGCAGTCAATACATTATTATGGGGTTACTTAATTTCATGAGGATGTATTTTTACAGACCTCACTCCATCACTACTCTGAGGCAAGCCGGTCTCACTTAGACAGGCACTCCTTGCACCATTATTTCTAAAATTGGATTCCTCTTTCCCTTCACATAGGTGGATGAAAGTGTCACCCACGCAAAATACATCTTTTTTTTCGTCCGTCTTCCAGCATGGGCACAGATCTTCAATCACCTTTAGGAGAACCTGGGATTTTCTCCTGCACAGCCATTGTTTGCTCAATGTGACAGACTGTCAGGACCATCGCTTCCTGTATATGATTTTTTTAGAAAAGAGTGTTTCGAACCATGTGACAATTCCTAGGTTGGTGCAAAAGATGTATATATTGGAGGATGTAGAAGATGCGTTACCCCATTCTTTGAAAAATGTATTCCATGTTGGTCACCTTGAATGGGGAACATCCAGAGAGTGTAGGCCAACAGGACAAGACAGGCCTGTTGAGAGTTCCCATAAGAAGGTGAGTATGTGAGTAATAACCTGGCAATAAGAGCAGGTATGAATGTAGCCAACACTACCCATTACCTGGTATGGGATTTGGCCAGATAGAACAAGCCATGTTTCTATGTGATGTCTCTTAAGAAGAGCTACTTCCATGTCTTCTCCAAAGACAGTGACAGCACATCATCGCGTGTCTTAGGGGTGAGAAGAAGGAAGGCGCTGAGAATGCTGCACATTTATATATTTCACTTTCAGGTATGAATCTGTTTGGAGGCCATCTGAACAGATAGTGTGAAGGGATTTTAAAGACAGGACACATGTCTTTCCTAGAAGGGCAGGAGATCATCTCCATCCTCAGTGGCTCAGGAGTCCTACAAATATCAACATCAGGCATCTAAGTTCAAGAAGAAGAGGTTCCAGCCTCGACATTCAGGACAGAAATGCACTCACTCTTCAGATAAACACAATCTCAGTGCACCCGACTATCAGAGTGTGATGGAT
The DNA here is from genome assembly GCA_963921515.1 of Calotriton arnoldi. Classification (NCBI taxonomy): domain Eukaryota; kingdom Metazoa; phylum Chordata; class Amphibia; order Caudata; family Salamandridae; genus Calotriton; species Calotriton arnoldi. The sequence goes on from CAWUFW010000721.1 coordinate 71,966, forward strand.
GTTCAGGACCCTGTTGGAGGTAGCAGCCAAGATTTTGGGAAAGTTTGGAAAGATGATGTAACCGATGTCTAGGTTTTTGATGTGATTCAGAGGGTGTTATGATCTAGGCTTCTACTCCACTTCTCCAGAGTAGGATCTCATCCACACACCTGTCCCAAGAAACAAGATGAAAGCGGAGGCACTGACAACAGAGACTGCAGCCCGGGTTCGGGAGAGGCAGGTGGTTCTGCTATCCTCCCACTACCAGAAGAACAAGGTCAATGAGTCTACACTATTATTTTACTGGTGTAGAAATCCAACAGAGGTTTCTGTCTCTTGTCATATTTAAAGAGAGTGAATTCCTGGGTAAAGACGCAGCACTTCAAGAGGCATTGCCTACGCAAAAATCATTCTACTGATTCAGCCAAGGGAAACACTGGTCTCTTTGGATATCCAGGAGGCTTACTAGGAATTTCCAGTGCACAGGTGTAATCATCAATTTCTACAATTTGTGGTAGAGAATTCTCACCTCCGGATTGAAATCAGCAGCGAGAATGTATTCCAAGACCCTGCAGGTCAGCTTCACTATAAAGTGAGCCTTCTCTGTCCTTACTTAGATGATTGAGTGGTCCTCTACCCCTCAAGAGAGCAGATGATGCTGTAGTTACAAAGAGGGATTTATTTACTTCGGAGGGACTGCTTGCTGAACAGTTGGGAAAAATCAAAACTAGATCCAGTTCAGACATGGAATTCACAGGTGCCAGATTCCAAACAGATGTGGGTATGTTAGTTTTACCAGACTGCAGTATAGAGGAAATTTAGAAGCATGTGTGTTCTCTAACTATCAAGATCAACCAACGACATGATCTTGGTTGCATGCTGAAGGAGACATGACAGTGACCTTTTCAATGATTCCATGGGTAGGATTTCACCTAGGGATTGTGGCTGGCCAAGCGCCACAGGGTCCATCTTACAGGAGTTTGAAAAATGCTAGTTGGATCCTTTCATGTGGAATAAGCTTCGCTGGTGGTTAGAACCCTACCATGTTCAAGCACAAATTTATTCTTTCACCCATTCCTCAAATCATTACTACAGATGCCAATTTTCTGGAGTGTGGAGCCATTCCAAGGTCAAGATGTCTGTGTGCTCATTGGTCTGCCAGAGTGCTGAGGCACTCTTCAAACTGGAAGGAGTTGGATGTTATCAGGAGAGTTCTTGTGGGCTTTGCTCTATTAGTGAGAGGTTCAGAAATTGTCAGAACAGATAATATGGCATCAATGTCATATATCAACAGACAGGGGTGGAATCTCTCCTGGACTCTGTCAGGTAGTTCAGTCAACTTTTTCCAATAGACCCAGGAGCATTTGATCTCCTACAGAACAATTTACATTTAGAGTCTACACAATGTGACAATGGACAATGTCAGCAAGGGTTTACAATCATCTTAGGACTATAGTCTGAGCTCAGAGACTCTCAAGACAGTTTGCAAGAAATTGGGAGTATTAGAGATGTACTTTTCCCAGACCAGGAGAATGCTCTAACTCCATTGCATTTTCCCACTTTCAAGTAGAGTGAGCTTGTGGAATAGATTCCCTTTACGCCTTTACACCTTTTAGCATGGTCTGAAAGCCTTCACCATGAACTCTTGCACCCTGTTCTGCACCACCTGGAGCTACATGTTAACATGTCACTTTGGGTTAAGGATGGGTTTACATGTAGGACGATCGGTCTGATTGGATTGCTGCAAAAGGCAGTGTGGTGCACTCTTTCAGCAAGTCTCATTTGTGAGATGCATCAAGTGAAAAACACATGCGAGGGCAGCCATACAAAAATAAGTTTTCAATATACAAAAGACAAAACGATGGGTATTGCCAATGCATGTTTGAAAGATGCCCTCACTGTCCTGTTACTGTTTTAGAGACTACGATAAATACCCTATTCTCTCCTCCAGTACTTACCTTGCATTGCTGAAAGGCAGCTCTCCAAGCACTATGCTTTACCCTTCCTGAATAGTAGCCAAATGTAATAATACTAGTCTTCTTTTAATTTAATTAACTGCAGTAAATTTCCATGGCTGTTTTCACTTTTCAACTTTTCTCTACCCTCCACAGGACAAATTTTATCCTTTTCGTTATTTGCATGGAAAAAATGTTTATTACGCTTTGATCTTTGTCTTGTTGGTATAGTTTTGACAAAATGGTTTACAACAATGTTCCTTTTTAATAACATAATGTCATTTTTATTGTAAAGCGCTGTGATTCCTCTGCCATTGTCAGCGCTACCTAACTATATTAAATAAAATATATGGATGACAAAAGTGAGGAAGGGTATATCTGACAACTTTCAGGCGTAGAGGTTGAGTAATGTAAGATGTGGAGGAAAGGAGGGACAGGTTGTAAAATACAGACGTTCAGCCTTGTAAAAAGTGTGCACTCGGTATGCAGGTATCCTTTTTTCAGCTGAAAAGTAATTGTACAACCTAAGGTCACAAAGAGAAGCTGGAGCGGGCATCAGGAGTTCAATTATTATTTATGCTACCTGTATGTGAAACCTACGGATACTGAGGGGCATATTTACAAGCCCCTTGCGCCACTTTTGCGCCGCCGTTGCGTCACTTCTGTGACGCAGCGGCGGCGTAAAGCCAGCGCCATGCTGCGGGGTATTTACAACGTGACTCATCTAGGGAGATGCGTCACGTTGTAAAGCCCTGCGCCACATGAAACCTGCGTCAGGTTTCATGTGGGCGTTCTGGCGCAGGGGGGGCGTTCCGACGCAGGAACGCCTCGGAAAAGTGGCTGAGTGAAATCTACAAGATTTCACGCAGTCACTTTTCCGACCCCGCTGCGTCAAAACCTTGCGCCTGCTTGAAGCAGGCGTAAGGCTTGACGCACCATGTTAGACATGGGCATGGTTGGCACAGTGCTGGAGTTGCGTCGCGCCCGCGACACAACTCGAGCACTGCGCTAACGTTACGGCAGCAGATGCGACACGCATCTGCATTTCCTGCGCCATGATGCGCCGCATTGTAAATGCGGCGCATCCGTGGTGGCGCAAGGATTGAGATGCGTGTCGCACGTTTCCTGGCGCATCCCTGCTGATTTGCAGGGATGCGCCAGGAAACGTAAATATGCCCCTGAGTATATTAGGAGTATAGGACATGGAAACCATTGCCCTTCGATAAAGGATATGGGGAGATGATTCTCACATGTGACTCAGGGGGGATGGAGGGAGGGGGGGAACAAGGTTCAAATTGTTGGGGGTTGTTGAAATGCAAATGTTTATATCCGACCAATGTAAGAGGCGACTTCACGCCAGGTTTTCAATGTGACTAAATCCTTAACAGACAAGGATGTATTACTTTTTCTCCAAGTGTATTATTTGTGACTCAAGAATATGTGCTTCTTTAATGCTGTCATGAGTGCATTATTGTCATGGTCGGAATGATATTAATAAAAACATTTTTTTTTTTTAAATGCTACCTGCATAAAAGACGCCTGCTCTGAGAAACAGTGGAGACAAGACAGAGTTCCTGTTTGCCAAGAACAATAAACAAGATGCAGTACAAAGCTGCCTAAATGACTTGACACTTGACAGCTTTGAACCCCAACTTTCACCAAATGCTAAGTCATTTGGATTCACCCTAGACAGAAACCTCACCCTCAAGAAACATATTGCCAAAAAAAACAAAAAAGGCCTGTGTCAGATTTCTCTTCTAAAGAAAGTCAAACCGTTTCTCCCAAAAAGCGTCTTCAGAATGGCTGTTCAACCCTTCATTCTCTAGCAGCTGGGTGGTGATAATGCCCTAATACATGGCCTCCCAGACACCACACTGTCATCCTTAGGAGCATCCTACATGCTGCAGCACGTCTCATCCAGGGCCTGAAGAAATATGATCACATCACCCCCATCCTGATGGAACTCATTTGCACCCTTTGCCAGGCCACACCATCCGCAAAGTCAGCTGCATCATTAACAAAGCTAACACAACCAGCACGCCCCTTATCTTGAAGACAAGCTCACTATCTCTGGTGGATCTCGGCACACAAGCAGCCAGTCACCATCAGACTGAAGATTAAGAAGTTTAAAAAAGAAAAAAACAATGCACTAAGGATCTGGAACATCCCCATACCCATCAGGACCACCATAACGCTGCTCCAATTTAGGAAAGAATCAGAGTCTCACCTCTTAAAAGAACAGTGCATCACAATGCATTAATCATCCACAATCTAACTTCCTCTACTCTCACTAATTGACTCTATGCTAGCTTTTGACCATGAACAGTGCTCCGCTGCCTTTTAGATTGGATCTCGCAATAGAAATATGATATGTATACATACATACAAACAAGAGGAATATATGGAGTCAAAAAAAGGATTGAACGTACACAGGAAACAGTAATGCAGGAGCATATTTAACAATTTTATTGACTGTTTCCACACTTTTTTAATGAATTTTATAGTGATTGCTGGACAGGACGTGGCCAAGAGAGCCAAGTTGGTGGTCACTCATTGAACCACCTCCGGACTGCAACCATTAATCCTCAAACATCCTGTCTATTCCTAATCTTTCTAGTAAGAACACTCCAAGACCGCTTAAAATGCAGACATCCTGTGGAAATCAGCCGAGCCTGTCTGAAGGTGGGGAAAGGCCAGCCTGTATTCAGATCGAGGGCACTGCTCCCCAAGTAGAGGCACACCCCTGGAGTGGCCGCAGGTGGAGAGAGAAAATGTCAACCCCCTCCCTCACAATGGAAGCAGATTGTCCAAGGAGCATGGAGATGAGAGCAGGTATGACCTCTGCCTGGGGCTGGCGTGGCAGTATCTGGAGAAATCTCTGGCCCCGGAAAAGACTTAAGCGGGTGCGAGATAGCAAATGAGTCAGCATCCAGAGCCAACACAGGCGGTGAGCCTGGTGTTAAAGGGGGGAGGGTTCCTGTGGCCTGGAGGACTGTTGCTGGTCAGGCCTGGGATCAACATCAGAGGACTAACCTGGGAGTGCCTGGTGCTCCCCCCACCATTCCCGTCCGTCCATAGCGGGCGTCGTGGGCCACAGGGTCTAGGATTTCTCAGGGCTGTGAGGCAAAGGGTTGCACACTAGAGACAGCAGCACACATAAGGGGCAATACAGAAAGCAATGTAATGCGGTACTACCCATGCTCAGATGAACCGACTGCTCATGCTTCCTCTTTTTCTGTTGGTGAGGTTGCAATCAGCTGCAGAAGGAAGCATGCCAGGATCCAACAATCATTACTGAAAATGTATACCACCCTCCCTGCGTAAGCAGAAACACTGGAGAGACATGGGCCCTTGATGCAGGGCCTTTGGGCCCCTCCACACACTCTATGGACCTTGGTAAACAACAGGTGCAAGCCAGAGCCCAAGATCCACATGAACATAGTTTAGACACCTATCCCTTAATCGGGCCATCGGCTCATGTTACTGCCCCCTACATGACAGACCAGTGCTAATGGCCAAAGTAGAGCCATGCAAAAGGACTCAAACCAGGATGCCACAAGCCTGCATTTTAACACCAAAGAGCTTTGCACTACTGGTGAAAGAGTATACCAATCCCTGACTGATAGCCCTATCCATGACATGGCAAAGGAAAAGCAGGTCTCTGCCCAAACCAGTGAAAATAATAAATATTCCCAGCATGACTCGTCCTCAGCAGTACCTGCCTCAGCCAGGCTGCATCAACGTTGACTACTGCAACACCTTACCTTAAGATGCCTTCAGCTTCCATGGACCTAACTTTTCAAGTAATTTAATCAACCCATACTGTACTAGAAACCAAAATAGGTGAAGTAGGCCTAGACGTCAACTGCCTGCGACAGGAAATTAGGCATATGGGTGACAGGTCACAGAGGCCAAAGGCCACATATCTGGTCTGGAGGGCACACTGAAGGGGCTACAGGCTACTGTTGCATGCCTTATGTCCAGCTCCTAGGCTCTAGAGGGTTGGATTAAAGACAGAAAGTGGAGGCCCAGGAGGAACAATGTGAACCTCCTGGGCTTCCTGTAGGGGCACTGCTGCCCTGCCCTGAGGCCTTCCTTGACATGCAGCTGTGTGGACTGATCACAAGGGAGAGACTTTTTCATTGCTCACTGTTATGTGCACTTATCCAGCAGCTGCCCCCACCCTGTGGGTCCACCCTACACTGTCATATTCAAAATTCTGGACTACAACAAAATGAAATCCTGAAGACAGTGAGAGACCAAGAATTGGTCCAATACTAATATCATTGTATCACAATGTTAGAATTCGGGGTCTCTGGTTGGCAGTGGCTTGCACCCTGTCCAAGAAGGGACCCTTCCTTCTAGTCAGGATAAGGGAGTTACACACTTTTGATAACCCCTGCTCACCCCCTTGGTAGCTTGGCACGAGCAGACAGGCTTATCCCAAAGGCAATGTGTAAAGTATTTGTACACAAACAAACAGCAGCACGGTGAAAACACCACAAAAGGACCCCACACCCATTAGGAAAAATAAAATATCTTTATCCTTACCAAACAAGACAAAAAACCACAAAAATCCAAAATACATATATCAAAATATCACTTTTAAATGGTTTAAAGCAATTCTGTCCATAGAAATCTATGGATGCGTGATTTTTACACAAAGTACCTTAATTGCGTCAAAATCTACAGGGCAAAACAGCCGCAGAGAGGGGAAGCACTGGGAAACACAGTGAGGTGTCAGTTCCTGAGTCCTTGAGGAGGCAAGGCAACAGTTCTGCTGCACGCAGGAGAAGTGGAGGGTCGAATCCAGGCTGTAGGGTGAAGTGAGGCTTCAATGTCCAAGGCGATTCTGCATCGAATTTCATAGTCGCACACAGGTGATGTGTCAATTTTTTTAGCCGCACAGCAGGGCCTGTGTCGGATTGGGTGCGGGGGTCTCGGACTTCGGAAACCGGTGCGTTGAATTCGGTGTGTGGCGATTCTTCGGCCCGCTCGTAAATGCTGTGTAGATTTATTTGGCCGCACGGGCTGTGCATCTTGATGTTCTCTGGATTTTCTTCCGCACAGCTGTGCTGCTTCAGAAATTTCAGCCGCAAGAAGAGCAAAGCGTCGATTTTTGCAGATTTCTGTGTAGATCTTTGCAGTAGGAATGACCTCCAAGGAACCAGAACTGGATTTTGCACCACAAGGCAGGTCAGAACTCCCAGCAGTGGAGTTCAAGGGTGCTGCAGGTGAAGTCTTTGTGTCACAGATACTTCATAATAGGAGGAAAGCTCTACATCAAGCCCTTGGAGATCTTCTTTTAAGCAGTATACCACAGCAGGGCAAAGGTGTCAGTCCTTTCCTCTGCCCACAGACAGAAGCAGCAACTGCAGGCCAACCCAACAAAGCAACACAGCAAAGGGGCAGTACTCCGCCTGGCGGCTCTTCAAGAGACTTCAAAGCAACATCCATGTCATTGTATTTCAAAATGGAAAACTTTTCTTTGAAAACTGTCCGATTTCCATGGAGAAAACTGGGCTGCTTTAAAAAAAATGTTTTCCATTTTGAAAAAATTCAGTGAGAGTTTGCAATGTTCCCACAGACCACTACTCCTTCCTCTGAAAATCCCATTCTATTCCCAAAGGAGAAAGAATTCAAAGGAGAATCCTTCCCCATGGCAAATCAGATGACCACTCCCTTTAGGATTTACATAACTGATCAATGCTTTGCAACCAGAATTACAGTCCCAAATCATTGACACAAACCTTAGCGAATTACAATTTGGAATGGACTTCCCTTAAGCTCCCCTTCCAAATTGTAATTCACTAAGGATTCCTAAACCATTTTGCAATTTGGAAAAACTGAATCAAAATTGGTTTTGAACATTAAAAAAAGTGATTTAGCAGTGGCAAATCCAGTAATTTAGTAAGTAGCAGACACCTGGATGCATGCTAGCGGGCTAACTGATCACACGCTTTTTAGAATCATAATAGACAGGGCTCAGACAGGGCAACAGGGCATGTGGTGACAATGCATGGTGGCTGAACAAGAAGTACTTCAGAGAGACAATGAAGGAGGACATCTCACAATACTTCCAAAACAACAAAGACTCAGTGGGTTCCTCGCTGACCATCCAGAAGCACTTAAGCCTGTAATTAAAGAAAGGGCAGATTTTTTGCCAACACTAAATGGGCTAATCAACACAGCAACCTTAATTGGAGGTGGACATCCTAGAACACTAAGGCAGCAAAGATGCATCAGAACAACATCCAGGCAGAGACGCTTTAAGGCATGGGCAAGGTCGGCTCTGGACCAGGGCCTCAGCCTTTCAGGGGGGCCCATGGTAGGGCCAGCTCTGTTCTGCAGAGCATCTGGCCCTGATGACCTTGAATAATTCTTAAACAGATTGTTTTAAATACTGTTTTCCTTTAATTTATTTTTAATGTGGGTGATGTGTGAGAGTCTATTACAGACATTTTACAGAGAAATGTTTTGTTTGTTTCATGCAACATCCATAAAAAATGTGCCTTTTAGATCAAAACAGACCTCACATATGAGAAATGGGTACCACAGAGATTATTTGCAGTAATATTAGTGAGCTGTTGCTTTGTTACAACATTCAACACACAGGTCACAATCCCTGAATATTAGATGTAACCACAGTAAGAATTTGGTCGAGTGCGCCTGTGCACTGTCAGTGGTCCTACCAAAGAGGGCATGAAAGAGCTGAAATTGGATCATAAATTCAAAGCTGTTCCGAACAGGGGCCTCCAAAATACATTTGGCCCAGGGCCCCCAAAAATACTCAAGATGTCCCCTTGTAAAACCTAGGTACCAATAAAGTCTCATGGAAGGTGCAAAATGTATCTGGCTAGCATCCCAAAGTAGAATATATGAATAAGGTGATAAAAATGGTAAGTTAATGCACTTGCTGAGTCACAGAGAGAAGGAAAGAAGACATGTAGTGTGGTCATCATCGAGAGTGTGGATAAACAAAGGACTCGACAAAAAGAAAGTTTATGGACATAGGGAAAGCATTTATTCACATGAGTTGTCAGACGTTTCTGGCCAATCACCCTGTATAAAGACTCTCCCAGAATTAATGATCCCCAGAGAAGATCTCGGAAGTGATTACCTAGATCGCCACATGGAAATCCCTGGGCCCACATGAGATCATGGGGTAATTCAATAAGCACATATCAGGATCTCTTGTCTGACTCCTGCTTGACTTTCCAAACTCCTCTCGTCAAGAGGGAAACTGCTCCTTTATATCTGTGAATGGTGATCCTGAAACCAAGAAAGCAGGCGAACACCTGGGACCCATACAGACCCATCTCACTCATTAATGCAAACGCCAAGAGCCTTGCTAAAACCCTGACTTATCACCTAAAGACAGTTATACAATGCCTCTTCCACATGAACCAGAGTGGATTAATGCCCCAGAGTTCCACACATCACAACTTGCAATACTTGTACAATGCGATGGGGAGAGGATGTAGCCTGACGGCTAAGGCGGTCGACCTCAAATCTGGGGAACCAGGTTCGAATCTCGGCAAGGACGCGCAACATCCTGTGATTCCGGGCAAGTCACTTAATCTCCCCGTGCCTAACAAAAAAATTAATGTGTCCTCGTTTAACTCAACTGGTGCTCTTGTAAAGCGCTTTGATACCCAATACATTTGGGTCAAATTCGCTCAATCTATAATACTCTGTTAAAAAAAAAACAAAAAAACATTAGTGCCCTCCTACTATATTAAAGATCTGCCAGTTATACTTCTGATTGACCTCGATTAAGCATTCAATAGTATCAACTGAGAATATAAGCTCCTCTTTGAAGGGATGAACTTTGACCCTCTGTTCATCTCCCATAGTCGCCTCTAGTATAGCAGCCCCAAGGCTAGAGTAAATGTCAGTGGTATACTTTACAGTGCCATCCCAATTGGACAAGGCACTTGTCAGGAATGACCTCTCACCTTTTCTATTTGCACTGGCTACTAAACGTGCATTGATAAGGAGAGAGGGCAAGGAGGTAACTGGCTTTAAATGGACCCCATACCTTCAGAACAAAGTATCCCTCTACGTCAACTCCTCCTCTTGCTAAGTCACCACCAGCAGTCTGGACCAAGTGTAGAACAAATCCTAAATTAAATTTACACATTCTCTGGCCTCAAATTCAGTTGGATCAAATCCAGCATCTTCCCGGGTCTGGTGGCTTAGTGGACTAATGCGCCACTGTAGGGGGCTGTGTTCAACAGGGCCAGACTGGGAACCAAAACCGGCCCTGGCAGAGTGCTCTGCCGGCCCCCCAGGGTGTTGGGGGTGCGGCCGAGCTGTTTGCCAGGGCCGGTTTCGGCCGATTTTGTTACAGGGGCCAATATTGCAACCATTGAGTTGGAACAATAAACATCTGTTATTCAGCGCCTTAAAACCCTTGGGTGATACGTGCACTTTGCAAATACACGTGTTATGTTATGTAATGTTACACGTGTTCCCGGTGCAACATACGGTGGAGGTGACTGGCTTGTCACCAAGCAGTTTAAAATACTTGAGAATCCACATCTTCAAAGAGCAAGACAGAGTTTGAACTGCTAACCTCCTCCCGATGCAGCATAGTCCAAAGGGTGACGTGGCACAGTTGAACCCCCTGCACTTTCCGTGATGGGAAGGGGTTGCCCTAATCAAAATGGTAGCCTGACCAAAGGCTCTCTACATCTGCAAAATGTTCCCTATTTACTGTGGGCGATCCTCTGAGGAAACAAGTGCAAAAGGTGTCTGTAGCTAACATCTACAAATGTACCTCTGATGAAGGGCATGGACTGTATGCCATACTACAGAGCTTTACACGTATTAGTCAGAAAAGCGTGGGTGTATGGTTCAGACTCCAACACCACTTCACAAGGGAGCTCGGGGTCATTGGGTAAAAACCTCCCCTTCACCTCCTCTACTGTTCTTTGCCGATGTCAAACAATAAAATCAAAAATAGTGATCATTTAATTCTTCGCCTATTAATGAATAACTCGAGATCTGTCGAAGTACTATTTGCTTCTTCTACAACAGGGCGGGCGGTTTCAGATCCAGGCCGCGTGTTCTCTTCTCCCGCTGAACTGTGTTTCCCTCAGGCTTTCTGTTTACATTTTCCATTCTGTAATTAAATGCCGCCTGAACTGGATCCTTGGTGCCAGGCGGCGCGTGCAGTGGTGCATGCTGTTTCTTACCTAACACATAAAACATTCATTTGGGATCTGATGTTTGTGTCGAGTCAGCCTTGAACCCGTGTTATCTCACCTTACATTGCTCAACCATGTCGGTTTCAGCACGTGCCCTCCACACCTCGCCTCATCTTGACTTTACACCGAACCATGCAGGTGAATTAATGCGGATTTGCTCTCCTGTTGTTCTGCAGGGCTTTTTGCATCTTCATCTAAATCAACCACCAGTTCTTTGTGCCACGTCTGTACATTCCTTTTGTGGTGAGGCAGAAAGCCCCGTAATACTCTTCGGGGAACATGCACCATCTCTCAGGATGTCAGGTGGCTAAATAATGTTGACATTCTGCAAGCCATTTAAAATAAAGTTTTAAATGCGGTGCTAAATTTGTACAAAAAAACATAAGTGTAGGGGCACAAAGTTTTTCTTCTGAGCCACCGCCACTGGCACTGAACGCCGAGGTTGCAGAATACTGAGGCTGCATATTCCTGGTCTCATCTCATGCCTCTTTCTTCCATCACCATGCACTTCCGGTCTCTTTATCTCACTATTGAAGGTTCTTTTCAACCCTGCTGTCTCCCTCTGTCACTGTTTTCCTATCTTTCTCTTCCTCCGCCTTTCTCTTTGTCAGCCTTTCTCTCACTTGTAGCAAAGTCTGATGGTAAAAAATAGGTTCCCGTTCTGAAAAATAAGTGCTGGTGCCGACTTCCCGCAGCCAGCACCAGCACTATAGTTATGTCTTATTTTGTCTGAGTAATATTGGGACATGTGACTTTGAAAAGTTCACTTCTGACATTTCACAGAATTGACTGGTTAGAATATCACTATGCCACTCTCCTACTCTCCCTAAGTGTGAGGGTTATGTGAGTGATTGAAACAGCCTACTGGGTGGAGTAATTTCATTGCATTACATAACATAAATTTAACCCTTGATTTTTTCAGTGAATTTCTTTGTTTTTTTAACATTTTGTTATATTTTATTGCCATACGTAACACCAACCCATGCCTGTGGCCAGGCCATGCGCCCAACTCCCCCCCCCCGCCATAGGCAGCCAATCTCCCATCCGTTGGCAGTGGGTGATCTGGGGCATGGCGGTGAGCTGGGCGAGGCGTGCACGGCTGGCTATGTAGTATTGCAATGTAAAGGGTGTCATTTTAAGTAAGGCAGACCTATTGACTTTGTCAATGGGTCAAAACACCAAAGTATAAAAAGTGGGCCTATTGGATTTATGAAGGGATCAGCATCTTATCATATATAAAACAGACCTATTCTTTTTTGTCAAAAATCACCAATAATTATAATCAGAAGGACATTTTATAAATTCACATATCACAATATTTACAAAAAGCAATTGTCATAATTTTTTTCAACATGTTTTGGAGTCTTTCTTTGATCTTTTTCCAGCCATAAAGTGCAGCTATAGAACACTCCACAAGAGGGCCTTGCACTCCAGCAGAACAGCATACAGCTCCAGTTCAGTGCTTTAAAAAATATGGGTCATGAATTTAATGACCCAGGGGACTTACTGTGTTTTTCTTTAATGTTGCTGGGGGGCTGCTGCACTTCCTGCAACCCCTGACAATATAAAGAAAATGCTTAGTGGTGTCCCTGCCCATTCTAGGACACCACCAGGCTCCAAAAATATATTTTTAAAGCCCTTGCAGGGCATTATGGGGTGCTCTTTGCAAGGAGCAGTGATAAATGAGCGTCTCCTGGCACTCATGTATTATTCCATTTGTTTTTTTTAAAATATTTAAATCTCTTTTGGGTGCCCAGGTGCTCACCTAGGACACCCACACCTTTTTTAAATGTTGGGGGCTGCAGGAGGAGCTGCAAGAGGAGCCGTAAGGACCTTGTGGCTCATGCCGGCTCCCCTTAATTTTTTTTAAGATGGTGCCAACATGACCACCCGGTGGCACCAACTATGCAAGCATCATTAGGAGCCGCAGGGGAAGCCCCAAGGCCTCAGTGGCCCCAGCAGGCTCCCCAACCAGCACTCATTGTGATTCCACTTTGCTACTACATGGGGCAGGAGCAGCAGATTACACTGATCCGACCCGTGGAGGAGCAAAGGTATGTTTTCTGCCGGCGAAAGAACGGGCATTCCCATCCCCCAGGGCTGATTAATATATTATGGGGAGAAGGTGTGCAACCATAGACAGGCCTCAGGGGCCCCATCCATCAGGACACTGGTGTTCCCTGCCCAGGAGAGTATGGCCAAGGAATGCAACTTTGATTCCCTGCCCGCATTCTCCCGGGTGGGAACACATCTTTTCCCTGCTCGGTGGAGCACAGGAAAAGCTGTTCCCACCTAGGCAGGAGCAAAGGAATGATGCCGGCTCCCGCTGCACCCTGGATGGGTGCTGGTTGGGGAGCCGGCAGGGTTGCCTTGGGGCTCGTTCCACCCCCTGCAATGATTACCAAGTATGAGTGCTGACTGGGCAACCAACAGGGGCTGCAGGTGCTCCCCCGCGCAAGGCCCCAAACGTAGAACAAAGTCTGGGTGTCCTGAGTGGGACCCGGACACCCATAACACATTTTTCTTTTTAAATTGAATAATAAATGAGCATCAGGAGCCACTATTTATTATTCACTGCTCCAAGCAAGGGGCGCTCCATAATGTCCTGCAAGGGCTTTTTATGTGTATTTTTTAGATCCTAGTAGTGCCCATAGAAGAGGCATGCGCTTCACCAAGCTTTTTTGTAATGTTGGGGAGAACTGTAGGGAGCGCAGCAGCCTGCCTAGCAACATTAAAAAAAATACACAGTAAGTCTCCTGGGTCATTGAATCCATGACCCCAGGTGAGCTTACCATATTTTTTTTAAACATTTCCAGCTGGTGCTGTATACTGTTACGCTGACGTGCAGGGACCCCTTGAGGTTGGTCTATAGCTGCTCTTCATGGCCTACAAAATGTTTAAAAAAATACTCAGACGTGTTTGATGTTTTTTTTAAATGCTTTATTGAATTTTTTTGTGACAATCACTATTATTAAACAATGCAATGCGTCAACTTATAAAATATAAATTTGATTTTAGTTATTGGTGAGTGTTTGACAAAGCCAATAGGTCTGCATTAGATATGTTGATATGCTGGCCCTTTGATGAAGCCGATAGGCTTTTTATATTTTGGTAGTCTAACCTCTATTAAAAGCCAGTAGGTCTGCCTTACTTAATATGACACCCTTTATATTGTTACATGACAAAGTCAGCCATGTGTGCCCAACCCCATGCCATGGATGGCCGAAGGCTATCCGCAGAAGGGGTTCGGGCACCGGTGGGGGATTGGGCGCAAGCCCTAAAAAAACAAAGGTTAAAGTGACATTATAGTTAGGAATTAGGATACTATCTTACTTTACAATAAAGAAAAACCTTAGAAATTCACTGAAAAAAACAAAGGTTGAAGCAGAGCTCTTCAAACTGTGGGGCCATCCCCCCTGAAGAGACGTGGAGTCATCTGAAGGGGGGCATGAGCCCATGCCCTAATGGCATTTGAGTACTATAACATTGAAATGTATATGTGGGTTTCACTGATGTGTTTTTTTTTATCCCATTCCCATCATTATGGGGGGGTTTGGGTTATTTTTAAAAGGAAGTGGGGCTTGTAATATCTTTGGCTCAGTCTTGAAGGGTCATTGGAGATAAATCAGTAGAAACTCAGCGAGGAAGAGAAGGCACACAGGGAGGCTGAAGCATTGTGTTCGGAAAGCATTTTCCAATACTTTTGGGGCTGTATGCAGACTTTTCAGTCTGATGTGCAATAATCCTACATAATATGTGGTATTTTGGGCATTTTGTCACTGTGTTCATGAACTAAGAGCTGCAGACTGATTGGATTGAAGGGGGGGGGGGTTACTGGATGGTGCTTGAAGGAGAACAGTTCTTTAATGTGAGGTGCAGGCTTTGTAAAGTATGTCTGAATGGAGCTTGGCATATCAAAGTTTGAAGAACACTGGATTAAAGGGATGTTATAGTTAGGTGAAAATGTCAGTTAAAACATACCATTTTAAACAAACAAAACCACAGAAATTGACCAGTTATATCATGTAACTATAACTCGTGCCCTAAAGTAACTATAATTCATGCCCTCGGAATGCACTGCTAAATACCTCACATATTACATCACTCATGACATGTTCTATAACATCATTGATAACATCGCTGATGACATCTAAAATGACCTCATTGATGTCAGCACTGTGTACAGTGGGGGCAGAGGCGGTTTCTTTATTGGAGCGTGGTGGCGTCGCCCCCTGTTCCTATTGTTGCCACCGGACGGTGAGCAAGCCCCATATTAAAGACGGAATTCGTTTTCATTAAAAAAAAATGTAGCAGTGCATGGGCGCAATGCCTCGAGCACAGTTTCCTTTTAATTGAGCGGCAGACAAACGTGAGTGGAGGGGGTAGACTAGGAGATTGACAGACTCCTTGGGGTGAAGTGCTCATGTGGGGTTGGACGGGTGCCTTGATCCGTCCAGTCCAACATGCGCACATAAACCCTCGCCTACCTAAACTATGTAGGAGCCCTCAGGACTGCTACCACAACCCCCAAGTCTCCCAAGGAGCGCTGGCAGCGCCTGACCGAGCCAATCATTGCACTGCTCTAATGCTGTTTCCTAACATAAACAGCAAGGGAGCAGTGCAATGATTGGCTCAGGAGTCGGGGTAGGACTGATGGCCGAGCTGGTAGTCAGAAGTTCCATGCAGCCTGGAGGGAAAAGCACGAGACAAGTGTTCTCTCTGCGACAGACCGGGATTGTACAGTAAGTCACTCTTGTTTTGTGTTGTTGTCATGTGGGTACTTGGAAAGGGGAATCCACGAAGACAGTATGTTATTTTTTAGTTTCTTCTATCTGTGTGCTCCCCTCTTGGTGGCGGTCAAAAAAGCCAGATTATTAGAATATGAAAATAGCTGCTGGGGTACAAGAACACCGTGCAATGGTGTAGAAGAGGCGTGAGTGTGAAAAGCTTCAACGTGAATAAATGCAATGGGGGTTTGGAGTTTGTATAGACGTGTGAGCCAGCTGATGTGTGACTTGTAACTGGGCGATGCATGTACACGGTATGTGGGTTCTAAGTGCACCCAGGGCCTTTGGGATCTGAACACCATCAGGAAAGGCAGGTCCATCTCAAACCTCAGCAGCACTAGGGTTCAGTGGTGCACAAGACGTCTGCATGGATAACTGTGCCTGCACCCCACTGCTGCAACCCAGGAATGGGAATTTCTACACAGAGAGGCCTACACCAGAGGGCAGGAAGTGAGGGGCCTCCCCTGAAAGAGGCAGTGAATGTAAAAAGTGGGGACGGGCTGCGAAAAAACAGAAGGGAAAGTAAGAGAGCACGCTTTTATGTTTGTGTGTGGGAGTGGCGGCAGAGTGAGGAGGGGGAATGATTGAGAGGAAGGTGAACATGGAGACAGTTTACAGGGCATCAGATAAAGGTCTGAAGTCCAAGAGGAAGAGAGAGAGAGAGAGATGGGGAGAGACTAGAGGGTAAGAGTGGGGGAGCCAGAGAGAGAGACAGAGAGAGACAGAGTACAGGGCACGAGAGAGGTAGCCAGACAGAGAGTTGGGGATAGAGACAGAGAGAGAGAGAGAGAGAGAGAGAGAGATTGTAGAGGGCAAAAGAGGGAGAGAGGAGAGAGATGGGGCAGAGCGAGAGGAGGGGCGGGGCCTGGAGCCGAACAGACGTGAATCCTTTCGGCTCCGCTCCAGGCCCCATGGAAACGGACAAGTACAGCGCTTGGACTGCCGTGAATTCGAGCCCAGATGAAGAGCTAATCATGAGCTCCTGAGCGAGACACCCGCAGCTCGTATTTGCAGCCTTGAGACCGCCGGCGGTGTCTTTAGAGAAGATTCCTGGCAGCGCGGGGAAGGCAGCAAGATGGTGGCCGCCACGGAGTAGCGGATCGGAGGATAGAGGTGGGGCTCGCTGTCGGACTGAAGGAGTGAATTGAGAGAGCCCGCGGCTCTGGCTCCTTGAGGCTTTCGCGACCCGTTCCGAGGGGAGCGGATGTGATGTTCTGTGACCGCAAGCTGAGCACGCTGACCGATAGTAACCCCCCCCCAGACAGCACGAGCGAGAAGCTGGCTTTCAGGCGATGCACCCGGTGAGGAGAGGGGGGAAGAGGCGACAAGTGCAGGGGCCCGGCATGCTACGTTTTGACACCCATTGAGACGCCGCAGCGAGCATCGGCACCTGGGGCATAGGGGACAACAGGACCGGGGCTCCCCAGCGGCACCTGAACGAGTAAGAAAGCCCCCAAGCAGCCTGCCTGACTTCAAAATGGCGGTCGCTGGGACAAATACAGGCACCAATACCTCCGCGAGTGCCAGAGACGGCGTGCGAGGTAAATCACCGTCACCTACTTTGGGCAGACCTTACTTCGTCTCTCCATCGTATTCTCCCTCCTACCCCTTTACTCCACCCACTTTCTCCTTTACGATCCATTTATCCCTCCTCTTTGCTCTTTAATTGTTTTCCCGTTGAGACCTAGCTGTTTGGCTGATGCCCGGTGGAGCTACCTGATCGCTATAGAGGAGATGGGCTGTGGACTTCCCCCTCGGCCGTCACCTACCCAGCCGGACTTTGGGCAGACTCTCCTTCGTCTCTCCATCCTATCTCCCTCCTACCCCTCTACCCCACCCCCTTACCCTTCTAAGCTCCATTTATTTCGTCTTCTACGCTCTTGAAACATTTTTCTAGTAACTGATGTAACTTGTAACTGATGCAATTTTGTAATTTTGTGGAACCTTATGTAAAGCGCTCTGATACCTCCGGGTCTAGCCAGCGCTATATAAAACTCAAATAAATAAATAAATAAAAAAAGTGTAGAGGGCAAGAGAGGCAGCCAGAGAGAGAGAGAGATGGGGATAGAGACTGTGCCTCATTAAATCACATTGGCACTAGTCTGTTGGCACATTGTTCAGAAGCTGTCCTGGAGGATTGCTTTCCCGCAATGATGTGTGTTGAAGCGGCCGAGCATGCATGCAGATCAAGATCTGCAGTGTAACTGAAAGGCACTTTCTCCACTTGGTGTTTAGAGAATAACATAGGCCCCTATGTTTTGCTAATGGGGTGATTAAACCAGGCTGAGGACACTATCAGTTAAAGCATGATTTTCAAAGCGCTGCACTGGTTTCAAGGCGCTAGAATTGGGTCACGCAGCAACCTTATACGAAGGAGACCCACGTCCCACAAGCACTACTGGCAGTGTGCACTGCACAACAAGCGTTCCCAATGCTTCCACACACACTTTTCTATAACCGGTCACAGCAGGGTTGGATTGGGATCAAAAGTAGTCCCGGGCTAATGGGCCGGCCCAGCAAGAAACATAACACCTCCGCCCAGTTGGTAAAAGGGAGATAAGAACGGAGGCCCTTCTGCCCCTGGAAAGACTACTCAGGCCCCCACGCTGGGCTGCTGGTGCCATCTGAACATCACAGACACAGCCTAAGGCCAAATCGGCTAACACCACGCTGGACTAAAAAGTGGCCCACAGCTGCCTGCAACTCAAATACCGGCCCATTACACAAGTGCCCACATGACCATGTGTTTAATGAATTGTGATGACGACCGGCAGAGCAGTATTGGTCCAATACTACCCTGCTGGTTGTCATCACAATTCATCAAACACATCGCTGCAGTTCCAAGCTGATCAGCAATCTGCTTTGATATATCAGCACTCAGCAGAGAGGCCAAGGACTGGATGGGCATAGAGCCTGGCATTCATTTCTTGGGGGGGCACAGCCTGATCGGATTAACAAAATAGTGGGAAAGGATGAGTTCTTTGGACAGTGGGTTCCCTCTGTGGTTATGCTGAATAAGCAGCTACCTACATCATTATCATATGAAATCTCTTTATTGATGTCCTAACTACGCTTTCACAATTGATTTATTAACATTATGGCTTTCTCAAATATGCTTGAAAATGCACCACTTGCCCTCTCTAATTTCAACATTTTCTCAGGGGGAGAACCCTTTGATCCTCTCTTATGGTGGTCGGGCACGCTCGCTCACCACCGGGCACTCATCCTGAACTTTTACGCCGCACCACTTTCAAATGTCACCAGCCACCACTGAGTGGGGGGTGAGTTATAATTACCCTAGGGCACCAGGTACAGTTACGTAAGACAGCTATAACTGGTGAATTTCAGTTGTTTTGATCATTTAAAACAGTATCTTTTAATTGATCCCAGTCCCCATTTTGTTTTTCGGGGATGACACCCTTTTGGTCTCACAGATGTCAAGGGGTCTTCAAAATCTTCTTGATGAATTAAAAACATATTGTACCAGAAAGGGTCCAGAAATAAACACCAGTAAAACAAAGTACATGACCATAAAACCCCTTAGGACTTTCAAGAGAAACCTAACAGTTGGTACACAAATATTGGAACATGTACCAAACTTTGGTTATTTGGGAGTAACATTAGACTCCAGACTATTATGGAATCCACAAATAAACTGAGCAAAATGGTTCCTGCACATAGCTCAAGGGCTATCTCTAACAGATACCACATATCCATGACTAAGGCAATCTCCCCAGCGCCGGAGTTTTACAAATGCAAGACTCAAGCATCAGCATTATATGGGGCCGCGCTGTGGGGTACAGGAAATATGAAACAGCTTCTCATAGGTGAGTTTAAGATTATGAGAGGGCTATTAGGACTGCCAGCGTCGACACTACTAATGCCCAGGTACCACGACCTAAATACCAAGCAGATAGAGCACATTGCAGTCATGAGACCCTTACTCTATTGGATAAGGCTGTGGACAGTGCTCTACAGCTCAAGAGATACATAACATCGTTCCAGGTGCATTCTGGGCACTGTAGGAGGCAGTGGCATCACGTGGGGTTGGACTTAAAAGCACATGATTACATTGCACACGTCATTTGCTCACCTGTGATCAAGGCTTAATGGAGAAGCTGAAAGGCGTAAGGAGGAAGAGAGTGTGCCTTCTTAAGAGAAAGAAATAAACGCCCTGTTTGTCTACAGAATCTGGCTTCAGCGCTTTTTCTGTTGTGTGTGCACAAGTAACAGGAAGCTCCGTCCCTGTTAATTAGCTGAGGCCTCCCTGCAGGGTTGGTGGCTCCCGACGATGGAGGTGTTTTGTTTGCATTTGAATTGGGGAGCATGGCCCACTTTCCTCCGGCCAGTGAAAGGATTTAACCTAATATTTCTGAAGCACGGCGGTGAGGAAGGGAAAAGAGAAAGGAATTGTCCTTGTCTCTGGGATTCTGGACACTCTGCGTTTAAACAGACACTGAATTGATTATGGCAATACTCGAAGAGCAATGACTGTATTACTATGAAAGCAGGTATTGGGTCTAATTTTAAAACACGTGATTTGGTTTGCTTTTATTTTTGAGCATTCTTGCACTGGACGAATTTTGAAACTGTGGAACAATCGACGCTATTTTAGCATTACTTTTATTGTGCTCTACAGCTCAAGAGATACATAACATCGTTCCAGGTGCATTCTGGGCACTGTAGGAGGCAGTGGCATCACGTGGGGTTGGACTTAAAAGCACATGATTACATTGCCCACGTCATTTGCTCACCTGTGATCAAGGCTTAATGGAGAAGCTGAAAGGCGTAAGGAGGAAGAGAGTGTGCCTTCTTAAGAGAAAGAAATAAACGCCCCGTTTGTCTACAGAATCTGGCTTCAGCGCTTTTTCTGTTGTGTGTGCACAAGTAACAGGAAGCTCCGTCCCTGTTAATTAGCTGAGGCCTCCCTGCAGGGTTGGTGGCTCCCGACGATGGAGGTGTTTTGTTTGTGTGTATATATATATATATATATTTTTTTTTTTTCTTGAACAGAAAATTCCATGCCTTCAAGGTGACTACGACAAAATGAGGAGTAATTAAAGAAATAGAATATGCAGACTGGTGATGTTTAGATGGGGTGTATCAATGGAGCCTTTACAAAATAGCAACTTTCCCATACAAAATGCAGAGAACTATACAGAGAAACTTAAAAATAATCGAGTTACGAAACAGTAACCAGTGTTGCTCCTTTAAAATAGTTGTAGCATGGCAGTGGCAAGGTGCACCAGTCACCATCCTTGTTAAGGGACTTTGTATTGCCTGAAGTCTTGTAAGAAGAGTATTCTTAATGCCCAAGTAAAGACTTTTACTGTAGTCAAGGCCTTCTCTTATTATAATGGCAGAAAAGCATAGCCGTTTGCAGTTCTGAGAGAGCGGGGGGGGGGAGTAGCGCTCAAAGGTGACGTAAAGTGGATGTACTCAATGATGGAACCACCGAAACGTACCCGCTCTTTTAGAGTAAAGTGCCTGTTTTCACTTCCAAACTTTTTACACTGGTTGCAACTGAGGGACAAGGACTAAAATCTGGAGGCCAGAAGGTAGGTCACCAGGGATTCTGATTTCTGCCAGTTATTATTATTTCTTGTTTTGTCTGTGTTAAGCTCCAACCAGGGGGAGCTCATCGCATCGTGGACATTTACAAGGCAATTCTGCTGACAGGAAATGTCATGGGTAGAATTACTGAGTCTTAATAAAAGTTGGGTATCATCGGCATAGGTATAGCTCCTGATGCCCAAAGAGCATACTAATGAGGTGAAAGGTCTTATGAAGTTATTGAAAAGATAGAGGGGCAGGGACGAGCCTTGAGGAGCACCACATGAGAAGTTACTAGAGGGAGTGCGAAACGATGCAAGAGATGCCTGTTGCGACATTCCTAACCAAAAAGACACAAACCAACCAAAAACATTGTCCTGAATGCCAATAGCAAAACATTAGATGATAAGTACTTGGCGGTTCATAGTATACATTTCAATGCACAGATCTAGGAGTATCATTCCATTGCTACAGGCATTACTAGCATCCATACGCAAATCATCCACTACAGCCAGTAGAGTTAGTTGTGTGCTGTGATTAGGATGAAAGCCTATTTGAGAATCATTCAGAATATCATTGGATTTAAGGTAATAACGCGGTTGTTTTGCAATACTTAATTCAAACATTTTTGCAGCAGTTGGTAGTAATGTAACAGGCCTGTAGTAAGAAGGTAGTGAAGGTTCAAGGGCTGTTTTTCAAGAGATGAATAACTGTCTTTTTCACAGTTATCAGGAACAATACTGGTAGAAATGGACCAGTTGAAATTGTCAAGCAGTGTAGGGGCAAGACGTTCCTTCAATTAGAAAGGAAGCTTGCCAGGAATCGGGACAAGTGGTGAACCTGAATGTTCATGATCTAACATAGTGCTTCTCAAACTTTTTAGAACCACAACCCAATTTTTAGAACATACTTTTGTGACCTTTCTAGCTTTAATTAATAACAATTGTTTGCAAACGTCACAACCTTGACCACGCCCTTCGATATTGGATATTAATCCGTCCATAGTAGTGGCAGATGGTGAAGCACATTGGAGTCTGGAGCTGGAACACTTTTCAGAGTAGGATGGTAGCCTGTAGCATCAGGCTTCTGAAAAACCTTGGTGTTGATACTGGTTGTGAGAAATTAGGTTGTTGGTTGACTGGGGTGTGCACCCTGGTCAAGCAACAGCCACAATCCCTTGCAGGGTGAATCACAAAAAGTCACTAAATTAACCTGTGCTTAACCCTGGGTAGCTTGGCATAAAAAGCAGTCAGGGTTAACTTGGAGGCAATGCGTAAGGTATTTTTGCAGCACACAAAAAGTAATAAAGTGAAACACAACACCAGAAAAATCCCAAACCAATTTAGATAAATAGAGTACATTTTATTAAATCATTTGACACCAAAATGCCCAATATCCAATCAGTAGAACCGAAGTTATGATTTTTTAAAGTTTTAAGTGAAATCTAGTGTCTAAAAGATGAAAGCGACAACTGGAAACATCTGGTTGTGTGAGACCGAGTCAAAGTTGAAAGTTAAGGCCGTCTACGATGGAGCGCAGTTCGGATACAAGAAGTGGATTGGGCCCCATCAGTGCTTACCTTTGGACCTAGAAAAAATCTTGAAGAAAAATGTCTGAGAAGGTAAAGTTCAGTGGGGCAAGGCTACAGGAGGTGTCCGAGCAGGGAGCTTTGTCGTCGTTGGCCTTGGGTCAAAGCTGCTGTGAAGATATGTACGTTCAGCCTTAGTCACTGAAATGGAAGTCGAAAAACTCCAGCAGGACGAAGCAGAGGGCTGTAGCCGAAGACAGTTCCACGAGGTTGGATAACCCTTTCGTGAAGGACTGCTGAAACGGATTAGCTGCTGCAAAGAAGAACGTTGCAGGAGAAACCGCAAAGTAAATTTGACTGGCGATGCACCTCAGGCAGATAGGCGAGCAGGCTGGTCCTGGTCTCCTCCTGGATCTCAGAGTACTTTTTGGCCAAATTTTGTCCTCAGTTTTGAAAATTGGCCATCTGGGCACCTTAAGCACCAGAACCAAGAGTCCAGGACTGGTGGGACAACTCTTGGGAGTTCAGGACTAACTCAGGCTGGGTTCAGGTGCGGGTTCAAGATGGTGTGAGCCTTTTATGTCCCTGTGGCTCTGAACAGGAGGCCAGCAAACTAGCCCTTGGAGTCACTTCTTGTAGTCCTGGGTGCAGGTGAAGATGCAGGGCTCAACAGCAGACACAAAAGGGCAGGAAAATTCCATCTTTCATAGACACCAAACATAATATAGTGACCAGCTCCCATTTGGAAATTACAGCTTATTAAATGTAATAAGCAACCGCTAATGTTATACTATGGGAGGGGTCGGCCTCACAGTAGTAAAAAACGAATTTTGAAGTTTTTCACTACCAGGACATGTAAAACTTAAAAGCATATGTCCAACCTTTTAAGTACACAGCACCCTGCCCTATGGGCTACATATAGGGCCTAACTTAGGGGTGACTTAAATGTAATAAAATGGGAGATTAAGGCTTGGCAGTGGGGTTTAAATGAGAAGTTGACATGGCAGTTTAAAACTGCATTCAGGCTGCAGTAGCAGGCATGTGACATGTTTTAAGGGGCTACTTAAGTGGGTGGTACAATAAGTGCTGCAGGCCCACTGGTTGCATTTAGTTTACAGGCCCTGTGCATATGGTATACCACTCTACAAGAGACTTGCAGGTAAATTAAATTGCCAGTTGGGTATAAGGCATTTTGACCATATTTTAGGGAGAGAGCACAATCACTTTAGCACTGGTTAGCAGTGGTAAAGTGCACAGAGTCTTAAGGCCAACAAATATGAATTTAGCAAAAAATTGGCAGGAAAAAGGCAAAGGTTTTGGGGGTGACCCTGCAGAGAGAGCCATGTCCAACACTAGTGATTTTGCAAATTTGAGAAACCCTTTTTGTCAGAGGGCAAGGTGTGAGGCCAATGGCATTGCAGCACTTTACATCAGCACCAGATTACATTACAAAAGGTCAGATTCATTTTTTTATAAGGAGTGGAGATTACGTGCTTTGCCCAGAATTAAAGGATATTGAGCCATTGCCAGGAATCAACAATTCCCCTGATCCGATGTCGGCAGCTCTGGATGTTAACCCACAACTGTATTTCTTAAATTTATGTATGAAAGTAATACACAACTGGTATAGTTGAGTATAATTGTGAATAGTGAGCAAATTCTCTGTTGAAATGGCTTTGTGAAGTCAAATAAACCAGCACTGGAAGGTTCACCCCGAGGCTTAATGGGAATACTTGCAAGGGTTTGTTTTAAAACTGGACTTAGGGACATTGTTCAGCACTGTTGCACTGGTGCACAAATACGGCTAATCATTTTAATTATTACTTACATAGAGACCAGGAGTTTCACGACCCACCAAATGTCTGCTCACAAACACAACAGTTTGGGAAACGCTGATCTAAGAGATGTAAAACCATATTTAAATCAAGAAATGATAATGATAGACCACAACTAGGTACTAAGTTCCAAATAAATACTGGTTGTAAAAAACAAATCAGAAGTTTCAGCAATGAAGCAGCGAATGTTCTCAATTTGTTTAGTACAATATTTGGCCAGCTGATCACAAAAGGCTGATAAACACAGGGAACCCTTTACAGGGTTATTCAAGATATAAAGCTCATTTAGAATTATAAAAATCTCTTTTTGGTTATTGCTGACCTTAAACAAATGAGCAGTAAAAAGGAATTGCTTTGCATCCTTGAAGGTCCGTTTGAATTCATGAAGGGAATTTTTTAAAAGTATCTTCTCCATATAAGTTTTATTTGCTTGCTTTTTTCTTTAAATCTTTTTCAGAGTCACTGAATTAGGGTGACCCTTTGAAAGTGGTTTTCATTTATGTTGCGTCTTCCGGGGCTACTACATTCACGATTGCAGAAATGGTGGAAAGATAAAAGACATATTTAGAAGACAAAGTGGAATTACTATCAACCGGGCTCGGGGAAAGCATCAGCTGGCGAACAAATTTGATTAAGGGAAATGTTACTCCATTCACGTCTCTTGACTTTGTGGTGATTTCTATTGGGTTTATGCCTAAACATAAATATTCAAATTTGACACTATGGTGGTCCCACCATCCTGAAGGTAGAATTTCTAAGGATCAAGATTGATGACTAAGGGCCTGATTCATATGTTGGCAGACTGGGAACTCCATCGCAAAGGCAATGGAGTTCCCTACCTGCCAAAATAGTGGTCCACCTGCCCGATTTAGATGCACTTAGATGCAGTCAGGCCTTAAGTTTGCCTATCGAGGTGACTATTCCGTCATCGCCGTAGCCAAACTTCTCTGATGGCCCAACAGAGTAAGGGCCGTCAGGGAATTGGCTATATGTTCACCGGCCCAATTAGGATGGGCAGACATATGGCCATTTCAGAATTTAGTTTTTGAAAATAAAAAAGGGAAACTGTTTGGTGCAAGACTCCGTCATGTTGATGGAGCCCTGCACCAAACAACGAAATGCATTGACAGGAACTGCCTTTACAGAGGTTCCTGCCAATGTTTTATAAATGACCATCTGTTTGGTGGTCATTTATAAATCAGGCGGTCATTTATAAATCAGGCGGTCGGGAAGTCCGCAATGGCGACAGAGGAATTTACTCCGTCGCCCTTGTGGAACAACAGCCCAACCATTGGTATATAAATCTGGTACTAAGGGGCCGATTATGATGTTCGTCGGAAAGCCTCCGACCACTGGTCGGAGGCTTTCCGACCAACATCTTCGCTTTCAATTCCAACCGCCTAAAAACAATGTAGGTGGTCGGAATTGAAACCGGCCGGTCATTCCACTCAAGGAGCCCGTAGGCCAGTCAGAGGCCCCAACGTTTCAGACAGGCTTTCCATGTCACGCTTTCCGACATGGAAAGCCTGTCGGAAAGCGACTTTGGGGGCCTCTAGCAGGGCCCCTATTCCTCCACGGCCACCGGTTGGGGGTCGAGTGTGCCCCCTTGTTAATCCGCCACACTGTGCAGAGATTAACAGAATCTCCCATTTCTCTACGGGAGCTTCTGCTACGGCCGGTTTACGGCCACAGCACAAGTTCCCATAGAGAAATGGGAGTATGCGACCGCACCATGTGCGGTCGCATTGTAATGGTGGTGTCGGGACCGCCGACAGGAGGTCGGTCGGTCCCGAGACCGCGGCGATGTCCCACCCGACATCATAATCAGTCTAATAAGTGACCTTCAATATGTGTAGCTTGTTGCACTAATTGGAATTGCCTCCGAGTTTGCTTAGCATGGAAGTGATGCCAACATGAAAGAGAGAGACTCTTTCATTAGAACAGCTACAGCCCACCCCCTCCTCCCACACCTAGTCCACCCCCAATCCACATCAAACCACATGTGGTCGGTAGAGATGGGCTAGCTTCAATTAATGCTGTCTCACTTTCGGGTTTAAACCACATTTCTGTTATCTACAGAAGAACGAGGATCACATATTTTTAGATGATGTAATTCTAAAGAGTGCTTCAGAATGGAGCGTGCGTTAATGAGAGCAATGTTCAGTGAAGAAAAACTAGGTTGGTCAGTCGAGCTGTGAGTTCAGGAAGAGGGGCTGTTACAGAGTATGGCCTAGAGGAAAGAGCCAAAATTTTGCATGGTTAAAGGCATTTCAATACAGGCAGGGAAACAGGCTCAGCAGGGTTTTTGAATCAAAAAAGTTAATCTCTGCTGTACCTTATTAATGTTGAGGAAGGCGTTTTGCACTGGCGTCCATCAAATAATGTGTGTAGATGGTTTGAAGTACCGATTGAGAGATAGTTTGAGATTGCATTGCCGGCAGCATGAGTTGCCTCCGGACTCGGTGTGGTCCAGACGGATGCAAAAAAACTTGCCTTCGGAGTGCCACGATTGCGCCTGCTGCGCGGATGTGCTAGCTTTCAACCCACATCATTGCACATACTTGGAGCGATCAACAACACTAGCCTGCCCAAGTCAACACTGAGCAAGGAGGCCAGAGGAGAAAATTGGAAGCGAGTAGAGAAAGAGAATGTGAAAAAGGAGAATGCAAGGATTCGTTAAGAGAAAATTCAGGAAGCAGAGCCAAGCAGGAAAAGTCAAAGTATAAGATAACAAATTAATAAAACCTATAAAGGAGGTTAATTATTCCAAACTAACCTGATTAAAATTGTTATTGCTGGTCTAAGAAACTATCAGGACAGAACAGAGCTCAAAGCTAATTCAGAGTGGAGGAATGATACTAAACTAGAGGGAATTAATTATGGTCTCCTTACCACAACCACTGTGCATGCATGTTTGTACTTTGTTAAACATATTCCTTAATTTCTAAATTATCTAAATATATGCTGTTGAATATTTCTTTGTTTATTTTTATAATTAAAAGTACATTTTAAATTCTAATATATATTTGTAATTTTGATCTATATATATATATATATATGTATGTTATAGTTAGGTCAGCATTTCCATAGGGAGTGCATTTATTGTTTTGCTAATAACTTTGGTGCCATTTAAAGAATCTCCATGAAACTTTCCAAAAAGTTTCTGTTTTTGACCTAGTGCATGCACGGAATGTTTTGGGGTGATCTGTCAAGCGGGGCTGATACAAAATGGGGGGCCCCAAATGCAAAATCTTCATGCATTTTCCATAGACTCTTTTAAGAAGCACTACCGCAAAAACTGCTGAACGGAATTACACCAAATTTGGCAGGACACTAGATCTTGATCCATAAAGTGTGCTTTTTGTGATGTGGTGGAAATCTGTTCTGTGGTTTTGAAGATATTAGGCTCCAAAAACGTTTGTTTATCTGGATGGTTGGGCTCGAGGGACTCTAGCGATAGTCCCACAAACACAATAAAAAAAATAGAGCATTCTGATTGGCCTAGGGAGCTTTTTTTCCCTTGGTCTACCTTCCACCCATGGGAGATCTGATTGGCTGGCTGCAACATCTTAGAAAATGTTGTTGCAGCCATTATAGGGTGAGGGGACTTAGTCCCCTGTCCTACAGTAAAAATGAAATAAGGGGGCAGGTTAGGGATACCATGCCCCTTATGCCCTGGGTTCCAGGATCCCAGAAAGATAATAATGTTTTTCTTTTAAAAAGTCATGATCCCGTGGGACTCCTACGGGAGTCCCATGGGATCGCAACTTCGATTTTTTTTTTTAAATAACACCCTTGAGTGTGTATATATATATATATATATATATATATATATATATATATATACGGCTTTGTACATACTTACTTAAGAGTGTGCAATCCGGTGCCGGTTGGGGCAATGGTGGCTGGATGAGGGTTCAGGAAACTCGCATTATCCCCACAACGACATCCAGGCAAGAAAGGTGAAGCTGCAGGCACCGCCCACTTGGGAAGTACTTACGTTGAAGCACCTGCAGCAAATGAACTCGGAGCTCCGAGTTTGGGACATCCTCCTCTCTATGCCTGACAGAGCGTCTCCAACCAATCAGCAGTGGGGCGTTCCGTATTTAAAGGTGGACTTTGCGCAATATGTTTGATAGCGGCATTTGATAAAGGCATTCAAGCCGAAACGCGTCATGCCAGATACGCATTGTTGCAATAAAGCGGGAGTTCCTGTGAACCTGTGTGGGCTTTAATCCTTTCTGAAGGGGAAGGACTTTGGATGTTGATGTTTGGTGCGGCCACGAGCACTTAAAAGCCCCCATCCTCGAAGCAGTTCGGCGATAATAGTGGCAAACAGTTGGTTCTCTCAATGCTCTTGGGAAACGCCGAACCGCCGCATCCCACAACGGTACCATACTGAGGCTTATCGGACTGTGACTACACGGCGTTGTACATACTTACTTAAGAGTGTGCAATCCGGTGCCGGTTGGGGCAATGGCGGCTGGATGAGGGTCCAGGAAACTCGCATTATCCCCACAACGACATCCAGGCAAGAAAGGTGAAGCTGCAGGCACCGCCCACTTGGGAAGTACTTGCGTTGAAGTACCTGCTGTAGGAAGGTGGAATATGACTATATGGTTGCCCCCACTTTTTTTATGGTGTTTTGCTGGTTTATGACTTAGTTGGACTGGGATCCTGCTATTCAGGACCCCAGCCTATCTGCTTTCTCTGTAAAAAGGTTTCCATGTGCCTTAGGCACATCTCTGATTGGAATCTGGAGTGCCCTTATAAGTCCCTAGTATATGGTATACTATGTACCCAGGGCATAGGTACCTCAGAGGCCTACCAGGGGCTGCAGCATGTATTGTGCCACCCCTGGAAGGCCATCCAAACTGACACCACAGGTCTGCTACTGCAGCCTGGGTAAGGTGGTGCATGCACCCCTTACTGTGATATAGGTTACCTATATCACTATATACATACACACATATAAACCTATAAGTCACTCCTATGGCAGGCCTTATCAATCCTGAAGGCAGAGTGCGTGGTTCCTATGTGAGAGGGTGCCCCTGCATAAGCAGGGCCCCTCTGCAGCGTTCGGAGACCCTTCTCTGATGCTGTTTGTAGTGCAGCCTGACCATATACTCTTAAGCGCATTATAACCTCGCGTTAAATGCTAACTTTGGAATGGCTGCACCGAAACATTTCGTGTTTGGTGTCAAACATCTTGGAATACTACCCCCCGCCAATTCTGGCGGCGGGGGTAGCATTCCACCCTTCTAGAGGGAGAGACATGTTAACCCTGGCCTGGCCGGTAACTTCTTTCTAAAGCCCTGGCATCACAAAATGGATGCTGCTGCCACAGACACAAGTCTGGCCTCCTGCTGCTGGACGAAACTCCGGCAGGGGAGGCCTGGACAATAGGTTTCCTGTCCCAGGGAGGTGTGACCACCTCCCCAGACAGGATAGTGTGTATTGGGGCTGGGCGGGAGCACTTTCGGGTGCTTTGAAGTCCTGCACTGGGGGCACACTTGGTGTCCCTGTGCATACCCCAGTTCAAACTGGATCAGGGGCTTGCAGCCCCTGCTTTGGCGCGTACTGGACAAAGGGAGAGGGGTGTAGCCACCCCTCTGCCCTGACCCACCCATAGGTGGGGCCAAAGAGTAAGTCCAACCCCTAAACTTAGTATAAGTATAGGAACCCAGTCCTTAGGACTTTAGATTATCCCTGGACGAAACTCTGACACAGAATCCTGGACCTTCGACGCTCTACTAAAGACTAGAGGACAGAAGAATCTCCCTTGGGGTCAAGGAGTGACTCCCCTGCTTGGCAGGCACCAAAGAAGCAATTGTCCGGTCTGCATCGCCTAAGCTCCCGTCAGACGCCGAAGTCTTTGCATCACCAGAGGTGGATTTCCAGACTTCCCCGAGGCTGCCCTGAGTCCCCAGCAAAGCTGAGGCCCGTAGCTGTCGTGGGTAACGTGGAACCGTGACCCCTGGACACCGCACACATTTGCAAGTGCATCCTCTTCTGGGTCTCCCACGAAGTCGTGCTTTGGGCTACGAGTATCCCTAGCCTCCAGCACCAACTGCACCGAAGATCACTGGCCTCCACTCCACAAGTGTCCTGTGAGCCAGCTCCACGTGCCCCGTCTTGAGGCTCCTTCACGGTCGCTAGCCCGTTGGCTAGTAGCCCTTCACGAAGGCCAATCCTTTTCTTCTTGGGCTCCCTGGTTGCTCCAGGCTTGCCCTCACTTACCCTTGCTGAGTGAGTTCCTCAGACCTTGCTGGTCTGCATCATCGTCAATCTTCATCTACATCGAGACTTGCCGTTGCCAAGGCTTGTTGGGTCCAATCCGGTCGCCGACACCTCAGCACTCGACAGACATCGTGTACCAGCCCGAATCCTGCTCCTGGTTGCCGACAACGCCTCCTGGACCTCGTGGCTGAAGAGTCAAGATGACCCTCAACCTACCTGAAGCACTGGACATCGGTGGGCATCTGCTCATCGCCTTCCTGGTCACTGGCTAGTGACCCAGACTCTGTCCCCTCTGCTTTCAGGTTCTTCAGATCTCCGATCCACTCTTGGATCCACCCGGACACTTTCCACTTGGTCGCCAGCAGCACTTTGCAGCAGATCGCCATTCAAATAGACGACGAAACCCGACCCCGAAAGGCACCTATGCACCCGGCTTCCCTGGGTGAGGTAACACGAGTACTCCGGTGCTCCCGTGGGTAGAGACTCTAGAACGACCTAGTTCTCAAAGGGTTTGCTCCAAGTCCTCCTTTAAGTGTCCCTTTTCTTTAATTTCCCAATCGCGACTTTCTCCATAGAAGTTAACGGCGTTTCGCGGCTGTGTATTTACACTGCACGCGTTCCCCGTGGGTCCCCTGTGTCACTACCTTGGGTGGTTCCTTGTGGTCCAAGCACTTCTAGAGGCTCTAGGCCTAGCGTCTAGCTCAGTCGTGGTTCTTATACCACTTTATTGGTATATGGTTTGGTACGCCCTAGGGCCCAAACGTGTATTTGTGCTATTACTGTGTTTAAATAACTTATAACTTATGTACTTTGAACTCTAGCCTCATAAAGAGACTAGAGGGGTGTGTTTAGCAATAAATACATATATTTTGAATATATACCTGGTGTGGTGCTCTTTCATTTGGTCACTCAAGAGATTATAGACTGGTAAAACAAGCTGCTTTACATTCCTTCAAGACTTAGCCTGAAGGCTGCTCTCCATAGCTACCACTAGGATAGCTTTCAATAAGGTTGTCTTTAACCTATCTCCAATAAGGGGTTGTTTGGATTGGTGCAAGGTGCCCACTATAATTAGTGGACAGCATATGCCAGGCCAACTTCTCACACCTGCAGCAAATGAACTCGGAGCTCCGAGTTTGGGACATCCTCCTCTCTATGCCTGACAGAGCGTCTCCAACCAATCAGCAGTGGGGCGTTCCGTATTTAAAGGTGGACTTTGCGCAATATGTTTGATAGGGGCATTTGATAAAGGCATTCAAGCCGAAACGCGTCATGCCAGATACGCATTGTTGCAATAAAGCGGGAGTTCCTGTGAACCTGTGTGGGCTTTAATCCTTTCTGAAGGGGAAGGACTTTGGATGTTAATGTTTGGTGCGGCCACGAGCACTTAAAAGCCCCCATCCTCGAAGCAGTTCGGCGATAATAGTGGCAAACAGTCGGTTCTCTCAATGCTCTTGGGAAACACCGAACCGCCGCATCCCACAACAGTACCGTACTGAGGCTTATCGGACTGTGACTACACAGCGTGGTACATACTTACTTAAGAGTGTGCAATCCAGTGCCGGTTGGGGCAATGGCGGCTGGATGAGGGTCCAGGAAACTCGCATTAACCCCACAACGACATCCAGGCAAGAAAGGTGAAGCTGCAGGCACCGCCCACTTGGGAAGTACTTACGTTGAAGTACCTGCAGCAAATGAACTCGGAGCTCCGAGTTTGGGACATCCTCCTCTCTATGCCTGACAGAGCGTCTCCAACCAATCAGCAGTGGGGCGTTCCGTATTTAAAGGTGGACTTTGCGCAATATGTTTGATAGGGGCATTTGATAAAGGCATTCAAGCCGAAACGCGTCATGCCAGATACGCATTGTTGCAATAAAGCGGGAGTTCCTGTGAACCTGTGTGGGCTTTAATCCTTTCTGAAGGGGAAGGACTTTGGATGTTGATATATATATATATATATATATATATATATATATATATATATATATATATATATATATCCAACAAAAGAGTTTTCCCCTTGAAGAAGCCACACACAGAAGGTCAATATTCACGCTTTTATTCGTGACAGCTACAGCGTGGATGGCAAAACAGACACCAAGTATAGAACATCCTGTGCCCAACGAGTTTCTTGCTCTTGCGCACTTAATCATGGGCCGGTTCTTATAGGACACGCCAAACAGTTCAAGCACCTGGTTACAATTTGAAACACCCGCCCCAGTGGGCGTAGACAATCCGCATTGCCTTCTGGGCATCGTAGTGCTTGTCAATATTTATCTCCTGTGAGTCCGTCAGTGCGCTCCCTTTAAAATATGTAAAACTCCAGTGGGTAGGTCGAAAGTCCAGACAATCCAAGCTGCACTTTATGACTGTCACAGCGTACCTCGCGTCCATCAAGCTTCGTACACGCCGGCTGGCGTCAGCAAAGGTCCGCTGCCTACGTGGCGGGGCTTCTATCACGGCAGGAATGGCCGTATTTAAATCCAACAAAAGAGTTTTCCCCTTGAAGAAGCCACACACAGAAGGTCAATATTCACGCTTTTATTCGTGACAGCTACAGCGTGGATGGCAAAACAGACACCAAGTATAGAACATCCTGTGCCCAACGCGTTTCATGCTCTTGCGCACTTAATCATGGGCCGGTTCTTATAGGACACGCAAAACAGTTCAAGCACCTGGTTACAATTTGAAACGCCCGCCCCAGTGGGCGTAGACAATCCACATTGCCTTCTTTTTCCGCACACCAGCAGCGGTCCTCGTGCCCGCCATATTACAATGGGCAAACATAGCCCATTTTCCGTCCGCTGCGGAGTGACGCGAACCACCAGAAATTTGTGCCCACCACCGCGGCGGAGGCAGCCAATAGAGACACACCGCCGTGTGGAATGACGTCCCGTCCGCCGTACAAATTACGATGCCGCAAACAGCCCATCACACCGCAGCGGAGATTCCACCCACCCAGAGACGGCGGAAGCACGACAGCGGTGCGCGAAACCAGACTCCCGGTCCCCTCCACCCGGTCCTGACCGCAATGAATCCAGCTCTACAAGCCTTTCCGGCGCTGTACCTCATCCACTACCATCAAATAATGCACCGTCACGGACAACGCCGCAGGTACGCAAATGCACAACTCCGCACACAACCACAACACACAACTCCTGTGCTGACATACGGTTCCTGTCCACATCAGACACTCTGGTGGGGACAGGAACATATCCCCCAGTGTACACACACATGTCCCACCTGACAGAAACTCACCCCTCCGCATCCGGGTCACCCATCACCCACGAAATCACTGCAATGTCCCGGTCACATCATTGCAGCGGTGAAGACGCAGGAAAACCTGCGCACAATGTAGTAGGCAGGGCCGGCGCCAGGCATGGGCAGTCTGGGCAGGTTTCCAGGGCTCCACCTTCACCCTACCCACACTAGGCCTCCCACACCCATCTGTGAACATGCTGTGTGCTCCTCCTGTGCCCCCCCTGCACAATTAATCTGCCAGGTGTAGCCAGACCTTTCAGCCCACACACCAAAGGGCAAGGGAGCCTGACTTGGAAGGTGGGGGTGAAGAGGAACACCCTGCACAGAAGCTCAGGGGCTGGACAACCCTCCTCCTCAAACCCACCTCCTACTCATGTGTAGCAAACTGAGCATGATTACAAAATGAAGACTCACACTGCCTATGAACATCCGCTGAACTGTCCACACTGCCTGTCAAGTCACACACAAACACCCAACACTGACACCCAGCCACATACCCATACCATAGGTCAGCAGCAATGGAGGACCAGAAATGGCCCAGCCAAAAGGGAAGTGCTCAGTGCTGGAAAACCATGGAGCAAGCCACATAGCATCTGTACATCACAAGCAAGAGAAGGAACATATCACACCACCCTTAGGCCAACAAATCAGACATGGGTGGCACAGTGAGTGAAATTAAACCAAAGTGACCTCTGTGCAACAACTCAGGGATACATCAAGGCAAGCCATGCATAGGCACAGGAATGATAGGAAGTGTCTGAAGTCATACAGTGACCAGCCACACATCTGTGTAAACTTACTTGACATGTGTATGTCATCAGCACAACACACATGGCTCATTGTCACACTCCCTGACTGTCAAACACAAGTAGGACCTTCACATATGCCCCTCACCCAAGCACCTCACACCTGCAACACTCCACACATGTGAGAAACACACATAATGTTGCAAATAAGGTCCTGTGAGTTCACTGACAACCAATCACACACCCTGTGCTGCATCCACAAACATCACACTCACACTCAGGGATGCCTGAACTAATGCTGACACAAAAACAACTGTCAAACACAAAGCTCACAAACAACATCCACAGCAGTCCAACAAGCCCAGACATGTGCAGCCAAACAGTGGAAAGGCAATGTGACCCTAGACAGAACAAGAGTACACAACATTGCCACTCAGGGCCAATGCACAGACACCATACCCCAACACAAACAAGAATTGCATAATCAAAAAACACATAAACACCAACTGGGATCAATGGGACAATCAGCTAACACAGACAGAGACACCACACCACTCATCCAGTGAACATGGTGTCACAGTGTACCACAAGCATGCACATGCACAATCCTGACAAGTGACAGGCCCAAAATAGGAGGACAAACCACTAGTGTGCACTCAAAACAAGCTCAGGAACAAGAATCCACCTTGCTTCATGTGACAGACACACAAGTAATGCACACTACACTTGCAACACACATCTGAATGTATCACACAGCAACAACTACTTACACACAATGTCATGCAAATAGAACCTCACACACATATAGCATCTGCCAGTAGAAAGAGCCAACACAGGCCAAACACTGCATACATCCACAACCAACACACAACAGATGCACAGACCAATCCATCACATTGCAAACTCAGCTGGACATCAGGGGATGCACACCAGGCAAGTACAAGGCAACATACACTGACAGCACTGCATGCACACCAAGCAGTGTGTGCACGACAACCAAACCAGTAGCACACATATCTGAGTGCCACACCATGAACTCCCACAACAAAAATCATCACAGCCCAAACATAACATCACACTCAGGAAGGGTAGCAGAACCTCAACAAACACATATACAGCTTACCCATCACCCACAGATGCACAACTCAGGGAAACCCAGATGCAAACAACATGACTAGAGGACTGTGCTGCTCAAACATATGCACTGCACATGAGCAACCATGACAGCAAACCAGTAGAAGAAAATGGCACATAACTAATTTGGAAACTGTCCTGAGTGTCACATTGGTCCTGTACACAGTTCAGCCTCACACAGCATAGTGTCACACTATGAATTGGTGGGGAGGCTCACACACTGGCAAGCCATGGGGTGGAAGACATGAGATTGAAGTGGTGTGTACGTCAGTAGTGGACAGGTGAGGAGTGCACAGAACACAAACACATAGAGGAGTTACTCACAATGTGTAGGCATCAGAAGCACATATAGGGGATGGCATGACTCCACATACCACATACCATCATGGAGCCAAAAATGGGTCAAGTGACAGCAATGCATGAGAAAACTCACAAATAATGTCAGTGTGGCTGAGCAGATCTGCACAGTGAGCACAAACAGTAACAAGACACATGGCTGATCAACAAAACACAACACAGACTTGGCAGTCACACACTCTGCATACTCACAACTGGCAGCAACAATAAGTAGGTGTACCCCAGGAGTGCAAGGACACACCAACACACTGCACAGTGCCCAAACTACAACTCCTACATGTGCCCACAATCTGAAGCACATGGCAGACAATTGAAACAAACAGACACTCATTACCTGGATCATACATGTGTGCAGTTGGCATTGCAGTGGCACAC
The DNA here is from genome assembly GCA_963921515.1 of Calotriton arnoldi. Taxonomy (NCBI): domain Eukaryota; kingdom Metazoa; phylum Chordata; class Amphibia; order Caudata; family Salamandridae; genus Calotriton; species Calotriton arnoldi. Next base: position 108,928 of record CAWUFW010000721.1, read on the forward strand.
AGATATCAACACTACTGACACTGACAGCCCATCCACACTGTATGACCACTCAAGTTCACATATCCAAATGTAGCCATGTGACTAGGAAGATAGTCCTACACAAGATGACCACACATCAACACTGCTGTACACACATCAAGAAAGATCACACTGATATGATGGACCCTGGCCACCCCGCAAGTAATCCTGTGGATAGGATTCACCTCTGTTGTGGTATTGCAGCATAACATGACATGTGTACGATTTAGCAAACATGACCCTAGAATGATTAGGATAACAGTAGATCATCACAAACACCCATCATTGCACCCTCAAAGACAACAAGAACAAAAGTGCCTGTCACCTCTGGCAAACTCTGAAAAAGTAAAACAAGCAATTGACAATGTTAACGTGGCATACAGAGCATGTGTCACATGCAACCATACCCATCCAGAACACATTTCATTTAGCAAGGACACTGACAAAGCAGACAACAGGAGTAACTGTCTTTATTACATATTACCCAGATAGGCATCAAAGTTATAAAACAGCAAGGCCAGTGGCCAGTCCATAGTTCAAAGTATGTACATGTGTGCATGAGAACCTGCACAGGGAATGGGCATCCAAAGTGACAAACAGCAAGGCCAGTGGCCAGTCCATAGTTTAAAGTATGTACATGTGTGCATGAGAACCTGCACAGGGAATGGGCATCCAAAGTGACAAACAGCAAGGCCAGTGGCCAGTCCATAGTTCAAAGTATGTACATGTGTGCATAAGAACCTGCACAGGGAAGGGGCATCCAAAGTGACAAACAGCAAGGCCAGTGGCCAGTCCATAGTTCAAAGTATGTACATGTGTGCATGAGAACCTGCACAGGGAAGGGGCATCCAAAGTGACAAACAGCAAGGCCAGTGGCCAGTCCATAGTTCAAAGTATGTACATGTGTGCATGAGAACCTGCACAGGGAATGGGTAACACTGTACACTGCCATGGGACTCACCACAGCTCGGGGGACACAAATGGGCAGTCCAGGCACTGCTGTGGGAGAGATGGGTTTGGGAGGGGGACTTTGCCTCAGACCTGGCTGTCAGTTGAACTGGGAGGTGGCTGATTGTCGGGGCCAGTTGGAGGACTGGACCTGGGAGAGAGAGGAGCAGCTGAGGTAGAGGCATCAGTGGCTTTGTGAGCCGGAGGTCTGCTTGGACCGGGTGGCATGGTGGCACGGGGAGGCGGAGACATGCTGCCGTGAGACACAGTGTGTGAGGGAGAATGTGGAGGGCTGCCTTTCCACTTCTTGGGGATTCGATAGGTAAGAATTGTCTTGGTAGGAGTGGGAAGTGGGGCGGGCACAACAGACTCAATCTCCACCAAAGGTGCATCAGGTGCAGGTGGCTCTCCCTGTGGGGATTTGCTGGATCTGGTGTTACGCTTGGGCTGGCCTTGCCTTTTCCCCTGTTGACCAGGTGAACCCCCAACATTGCTCTCCTGTCCCAGCTGCACAGGGGTGTGGGTGGGAGTTGAGGTTGTGGGTGAAACTGCCTTGGAGATCTGTTTCTGCGGACTCTTTGCAGGCACCAGCTTCACAGCATTCCATCAGTTTTTCGAAAAATTGACCCCCTGCAGTTTAATAGCGCTTTGGCTTCCTCTCGACCCATCTGTTCGCAGGATCTGGAAGGGAACTTGGCGGGGTTTACGGAGTGGATTTCCAATTCTGTGACCGCGCTCTCGCATTCACGCGCTCCTAGACTGGCTAGAGAGTCCCCCTCCAAACCCTGGTTCTCGCCTGAGCTCCATTCATTGAAACATGATTGTAAGGTATTGGAGAGGCTGTGGCGTTCTAATAACTATTGCCTGCAGGCAAAACTTGCTCTCAGAACTAAACAAAAAAGCTATTATAGGGCGATTGCGGGAGCTAAAAGCCGATATTATTCCGCCCGCATTGACCAGGCGAATAATAACACAAAAGAAATATTCTCAATAGTGCAAAGTTTTGTGGCTCCCTGTGCCCTGGTCTGTTCGTTGCCCGTGTCGGAGACCTGGTGTAATGTTCTTGCTAAGTTCTTTCGGGACAAGATCCAGACCATCCAGGCGGCTTTTTCTGTCGGCTCCAGGGGACCTTTAGCTCTCTCCATTTCCCCTGTGTCCCCTCCTGGCCCTATTTACAAATTACAGGCCTTCTCCCCAGCAGAGTTGGCATGTACCCTTAAAATTCTTAAGGGTTTGAAATCGGGCTCGCCCACTGATCCATGCTCAGCTAGGCTTTTAGCACTATCCGCTGACACCATCAATACAGTTGTCAACAATATTGTCAATATGTCCCTGTCGGAGGGCCGGGTGCCGGTCACCTGGAAACAAGCTAAGATTCTCCCCCTTTTAAAAAAAGCCCTCACTAGATGCCTTGAGCCCTGGCAACTATCGTCCAATCTCCCTTCTGCCTAGTCTTGCCAAAGTGTGTGAAAAGGTAGTTACGAGACAACTCACGGACTATGTGGAAGGCGCTGGTTTGCTGCATCCAGCGCAGTCAGGCTTTCGAGCCGCATATAGTACAGAATCTGCGCTGGTGGAGGTGTTGGAGGCAATCCGGGAGTGTCTGGACGCCGGCGGGAGGGCAGCTTTGATTATGCTGGACCTCTCGGCGGCGTTCGATACGGTGCCTCACTCCCTACTTCTTGCTCGCCTTTCGGAGATTGGTATTGCTGGTTCGGCCTTAAGCTGGCTTACCTCCTTTCTGGCGGACCGGTCACAGCTGGTTTGGCTTCCACCGTGCGCCTCCTCTCCCCAACCAGTAGCTACTGGTGTCCCGCAGAGGCTCGTCCCTTAGCCCCCTCCTCTTTAACATTTATGTTACCCCGCTGATATATCTAGCGGAGGAGCTTGGGGCTAAGGTGATTGCCTATGCGGACGACACTCAGCTTTTGTTTACTTGGGAGGGTGCCGATGCTGATGTTTCCTCTGCCCAACACTGCCTACTCTCGGTTTTTCGCTGGCTGGCTCAGGCCCAGCTAAAATGCAATGAAGAGAAATCCGAAATACTTCTGTATGGGAAATTTCCTTCCAAATTTAGAGAGCTATTATGGCCCTCAGGGTTTCCTCTGCCGTGCTTGTTGGGTGCTGCCGCTAAAAACCTGGGCGTATGCTTTGAGGAAAACATAACCTTTGCCACCCATATCAAGAAGCTGGCGGGGTCCTGCTTTGGGATTTTAAAATCTTTGAGGAAGTTCCTCCCTCTTCTCCCAATGGCAGCTAGGGAAACCGTGGTCCGGGCTTTGATTTTGTCTCGCCTGGACTACGCTAATGCTCTGTATGTAGGGACCCCCAGCTATCTGTTGAATAAGCTCCAGGTGGTGCAGAATTCGGCGACCCGCCTCTTACTGGATTTTCCCAGGCGGAGTAGCATGCGCCTCCATCTGCGCGCCCTGCACTGGCTTCCGATGGAGGTGCGGATCAAATTCAAGGTCTTGTCGATTGCCCATAATGCCCTTTATGGCCGGGGACCTAGGGGCATATCATCAAGACAATTATCGCCGCTTTAGCGGCCGTTTTCGGCCGTAAAGCGGCGATAATTCTAACACGGTATTAACAAGGACACGCTAACAGGCTTTAGCGTGTGTTACCTTGTGTCATCACCCATTTCACTAACGCCTTGCATCTCATCGCTAATGAGATGCAAGGTAGGCGTTCCTCACATTTACTACATGGCAAAACATCGATAACGCAGCTTCGCGCTATCATCAAGGATGCCCCATACCCGCGTTGCGACTATGAAAGTCGCGCAAAGACCCAATTAACGCTGGTTTCTAACGCCAGGTTAATTTCTGACTTAGCCATATTGCCCTATGGGGGGTGGATTGTCATGCTAAATCCACCATGGCTTATTAGCAAGGGATTCCCTATCGCTGACATTTTATCGCTGGATTACCAGCGATATTGCAGCATTTCGCCGCTATCGCTGGATATTTTATCGCTTTGCAGATAGGCGTTGATGATAACGCACTATCTCTGCGATATTATCCAGCGATAGCCGGCGATAATTATACTCGCGCTAAGTGCGCTGAGCGATAATTATCGCGGGGCCTTGTTGATATGCCCCCTAGTTACCTGCAAAAGAGGTTCTCTTTTTATGCGCCGACGAGACAGTTGCGCTCCTCTTCTCAATTACTGGTCCAGATTCCACGTTTTTTTCGGCAAAGGCTTGGTGGTTGCTCCCTTGTTTGAACAGCGGCCCTAGGTTGGAATGCACTGCCCTTGGCTCTTCACAGTATTCCAGACTCCCGCACTTTCAAGAAAAAGTTGAAAACCTTCCTGTTTTAAGCTCTGATTTATGATCCTCTCAGGTTCCGCGCCGGGACACTCTCTGGAGTAGCCGAGCGCGCTACAAATGTATATAACAATAACAATAACAGCAGGCAGGGCAACTGTGTGTTTGTCTTTGGGAGCAGGTTTGGGGACGGGAGTGTCCTTGGATGGGGCTGGTTTGGATGCATGTGAGCCTGAGGCCTGCTTCTTGGCCTGATGGCCCGGAGTGTCACCTGAAGGGCTTTTGCCTGTGCGCTCCTGTGTGCCTGGTTTTTGTTTTGGGGATGGTGTCTGTGCTCTGGTCCGCTTGGAGTACTGCTGTTGTGTGCTGCATGTTGAGTACTTGGAGCCTGAGGGCTGTGGTGTGTGGTCACTCTCGTCAGATGTTGGCACTGGCAGGGTGGTTGCAGAAGGGACTGGAGCTGGACTCTGAGCCTGTGACAACTGAATGGCTGCCGTCATTGTGGAGGACAAAGACTGGACAGTTCTGTGTAGCCCACCCACGTCAGAATGAATCCCCTCCATGAAGGCAACTACCTCTGCCAACTTCTTGTCATGATCCTGGAATGCATTCAGGAGAGTAGTCTGACCCACACACAGCTGGCGTAAAAGGTCCACCGCCTCAACACTGAGGGCAGCAGGGGAGACAGGGGCAGGGGCAGCGGTGCCTGGGGGGAAGGACACTCTACCCTTCTTACTGCTGCGGGCACGGGCAGCACTAGTGGTTGTAGCCGGGAGGGTGGGCACTGGACGATGTGTGGTGGAAGAAGAGGCAGATTTCGCACTCCCTGTGTCCGCCAACATCGAGGAGCCACCGCTGGAGTCAGATGATGTTGAGGTAGGTGTTTCTGGGCGTGATTCTTAAAGGGCACTCCTGTCCCCCTCCGAGGCGCTGGTCACATCAGTGTCAGTGTGCTCATGTGTAGCAGTTGTGCCAGATGCCTCACCACTGGTGTCTGTCCCCTGTCCTTCTGTGCCCTCGGTAGATGCTGCAAAAGACAGAGATGTAGGTTCAGTATGGTGCCATACTCACAAACATCACATGCAAGCAAAGCACAAAACTAGAACATGATAACCCCATGTTGCACACCACCCTGTGCAGTCTGCAGATGCAACCTTAATGCAAAACTCAGAAGATGCATGGAAACATGCATAGTTGGCATTAATGACCCAGGTGACGTTCACACAGCCAAATAGCTGGCCCGTGCCTCCTGGTAACCTGACATACTGATTCCTGTAAGCATACCTACGTGTCTGTAGGTGAGATAGATGTACATCTCAACATGTTGTCACAGTCACATACGGAGTCACTTTAAGGGGCCAACACAGATGCTGACTCACGAATGTCCTCATACTATGGCCATGAGCTACAGATGTCCACCATGTTGTGCCTTGAAGCACAACGACCATTGCACATTGGTGTCAGATGTGTAGTTCTCACAATTTCGAAGTCAGGCACTGCACACATCGAAGAAAGCACACTAAGATGAGGCACACTGCTGTACACTTCCCGGTGATGTCTATGACACCCATAATGCAGCAGATGTCAGAAGGCCACATCTCATCTTGCAATGACAAGGGCCATTATCTTAAACACATGAGAGAGTACATGTAGCAAAAATGCATGACAGCTGCACTCAACACAGAGGCCACTTACAAGCCATTGCATCACACTAGAAACATCACAGGCTCAGGGTTGGGATACATGCAGTTACTCACACCCAAAGTCACCCTTCGCAGAATACTCACCCCCAACTTGCTGCTGTTGGGCCCTCAAACGTCCATCCAGCTCTGGCTGTGTCACTGCCAAGATGCGGGCCATTAGTGGTGTCATGCTCCTGCGCACCAACATTCCAGTCCCAGGGAGCAGCTCCAGCGTCATCTCTGCCACGTTTTTGCTCAGCCGGCAGATGTCATCCCACCTCTTGTGACAGTGTGTGTGCCGTCGGTTGTAGACACCCAGAGCCCGCACCTTGCGTGCAATGGCCCTCCATAAGGCCTTACGCTGGCGGACTTTAAGCTGCAGGCATGGGAGACAAGACGAGGAAGTTTCAGTGTCACTGGGTTATGTACCACTGCGTCTCAGTACAGGAGCATGCACAAACTTAGCAGAGCTATACAGATATGTTCAGCTCACTGTGTCATGGTGGTCACATTTAGGGACATTATCTTACATTCTCACACCCTTCTCATATGGTCTGTCTTGTGCAATCCACAGGCCTAAGATAGAACATTGATGAATAGGGTGGCAGACAACACATGTCTCACTCTGTCCATTTACTGATGTGTCCCAGGGAAATTGGGGAGTATCTGTGCTGGCCAGGGGGACTCACACTGAGGTTAAACGTGGGCCATCAGAACATTCACATGCATGTACAATATGAGAGGGCAAACAGTGCCTACACATGCGAGTCAGTACACATAATGAAAACAAGGGAAGGAGGATGTTTCAGGAGTACATTAATATGATGTGGCATAGGTGCATTTCCACCAAGAGTGTCACCCTCAGGCATTTCAATCTTGTGCATGATGCTTACATATCCATGGTGGCAATATTAAAAATGGACACACATCCTTCAGTACCCTCTGGACGAAACACATTTGTAAAGTCACAAATGAACATGTGTAAAGCTCATGGACTCTGACATCCATTAGCACAGGCAATGTTTGTTCTGACTTCCACTTTCCAAACCAGCAGTGTTACTGTATGGCTGCAAAAACACTGCATGTCCCTCCCATCCTGAAATGCAGCCATGGATCTGTGGAAAATAGGCTAAAAAATACATTGACATGAAGTCAGCATGCTAGGCAGTGTATCACACAAACTTGCACTCACAGGCACATACTACAGCAGATCAACTTCATGTGTGCACTCTTTGCACACGCCAACTTTCACTCTGAAACACTTACCATTACATCAGGAGCACCATATAGCCTCCCATACTGTGAAAGCACCTCGTCCACCAGGACCTCCAGCTCCTCTGTGGTGAAGGGACGGGCCCTGATGTTCTCAGTTCTCGCCATCACTGGGTCCAGGAGACAGGAACCGCAGCAGTTGGGGATGAAGAATGGCAGGCAGCAGTGTCTGGATGCAGTGGAAATGTGTGGCTCTCTCCCAGACATATATAGCCCCCTGGGGTTGTTTCAGTGGTAGTCAGATGCTGCAATTGGTGTTCCAGATCAGCTTTTTTCAAATGTAACCAATGACCGGCCCCGCGGTAGCGCAGCACGCCTACCGGGATTTTCAAAATTGTATTTCACTACCGCGAATGCGGTTCCCATTGGCTGAATGGGCATGGGCATTGGCGGTGTCACACCGCAGGGCCCAGGTGGTCGCTACCGCAATCGTGCATCTTTCAATTGCATCCAATGACCTGCCCCGCGGTAGCGGAGCACGCCTACCGTGATTTTCAAAAATGCATTTCACTACCGCGATTACGGTTCCCATTGGCTGAAAGGGCATGGGCATTGGCGGTGTCACACCGAGGGGCCCAGGCGGTCGCTACCGCAATCGTGCATCTTTCAATTGCATCCAATGACCGACCCCGCGGTAGCGGAGCACGCCTACCGCGATTTTCAAAAATGCATTTCACTACCGCGATTGCGGTTTCCATTGGCTGTAGGGGCATGGGCATTGACGGTGCTGCACCTTCAGGGGCCAGGCGGTCGCTACCGCGATTTGGCATCTTTACTTGGTGCCTATGGCCGTGATTGCGGTGGCGGTGCACGCCTACCGCGGGTTTCAAAAGTACATTTGACTACCGCGATTGCGGTTCCCATTGGCTGTAGGGGCATGGGCATTGGCGGTGCCACACCGCAGGGGCCAGGCAGTCGCTACCGTGATTTGGCATCTTTACCTTGGTGCCTATGGCCGTGATTGCAGTGGCGGTGCACGCCTACCGCGGGTTTCAAAAGTGCATTTCACTACCGCGATTGCGGATCCCATTGGCTGTAGGGGCATGGGCATTGGCGGTGCCACACCGCAGGGGCCAGGCGGTCGCTACCGCGATTTGGCATCTTTACCTTGGTGCCTATGGCCGTGATTGCAGTGGCGGTGCAAGCTTACGGCACCTATGGACACATCATGCTGTAGCAATGGCAATGGCCAGCTCTCAGCATTGATTAGTAGACACTTACTATGAATCATGCCACCAGATAGTGTAATTCAATGATAGCATGACATTTAACTCACTGATGACTACACATGCCATGACAGTGCACAGGATTACATGCATTGGCATGTACTCCCTCACATGTCACTCATGATGTTGTTGTGCATGTACACAGATCTGTTGTGTGATGGACTCTCAAATATGTACACATGTCAATGTGTGAGATGGCTAACCAACCCACAGTAATGAAGGACTGACTACATAATGTGCATATTTCACTGTGTAGATTGCTGAACTCATGTTGATACTTGATCTTTATGCACACACTGTGCTCATTGTGTTGTTAATGTGTGCCCTGTCCGAATTACGCAAGAAGGTGTGGCAGGTACAGCAGCTACGTAGAAGCCAGCAGTGTTGCTGTTTCAGACATGTGCTGTGTCAACTACTCTCAGGGCTGGTGACACAAGATGTAGGAATGTACCTTTTGGCATTCACATAGTCTGAATCTGTTTTGGTGGTACTCACAGTGTAAATACTGGACATGTGTACAACTACTTTGGATCAAGGTGTCTCTACATGTGACTTGTGCTGTAAGCTGTAGTTTCAGGCCATTCATTGTTGGCACTGTGTCAGTCAAAACGTAAGATGTTGGACACATCTCAGAGGGGAATTGAATTGACGTGTGTCCCCTTTCATCCTACCTAGGAGGTGACCAAATGTGCATCGTCCATTCACATTGCTTACGGACATGGAGGATGAGGACATCATATGGAAATTCCGTTTGGATTGACCTACCCTTCAGGACCTATGTGCTCAGTTGGAGCCCCATCTGAGGCCTCGCAGAACCTATTCAACTGCTTTGACACCAACATGTAAGGTGATGGCGGCCCTGCATTTTCTTGCAACTGGTTCATTCCAGTACACGGTGGCCAGCGCAGGTGGGATGTCTCAACCAATGTTCAGCATGGTGCTACGTGATGTCCTGTCTGCTATGATGACCTACAAGGACAGCTACATCCATTTCCCCAGGAGACATGAATTGGCAGCTGTGAAGGGTGATTTTTATGACCTTGCCCACATCCCTAATGTTGTTGGTGCCATTGACTGCACACATGTTGGCCTGGTTCCACCACAGGCACGTGAGCACATCTACAGGAACAGGAAGCATTCCCATTAAATCAATGTGCAAGTGGTATGCCAGGCGGATATGATAATCTCCCATGTCTGTGCCAAATTTCCGGGATCAGCCCATGACTCCTACATCCTGCGTAACAGCATCGTACCACAGCTGATGGCAAATCTGCATCCGGAGCGTGCGTGGATTGTGGGTGAGTGCGCAGAGTCAAGTAGCGTGCTGTATGTTTGACATGCTGTCCTCTGCCACAGTTATATTACAAAGTTGGTCTGTGTATCTCACACCCAGGTTACTATGCATATCCCAACCGGCCTTGGTTGCTGATCCAACTGAGGAATCCCAGGACCCCGGGTGAAGTCTGCTACAATGAGGCCCATGGGAGGACACGTCGTGTGGTGGAGTGCACTTTTGGGCTTCTGAAGTCTCGATTTCGGTGCCTGGACAGGACCGGAGGGGCACTGATGTACTCTCCCCAAAAGATGTGTCAGATCGTAGTTGCATGCTGCATGCTCCACAACCTGGCATTGCGCAAAGAGATCCCCCTGATCCTGGACGATGATGAGCAACAGATGCCCCTGCCTGCAAACCCACACATGTCCAGTGAGGAGGATAGTGGAGAGGAGGAAGGTGTCGACCTGCATCAACAGCTCATCAACCGCTACTTCCCTTGAGTGTGAGTGACATTGTACAAGAGTGCCATTGTCTGCTGTCTTTGATGGTAGTGAAAAGGCCTAGGGGACCTTTTTAACTGCTGCCTGTTGTTGGCTCTGTGCTGATGGCTGATGTTTGTGGCACAGTGTAGTCATGACCAGCCACATGACGTCTATGTTGGTGTTGTTTCTCATAATGTGTGCTGGGTTGTGTAGCTTGATGACTAGTGTTGTGTACTGGCTGTGATGGTATCACCTGACAAGTATATGTCGTTCTCTTGTGTCTTTCTAGGTCCCTTCACCCTCTCAATGCCTCGTCACAATCAGAGCTTCTGGTACATTGGAATCAGAGTCAACATTGTACATCCTGTGATAAACATGGAGCTGACACAAAGACATAGGTGTGTAAGGAGTGTTCATTTACAAAGAGTGTTTGTGACAGACAGGTGATGTTTGAGAAAATGATGCTAGGTGAATTAATGAGTTGTCAGTGATGGTAAACGGGGCAATAGAGTAGTCACCACATTGATGAGGTGACACAGCCCAACAGACACCTGCCATCAACATGGCAGTGTGGGTAAGGATAGTCCACAAAGTCAATGTCAAGGTGAAGGGAGGTGCCATCATGGCTGTCTCTTTGACCTGCGTTTGGCTGGTGGTTTGCCACGGGATCCTCCCGTGGGGTTTCTCGGATGGCCCCTTTTGCCTTTTACAGGAGGGGCCTCTGCTGCGGGCTCAGCGGGGTCTGAGGAGTCATCCAGGTCCAGCTCACCCCTCTCTGTGGCCGCAGATGAGGTGGTGGGAGTATCAACCTGCGGGCCACTGGAGGGAGGTTGAGCTGTCCTTTGGGCCACAAGACTGTCCCTCAGAAACCCCACAAGCTGGCCCATGAGGTCCACGATTTGGCCCATATGTGTGTCCAAGGACCTCACCAGCAGGCGGAAGTCACACAAATCTTCCAGAGCCTGGCCCATGTGTCCCTGGGTTTGTTCATATGCCCCAAGGACTCTGCCGATGTTGGCCATGGCTTCGGTCCCAGTGTCCTGTCGATTTTGTCCCCCAGTTGACCTCCCACCTGCCCTGCTGTCCCGGACCTGTGGCGTTACCACTCAACGCACCCGCAGACTCTTCCTGCCCTCCTCTGATTGTGGGGTGGTGTTGGTATCCTCTGAGGCAGGGAGAGTGTTGCAGGCAGCACTGGTGGTGGTGGTGGTGGTTGAGACGGCACAGGTTGTTGCAGCAGGGGTCAGCGTGGTTGTTGTTGCTAAGGTGGTGGTGGTGGGGACAGTGGGGGCCTGGGGCGTGGTGCGCCCTGGCAGTCCTGATGGGCCAGGTTCGGGCTCCGCATCCGATGAACTTGGTGAGTCTGCATCCGAGAGTCCATGTTCCGGGGGGGAGACTGGCTCTGCAGGTCGGTGTTGTCATCTGCAGCAGTCAATTGTTGATCTCCTGTTGAACAGAGGTGAAATGGTCATTGAAGGGCACCCCACACACTGGGTGTTAGACGTTTGGATGTTACATGTGATACACCACACAGTTTACATTGCAATCACGTGGTATGGCTGCAAGATACTGAGCATCATGACATGATTTTGATGTACATACATTACTTGTCCATGGTGTGACATGTCAATAGATCCCATGTTCCAAGTACAGATTGTGTCATTACAAGGACATGTCCTCATCTGACAACTAGCAGCACAACAACTTTATGTGAAGCATCTTTTCGGTTTGCTCTGCATGGAAGACGTTACATCTGAGCATGAACTAGCCATTGTAATCTAAAGCATACCTTTGTCATAACATGTACTTTACTTTCTTTTTACAAATGACCATGCATGTTTTGTGTTCATATGTGCCTTGATGCTCTGCCACCATGGCACTTACACATAGCATTCAGTGCTGTGCATGATTGGGCCCTGAATTTTTCAACATGTGATTTGGTGAGTCAAACTGAAATTTCTGTGACAGTTACATACACATTTCTGTCTGCACACTGGAAGTGGCTATTGGATCTATGCCAGGTTGGCTGACATGTGAGGGCTAGTGTGGTAATTTGCTCCATGCATTTTGAGAGTAATGGCAGGGTGCGTGCACTGTCTACCAACCTGTTCTGTGACCCAGTTGAGGGGACTTGCTGCCACATGTTTGAGGGGGGGGGTGTTCCATACTGCTCTGCTGTGGGACAGGAGGGCCTGGTGGGAGTTGTAGTGCTGGCTTCCAAAGCACAAACCACCCTCCCTGTTCAGATGGCTGCCTCCCTGTGAAGTGGAGCAGAGGTAAGGAATGGGCTACACATGGCTCTTGGATGGGGGAGTGTTCCATCCTGCTCAGGGGTGGGCGGGGGGGCATGGTGGGAGTTGAGGTGCAGTCTTCCCACCGACAAAGACCCCTCCCTGTTGAGATGGCTACCTACCTGTTAGTTTGATGATTGAAATGCAATGGCTGCCACATGGTTGGGGGGGAGTGTTCCATCCTGCTGGGCTGTGGGACAAGGGTGCCTGGTGGGAGTTGTAGTGCTGGCTGCCTATCCACAAACCCCCCTCCCTGTTGAGATGGCTGCCTCCCTGTGAAGTGGAACAGAGGAAGGGAATGGCTACACATGGCTCTTGGATGGGGGAGTGTTCCATCCTGCTCAGGGGAGGGACAAGAGAGCATAAGATGGCTACTTACCTGTAAGTTTGATGAGTGAAATACAATGTCTGGCACATGGTTGTGGGTGTGTGGGGTGCTCCATCTTGCTCAGCTGTGGGACAAGGGTGCCTGGTGGGAGTTGTGGTGCAGGCTTCCCACCCACAAACCCCCCTCCCTGTTGAGATGGCTGCCTCCCTGTGAAGTGGAGCAGAGGAAGGGAATGGCTACACATGGCTCTTGGATGGGGGAGTGTTCCATCCTGCTCAGGGGTGGGACAAGAGAGCATAAGATGGCTACCTACCTGTAAGTTTGATGAGTGAAATACAATGGCTGCTACATGGTTGTAGGTGTGGGGTGGAGTGTACCATCCGGCTCTGCTTTGGGACAGGGGGGCCTGGTGGGAGTTGTAGTGCTGGCTGCCTATCCACAAACACCCCTCCCTGTGAAGATGGCTACCTACCTGTTAGTTTGATGAGTGAAATGCAATGTCTGGCACATGGTTGGGGGGAGTGTTCCATCCTGCTGGGCTGTGGGACAAGGGTGCCTGGTGGGAGTTGTAGTGCTGGCTGCCTATCCACAAAACCCCCTCCCTGTTGAGATGACTGCCTCCCTGTGAAGTGGAACAGAGGAAGGGAATGGCTACACATGGCTCTTAGATGGGGGGTGTTCCATCCTGCTCAGGGGTGGGACAAGAGAGCATAAGATGGCTACCTACCTGTAAGTTTGATGAGTGAAATACAATGGCTGCCACATGGTTGTGGGTGTGGGGTGGAGTGTACCATCTGGCTCAGCTTTGGGACAGGGGGGCCTGGTGGGAGTTGTAGTGCTGGCTGCCTGTACACATGCCCCCATGGTAATGTTGCTAGCTACCTTTGGGGTGAATCAGAGGGAGTGAATGTTGGATCTGTGAGACAACTGTTGGGGAGACTGTGGTGCACATGAATGCATTTGGGCCTAGGAGGTGTCGCTTTGTAGTTGTGCAAGACAGTACATAGCATTGTAATGGTAGACACTTGTTGGTACTTACCAGCCTCCACTCCCCCGGGTATTCCTGTGAGATTCTCTGGATGCAGTATGCCAAGCACCTTCTCCTCCCATACGGTGAATGTTCGTAGTGGAATGGGAGGGCCACCGCCGGTCCTCTGAGCCAGCTCACGGTTCTTGTTGTTCTTCTCTTTCACCTTGCTCTTGAGGTCAAGCCACCGCTTCATGATCTCCTTCTTGGAGCGTGGGATGGTCCCTACTGCATTGACCTTGCTGACTATCCTTGACCACATTTGCGTTCTGGTGGCTAATGGTGTCTGTTGGACCAGGTTTCCAAACAAATGTGGTTCGACTCTGATTACCTCATCTACCATCACTGACAACTCATGGTCAGTGAATTTGGGCATTTTTTTCTGTGACATGGTGTGTGATGTGCAAATGGGTTAAAGGTGCAGGTGTGAAGGTGGTGGTGGTGATGTGTGTGGTGTGTCTGTGTGTGGTTGTGCTGGTGAGATGTGTGGTGATTTGCCTCTCCTTTGTGCTGTGGGGTTGGTTCCTTCAGTAGTGGAGTTGAGCAAAGGATTCTGGTCAGGGAAGGGGCTGGTTTTATACTCAGCTATGTTGGTGTGTCAAAGTGGAGTATTGATGCCAGGTGTGTAGTGTGGGTTGACCTGGGATTTGTATTTTTTTACTTGCCAGGGGGATGTGTCATTGGGGTGTGTTAGGTGTTTTTTGAGGCTGAGCCATGTTAATGGGTACACTTAGTAGCCTTGTTGTGTGTTTTTTTTGTCGACCGCCATTTCTTTTCCGGAGCGACCGAGGCGGTCGGAATACAACAGCCCTTCCGCCGGCTCTCCCATTCATAAATAGTTGCGATCGCGGCGGTCGGACACAGCGGATCATTCCGCTGTCACCGCAATGGTATCCTAATTTAACGTGCGGTCAATCCGCTGGCCGTGCGGCGGTTTTGGGTCTTTCCGCAGCAAATCCGACCGCCGCGGACGGATTTTCACCTGCTCCACACGCTCCCGGCGGTCTTTCGTGGAATCCGTCCACTGCGGTCGGACTTTTCTGGCGGCTCATCCTAATATGGTCGCCGGTTTTCCCGCGGTACATGCGGACGGTTAATTTCCGCTAACACGGCGGTCGGAATGGTTTTCCGCCCGCCATCGTAATCAGCCCCTTAGTTCTTCCTTAGTGGTTGCACTTCTGTGCTCAAAAAATATTTTCTTGACTGGGAAGAGTGTACTTTCCACATACCATTTTTGAAAAAGGCAAAATAATAGATACACTATGTTTGATGTATATCAAGTGTGTCTCTTATTCATGAATTTCACCTTATAGTCCCTTTACTCTACTCTCCTCTATTTGCTTCACTGGTCTTCTTTTTCCACATTTTGTCATTTTTTTTGCAAAAGTTTAGATGCAACCACCTTCATAATTTTCTGTATTTCTTATAAATGTTCACCTCTTTTTCTGTTTATATCTCATTCTCATATTTTTCCAATCTCGCTTTCATCTGTTTTTTTAAACTTGATAATAAACTCCTGAGCTTGTCCTTTTTTCAAGTCGTCCTATATTGCCACATAATCAGCAGTTTGATCCATTGCATGGAGCAGCCAGCCCTGCTGTTTCACCATTCCTCTATAAGTGCTTGGTCTAGATTTTCAGATGTATATGCACAGATGTATATATAAATATACATTGTAAAATTCTTTGTTTGTTTAACCACTACTTACCACAAATTATTAACTTGTAAACTCTAACTACATTTCTACAATTCAGGCGACTGTGCTTACCCTTTAAAACCTTGGCTATGTATGCTGCATCCTCAGATCCCATCAGAGGACCCTTATGTTGTGGCACATATTTGCCCAAAGAATGCAACTGAAAGAGCATTTGGACTACTGAAAAGTAGGTTTCGATGCCTACATGTGTGAGACAGTGATTTACTGTACTTACCTGAAAAAATGAAAAAAGTGTGTCTTATTATAATTCTGTGTTGTATGTTAAACATGTTGCAATAACACACTGAGTGCTTTTCTCATGAAGTATGGCTAGTATGACAAAGGAAACACAACAAGATGATGGACGGAGTGCTGAAACATTTCAACCACTCACCCCCAGTCCCAGATCTGGGTTTAATCCATTGTTCTTTTGCTCACTATGCCACCCCAGTTCGGACCCAGCCATATGCAAATCAGTCTTGACCCATGTTTTACATCAAGATAACTATTACATCAGGAGTTATTACATGACATGTTCTTATGATGGGATCCACTTCAAATATAGGTAAGTATACAATGATTTTGTTAGTGGGACTTTAGGGGTCATCGATGGGTGGTGTTTAGGTGACGAGAGGTGTGTTTAGAAATGAGTAATGTTTAATGTGGAAAGGAATCTTTAGTGTTCAGGGATGGGTGGAGGTTAGGGGTGTAGAAAGGCCTTTGGGTGAAAATTTGGGGTGTGGGTGGGTTTTTAAAATTTCAAATAAAGATGTACATTAAAATGTTTATTTTTTAAATGCTGTAAAAACAAGCTAATACACACTTTTTGTTAAACACGAAGTCAAACACTCAATTCAATGTAATGACTTGCATTATCTTGTCAATTTACATTAGGATACATTATTACTCGATGTGAAGAATATGGTGGTAAAAACAACAAAGTAAAGAACTGCGAAGGAAAGTATCCCAATGTACCAACTGATATTCAGTGACTGATTAGACAAATTATGAACCTGAAGAGAAATCAGGTGTTTCTTCTGCTTTTATGTTCTTCTTACTAATTGTTCTTTGTCTGAATACTTGCTTTCATTTTGGAGATTTTTCTCCTCACTTCTTCCATTTAGAATGCACAAGTCTCATGCACACAGTGCATAGGTGCCATCATTAACTTGTTAGTCATTTTTACCTGCTCATTGTTGTGTTATTTGAAAGTTTTTACGTCCCCCTCCTTATTGCACTGTAAATTCACAAGTATCACTGTTGATTTTCATACATTCTTCCATTTTATGTAGAAGTTGGAGATGTTCCATATTTATTTAACCACTCATGGTGCACAAGACATTACAAGCTTTTGCAAATTCTCTACCACTTTGTGACATACTTCCAACTAGAGTATCAAGGGTTTTCTTTAAGTCTACACTGTCATTTTAATTTTGCTTTAGTTTATGGTTTCCAATGAAGATCTTTTGTAGATGTGTGCTCTCCAAATGGCCTTATGAGAAACCATAGTGTTGCTGATGCACAAGTTGATTTAAATGTATTAGTTCAACCCGTAACTTACAAAGGTGGACTATGACTCCGTGCCTTTGGTTCTTCATCAGGCGAATGGATCTTTGCCACCATTTTAGGAAGGAGCATAAGTCAAACACATTTCAGTATTCATCATCATTACAGTTAATTTAGTTCAGTCAATGATGAGAGTTTAAGTTAAGTTTTGAAAACTTTTATACTCATTAGAGTTTAGTACTTTTGTTTTTGTCTTTTTATTCAATTAGTAAATCAGATAAATTCGGTTACAGAAATATCAAGAAACTCATGGTTAGAGTCAGAATTAAAGCAGAAAATAACAAGCGTGTTCTATGAACTAAATTAAGATCAGATTAAGATAGAACCCTATAAAGAGTTCCTTGAAAAGAGCAAAGTCAGTGAAGCTTTTAAGAAGTTGAACTCCCCATAAAGAGTAGTTCAGGAAGACTCAGCTGAGTCTAACTATGCAAATCAACAGGTATAGCAGTAGCTATACCCGTAAGTATGAGAAAGAATAAGTCAGGAGAGTCACCATCAAGTGGCAATAACAAAAAGCAGCTGACAGCAGTAGCTTACAGCAAATATTCGGGAGAGTGGTCTCGAGTGCTAATGCAAGACTCCCAAAGTCCCAAGTTATGCTCAAACTAGTAATCACGCACAAATATAAAACTCTAAAACATATAACAATCCATTCTGGTATAAGATCATTTCGAGCCAATGGGAGGCAATCGTCCGACAGTCTGTAACTTCTTTCTTTGTTCTCACAGCAAATTCACAATGTCGAGAAAACACAACCTAAAAGTATCAGTTAGTCGCTAAACATTTATATCAATGTTTCAGTTGAGCTGAGTTCTCATGAGAACTGTAGCAAGCCTAACCTACCAGTTATTCAGCATTGTACTGCATAACAATGAACTTCTCTATAGCATCCTGATTAAGTCATAAGAATCTCATTTTCACATAAGCATTAAGGTGTCCATTACGATAACCGGCGGAAAAAATCCGCCATCCAGCCTTGCCTGAAAAAACCGCCCGCCTGCACCATGGGAATAGCGACCGAGCAATCATGAGGCCACGAAGCAATCTACGCCCACGGCGGAAAAAACACACAAAATCCCGCCCGTCCAATCCAGAGTAGAAGATCATCCGTCCGCCACGGACGCAATCCCGCACGAAAACCCAAATCCGCCCGCCCCGCCGAGCGAGACAACGACCGTGAAATTATGACCTCCCAGGCATGAGCGCGGTAAATCCACAGATTCCCCGCCCGCCACCGTGAACAACAGTGATGAATAAATGACACGGCGGAAGGCCTGGCGCCCACGTCCGTGCACGCAAATCATTGGCGGAACAAAGAAACACACATGACATGGCCAACAAGTCCACACAGGAAACTACGCCAAAATACCCAAACACAGAACACATCTCAAAGATACCACCCCCCCTGGCAAAAACAAATAAACTACAAATCCCAGGACACCAGACACAACACACCTGAAAACGACAGCCCATCATGACACACCCACATAGGTAAGTACAAAATCAGCCCCTTCACAGACCACAATCCCTTGCACCACTACAAAGCGAAGACGCCATCAGAGAACCCAGACAGCCCCAAAGGAAAGCAGCACACCACACGCACGCACACATCACACTCATCACCAACACTAACACCACCATCACCACTCACACAACGGCACCACGAACACCCTGCACATCACACACCACACACCACACACCCACCACACCAGCACCACATATACCAAACCGCACACCATGGCAACACAAAGAATGCCGAAGTACACTGCCACTGAGTTGACGGTCATGGTCGACGAGATCATCAAGGTGCACCCACAAATCTATGGCAACCAGGTCCAACAGACACCACTAGCCACCAGAAACAGAATGTGGAGAAGGATAGTAGATCAGGTGAATGAAGTTGGGAACGTGCCACGCAACAAGGATGAAGTCACAAAGAGGTGGCACGACCTGAAACGCGTGGTCAGGAAGAAGGAGGCCAAGAATCGTGAGCTGGCTGACAGGACTGGCGGCGGGAATCCAGCGCCATTCAAGACCTTCAAGGCGTGGGAGGAGAAGGTGCGAGGCATCCTACATCCGGAGAGTCTCACCAGAATACCAGGGGGAGTGGAGGCTGGTAAGTACAAACAAATGTATACCAGCACACTGCTATGCACTGTCATGCACTACCAGAATGCCATAGCTCCGAGGCCCAAACACCCCCATGTCCAGCACACAACACACAAGACATCTCTCACACATGCAACAGACACCCCCACACACTCAGCCCAAAGGTACCAACAAACAAAACCATGGGGGCATGTGTACAGTCAGCCAGCACCACAACTCCCACCAGGTCACCTTGCACCCCAGATGCGCAGGAAGGAGCACTCCCCACACCCACACACATGTGTCAGCCATAGCTGCACTAACCAACAAGTAACAGGTAAGTAGCCCTACCACAAAGTCCGTGTGTCGGATGTGGGACTGCAGAAGTACAACACCCAACAGGCCCCTAGTCCTACAGCGCACCAAGATGGAGCACTCCACACACCCATGTGTCAGCCATTGCAGTGCACACCTTCACCCGACAGGTAGATATGTTCCCCTACATGGAGGGGTGTCTGTGGGTGCTAAGCCATCACCACAACTCACAACACGGCCCCCACTCCCACAGATCAGCAAGATGGAGCACCCCACCCTCCCATAACCATGTGGCAGCCATTGCATTGCACCCTCCAAACCAACAAGTAGGTAGACTACTGTACAGGGCGGGTTGTCTGTAGGCATGAGGAGTGTACTACGACTAACATTTGGGACATGTCACGTAGCAGAGGAACAGGTAGCACTGCACCCTGTCATAACCATGTGACTAATGTGCACACGGACATGAATTACAGAGTCATAGCCCACATGAGCCATGTCAAATACACTAACACGTAAGGAGTCACGTCTGCATGCACAAGTCTCACTGGAGTACTGACCCACATGGCGTGCACTGTGCCAGTCATCACACACATCAGCAACACCATCGACGTCTTGTCCATGTGGTCGTGTCTGCTTGTTCCCTTGACATTGTATGACACCACCCATGTAAGTCTATCTTGTCTCAATGTAACAGAGTGGGACCCCAGTAATGTCACATACACCACTGGACCCATGAACCACACAGCTACACAATGCACATTCAAAATCTCATCCATCTCATCCCTAAGCCCCAGTGACATGTAAGGTATATCATCTAAACAGTTGTCCCATATACAGTAGTACAGCAAAGATCCCTGCCGATGACCATACATGTGTCTGCAGTGTCTGAAGCGCACGTCACACTGTGATTCACAACATACCTAAAATAGTCCACACACCAAGAGCACTGCATGGCTGAGGGTAGCACGCACAACAAGGAATTGTCCCATCTGCAATACGTTGTGTGTCACACAACCATCACTCATACACCACAATGCTTGCAGTGTAATGTCCCCAAATGATAACAGTGAGCAGATATGCTGGGTATGTCAGACATACACACACCTTTGTCCCTGCAGTGTCGTGTGGCCAAAACACATGTCCCCTTCTGCACCCATATGTCATAGTAAGTACCCCAAAAACATATTTCATCTCAAAAGCGTTCATGGGGCTGTACCCCGTTTCTCCCAAAGCCACAAAATGTAGGGGTACTGCAACACACACCGATTGGCATTCCAAATCCGTCCCATGCCATATGCACCCATCACACTATTCCATTGCCTTGACCACGCACACACATTGCAGAGCCATACACACGCATCTGGGAAATCAGTGCACAACTGTGCACAAACTGTGAATGTCAGACATCTAACACAAACCTTGCAAGGTAAAACACAATAACCTTTCGTCTCCGCCCCACAGGTGACGAACAGCATGATGCTGGAGAGGGAGACAGCAGCCATCACAGCCAGTCCCCAAGCCCTCCACACGGACTCACGGATGTGGAAGACCTGGACACCTCTTCGGACGAGGACACCCGACCAGGCACATCTTGTGTGGCAGGGCGCAACCGCTCCCCAGGACCCCTCCTACCCACCAATCCATCTCCCAGGGCTGGTGACCAGTCCCAGGCCCCTGCTGCCACGGACATTGTGGCCACCACCACCGCCGCAACCACCACCACCACCACCACCAGGGCCTCCCTGACCACTAACCCTGTGCAAGGTGTTGTACGCACGGCGACATCGACCCTGGGAGTGACAACGAGTCCCCGGGTGACCACTGTGGCAAGTGGGCAGGTCGGTGGCAGCAGAACAGGTGGGAGGAGCAGGGTCAGGACAACGCCATCCGAGCCTGGGAGCCAAGCCCTGCCGCAAATCGCCAGAGTCCTTGGGGCCTATGAAGAGGCCCAGGGACAATGGGCCCGCACATCTGCCGATACGCGGGAAGTCCTTGGGGTGTTGAGGTCCATGGACGCCCATATGGGCCAATTCGTGACCCGTATGAGCCAACTAGTCAACCTCATGGGCCAGCTAGTGGTGGCGGTGAGGGCCCAATCAAGGCCAACCACACCACCTCCGCCACCACCTGCTGGGGTGCAGGGTCGTGCAACATCCAGTTCCCCTGCGTCCACAGCGAGTGGGCAATCCTCAGCCACCACCAGCAGCCCACAACAACACCCCCCCCCTCCCAAACGTGGAAGGGGTCGTCCGAAGAGGAAACAGGTGTCCAGAGATGACTTTGCATGCTCCAAACGCCAGTGAGTCAGCCAGCCACGGTGGCCATCTACTGCATTCACTTGGACTACTATCCTACCCCACACTGCCATGTGAATGGCATGTGTCTGTCGGACTGTGGACCCAGAACAACATGGGGACACCTTGACCATCACGCGGACATGTCCGTCAACTCTTGTTCCAGCATGCACCACTTGTGTGATCACCTTGCCCACAATCACGTCACTGCTTCAAATAAATACACCTGGATCACATTGTGTCTTATCTGCTCTGTGTTTAATCAAAGATGTGCAACCGTCCCCATGATCTGAAATGCATCTGTAGTGTGGTATGTCGATAGGCCAGGAGAGGCTGTAGGGACCTAGGGGGGAAAAACAGAACAAGAGTCCATTGAATGTGTGTGTCACACACTCATCACACAGTACTTGTCATCAAGTGCAAGCAATGTACACACATCTCACAGAGCAACAGGGCACAATGCTACAGCCACTGTCAGTGGCATACTACCCTGGACAGGGACTATTGCCACACAGCACTCAGTGAACAATAGGCCGCAGTGACAATGCACACATACACCTACACAACTACAGCAACATCAGCCGTCGTACATGGTCACTCACCATCATGTGAAGTAGCGGGCGATGAGCTGCTGATGCTCATTCACTGCTTCCTCCTCTCCACTGTCCTCGTCACTGGACACGGCCTGATCTGCAGGCGGGGGCCCTGGCTGATCACCGTCATCCACTATCAGGGGGATCTGCCTGCGAATCGCGAGATTGTGCAGCATGCAGCATGCCACAACTATCTGGCACACCTTCTGTGGGGAGTATGCCAGTGCACCCCCGGTGCGGTCCAGGCATCTGAATCTGGACTTCAGGAGTCCAAATGTCCGCTCCACCACACGTCTGGTCCTCCCATGTGCCTCATTGTACCTGACATCAGCTGGTGTCCTAGGATTACGGAGTGGGCTCAGCAGCCAAGGCCCGTTAGGATATGCAGAGTCACCTGGGTGTGAGAAACACAGAGAATCGTTGCAATTCCAACAGGATACAAAATAGCATGTCACACCCAGCACGCTACACGAGTATGCATACCCACCAACAATCCATGCACGGTCCGGTTGAAGATTGGCCATCATTCGTGGGAGGATGCTGTGGCGCATGATGTGCGAGTCATGGACGGATCCGGGAAACTTCGCACACACGTGTGTGATTATAATGTCCGCCAGGCACACCACTTGCACATTCAGGGAGTGGAAATGTTTCCGATTCCTATAGATGTGCTCCATGGCCTGTGGTGCTACAAGGCCAACATGGGTGCAATCAATAGCACCAACAACGTGGGGGATGCGTCCAAGGGTATAGAAAGCACCCTTCACTGCCGCCAAATCACGAGCCCTGGGGAATCGGATGTACCCGTTCCTGTACAGCATCATAGCTGACAGGACATCCCGTAGCACCATGCTGAACATGGGCTGGGACATCCCACCTCCACTGCCCACCGTGTGTTGGAAAGATCCGGTAGCGAGAAAATGCAGTGCAGCCATCACCTTAGCCGTGGGGGTGAATGCTGTCGGATACACCCTGCGAGGACGAATGTGGGGTTCCAACATTGCACATAGGTGATGTAGGGTGGGTCGGTCCAGACGGAATTTCCTGATAACCTCCACATCCTCCATGTCTGCCAGCAATTGGTAGGGGCGATGTATGTTTGGTCTCCTCCTAGGACAGATGGAAGTGGACACATGTCAATGCGACAATGGCATTTCCACATACACAAAACTAAAATTACTGACAAAACTATGGAATCACAGTACAGCTGACAAGTAGGGACAGCACAGCTACAATACTCTTACACAGGTCCCCTTACCAATGGCAATGACCACTGACACCAACCATTGCCATGAGCATGCACATGGGGATTTAGGCCACAATAGCTTGAAAAGTGTTACTACAAACAAATGATGGACGGAATGCTGACAATGCAAACATTCTCCCCCAGTCAAAAGATCTGGGTTAAATCCATCGTTCTTTTGCCTACTACGCCACCCCAGTTTGGACCCAGCCATATGCAAATCAGTCTTGACCCTGTGCCCCATGGGAACAGTCCAGACCGAACTGCCAGGCCAGGTCCTCCCTGGACCGGAAACAAGCTTCCTGGGACAGGTTTCAGGGTATTTCACCCTTCTTCAGCCAGGCTAGCTTGAATCCAGTGGCGCAGTGAGCAAGGGACCCACGTCTGGGCATACCCATCCCACTTAGGGCGAAAAGTGTTACAGCAAACAAATGATGGACGGAATGCTGACAATGCAAACATTCTCCCCCAGTCAAAAGATCTGGGTTAAATCCATCGTTCTTTTGCCCACTACGCCACCCCAGTTTGGACCCAGCCATATGCAAATCAGTCTTGACCCTGTGCCCCATGGGAACAGTCCAGACCGAACTGCCAGGCCAGGTCCTCCCTGGACCGGAAACAAGCATCCTGGGACCGGTTTCAGGGTATGTCACCCTTCTTCAGCCAGGCTAGCTTGAATCCAGTGGCGCAGTGAGCAAGGGACCCACGTCTGGGCATACCCATCCCACTTAGGGCGAAAAGTGTTACAGCAAACAAATGATGGACGGAATGCTGACAATGCAAACATTCTCCCCCAGTCAAAAGATCTGGGTTAAATCCATCGTTCTTTTGCCTACTACGCCACCCCAGTTTGGACCCAGCCATATGCAAATCAGTCTTGACCCTGTGCCCCATGGGAACAGTCCAGACCGAACTGCCAGGCCAGGTCCTCCCTGGACCGGAAACAAGCATCCTGGGACCGGTTTCAGGGTATGTCACCCTTCTTCAGCCAGGCTAGCTTGAATCCAGTGGCGCAGTGAGCAAGGGACCCACGTCTGGGCATAGCCATCCCACTTAGGGCGAAAAGTGTTACAGCAAACAAATGATGGACGGAATGCTGACAATGCAAACATTCTCCCCCAGTCAAAAGATCTGGGTTAAATCCATCGTTCTTTTGCCCACTACGCCACCCCAGTTTGGACCCAGCCATATGCAAATCAGTCTTGACCCTGTGCCCCATGGGAACAGTCCAGACCGAACTGCCAGGCTAGGTCCTCCCTGGACCGGAAACAAGCATCCTGGTACCGGTTTCAGGGTATGTCACCCTTCTTCAGCCAGGCTAGCTTGAATCCAGTGGCGCAGTGAGCAAGGGACCCACGTCTGGGCATACCCATCCCACTTAGGGCGAAAAGTGTTACAGCAAACAAATGATGGACGGAATGCTGACAATGCAAACATTCTCCCCCAGTCAAAAGATCTGGGTTAAATCCATCGTTCTTCTGCCCACTACGCCACCCCAGTTTGGACCCAGCCATATGCAAATCAGTCTTGACCCTGTGCCCCATGGGAACAGTCCTGACCGAACTGCCAGGCCAGGTCCTCCCTGGACCGGAAACAAGCATCCTGGGACCGGTTTCAGGGTATGTCACCCTTCTTCAGCCAGGCTAGCTAGAATCCAGTGGCGCAGTGAGCAAGGGACCCACGTCTGGGCATACCCATCCCACTTAGGGCGAAAAGTGTTACAGCAAACAAATGATGGACGGAATGCTGACAATGCAAACATTCTCCCCCAGTCAAAAGATCTGGGTTAAATCCATCGTTCTTTTGCCCACTACGCCACCCCAGTTTGGACCCAGCCATATGCAAATCAGTCTTGACCCTGTGCCCCATGGGAACAGTCCAGACCGAACTGCCAGGCCAGGTCCTCCCTGGACCGGAAACAAGCATCCTGGGACCGGTTTCAGGGTATGTCACCCTTCTTCAGCCAGGCTAGCTTGAATCCAGTGGCGCAGTGAGCAAGGGACCCACGTCTGGGCATACCCATCCCACTTAGGGCGAAAAGTGTTACATCAAACAAATGATGGACGGAATGCTGACAATGCAAACATTCTCCCCAGTCAAAAGATCTGGGTTAAATCCATCGTTCTTTTGCCCACTACGCCACCCCAGTTTGGACCCAGCCATATGCAAATCAGTCTTGACCCTGTGCCCCATGGGAACAGTCCAGACCGAACTGCCAGGCCAGGTCCTCCCTGGACCGGAAACAAGCATCCTGGGACCGGTTTCAGGGTATGTCACCCTTCTTCAGCCAGGCTAGCTTGAATCCAGTGGCGCAGTGAGCAAGGGACCCACGTCTGGGCATACCCATCCCACTTAGGGCGAAAAGTGTTACAGCAAACAAATGATGAGGCACAGGGTCAAGACTGATTTGCATATGGCTGGGTCCAAACTGGAATGGCATGGTGAGCAAAAAAACGATGGATTTAGGCCCAGATCTCTAAACTGGGGTGAATGTATGACATTGTTCTGCATTCTGTCCATCAACTGTTGTTTTTGCATTTGTCACCCTGAGTGGGACGGGTATGCCCAGACGTGGGTCCCGTGCTCTCCATGCCACTGGAATCAAGCTATCCTGGCTGAAGAGGGGTGAAACCCCGAAACCGGTCCTAGGATGCTTGTTTCCAGTCCAGGGAGGACCTCGCTTGGCAGTTCGGGCTGGACTGTTCCCATGAGGCACAGGGTCAAGACTGATTTGCATATGGCTGGGTCCAAACTGGAATGGCATGGTGAGCAAAAACGATGGATTTAGGCCCAGATCTCTGTACTGGGGTGAATGTATGACATTGTTCTGCATTCTGTCCATCAACTGTTGTTTTTGCATTTGTCACCCTGAGTGGGACGGGTATGCCCAGACGTGGGTCCCGTGCTCTCCATGCCACTGGAATCAAGCTATCCTGGCTGAAGAGGGGTGAAACCCCGAAACCGGTCCTAGGATGCTTGTTTCCAGTCCAGGGAGGACCTGGCTTGGCAGTTCGGGCTGGACTGTTACCATGAGGCACAGGGTCAAGACTGATTTGCATATGGCTGGGTCCAAACTGGAATGGCATGGTGAGCAAAAAAACGATGGATTTAGGCCCAGATCTCTGTACTGGGGTGAATGTATGACATTGTTCTGCATTCTGTCCATCAACTGTTGTTTTTGCATTTGTCATCCTGAGTGGGACGGGTATGCCCAGACGTGGGTCCCGTGCTCTCCATGCCACTGGAATCAAGCTATCCTGGCTGAAGAGGGGTGAAACCCCGAAACCGGTCCTAGGATGCTTGTTTCCAGTCCAGGGAGGACCTGGCTTGGCAGTTCGGGCTGGACTGTTCCCATGAGGCACAGGGTCAAGACTGATTTGCATTTGGCTGGGTCCAAACTGGAATGGCATGGTGAGCAAAAAAACGATGGATTTAGGCCCAGATCTCTGTACTGGGGTGAATGTATGACATTGTTCTGCATTCTGTCCATCAACTGTTGTTTTTACAATAGCTTGAAAGGCATGATGATTAATCCAGACTGCATATGTGTGAAGCGGCAACACCACGGCTATATACCTAGCTGCTGTGCCTGACACAGCTTCCGAGGCTGGGTGAGTATGGCACACATCAACAACACAATGTACACAGGCTGAGCGGCCCAAACAAGTGGGTCCTGTTGCACAACGGGATATGAGACAGTCAATGATGTCCCTAGTTCACCCAATGTACAGCACTGTACGCATCACACCTCCAACACACATTGACAGGTGTACACATTGACAACTCCATGACAACACAGCTGTGTGAATGCAAACACACATCACAAATGACACGTAACGTTGCACGTGCCAAGTGGGAGATGTACATTGAGAAATATGGCATGTGTGTGCATATGCACATACCATGCTACCATGCTAATGTGTACATGATGATGTGCCAACAGACATGTGGAGGCTGAGCACTGTCCGTCAATGCCTATGCACACAGCATGAAGTGGCCCTGCCTAGTGTGGACATGCTCCCACACACAAATCATGGCCAGACCTGCAAATGCATGGCGCACATTAAACTGTGGATTCCACATGGCACCAGTGGACTGTACCCACCATGGACCATGCCCTTGGGGCCCACTCCAATAGCCCTCGCGGTTACATCCTGCCTGTTCGACTATAGAGGTAAGCGTACCGGGACAGCTCGGAGCAGGCCGTTGTGTGCAATTGAAGTAGGCAGACATGGTACACCAATCGCAGCAGCTTGGACCCACTGAGACAGCCCCAGGGGACTACATGAGTATGGGAGGGAGACCGGCAGTACCACAGCTTACAGGGACTCCTGCCTGGCATCCCTCAACAACACCTGCTGCTGCTGCCACCTGTCCACCTTCATGTCGACGACTCTGAAGATATGTCCTGCTCCACTCAACAGCGAGGAGCTGGAGATCCTGGATTCCGAGCTCCACGCACACTGCCCAAGGCTATGTCTTGCAAAAGTTGTGTGTGTAAGACAACTACAGTGTGTGTGGCAGTGCATGTGGGGGACACACATGTCGCTGATCCGCAGCACAATGAGTCAGAGACTGTGGGGTTCCAAAATGCACTGCTTACCATGCTTGCTACAGGTGGAAGGGGTATGTAGGCTCTCTGGCGCTTTCCCATGCATGTCCCTCCCGAGTGGTGGTACATGGCATTTACATGTCAGACATCCAGTGACGCAGCCACTTGGCAATGCAGGACTCAGGGCAGTTATTGCTTGTGTGAATGGCTGGCTGGGGCCCTGCTGGCCTTCTCAGTCTCAGCAGACCTGGGCTGCACATTGACCGCCCAATACCAGAAGGAAACAACACTGACTGTACAGTGGGTTACATGTGTCTTCAGTTCACAACGCTCCGGAAATGCGCATACTCAGCCCTGTCGATTCTACACTCCAGGCCTTGTGATAGGGATGTGTGTGAGAGATAGTGGCACTGAATGTGACCTCCATTGCGGGGTGAGCCATTCACAGGGCGAGTACATTGAGGGCTGCGCAGTGTTGGACACAGTGAGTCCACCCACAAAGATGTGTTGCCTTGTGAACTATGTGTTGTTTTACCTGACAATGGACAGTAGATGTGGGCAGACTACACATTGCTCGATGTGCTGGCATCCTGCATGTGAATGGGATGGACAGGTACTGTGTACACACTCCCACCAGCATGCATTAACGTGTGCTGTACACATGCTGTAATGACATGTCCGAGTACTTCTTGGCGCTGTTACACAACCCTGAGTATATTGGATGGGTTAGCATCATGCCACTGTGATTGCTGGATGTGGGTGATGAGGAGAAGTGTATGAGTGATATTCCAACCCTCTTGTGTACCATCCCTGCAGTTGGAAGTCCTCCAGCCCAAGGCCTTGTGATGAGCCATTGCATCCAAGTTGATGCCTCTGTGTATGTGTAACCGACAGTGCAGCCAACTCCACAAAGGGTGTGACGTCTTCTGCCGGATGAGCGACTACGTGGCGGAGACGAATCGGGGGATACCCCTCGTATTGTCAGGTTAGCACGGCGCTGCATTTCACCACTGGTGGTCTGCATCTTGACAGTCACACAGCCTGTGCCGGATGCACGTGTGTAGGGGCATCAGCAGCAAGCAAGTGTACAGTATAGTGGGATGGTGTCTTTTGGTGTGAGAGGCAGCATGTGTCCACAGCCTACCCATAATCTGGGAATGTGATGTTTGCTGTGTGATGCAGTGGGTTGAAAGTGTACTCTGTGCTGGGTGCATCTGACATGCATATGCGATTCCTGAGGTCCAAGATGTAATTAGAGCACTCTGCAATGTCAATGCATTCAGAGTCATAGCCCTCAGCAACAACCTGTAGTAGGCTGCAGTGACAATTCACATGTATGTTTGAGGCACTGTGCCTACTCTGATTACGTTCGGACATATGTGTGCGATGCCTCAGCTCATATTCCTGGTACCTACACATCCGGAACACTGTGCAACAGTAGTTGTGCTCGTGCGAACGACAGGTGGAAGGCATGGGCACATGACCATTGTGGACTGTCATGTAGCAGTCTGTGTGAGTGGTGTCCCATTCCGCTCCATGCAGGTATGTCCTTGGCCTAATTACGTAGTGGTCATCCTTTCCACCATCAGGACAGTGAGTGTGCACACAGCGATTTGTGGCTATGGTCGCAGGGTGTAACCCTAGAATGGTATCAGTTCCTAAGTGAGTAAAAGAAAGAAAGAGGGATGGTTGGCCAACCTATTAGGGGGATAGTCAAACTTGAGGTTGTCTCCAAAAGAGGGTGAGGTGCACATGAGTGGGGAAAGTGTCTCCTTTCTGTTCTTGTGCCCTCACACACCCTTACGAGTGTAAAGCATCATCATCGGGCTATGCTCCTCGTGGGGGTGGCGCTGCAGTCCCTCACGGGCCCTACAAGAGGGCTCTCTGTTGGAGATCTTTTCAGGAGATGCTGCAGTTGTGCATGTGGGTGTGTGGGAAAAAGGTGATATGGTGAGTAAGTGGTTTAAAATTACCTGGTAGTGCCCCAGAGGTTTAATGGTCGTAGGGTGACACAGTCCGGGTGTTGTGCTCTGTGCACAACACATGTGCCACTTACAAATACAAGTGGGGTGACGCTGACGTCACGACAGTGAGTGACATCACGAAAGGTGGCTTGCACCGTCAGACTCATTGCCCCCCCTTGCACAGCCATTATATGCTATTGCATCAGAGAAGCCAGCGCGTGCACCAGCAGCTCCGATCTCGCTCCAGAGAGGCCAAAGAGTGGATGTGTGGCTCGATTTGCTCCAGTCATCGTGCTCGCGGTAGGATGAGTGGTGGGACACCGTCCACCCGCGTGGTACCCCGACTCTGGCCCTGGACAACAGTGACAATGCATGACAGTCTCCGGAGTCCGGATACACCACATGCAACACACAGTAGCCGTAGCGGCCCTAGCGGGACAGGCCGCAAACACCATCCCAGACGAAAGGTAGGCCCACCCCGGCGCGCATAGTCATTACATCCGCTGCCATTGACAAGGGACCCATAGAGTGAGATATGGGCCGCAGGGTGACGGGCCTCCGAGCCCTCCCCCGCCAACGAGTGTCATGCAACTCACACATTTCGCAAGTCCAATAGGACACTTTGCCTGCACAGTCCAGGGCTTGAGTCGAGCTACCACGCGGGTGGACGGCGTCCCCACACTTGTTTTACCGTGAGCTCGATGACTGGAGCAAGTGGAGCCACACATTCACTCTTTGGACTCTCTGGGGCGAGTTTGGAGCTGCTGCTCACATGCTGGCGTCTCTGATGCAATCGCATGTAAGGGGTGAGCGAGGGGCGGCAATGAGTCTGATGGTGCAAGCCACATTCCGTGACGTCACTTCCTGTCGTGACGTCAGCGTCCCCCCACTTCTCATTTCGGACTTGTGCCCTGCTGCACACTGCGAATGTGTTGCCTGCGAGATGTGACCAGGAAAAGGTCGCCATGACCTCCCACCCACCAAGCTCCACTGCCCTCCTGTGCCCTGGGTAGCCTGTGCAGGTGGACAATGTGGGGGATACACCTGGAGGACAGGGGATGTAAGTGCCTTGGCAGGGGCCGGGCAGACGCACAGCAGTATCCAGCATGTCCCCAGAGGGAGGTCTAACGCCTACACCTGATGCAGCATTGATCGTCTGCCCGCCTGTTGTGCCCACACGAGTTCACATTCATCCCCAGACAGGTAGGCTTTCCTAATTCCCACCACAGTGGAATTGTACCCCTCCGGGATCCTCCCCACACAGTCTGTTTCAACACTGCATGAGTGCACCTACCCGTGCCACCAATCCACCTGGGCCAAGCAGCCCTCCTGCTTCACATGCCACATGTGTGTCTTCCACAGTTGTGCTCCTCTCTCAGGGGCGGACCTCTAACTGTCCCGTAGCACACAGGCAGCACCGAGTCGGACTGGCATCCTGTTTGAATGGTAGGCACCCTCACACAACTACCTGTGACACAGTGGTGGCTGTAATGGCTATTGTGACTGCCATGGTGGTGTTGCTGGCCATGGCAGGGTACACTCACACACAATGCATGCGCAGCTTTTCGTATCACTACTCTGCACATCGGGCTGGCCACTGTCCCTGGTGTTGAACTATATTGCCGCCTGTCTATGTAATCTGTGACTGAATGCTGTTGTTCCTCTAGTCGGTTGTGTCTGTGTAGTTGCTGATTGCAGTTCAGTCGCGGTCCGTGTAGGAGTGCCGGACGGGCGGTGACGTGGGGAGGGTCAGGGTGGGGGGTAGCAAAGTACGGATTTCGGACCAATACAGGTAAGTAAACATTTAAATCAATGAAACGAATTTCGTTGCGCGCACTACATCGCATTTGGCGATGCAGCGCTCACAACAAAATTCGTTTTATTGATTTAAATGTTTACTTACCTGTATTGGTCCGTAATCCGTACTTTGCTACCCCCCACCCTGCCCCTCCCCCGCCCCACGTCACCGCCCGGCCGGCACTCCTACACGGACCGCGACTGTTGCAGTTGTTACTGTGTGTGCATAGTTAAGTGAGGCACATGCCTTGTATGGTACCTCAACAATTGCAATGTCTGGTCTCACATTCAGATGTGTTTTACACGTGGCTGGGACTTCACTTCTTTCAGACTCTGCTACTTGTGTGTGTGATGAAGAAGAATTTCAGTGACACGGATCGTCTGCATGTATTTGCTGGTATTTCATGGGAAATGTATACGTGTCATGTTTGTGTGCAAGCAAACCACGGGGTGTGAGTCTGGCCACAGGATGACAGGTAGCATGTGCATAGTGTGCGGGTATGTGTGAGCTTACTTTCTGGGTGGCCAGCAGTGTAGGTGTATGTTAATCTTGTGATGAACATTGAGCCTGGACACATGGCTTACTTTCAAAGTGTGCATTTGGGAGGTGTAGGTGTGTGTGGTGTGATGTGTGTGACTTTGGGGTAGTGTTGGTATGTGTGTGTGCACTCTGGCAATGTCGATTGCACACATGTGTTACCCAGGGGCATGGTGGGTGTTTGTATCCGTGTTCAGGTCTGTGAATGTGAGCGCATGTGTGTATTGTAAGTTGCACAGTGTGCAGTGTGTGGGTGTGTCCTTGCAGTTCAGGATGGCTCCTACTTAATATGTTTTGGCCATTGTGCGTCTGCAGGGTGTGTGACTGTCGGGAATGTGCCTGGTTCAATTAAGCATGTATGTGAGTTTCAGCAGTTTGTACTCACTGTGCGGACCTGCACACCCACACTGGTATCCTGTGTGTATTTTGTCATGCATTGCTGTTGCATGCTTCTTGCATGGGTCCTACTTTTGCTTGATGAGTGTGATGTCCGACTGTGAAGGTAATTATACAAATATGTAGGACTGTGCTTTGGAGTGACCAGCCCGAAAGTGTTACTGTGATGATCTGTTGGGCCACGTCAGAGTCTGACAATAAAAGGCCCACGACCTGTAGTAATTCACTAGGGCCTTTGTGGCGGCAAATCATATGCATTGACATCCAATGTCACTGGACTACATGTTCATCTCACGACTCTCGTGTACTTCACACTCTCATCCTCTCTCATTCGTACTTGTCTTCCGAAAATAATTCTACAGAGTCACATATTTGCTTCGAGGCATGTTTTTGGACTTACTTCCTCTGTGATGCAGTATAGTGGACACTACTGGCAGCAAAATGCATGTGGAGGATATACTTAGCATGATTACACATACGAAAAGGGGTACAGGTAGATGTAATTAGTTGTTGACTGTGGAATGGAGGCTTCAGGGTTACAACTGCCTTGCCCTTGCTATGCTAAAGTACATTTGCTAATTACTGATGGTCTCTGGGCTTTGACACAGACAGTATTCATTTAGCCTACCAGACAGCTTGACATCATAGGGACAGTTCATCTCAGTTCCATGGTACCGGTTTAGTACAATAGTGACTCCGACACACCGGCGTCAAGGCTGACATCAGGGCATGTGCCTACCTGCATGCAGCAGCGTCTCACCAGTTGTTGCTATGCGGTGGCTACTGAACATGACACTATAACTAGGCCCATGTTGTAGTGGGTTGCATTTGTTGTCCATGCAAAAGTCCTGGCACGGATGTGCAGACAAAGGTGAGGTGACAGTTCTCACGTACTGCAGCAGACAGATAAGTGTGCACTGACAGGTGCATGTGTCCAGATGCGCAGATTTCATATTATGGCATAGTTGTTCGTGCTGTATTGGCCATGTGGTTACTGTACACAAGTCCCATACCTCTGCCTCCCCCTGTTCATGCAGAGACACGGGATATGGTGAGGAACAGGGTGCATGTCCCGAAAATGTCAGGTGTCATGGCAGTGGAGTTGATGGTAAGGTGTTAGTCGCAGATTATATGGTATAGTTCTTGTACAGCTAACTGCCCACTCCGTGCGAATGCCAAGCATGGGTACGGTGTTGTACATCAATGTTCAGTTGGGGGTATTGAGTCGGGGTCCCATGAATTGACAAGTTGACGTGTGTGCGACACCTTCCAGCAGGGCATCCATCCCATTGATGGTAAACATGGATGTCATCCAATGAAGCGGATTGTGGGTAGCAACGTGTTCGTCGTAGGTTGTCCCTTGTAGAATCCTGATGGAACATGTTGGATGACATTCGATGAAACTGTGTACCAGGAGACGTTGTGTGGAGGCACACTGGTCCCATTGCAGTGTGTCCCCGATTGCAGCCACAAACGCCATGCCCCCATACACTGAACAGATCCTGTCGTGGTCGTCCAGGGGTGCAAACAAGTCTACCAAGTCCGCCTTTGGACATGCCGGGTTGGAGAGACATAAATCCACAGGCCAGTAGAACGGTCACCTCCGACAGTAGAAAAAGGGGATGACGCAGCTGAACATTGCAATGCGGTAAGTTACTCGGTAACTTACATTCAGCATTGCCAGATTTGTACAGCCCACTATCTGTAGCAAGCTGTCACTGTACAACTTGATCTGTCCGGCGTAGTTGAGGGTCACTGGTGCAACAGCCATATTGCTACAGGGTGATGTGATGGCGTGCTCCGGATGCCTGAGCAGTCAGCAGAGTGCAGCCTCCAACGATGCTGGGAATTCTGGAATGGATGTACAGCGGCAGGACTTGGGGTATGGCTTGGGCGGAGGACACAGTCCCTCATCCCACATGCTTCTATGAATAGTCAAGGCCAGTGGTGTCTGTCTCTTTCCGGATTACTTGCATTTGGTCCACATGTAGGAGTGGTATTGTTGTATTTTGTGGTGTTATCGTTCTT
Organism: Calotriton arnoldi; assembly: GCA_963921515.1. NCBI lineage: Eukaryota > Metazoa > Chordata > Amphibia > Caudata > Salamandridae > Calotriton > Calotriton arnoldi. Next base: position 143,822 of record CAWUFW010000721.1, read on the forward strand.
TCATGTTGTGCGCTATCTGCCAGTGGACGTTTTACTCTGCATGGCTATGTTTAGCATCTTGTTGGTACAATGGCTCCATTCTCCTGCATGATTTTTTGCAATGTTATTTCGGAGTAGGAATGGAAGGCCATTCAGTGCTATCTGCTCTCCCGTGTGTGGGCGGGACACTCCGTTGGCGCTGTACATTTTGGCTTCTGTGTGGGTGTAGTAATTGGGCAAACCTGTTCTCAGGCAGCAGGATTTTCCTATTTTGCACATTGCATGTGTTGTTGTTGCGAGCAGGATGGGATAGGTATTTCTTGTTGAGACTGGCGTGCCTTTTCCGGACATTGTCGAGATTCTGCGCTGTTATGTAGCAGCCGCCGTGTGCTTCTCCATGTTTTACACACAAGGGTGTGTCCTATTTTGCCATCACATTACTCCCCTGTTCGGGACACTTGTGTGACGTCATGTTGACAACTGTGAGTTGTCGGTTGGGGTCATGGGTGATGCAGGAAGGCCACGCGACATGTGCCTTCAGGGTGGTGCTGGTGTGTGGGGTGTGTAGTTGTGACTCTGTGGTGTTTGTGTGCAGCCCATGTGTGGCGCTGTCGTTGGCCTCTGCGTTGTGCGCATGTCTACCTGCGTCATCGACGCAGCGCTGCTGTGCCGTGACGGGGACGTATCTTCCTGGTCCCGGGTAGTGGGTGCCCAGGATGTTGCGAGTTGTGTTATTTTGACAGGTGGGACATGTGTGGATACAGTGGTGGATGTGTCCTGTCCACACAGGGGTGCCTGGGGGGCCCATGTACAGTTTTTCCGCCCTTGCATTGTGTGCAGTGTTTGCGTGCCCTTGTTGTGTGTCTGCCTACCTGCGTCGTCGTGGCGCGTTCACTCCTAGGTGGTGCATCAGATAGAGCATGGGGATGGCCTGGAGTGCAGGGTTCATATCTGGGTGGGCCGCCTTTTCGGTCTCCGTACTGAACAGTCGGTTTTCCGCCTTGGTATCTCGTGCGGTGTCTCTTTGCCGATGAGGCTGTTTGGTTCTGGCATCGTAATTTTGACGCCGGGCGGTACGTCATTTCATCGGACGGTGTGTCTCCATTGGCTCGCGCCGCTACGTGGACGGGCGCACTTTGATGGCGGGCGGCGTCGCGGGCTTGCAGGCGGTGTTTGCCTGGGTTTTCACATCCTAATTTGGCGGGCGTGTGGGCCGTTGCTGGCGGACGGTAAGTAGCGGTTTTTGCATCCGCCAGCACGGCGGTGCTGCTTCCGCCCGACATCGTAATGGGCCCCTAAGTGTTTTAATATACTAGTCACTATTCAGCATTGTATTGTGCAGAGGATAAAACTATCTAAATGTGATGAGAACATGTATCTTAGGATAAGAAGAAATACATCTTTAATAAAGTGAGCACATTCTGCAGCAGTGACAGGTTTCAGCTGGTCAAGTGGGGGTCATCTAATGAGTACATTTCTGCATGGTTCAGCATTTCTAAAAATCATTTATTAATTTAGGAAAAGAAAATTGGAAAGATAGAAAAAGGATGAGACCTAGGGGCTCATTACGATGGCGGGCGGACATCAGTCCGCCTGCCATCGTTGCGGTGCTGGGACCGCCCGCCAGACGTGCGGCGGTCCCACCACTGCAATTAGGATGTGCCCGCCATACTGGCGGGCGCATCCAGGGCATTTAACATTGCGGACGGTGCTGCTGGCTGCAGCACCGTAAGCAATGTTAAAATGCCATGCTGCGCATTTCCCTGCACTACGTGGCAGGCACCACGCGGTGCCTGCCACGCAGTGCAGGGAAATGCAGGGGGGTACCATGGGTTCCCCGCCAGTGCACCCCCCCAACACAGAGGTGGCCCGCAACGGGCCCCCGAATCCAGCCTCCACCTATGTTTTCGCGGTGGGATGACCGCCGCGAAAAGACAGGCGGACAGGGATATCCTAATCCCTACGGCGGTGCAGGCACCGCCGCAATGCTGGCCTGTGTTTTGGTTCCGCAAAGCGGGCGGAAAAGGACCGCCTTGCGGAACCGTGGCGGACGGACTTTCCGTCCGCCGGGGACGGATTGGGATTCCCACCGCCATCCTAATTCGGCGGTGGGAATATCCTGTGTGATGGCGGAAGGACCACCACCGCCGGCCCGACGGTGGCGGTCCTTTCGCCATCCTAATGACCCGCCTAGTCTTGATTTGCAATGAAATTATGATAGAAATGTATGCTTAGTACAAATAAACAAGCTACACATTCATTTTTACTATTTTTAATTGGCATATTTTCGTGCCTTTCAGTTCTGTAAAGTGGTTTCATGTAAATAGCTAGCTAATATTCGGATCTATTACTAGGTTTATTAAAGCTAAATTTTCCTGCTCTATCAAATCCCCCATCTGATGGTTATCTTTAACCATCATACAACCTTATTCGGCATGCGAGTTTGTTTCAGAGTGCACTTTCATCATCAGTTGAGTCTAGTCTTTTTCGTTTCTGAATTCTAAATTTGACGGATTTCATGTAATCATCATTCATAATGCCATTCAACCCTAAATCCTTTTCATACAACTTTCTCTGTTTCCTTTCTTATCTCTTGCGTAAAATATACCAACAAGTCATAAACAAAGCATAAAGAAAAATCAAGCAAAGCCCCACTATTATTATTGGCATAAGAATTGCCTTCAATATACCCTTTCCTGTCGTTGAAAACCAGTTTCCAATCGTTTGAACTCCTTTTCCCAAATTTTCAAAAATGCTAGGTGTTTCCAACTAATGTAATTCAGGTTCTAAACTTGAAATGTTCTTTGCAAATCCTTCTATTTCCTTATTTTAATCAGGTAGGCATGAACAGCAGTGAGTTAAATTAAGCATTTTGCAGACTCCACCTTTCTCTGCGAGTAAAATGTCTAGTGCAAGTCGGTCCTGAAAAACCATGGATCGTATAGCAACTAACTCGGTATTAACTACAAGCAAAGCTCAGATGTGCTTGTTGCCATTTTGTCAACAACAGTAGATAACTTTCTAATCTTTTTGTAATTTAGGAGGACTCCTACGGGTGAAATGATTGCTCTAAATATGTCTCCCACTAATCCTATTCCTGTTTCTGCATTTCATCTATGTCTATGTGCTGGTGTCATTGTTAATGCGTCTAAGCTTTGTACATGGTACATTTTTGGAATTAGGACGCCTAAATAACAAATACCTTCCCAATTAGCAGGCAACAAGAAATAAGCATTCTGTCCACAAATGTAATAAACACCAGGAATCGCATTTTCCTCTCCTTGTAAAATTTGCTAAGTCCCTCCTGTCGAATCGAATGTGTGTTTGCAACTATTAATCCCTGCATGTCTGTCTCGTTTTGGTGTCCTTCTTCTGTGAATGCAAATTTTCCCTTTGTGTTGGCTTTCTAGTCTTAACTGTGGGTAAACCATTTTCTTTCTGAACTCATTAGCTTCCTTTCTCCATTCTTCAAAACATCGCTATCTTTATCATCTGCTCGTGTTTTGTTAGTGCACCTCTCCTCTAAGCCATTATAAATCCCTTCTACATCAGTCACATTAAGCATGTTAGATTGTTCTTGTAAGCCTCAACACTATCTATAGGTCTGTATGGAAAGAAGTAGTACCAAGCTGTGTCCATTCCCTTTGCTTGCGGATGTAAGTTCATATTTTCTACTAAAGGCAACCTATAAAGTATTAAGTCATAATTTGAATAAAAATATTCAAAGTGTCCTCATCTGTAAACTAATGAAAGTAAAATGCTGCATGATATAGCATATGATAAAGGCATGCCGTAATATGTCACATTTTCTGAAGCAGATGTAGATAGATGGGCTCAAATGTAACAGTCTTTTCCGTCCATAGCATTAGTGTATTCTGGTACTAATCTAGAGTAAACGTTAGTAGAGAAATCATCTTTCTTATAACTAATAAAAGAAGACTTTAATTGACCTTCCTCACAAATCTATATGTGTGGTTTAGTAATAATAATACCAGTATTTGTAAAGCGCAAACAATTACCCGAGGGTGTCAAGGCGCTGGGGGCCATCTGGAAGATTAAGCGAGCTATTCCAGAGTCACATGGTGCTGGGCTAACCTGCCGCCGGCTCCGGGGATCAAACTGTGAGCCCCCGTGCTCCGGAGTCAGCCGCCCTGGCCACTGCGCTATACCTCTTCCTTTGTTTTGAGTTCTGACAATGGGGTTAAATAAAATCCTATCAATACTATGGTAATCATTGTTACTGTTATTAAGGAAACTGAACACATGATATATTTAAACTTGTTTGTAATGCAACACATGTTTCCTTTAGTCAGACCCAAATACAGCTTAACATGTTTAGTAGATTGATCCTTGTAGCATTAGTTTTTCAAATTCAATTCACTAATTAGACAATCCTTAACCCTACTCCGTGTTCTTCTAAAATTTTATCCCTACTCTTCTACATCTCACTCGGACCTAGGTTGATCTTCTGTAAAACAAATAACTAAAGCAACAAACAGGCACTGTTCTGATATTTTCTTTCGATCAGTTTTTTGTAATGTTTCTCCTTCTTTTGTCCAATTCTTTAATCTTTTTGAACTTTCGAAAAAAAAAAATCAAGGGGGTTCCAACATTTCAGGATTCATTTTACATAGATCTTCCAAAGTAACATTCAGTGCATTATTCACATAGTATAACCATTCAGGTGCTGAATATCTTCAGCAAGGATCTTTTGCTCTTTTCAATCTTCTCAGAGATTGTTTACTTTCCTCTATACCACTTTCATCACTGGACGCAGTTTCTTCAGGTATAATCTCTGGTATGCGAGCTACTGAAGAGCTTCTTCTCAAGTTTCTTTGTTCACATCTTTGTGGCCATTCAGCTCTGTGATTTGTTCTTCTTGACCCAGTACTCGTTCCTTCACCTAGATCTGCAAGTCTCACTAATTTGTTTCTTGTCTCAGGATCCATCTCTGCTTCTTTTCATTACAGACTTCGACACCACTTTGTGTGACTTCATGCACTTGAACTTGCCTTTCAACTTGCTGATCTTCACCCCTCTCTTCTTGCTGCTACACTGGCAATGGTGCTACTGGTCTCTGTGGTCTTATAAGTGGTGGTGCAGTCACCAGTGCTCTTCTTTCAGGAGCCTGGACCACAATTGCTTCCTCTGGATTTCTCACTTTCTTTGTGTAGTTTGGAATCCTAGCTCACTTGACAGCAGTATTTGTCATCAGAATTATCTGGAAGGGGACTTTCCACCTTTACTCTAGACAAGTCTTCCGAACATGCTTCTTGATCACGACCCAATCACCAGGATTGAGGTTGTGGCACTGTTTTTGATGCGGATCAAATTTAGTAAAACTCCAACAGTCAGAAACGTGGATGATGGACGGGACTTTTAAAATATGTCCCAAACCATGCTTTCAATTATATACTGTCCATGCACTATATCAAAACACTAACATCCCTTTTATCTACGCCTTACTACCAAATAAACAAAACTCCACCTATATAGAAGTACTATCTAAAATGAAACAAGAAACCAATAATTATTTTCCCCCCAAAATAATTATTGATTTTGAGCAGGCAATGATAAATGCAATCCTAAAATCCTACCCACACACAGCAATTCAGGGTTGCTACTATCATTTTAATCAGTGTATATGGAGACACCTTCAGAAATCAACACTAAGGGGCCGATTCCGATTTCGCTCATAAGTGCTCCTGACGGCATCCGTCAGTAGCGAGTCTGAGTCGTACGCGTGATTTCTGTGCGACTCATACAGCTGTACGAGCGAGCAAGTACGATGCGATAATCGCCTCGTGCTCTGAGCGGCTCGTACGCGTCAGCGATCCCCTCCAGATGACTCCGCCATGGCCGACACGCACAGCGCAACGGTGCGGATTCCCAGACGACCAAGTACGATGCGCGCACCAAGCAGCTGGATCGAATCGGAGCCTCCGACTTGAAAAAGCTCCGGGAAGCGGACTTCGGGGGTCCGTAGTGGGCCCTCCTTAACCCGTGCCCCTACGACTCGATCACTGGGGGGGGCCCAAGGGTCCCCCCTACACATGCATGCATGGTGTGGGTGGGACCGAGGCGTCCCCGCGACTTGGGCGCCCTCGTCCGAGACGTGTGTTTATTGTCTTTGGGAGCCTATGTACGCAACGTACACCAGGCTCCCATAGACTTCAATGGGGCTCCGAGCGACCTGAGTCTGTCAGCGCTGCAGCGCATCGTACTCTGTCGCTCGGAGCCCAGGAGCACGAGTCACTCAGAAAGCTCTACGAGCGCAAGTCGGCCGTAGGGCTTTCCGAGCGAGATCGGAATCGGGCCCGAAGTATTGAATATGCAACAAATAGCACCGTCGCATATCAAAGAAAAAAACTTATAGCACTGGCCTACGTCCCAGTTACTGATGTGGCCGAACACTACAACTTATTGATAGAAAGTCCATACTACCAACAAAACTAACAAAAATTAAGTCCCCTTCTAGACTATTTTGAAGATACCTGGGTGGGAAGACTCCACAGATCAGGACATAGAAGGCAACCTAAATACCACATCCCATGGTGGAATGTATACCTCAGCACACTAAATAAAGAGGCAAAAACAAACAATGCTGTTGAAGGTTGGCATAATGCCTTCCAAGCAACAACAGGCAGAGGTCCACCTACTCTACACAAACTCCTACTATCCCTCCAAAAAGAACAGAGCTACCAACAGCTAAGAATGGAGCAATTTGTAACTCAAATAGGGCCCAAACTATCCAAACAAACTAAACAAATGTTTGAATACCTACAACACCAAGTCAGACTATATCCAACAACAAAAGGCCTAGAATACCTAGAAACAATTGCCAGAAGCCTACTTTAATATAATACTTTTCTCTAAAATCAATTTAAATAGATACATAATATTTTTATATTTCCACATAAATAATTATTTTGTCTAATATATTTTTTATTAAAACCATAAATATATATAGACATATTAATTATATATATGAAAATAGAAAACACAATAACAGTAATTTTCTTAACATTTCCTCCCACAATAAATAATTAAAATAACTGTTTCCGTAGCTGAAGAAAGGAAATCCCAACTCTTGTAAAGGAATCCAAGTATCTCATAATCCCAAGTGAACGAAAAATTACCCCCCAAAAAATGGAAAAATCTAATTGTTTAAAAATGTATCCTCCGTCCATAAGTCCATAAACGATAAACAATAAAAAAAAACGAAAAAGTGTTTTAAAAAAAGAAACGCTCCATGAAAACCCGAAAAATTAAGGAAATGTAAAATAATGATTAGTTACTTAAACTAATACACACTTCCTTAATACAAAAAAATAGTTATCTTCACGTAATCGCCACGTCTCACGACCAAAACCTGTAAAAAAAAATACAAACAATCCCACCCACACAAATATACACATAGGGGCTGATTAGGATGGCGGGCGGATATCCACCGTCGGGCTGGCGGTGGCGACCGCCGGGCCGGCGGTGGACATCCGCCCGCGATCGCAAGCCAGAAAACCGCCGGTCAGATTAGGATGGCGGTGGTGACCGCGGCGGTGGGAAATTCCGACCGCCGCTTTTCCGCCGGTTGCCATCCGCACTCCTGCCTGGCGGATGAAGCAGGACCGGGAAAATGGTGGCGGTGCCGAGCAGGCTCCGCCGGCATGATTATGATGCCGGCGGTAGCCAGCCTTTCCGCAGCGGTCAAACCGCCATGGAAAAGCTGGCGGAGATTGTCTTCTGGGGGACCGTTGCGGGCCCCCAATGTGTTGGGGGGTGTGGGTGCACTGGGGGGGTACCCATGGTCCCCCCCTACATTTCCCTGTACCAGGTGGCAGGCACTGTGCAGTGCCTGCCACGCAGTGTAGGGAAATGCAGGACATGCTCCTTTCGACATCACGGCGGAGCTGCAGGCAGCAGCAACCGCCGCAATGTTAAAGCCCGCGATCGCACCGCCGCGGTCGGATTTCGACCACGGGCCATCGTAATTCGACCGGCGGTTATGTCGCGGTCCATGATGGTGGTCTTTTCCCGCTACCATGGCGGTCGGGGAGGTTTTCCGACCGCCATCCTAATCAGCCCCATACTCTACAACATAATACTATTACAAACATTATTCACACCATATTCACACATATTCTCACATATTTAAAGTTTTCTAACCTAGGCCTCAAAAACATAACAATTGATAAAAAGCTAAAACCTAAGTAACACATAAAAAACACCACAACTCCAAAAACCTAACACTACACACACTAACTACAACCTAACTACCTTCAAATTAAAGTAAAACTATAGTTTAAATAAAGAAAATTAAACTTACCTTCCTCAACGCGATGCAGCTTCCAACCGTGAGCTTGTCCCCTCCGGAAAAAAACAAAACAAGCTCGAGCGGTTACAAAATACAAGCAGCAAACAAATATGGCAGCTTTAAACATTATAAATTAATATCTTTTCTTTAAAAACATGTTATTACATCATTATAACATGGCTAAAATATTTTATAAAAATCTAACAATTTATAACTTATATGTTATAAATTATTTAACATTTTTTCTGCATTGTAAAATTATAATAATAAATATTATTAAACATATAATAATTATTATTATAATTCCATATGTATACAAGTTATATACAATGTTGATTAAAAACATATATTACATTTATTAAATGTTTAAAAAATGTATACCTTTAAAAAAAAATATAAAAATTGAACAATGTAATAATTAATATTATTATTTGTTAAAAAAACTGTTACAAAATTTAAAACTTAAAATGCATTGAAAAAATGTGAAAACAGTAATATTATTAATAATTTACAATGTATGTAACCAAATAATAAATGTTCATAATACAAGATTAAACTGTACAACTGTTATTAAAATATATATTTTTTACAAAAATGTTTGTAAAACAATAAAATCTACGGGGCCTATTAGGATGGCGGGCGGATGTCCACCGCCGGGCCGGCGGTGGCGCCCGCCGGACCGGCGGTGGACATCCGCCCGCGATCGCAACCAAGAAAACCGCCAGTCAAATTAGGATGGTGGTGGTGACCGCGGCTGTGGGAAATTCCGACCTACGCTTTTCCGCCGGTTGCCATCCGCACTGATGGCTGGCGGACGGAGCAGGACCGGGATAATAGTGGTGGTGCAGAGCAGGCTCCGCCGGCACGATTATGATGCCGGCGGTAGCCAGCCTTTCCTCAGCGGTCAGACCGCCATGGAAAGGCAGGCGGAGAATGTCTTCCGGGGGCCCATTGCGGGCCCCCAATGTTTTGGGGGGGTGTGGGTGCACTGGGGGGGTACCCATGGTCCCCCCCCACATTTGCCTATACCAGGTGGCAGGCACTGTGCAGTGCCTGCCACGCAGTGCAGGGAAATGCAGGACATGCTCATTTCGGCATCGCGGCGGTGCTGCGGGCAGCAGCAACCGCCGCAATGTTAAGGCCCGCGATCAGACCACCGCAGTCGGATTTCGACTGCAGGTCATCGTAATTCGACCGGCGGTGATGTCGCGGTCCATACGTGCGATCTTTTCCCACTACCATGGCGGTCGGGGAGGTTTTCCGACCGCCATCCTAATAGGCCCCTACATTATTTCATGTTACAAATTTTACATAACTGTATGTAAAAGTGTACCAATGTTAAAAACATTTGTTTACATAATTATATGTAAAAGTATACATATGTACCAAATATTTCTTTCTGTAAAATAAATAATATTGTTTTTTCTCTGTGTATTAATTTATATTATATGCACTTAATAAAAGATATTTTTTTTTACCATTACTATATCATTGACACTAAATAAACATCAATTAAAAAATAATATGTGTGGTTTTTTCTGTATCATTTTATTAATGTTGTATTTAATATAAAAAATATGTTTTAATTAAATGTACTGTATGAAATGATATGTTTTAATTAACTATATATATAATTTTATTAATTTTCATTTATAACTATGTTATAATTAATACACATTGCTACTACAAACTATATTAATTTTTTAAGATTACAAAACTACACATATATATAATTTACTATTTCCACTCCAGTTAGTATTAAATCATGGTAGGTGTTGGACACTAAACTTAATTAATTTACTATTCCCACTCCAGTTAGTATTAAATCATGGTAGGTGCTGGACACTAAACTTAATTAATTTAATATTCACACTCCAGTTAGTATTAAATCAGGATAGGTGTTGGACACTAAACTTAATTAATTTACTATTCCCACTCCAGTTAGTATTAAATCAGGATAGGTGCTGGACACTAAACTTAATTAATGTACTATTCCCACTCCAGTTAGTATTGTCATGGTAGGTGCTGGACATTAAACTTAATTAATTTACTATTCCCACTCCAGTTAGTATTAAATCAGGGTAGGTGCTGGACATTAAACTTAATTAATTTACTATTCCCACTCCAGTTACTATTAATTCAAGGAAGGTGCTGGACACTAAACATAATTAATTTACTATTCCCACTCCAGTTAGTATTAAGTCAGGATAGGTGCTGGACACTTAACTTAATTAATTTACTCTTCCCACTCCAGTTAGTATTAAGTCAGGGAATGTGCTGGACACTAAACTAAATTAATTTACTATTCCCACTCCAGTTATTATTAAATCAGAGTAGGTGCTGGACACTAAACTTAATTAATTTATTATTCTCACTCCAGTTAATATTAAGGGGTTGATTATGATGGCGGGCGGATCGCCACCACCCGGCCGGCGGTGGCAATCCACCAGCCATCACAACCACATTTACCCCCCCCCCGCCATATTACCATGGCGGGGGTACCGCGGCGGACGGAAAGTCCGTCCGCCGCTTTTCCGCTGGTCGGCAATCATCACGATTGCCGGCCGGCCGGAACTCGGGAATAATATGGTGGCATGCCTGGCAGGCACCGCCATCCATATTATGATGCCTGGCGGTTCTGGCTTTCCATGGCGGCGATGCTGCCATGGAATGGCTGGCGGGAATTGCTTTGGGGGCCCAGCCAGCTACCGCGATGGAGTAAGGACGTCGATCAGATCGTCTCCAGTTGTAAAAATCACGCTGTGCCCTGGATTGCCTGATTCATTCAGCCAACTTTTGCCACAAAAACGGATCTGAATATTACGTTCCATGGATGGTTTGGGCACCACCGCCATGGTCTATATCTACTGAATAACGGGAATTGTCCTTAGCTGGCCCTTGCCACGTTACGGGCATTGGTGTAACCAGGTTTTGGACTCCAATTGAGCATTGCAAGAGTGATGAGGGTCACCTCACCCGTCCCCTTGTCCTGAGGAAGATCCGCATAGCTGAGGTATTAAAGTCCCTCTTTTGCCGATAAGCCGGATCGAAACGTCGACGCTACCCCATACCGCACCTGGACCAATTTCCCCTTCCCCATTACCCCTGTGTACAGCCTTAAGGAAACTCTCCTTACAAATTCAAATGAATAATTTGCATGTGGCCAGGTCGCATCTAACTGTTTATTGATTATCAGTTTTGTACAGTCTTGTAAATATATGCCCTTTACTTTTCTACACACTTTGAGCTCTCTTGACTCCTATATATACACTTGAGCACTCCTTCTTACACGTTCCCTAGAACATTTTCCTACCTTCTTGACCCTCTAATGATTGTTCCTTTAAATGACTAAATAAATATATTGTAATAATACTTAGTGGTTTTTTCTGCACACTTATTTTCACAATTTACAGACGTTTGGGAGCTGATTAATGTAAGCTCAAATAAATTGATAATTCTGTTAATCTAACTCTTCCTTGAACAATTGGTCCAGGACCATTGTTTCTTTATAATAACCTCGTAGCTCCCTTGGCATCCTGGGGTGGTGCTTTCTCGGCTACATATCCCATAATGCCTAACATTGTCTCACTGCAGCCGCCCCATTGGGGGCGTGTCATTAATTCGCAATAAATTGGGTGTGAATGACCGCCACAGCACGCACCTTCGTCCAAAGCCTTTGAGGAAGAGAATGCTCGAAACGCGTCAGGCTCGACGCAAGGCTGTTTTCATTGTTGCCGGCATGCTGCACTTTCCGTACCTGTAATTAAAGGCTGGTAACCTTCATTTCGGCTCGAGTGCTTCTCTAGTGGGTCACCAAGTGTTTGCATCAATAGGCGGCGGCCCGTCCGCCGAGAAAGCACCACCCCAGGATGCCAAGGGGGCTACAAGGACCGGATTCACCGACCCTAATGTGGAGCCGAAATGCAGGATTTAGGACTTGTGCATCTTCTGGGGCTCAAACAGAGCTGAAAATTTCAGAAAACAGTAATAGTAGTGCGCCAAATTATGGAAGGAATCATGGTCACTACATATCCCATAATGCCTAACATTGTCTCACTGGAGCTGCCCCATGGGGCGTGTCATTAATTGGCAATAAATTGGGTGTGAATGACCACCACAGCACGCACCTTCGTCCAAAGCCTTTGAGGAAGAGAATGCTCGAAAATCGTCAGGCTCGACGCAAGGCTGTTTTCATTGTTGCCGGCATGCTGCACTTTCCGTACCTGTAATTAAAGGCTGGTAACCTTCATTTCGGCTCGAGTGCTTCTCTAGTGGGTTACCAAGTGTTTGCATATATATATATATATATATATATATATATATATATACATATATATCCCCACGTTTTGTGGCTCTGTTTCTGGCACAGCGGTGCTCTCTGACGGTGCGAGTTGTGGAGACGGCGGAGCCCAGCCGTTATTCAATTTTTCAAGGTTTTCTTTGCAGAAAGGATTCCACACGCACTCACGGGTAATCTTATATTCCAATCCTCGTTTTATTCAAGGCAACAGCATTGTAAATGACAAGCCCAACAGCCCTACGCGTTTCGGTCTGTCAGCAGACCTTGATCACGGGTGCAGAGCGCCACCCATGGGTTCGTATTTAAAAAATTACCACATGATGTTACATCACATCCTTCATAAGGCGCGCTTTGCATTCTGGTAATTGTAGTGAAACTTTGTGTGCAAATCAATAACCAATTAAACATTCGTGAATTAGTGTAAGTGAATTTCATGATTATAGTGTGACAACATATCTTTTATAATGTGATAGTCCCAGGCATATTAACTTTGTTAATATTTGATTCAAGATGTACATTACGTTCACTAACTTAGGGGCCTATTGCGATGGCGGTCGGATGTCCACCGCCGGGCCGGCGGTGGTGCCAGCCGGACCGGCGGTGGACAACCGCCCGCGATCGCAAGCCAGAAAACCGCCGGTCAAATCAGGATGGCGGTGGTGACCGCGGCGGTGGGAAATTCCGACCGCCGCTTTTCCGCCGGTTGCCATCCGCACTCCTGCCTGGCAGACGGAGCAGGACCGGGATAATGGTGGTGGTGCAGAGCAGGCTCCGCCGGCACGATTATGATGCCGGCGGTAGCCAGCCTTTCCTCAGCTGTCAGACTGCCATGGAAAGGCATGCAGAGATTGTCTTCCGGGGCCCGTTGCGGGCCCCCAATGTGTTGTGGGGGGTGGGTGCACAGGGGGGGTACCCATGGTCCCCCCCTACATTTCCCTGTACCAGGTGGCAGGCACTGTGCAGTGCCTGCCACGCAGTGCAGGGAAATGCAGGACATGCTCCTTTCGGCATTGCGGCGGTGCTGCGGGCAGCAGCAACCGCCGCAATGTTAAGGCCCGCGATCAGACCGCCGCGGTCGAACGGGTCATCGTAATTCGACCGGTGGTGATGTTGCGGGCCATGCAGGCGGTCTTTTCCCGCTACCATGGCGGTCGGGGAGGTTTTCCGACCGCCTTCGTAATAGGCCCCTTATTTTGATAACATTGTTATGCATTTCATTGGGATATAATAACACGTGTCCACTTGTCTGTTGGGCTTGAGGATTGGAATATAAGATTACCCGTGAGTGCGTGTGGAATCCTTTCTGCAAAGAAAACCTTGAAGAAAAAAAAAATATATATATATATATAGAGAGAGAGAGAGAGAGAGAGAGAGAGAGAGATAGAGATAGAGATAGAGGAGAAAGAAAGAAATGAAAGGGCAACTATAAAAGGAGAAAAAGGAAAACTAAAGGACTGCCCCCCCCAGCACTGTCACTTGAGCACACATATTTTCAGGTAAATGTGCTCATGTGATCAGACAAATGCTATCACTCAAAAGGCAAAATAAAAATAACCAATGGTTGAAGTGGGCTGGCCCATTACCCCATGCAGTATGCTATCATGCATGGAAGCAGAGTGTTAAAGAAACTCACACAGACCAATGGCAGAAGCCAGCTGACCCCAAGCTCCTCAATGCATGTTCGTGTAGTGCTATATATACAGATATATAGATATGGATATAATTGTTTTATTTAATTACAAGAACCAGGCAGACAACTCTGCCTGCGAGACCTTCGTTGAGATTCTAGCAAGAAGTATTACAATGCAAGACTTCTAACCCTAGGGTTTGTGATGGGGGTAATCAACACCAAAATCAACGTATTCTGTGTGAGAGTTCATGTAACAAGATACATGTCTGCAGGTTTTAACACGGTGTAGTAACAATCCCAACTGAAAAGCCTAGGGGCATATTCACAAGGACTTATCTCCGATTTATCCCCACCTTAACTCATCAAAAGTGGAGATAGATTTAACACCCCATTCACAAGCGGGTGCAAACTGCAGACATCGCCAGTATTCCTGCGATAACTGCCCCAAAATTTAACACCATGGTGAACTCCACCAACTAACCCTAATGAGATGCAGAGTAGGTGTTCCTGTGCAAAAACACACGAAAACACCACTACACCACTTTCACAACGAACTGCCAGAACTGCGATGCGAGTCAAAAACAGGCGATAAGCCGCGGTAGCAGCAGGTATTTAACACCTGCCTTCAGCTGGTGTAAAGCCGGACGACTACCTGCAGTAGGCAACGGAGCCCCGCACACAGCCAAACCTGAAGAACAAACGACGCCATGGAGCTACTCATCATGCAGCTCGGAGCCCCAATAGGGCCACAACACCCACCGCCACCACCCCCAGGACCGCCACCCCCCCAGGACCCGGACCCGCACCCCCCCCGGACCACCACAGAGGCAGCGCAGAGTAAGACAGCGGACCTACCGAAAACGCACCAGTCTCACAGACCTAACGCCCGAGGAAGTCATCGCCCACTACAGGCTCAAAAGGACAACCATCATCCGCATCCTGACCATCATTGCCCACAGGCTGACGGTACCAACACAGCGGAGAACCAACATCCCTCTGCAGACAAAGCTGCTGGCCGTGCTGCACCTGTTGGCCTCTGTGACCTTCCAACCAACAACTGCCAGAGTCGGAGGAGTCTCACAGCCAGCCCTATAAAAGTTCCTCACACCTGTCATGGATGCCATCATCAGCTTGGTACCCCAGTACCTTCACTTCCCCACACTGCGCAGGAACAGCTGGAGACAAAGCAAGGCTTCTACGCCTTTGCTAGCTTCCCACACGTGTTGGGGGCCATTGACTGCACACATGTCCCACTTGTGCCCCCTGCGGATACTGCACACCACTACCGCAACAGAAAGCACACGCATTCCATCAATGTGCAGGCAATAGTGGACCACCGGGGAATGTTCACCAATGTCGTCGCAAACTACCCAGGCAGTGTGCACAATTCCTACATCTTCCGACAGTCCATCTTCAACCAGCGCTTCCAGGATGGCATCTATGGAACTGGACTGCTCGTTGGTAAGTGCCAAATCAACACACCACACACCTCAAAGCCACCATCTCACAACGCACAACTGTGGGAATGCACACGTGACCAAACCACATACAACATGTCAATCAACATGCCCACCTACCAGACACGGCAACACAACTCCATGGGGATCCTGGGCTTCCCATGCACACAATACAGCTATATCATGACACCACGGCCACACAACAGCTGAACGTGTGGAGATGCGGAATGCAGCCATGTGCGAAGGATGCAAGTGACCCGTGAATGGGAATGTATACAATGACAAGTGAGGCGTGGATGTGCCGGACAGACATGGGTATGCAAACCACAGATATGTCCATGCAGACATCAACTGCTGGTGACTGGAGAGTAGTGAAGAGTGGACGCAACCATGTCACCCCAGGCCGTGGGTCAGATCGCGGAAATGTCGCTCGCTGCGTCCCCCCCTGTGTGCGTGAGCGTAGTGGGTGGGCCCGGAGTACGCCAGGCCTGCGCAGGGGTGTGGACAAAAACCCCGTGGCGCAGAGCGTGGTTCACTCCCGGAAAGGCCAACGTCACTGCCAGGGCTGCGCCTCGCAGTCCGCCACGAGGCCAACACCGTGAGCAGCGGGGCCTGCGAGCCTGTGCGCCTTCTGCACCCCAGGACGCTGATACCCAGACCAGGCCTGCCCGCACCAGCGCTCCAAGGCCACACTGCTCACCTGCCAACACCGTCGTGTGTCAAAGAGGGCCCACCACGTGCTAGCTCCAAGACCCATGCCCGCGACCTTGGCGGCCTCCTCAGGCCATCGCTGTTCTCCGTGACACAGGCCCCCAGGGGTCCCCATTCATTTACATACCCCCACCGCTGCAGCCCGGCTACACTGCAGTCCAGCATGTCCCACATCCTGAACTGAGTCATCAGTGATCATTGGCAAGGTCCATGCCAGTGTACGCAGGGGGAGGACTGAGAGGGGGATGCGTCACAGTCCGGTGGTAACACGGATCATGGTTACGGAGGAGGTCAACCAGTAGCAAGGACTGACCTGGTGCCACTAACCCTGTGCGCCGTGAGTGGCCGTCAGCCTCCGGCGGGACATCATTGGTGTCTGAGCCAGTGGCCTGGGGGTTGTCATCAGCAACGGGCAGGTACGGACTTGGGGGCAGATTTACAAGCCCCTGGCGCCACTTTTGCGTCACTTTTATCATGGGAAAAGTGACGCCTAAACGGCACAAGGGCCTTGTAAATCTGCCCCTTGGTGTCTGGCATGAGTCTGTGGCATTCATATCCGCCATGTTGCCGGTCACAGCTGGCATGTGCCCTCTGCATCATGCCCTGGGGGCAGAGGCGCAACTAGAGCCAAATTTCGGGTAGGGCTAAGAAAACAATTCGGGGGGCTAATTATTCCAGCAATAGGCAATAGGCAGAGTGGGGATGCAGGGGCTCTAAAAAGGGGTGAAAAAACAACAGAGCCTCATTTACAAGCTAATGGTCTTTTAAAGACCTGTGAAGTACTCTGGTGCAGCTGTGTGTGTGCCCGGGAAGCTGTCTCACACGACGGGGGGCTGAGGCCCTTTGAGCCCAATGGGCGTTGCGCGCCTGCCTGGGGGTACACCTCCCATTCTCCCCCGAGACACTCCGCGGAAGGCACCTCTGAGACATTTGAGACCCTGCTCTGCCCTCATGACCCTACCCCAGTCTCCCGCAGGTCAGCGTCCCGTGGCTGTAGGCCTGTGTCGGCCGCTGTGCATCTGGGGCCACTAACCCTGTGAGACTCAAGTCATGCTCCCTTGTTGTTCTGACATTGCATTTCTGAGTGCCTGATGACTGTTGGAGTTGTTGCCAGCACCAGCTACTCCCTGAGGGCTGGCTTACACTCACCCCACACACAGCCAGCACAGGCGTCACTGGATCAGTGGGCCTGCCATCACATCATGCCGAACCAAGTATTGACTTTTTTCTCTCTGCACTGTCCCAGGTGATCAAAGATATGCACTCTGCCCTTGGATGATGACACCCCTCCGAGACCCGAACACACCCGCCCAGAGGCAGTACAATGCGGCCCACATACGCACCAGGGGCATCGTGGAACGCACATTTGGCGTGTTGAAGTCACGTTTCAGGTGCCTGGACGTCACAGGTGGAAGGCTCCTGTACAGCCCGGACATCGTGTGCAAGATGATCGTTGCATGTTGTGTGTTGCACAACATCTGTGTACGCACCAATGCCCCCTGGATCCCAGTTCCAGAAGTACCGGACGATGATGGGGACGATGGGGCAGGTGGCCCACATCCCACTGCAGCTGCGGCAGGATTGGCCCATAGGAACACCATCATTGCCAATTTCTTCTCATGAGAACGTCACATTGTGGCAGTCCCTGTCAGTCATGGGACAGTACAAAATGTCAACAAGCACAGCATGTGTGAATAAAACATATTTGCTGGTTAGAGGTTGTACTTTACATTGTCATGTCACAGTTTCCAGACTGGTGACTGTGGCCACCATCTTCTCCATGTCATTCAGCTCCTGGTGTTCTGCTGGCCCCCCTCCTCCGTGGTGCGTTGCTGCTTTCGTGTTGGCAGCAGGTTTCTGCTTGGTTTTGCCATTCACATCAGTCCAGCGTCTCTTGTGCTCTTCCATTGTCCTCCTCTGCCATGCGGCGGCATTCACATGGTCCGAGGTGGTGTGCCATCTTTGCCTCTTAGTTGCCAATGACACGTTGGAGGTGACGTACAGTTGGTGGTGGTGTTCTGTCTCATCCGTGGTGATCATGTGGTTTTCCTGTAGACTGTACCCCGTCTTCCTCTTCCTCTTCTCATTTCCCTTCCACGTGCCCTGTATTCCTGGGTGTTCCTCTGTGGGGATTGTGGGGTTCATGTTGTCCTCTGCAGTCGGTCAGGGTGCGTCCATGGTACTCCGCAGTTGATTTCGTTTGTGGTGGCATTTTCCGTATGCTGTTCTTGTGTTTTTTCCCCCATTACGCGTGGGTTTTGCTGGCCTCTCGCTGCTTATTGCTGATTTCCTCATCGCGCTTTGGCCCATCGCATGTTTTTTCACGTTGAGGTTTGTGTTTTTATCACGGTCGCGGTGATTGTATCGCGGACATTGACCGCTTTTTCGGGGGACTATCGCATGGTACCGCCGTGTTGTGAATTCCACGTTAACACAGGGTTATTTTCCCGCGATCGGCTGCGATGTGTAAAGTTGCGTTCACATTTTTTGGAGATGTTTAGCACACGTTCTTGTGAATATACCCCCTATTGTCTTTAATATATGCATTTCATAATAAATAAACCAGGCCTACTGCCTTTGTTGCAACTTTTCATAATAAGCAGATCGGACCTATAGCACCTGAAATACCTTGTCCCTATGACCCAATCAGGACTACAGTCTTTATCATTGGCTTGTCGCCATAACCCACTCAGACCTACTGTATTGGGCATAACATTTCCTACAAGGCAACCATTAGGTTTAATGTAACAAAATTACAAATATGTTCAAAGTTACAGTTGTTAAATTAATATAAAACCTTTCCTAAGAAGGCATAACAAGGATTTTCATACTGCAAATCTTCTAGCCCCAAGGATTCTTGGAGTGGGTCACACACTTAAAACAAGCACACAGAAAATAGGTTGTGCCTTTAAATTCCATTCACATAAATCCAGGCAGATGCTTGCATACTCACTTATCCAGGTAAGCCTTTGCCTTGCAACAAATAATACAATGTATCGGACCATGAAATAAATATAGGCAAACTTCCCAGCAACCTTGCACTGCTACAATGTAGCCACAAGTGAACCCTGAAAACAGTTGAATTCGACCTTAAATAAACAGTAACAATTTCACACTTAAATAAATTCACCCCTCCCCCTTTGACTCAAAACAAAGTAACAGTTGCACACAGAGACTTGAAAGCAGGCACCTGTGGGAAAGTGACCCAAAGGACCCGAAACTTCAGTTTAAACATCAAACAATAAATATATCTACAGTAAATCACAAGCCAATGCCAGCAAACAGCATTTTGTAATCCACTTACTTCTAGCAGCAAGAAAAGAGGGATTCATGTGTGGACTACAGCTATTGATAGGTAGGGGTGAGGGATGTGAGGGAGGTCACTGCAGGCCCTGCAACGCACAAGGCCACCAACCCTTCCAGGGGCTGCCATTGAGAGACATAGGGAGACTCAGGGCCCCTCATTTTGTCTTATGCCACTGGTGGGGATGTCAGTTTTTTCTGATAATAAATAACTCCCTGCCCAGGGGAGTAAGACTGTGGGAGCTGTAGTGTTCTTTTAAGTGTGTTACAAAATAAAGCAAGAAGAGAGACTGCATAAGAGAGCCTTCTGTCTTGAAATAACATTGGGAGTGTCCTGGGTAAGTCTACGGTTCCCTGTTTCCACCTGTAACTGTGGTGTAATGATTGCTCCGACTCTATGTATGTAGTAATAGTCAGTGGCGTAACACAAATTGAGGGGGCCCCCCTGCAAGGTACGTGGAGGGGCCCCCTCTGGACTCTATCAGGAGCTCTCCGGCTGAAGTGCTGTGCTGAGGGGGCCCCCTGGAGCTTGGGGGCCCCCCGCACCACGGGGGCTGCGGGGGCCTGTGTTACGCCCCTGGTAATAGTTCCAAATAGTGGAGGGTTCTGATGCTGACAGCTAGGAATTGGTACATAAGGCTGATAGATTTCACCAGTGCTTAGGGAGAGGCTGCTGCCTCATATAATGAACCTACTAATACGCAGGGCCACTGGGATTATGTAATTGTGCAGCCCTGGTGATTTTGTCATAATCATAGAATTGCCACATAATCCATCATCTGCCACAAAATCTGCTGATTTTAACAAAAAACAAATTTAGAGGCTGATTAGGATGGCGGGCGGATGTCCACCGCCGGACCGGCGGAGGACAGCGGCGGTGGGAAATTCCGACCACCGCTTTTCCGCCGGTTGCCATCCGCACTCCTGCCTGGCGGACGGAGCAGGACTGGGATAATGGTGGCGGGGCAGAGCAGGCTCCGCCGGCACGATTATGATGCCGGCGGTAGCCAGCCTTTCCTCAGCGGTCAAACCGCCATAGAAAGGCAGGCGGAGATTGTCTTCCGGGGGCCCGTTGCGGGCCCCCAATGTGTTGGGGGGGTGTGGGTGCACTGGGGGGGTACCCATGGTCACCCCTACATTTCCCTGTACCAGGTGGCAGGCACTGTGCAGTGCCTGCCATGCAGTGCAGGGAAATGCAGGCCATGCTCCTTTCGGCATCGCGGCGGTGCTGTGGGCAGCAGCAACCGCCGCAATGTTAAAGCCCGCGATCGTACCGCTGCAGTCGGATTTCGACCGCGGGCCATCGTAATTCGACCGGCGGTTATGTCGCGGTCCATGACGGGCGGTCTTTTCCCGCTACCATGGCGGTCGGGAGGTTTTCCGACCGCCATCCTAATAAGCCCCTAAGTTTCTAGCTCAAACTGTTCAAATGTTGCTAAAAATGCAGAGAAACGAGTTGCCCAGCAGTGGAAGGCCCTTTACAAAGGTTAGTTACATTTTTATTGCTTATTGCTATATTTGGGTATTAAACTGGTACTCATTAAGTGCAACCAATGCCCAGACAATGTTAACAAGTTTGAAAATGACAAAATAATGAAGTAATACAACATGCAAAATGTGCTGCATTATGCCGCATAATTGACCTTTTCTTGCTGAATAATTTACTCAATCCTGTCGCATAATTTGGCCCTCCCCTGCCGCATAATTCCAGTGGCCCTGCTAATACGAAACTGGAATAAACAGCAACTGAAACTGGTTCACTGACAGAATATCAGCACCTAAAATATCCCCATACCACAATATAGAGTTATAAATATCGATGTCAAAACGATCCTATATTTATAATGGTAAGTACAAAAATATCGAAAAAATTATCGATGTCATAAATATGGTTGTACAAAATAACGTTTGTTATATATATATATAAAATAAAATAATAAAAATTAAATATATCAAATAATAAAATTAATTTTAAAAAATTAATTAGATTTAATATATACTTTAACAAATATAACAAATAAACATAATTTCAAAAAGTTAAACACATATATAATAATTAATATATATATATATTCACTTTAAAAACAATTAATAAACTATTAATTTTAATATATTTTTTCATTTTAAAATTATATAAAAAAATTACAAATAAATATGTATATACATATACCAATAACATAAAACCTATTTAAAAAAATTCTATTATAAATTAAAACATTGATCTATTTACAAATCTTTAAACTTAAATTTCCCACTCCAGTCTGGACAACAGTAGGGAAAGTGTTGTATAGCGGAGGGGTAAAAATTACTATTCCAATTCCAATGAGTGCAACAGTAGGGGAAGTGTTGGATAGCAGAGGGGTAAAAATTACTATTTCCACTCCAATAAGTGCAACAGTAGGGAAAGTATTGGATAGCGGAGGAGTAAAATTTACTATTCCCACTCCAGTCTGGACAACAGTAGGGAAAGTGTTGGATAGCAGAGGGGTAAAAATTACTATTCCCACTCCAATGAGTGCCAAATATAGGGAAAGTGTTGGATAGTGGAGGGGTAAAAATTACTACTCCCACTCCAATGAGTGCAACAGTAGGGAAAGTGTTGGATAGCGGACGGGTAAAAATTACCATTCCGACTCCAGTGAGAGCAACAGTAGGGAAAGTGTTGGATAGAGGAGGGATAACATTTACTATTCCCACTCCAGTCAGTGCAACAGTAGGGAAAGTGTTAGATAGCGGAGGGGTAAAAATTACTATTCCTACTCCAATGAGTGCAACAGTAGGGAAAGTGTTGGCTAGTGGAGGGGTAAAAATTAATATTCCCACTCCAATGAGTGCAACAGTAGGGAAAGTGTTGGATAGTGGAGGGGTAAAAATTAATATTCCCACTCCAATGAGTGCAACAGTAGGGAAAGTGTTGGATAGCGGAGGGGTAAAAATGTATATTCCCACTCCAGTAAGTGCAACAGTAGGGAAAGTGTTGGATAGCGGACGGATAAAATGTACTATTCCCACTCCAGTCAGTGCAACAGTAGGGAAAGTGTTAGATAGCAAAGGGGTAAAAATTACTATTCCCACTCCACTGACTGCAACAGTAGGGAAAGTGTTGGATTTCGGAGGGGTAAAAATTACTATTCCCACTCCAATGAGTGCAACAGTAGGGAAAGTGTTGGATTTCGGAGGGGTAACATTTATTATTCCCACTCCAGTCAGTTCAAAATTAAAAGCAAACAAAATGTCAACAACAAAAAAAACTATTTAAAAAACAAAATAAATAAATATGTTAAAAATTAAAATACAAATATATTAGATATTAAAAAAAATTAAAAAATAAAAACATATTATAATGTTAAATACATATCACAAATGCCTACAAATATTATATTAAATAAAATATAAAAATAATTTTCAAACAAATAAATGTTTTATTTAGAAATTATTTATGAAATAAGACATTAATTATTATATAAATTTAGTTTATTTACTTCCTACCCTATAACACCACACAATAATTCACATCCCACATGTAAATTGAAAAACAATGTACTTCCATAATTAACATAATGAATGATCAATTTCAGAAATATTATTAATTAAAAAACAAATTAAAACACATCACTATTAATTAACTTCCCACCCCTTGCTCCTATAATCCCCAGAACCCACACCCAAAATGAAACTGAAAAAAATTAATTACACAATTAAAATTGTTTTTCAATTAAAAAGCTAATAGTATTCAACAACTAATTATAAAGTATGTAAAATGAATTTACTCCCCACCCTTTACCCATATAAAACCAAAACCCACACACACAAAAAATAAACAATTACCCTAATTAATTATCAATTAATTAATTATTGTTAATTATCAACTAATTATTAATTAATTAAAAATTAATTACTTCCCACCCTTTACCCCTATAAACCCCACAACCCGCACCTAAAATTAATTACACAATTTCCATATTTAATTTTGAATTAATTAATAAATATTAATTAACAACTAATTATTGATTAATTAAAAATGAATAACTTCCCACCTTTTACCTCTATAAACCCAAAACCCACACCCCAAAAAAATATAATTAAACAATTAAGTTAATTATTAATTATTTATTATTAATTATCAACTAATTATTACTTAATTAAACATTTATTACTTCCCACCCTTTACCCCTATAAACCCCACATCCTGCACCAAATAAAAATTACACAATCACCATAACTGATTACCAATTAATTAATATTAATTGACAACCAATCAAAAATAAATTACTTCCCACCTTATACCCCTATAAACCCCACAACCCACACATAAACTTTACAAAAAAAAATAAAAACACAATTAACACTATAAAATCTCAATTGAATAAATAATAATAAATAAAAAATAATCATTAATTTATTATAATTAAATTACATCCCACCCTATTCCCCTATAAACCCACAGCCTGCTACGGAACTAAAAAACACAAAATGTAATTAAAATAAAATTGATAGCTACTAGAAATTTAACACATATATTAAAAAACATAAACAATACCTATACAAAAAAATCCATCACATACATTTAAAATATATACTAAAATACATAATGCTAATTAAAAAATCGATATTTTAAACAACTATATTTTTGCAAACGATATTAATCAATTCTATATTTTTTTAAACGATATTTCTTACCTTAAATTCGATACTCTTGACCACGATATTCTTGCTGTCGATATTTCTGGGTCACAATATTTACAAGCCGATATTTGTGTAGGCCGACATTTCCAACTCGATATTTTGTCTAAAAACCACTGAACCTACCAGCACGTGTTCTGTCGCTATTGCACAACGTGCTTATTCACAAAATAACAACTGCCTTCTATTCATCCTCCCCATGACCTCTGACACACATATACACACACAAGTTACGAGCAGTGGCTTCAACTGTGTAAAAAAAACAAGCTCATCCCAGTCCCTGCAACTCAGTATAACTGCTGTTCCGCAGCCTTATGCGTGCTGTGTATCTTAAGTTTTTTTCTCTTGATCCTTGTTCATCTTTTCCCTTTTATAGTTGGTGGATTTGGAGTACACCCATTAGAAAATGATTTCCCTGGTCACCTTCTGTAATAGAACCACCTTTTTAGCTCCACAGATGATTTTGTCATGAAGTCTTCAGCACTTCTAACATTTTTCACTTTCTGTTTTCACCCGTTGGCTCAACTGGGCCATGGTGTGGGCTCTGTCTTCAGGCAACATGGTCTTCAAAAGTTCAAAGAGGAAGTGGTGCTGCAATTCTGGTCTTTAACTTTTTTACAGATACACATGTACTATATCTAGCATCGTTTGCACAATTCACATGCGCACATCTTTCTAGGCCCTGTGCAAACTTGTGTGTTCAGCAGTGGCGGCTGGTGACATTTGAAAGTGGTGACAAAAAAAGTATTGCTGTACTGCACTGCGGCGAGCAAGCGAGAAAATCTTTTAAAAAGTGTGGATAAATGGTGCTGTAGTGTAGTTCCTATTTCCCTAATAGGCTCTGCGCATTGGAATAATATAACCTATAGGCTTGACATAGGACTGAGGTCGGTATGTCCCTATCGAGTATATTAAACTTAATTACTTGTGCCAGCTAGCTCAGAGGCCACTAGAAACTCCTTGAGAACAAGAAGGGAGTAGTTTCTGGCAACCGCAAAAACATGACCACTTTGTTTCCCTTTAGAATCGGAACACATCTCAGAGTCGTGGAAACAATAGATAACAGTTTCACTCAGTCAATCGTGCATGCTTAGTTTCTACAGAGTTACACAGAAAGGAAAGACGGGCGTTTCAATAAAGAGGTTTTATTGAACAGTTTTGTTTCTCGTGTAAGAGATATGTGCTGTTATGATCACAAGACAGTATGCAAGATAAATAATGTACAGCGTAAGCAGTAGAAATAAATAATACTGTGCTAGCATTATCTTTTAGCATATATTCACGTACATAAATAACATGAGCTAAAAATGCGAGTACTCATACGATGCGTCTCTAAGCTAGTTCTACCCCAATGTACCTAACCTAGTCTAGGTGTAGGAAAAGGTAAGAAGTAGGTGGAGTATTCTCTAGTATGGTATACTAAGAGTATGTTAAGTCTAGTATGCCAAGAGTCCCTCTAGGTTCTAGTCAGCTCCATACCTTGAGAATGAGAGAGGTGGGAATCTCTTTCCGGACTCGAACTCTAACACCCCGCGAAGGGAGTCAGAGCACTGGAAGCTGGATTCTTCTGCGTGCAGGAATGACAGCGTCTTCTCAGTGCGTCAGGCCGGGATACGGGCTCCTCTGAAGTCGAGGTCTCCTCTAACTTGATTGGGCAAGGGAAGATATATTTATACCTGATAGCTGCCTTGGAATGTTAGCATTGACGTGAAGTCGGACAGAGGAAGACGTCAGGAATGAACCCTTAAGGTATAACGGTTCATACATAATAGATGAGTTCTTGGAGAAATCAATAATCCTGTGCTAGGGGAACTCCCAAGAGCTTAGGGGTCTGGTTTCTAAGAACTCATTGTGACGTTAGGGTGGACGGATGTCGGTGACCATGCCTGTATTTGGAGCGCACGGCTGATGCCTAAATAAGGACTGGGATTCTATGCCTATATAAGGGCAATGCGAATTGTGCCTATATAAGGACATGTTTCAGGAAAACCTATATAGGGACACCTAAAGCGGAATACAACACCCACTCCACTTTCGAATGAACGATAATACTAAATGCTAAACATTAAATGCTAAACATTAAATTGAGTACCACATGTTACTAAAAACATTTCTAAAAGCATATTAAAAGAAGTTTAAAATAAACCGTTGAATGCAATAGGTACTGTACATTTTAAAGCATTATTCTCATTCTAAGCATATCATGGAAATAAATGCAACACAAATGAATATACAGAAATATATACATATGATGAAATGGTTAACAAGATTTTGAAAAATCAAAGCCATTGCACCTCATGGTATTAAATGAAATGTTTAGACAAGTAAGGTGACATTGTGTCCCTGGTAGTATTCAAAGAAGTCTGTTTTATAAGACTAGTTCTACTGTAAGCAGATTGTTTTTTTGTTTTTTTTCGCCATGTAATTTCAAAAATTTTAAAAAGAAAAAGTTCAATTCTGGGAAAAGTTCCAAGTTATGAAAATATGAAGGCCAAATTTCATCGCTTCCCTGGTACACTGTGAGCCGAGTCAAAGTCAGTGTATGGGTCAGGCGTAAACATGAGATCATCTATTTCCGTAGCCAAAATATCGTCTACCGAAGTTGGTGACATTTGGAACACCTCGTTCAGAAGGTTAATTGCACAGAGATGAGAGACATCACCTTCAGCAGAAGATGCAATGTTCGCGTCCGTTGTTACCTGTGTGCCTGTTGATCCATCTCGTACCTCAGCAGCTGCAGGAAGCGTCTGTGAGATCTCAATGAATGCCGTCATCAGGATTGGAAGCCTCTGGGGACAACACAGAGCATGGGCCGTTATCGGGTCCAGCAGAGTATCGATATCCGTTGGCATGACTGATGGAAGTGTTAGACAGGTGTCTAGCACGCATACTTCACCACAAAACAGGCAGCGTAGAACAGGTAAGATGCAATCTTGCCAGATTGGTCTGAATGTCAGGAACCATGTTGTATTAAGTTCCCGTAGACGAGGCATGCCCAAAAGCTGTACTATTCGCTCACGGCACTTTCGTTCAAGGAGAGCCTTCTCCACATCGCTCGGAGTGATGTTGGCAAATAGGCTTGCCATAGCGTAATAGTAGGAATAGAAATAGGATTCCTGCAACAAGTGCTAGAATTAATGGCACACCACCAAACACCGAATGTGCGAAGTTTGGGATGATTCCGAGGACTTCCTGGAAAGGTGCTAATAGTCCGGAACAGATGGTCTTAAATACATGTACAATTCCGCTCGTATCAGACATGTTAAAGACACGTCCCATAATTTCTACGAAATGTATAGGGCAGTTTGTACGAATTAAAGCCTGTATCTCAGCCGAAGTCCTTGCTACTTGCAAATCATAGATTTCTTTGGCCGAGGTCAGAGGCACTGTTTGTTGTATAAGCATGGCTTTCATTCTGCTTAAAGTATCAAATCGTATAAAAGAGACATTCAACGAAGGCCATAAAGGCGTCTCCCTGACTGTGTCTATTGGGGCAAACAATACTTGCATACAGCAAGTGACCCTGGAGTCGATCGTTACCAGATATGGGATGCCTGGCAACATGCCACAGCAACTCTGATCATTCAACATGAGGTAACTCCCATTAGAAAGTTGGCCAAACGTTGGATTAATCACAGCAGCTGGTGCACCTAGCTGGTGGCAGGACAAATTTGCCACAGAACCATTACAAGCCCCGTGTAAAGAAATGTCCTGACATATGAGTGAACCGCTTAGTGCATTTTCACAGTGTGTACCGCTAAGAAACACTTCACGATCCCCACTCCAACATCTGTAATCGTAATGTAAATTCCAGGATGTCTTAATGTATTCTTTACCCAACCTTTCATATTTGCCTGCTTGCATTTGTTTGAGGCAATACTGAAACTGAAAAGTAGTGACAGGCAGAGTGATTTTGCCATGAATAAGCCATTCTGTAGCTGGTTTTTCTGCCACTGTGAATGGCAATTTTTCCAGTTTTTCAATGCTCAGCACTGTATACTTTGCTCCCCTTTGTGCCAGTTCGATCTGTTTATCAGTCAGATTGTATTCTGCAAACAGAGCCGACGTGTTGATAAAACGCCAAGGCACATAGCCCGCTCGCAAAGAAGGCAGCGTCCAGCCCAACAACATAATAGAACGTAACTGAGATTGGTCTTGTTGTAACATGGCTAAATCTTGTTCCAGTATGTCAATAGCTGAGGATACAATGTTGTCCAATGAATAAATTCTGGATGACAAAGTTGTTAACCCATTGTCGACCACAGAGAGAGTTTTCTCTAAGTTGATACGATCAAGTTCACGTATTCGTTCTGCGGCCTCTACCTGTGACACCTTCCATGCTTCATTATAAGCAGCATAGATGCCGGCATATATGAAATGTTTTTGACGTGGTTTTCTTGGTCCTAGCAAGAATTCCCTAAGGTCTGCGTCGTCTTTAAGTAAAGATAAGTGTTGTTTCACATCCTCAAGTGTAGATTTTTGTAGCCAGTCGAGGCATAATTTTCCTACACTGTATGTTGTTACTACCCCCGGATGTTGTCTTTGGACATATCGTGGGTCTGGCCTATGAATAGAAAAACCCTGTGTTTTATTCAGGAATCTTTCTTGACAGATGTTTGTGTCTGTGGGCCAGATCAACCATTTTCTCCATTTCCCCCATGTTGGGCGCCATGTAGTGTAGTTCCTATTTCCCTAATAGGCTCTGCGCATTGGAATAATATACCCTACAGGCTTGACATAGGACTGAGGTCTGTATGTCCCTATCGAGTATATTAAACTTAATTACTTGTGTCAGCTAGCTCAGAGGCCACTAGAAACTCCTTGAGAACAAGAAGGGAGTAGTTTCTGGCAACCGCAAAAACATGACCACTTTGTTTCCCTTTAGAATCGGAACACGTCTCAGAGTCGTGGAAACAATAGATAACAGTTTCACTCAGTCAATCGTGCATGCTTAGTTTCTACAGAGTTACACAGAAAGGAAAGACGGGCGTTTCAATAAAGAGGTTTTATTGAACAGTCTTGTTTCTCGTGTAAGAGATATATGCTGTTATGATCACAAGACAGTATGCAAGATAAATAATGTACAGCGTAAGCAGTAGAAATAAATAATACTGCGCTAGCATTATCTTTTAGCATATATTCACGTACATAAATAACATGAGCTAAAAATGCGAGTACTCATACGATGCGTCTCTAAGCTAGTTCTACCCCAATGTACCTAACCTAGTCTAGGTGTAGGAAAAGGTAAGAAGTAGGTGGAGTATTCTCTAGTATGGTATACTAAGAGTATGTTAAGTCTAGTATGCCAGGAGTCCCTCTAGGTTCTAGTCAGCTCCATACCTTGAGAATGAGAGAGGTGGGAATCTCTTTCCGGACTTGAACTCTAACAGCCCGCGAAGGGAGTCAGAACGCTGGAAGCTGGATTCTTCTGCGTGCAGGAATGACAGCGTCTTCTCAGTGCGTCAGGCCGGGATACGGGCTCCTCTGAAGTCGAGGTCTCCTCTAACTTGCTTGGGCAAGGAAAGGTATATTTATACCTGATAGGTGCCTTGGAATGTTAGCATTGACGTGAAGTCGGACAGAGGAAGACGTCAGGAATGAACCCTTAAGGTATAACGGTTCATACATAATAGATGAGTTCTTGGAGAAATCAATAATCCTGTGCTAGGGGAACTCCCAAGAGCTTAAGGGTCTGGTTTCTAAGAACTCGTTGTGACGTTAGGGTGGACGGATGTCGGTGACCATGGCTGTATTTGGAGCGCACGGCTGATGCCTAAATAAGGACTGGGATTCTATGCCTATATAAGGGCAATGCGAATTGTGCCTATATAAGGACATGTTTCAGGAAAACCTATATACGGACACCTAAAGCGGAATACAACAGTGCATTTGCAAGCAGATTTGAGGAAGCAGGAAGGTTAATAAAGCAATATGATTGAAATATTTATCACTTAAGAAATTGCCAATTTTTATGAGCTATAGAGGTCAATCTTTGCGTATGCTGATTTTATTATTTGCCCATATTAACTTTTGTACACACTGATACACTTGTAACTATACAATAAATACATTTATTGACTGTGCAGTGCTGTACATCAATATGATGACACTATTTCCTTAAATTAATTTTCTGTTTCCATTCAAGAAACGCCATTTAAAAAAAAAAGTACAACAGTGACTTCACTACAACATTCTGAATGAGAGAGCCAAAGGGAGTTGTGTGAGGGAGTGAAACCAACAGGAGCTGTGTGAGGGAGAGAAACCAAGGGGAGTTGTGTGAGGGAGAGGAACAACATACCTATTTTGAACAGATTGCCTTCTAAACAACCAGGAATGCTGTAAGTAAATAAACAAATGCAAGACATGGCAGTTTGATGCAGTTTGTCCCGTTGGCATGAACCCAAGAAAAATGCACTTACATTTTCACTGTCTTCTCTACAGAATTCACAGGTTTGTCTCTGCAGATTTTGCCCTTTTTTAAGACAAAAATGTGAAACATTTCCTTTTAGTTTCTGATATTTTCTGAGGATTTAGACTTTCTACGCATCATGAAGGTACAGCAAGCATAAGGCGCTACGTGATACATTTTGGTGACCGTGCAAGCCAACTTTAGCAGTGTGTGCCTCTATGGCAGAACTCTTATGTTTTTCTTCAAGTTACGCACGGCCAGAGACCAAACGCATGGTGCATAGTGAGAACATTTCCATAGCACCAGATGATTACGTGAAAACCCAAGGAATGTGAATTTTGACAGCACTGCAGGCAGTTGTACCAAACTACATTTAGCAGTAACATGCACCGTTAATGAACAAAAAGCAAGTTGACACCGCTGTGACGACCCAGCTAAAATTCTGTTTCATTTACTTTGGCTTGACCAACGTGTTAACGACGCCATCTCGGTATAAATTGCCCCTGTATATTGCTATTTCATTGCTACAAAATTCTCCCAAACCTGGCTTTGCTCCAAATACATATTTCTGACCGTCAATCACTCAAGATAATATATGTTGACGTGGGTGCATATGAATAAACCTTGTCTAGGGTAAAACAGTGCAATTTTAGCAAGGCAAAGGACATGCAAACCTGTTTGTAGTAGAAGGATAGCAGGCCAACCCCCACTTCCAACAAATAAGAGGGTTTCTGTCAAGTGAATATCTATGCAAATTCAAGTGGCTTATTCAAGTGTTAGGACTTAAACACATGGACAGTTGTGTTTCTAATGTATCTATCTTATCTTTAATTTGAGATACCCTGGAGCCGAAGTCAGCCATTTTGGGCTGAGGTAAGATTTCAACACAATGTAGTTTTTCTCTCTCTCTCTCTCTCCCCCCCTCCCTCCCCGTCCCCCTTCCTCTGTCTGTCTCTTTTTAGGTCTCACCTAGCGACGCAGCGCAAAGCGCTGCTCGCTAAGCGAGATCTATTGTCGTCGACTTGGGTCGGAAGGGGGACAGGACATGTGCACGCGTACGGCACGGCCTGGACAAGAGATGTGCACGCGTATGGTGCGAGCAGAAGTTGTAATAACGCCGCAAACCGTACACGTGCACATCAACTGTCTGTGCCAAAGCTTAACAGACAGGAGATGTGCACGCGTACGGCTCGCGGCGTTATCACAACTCCTGCTCGCACCATACGCGTGCACATCTCCTGTCCAGGCGCGGCGTCCAGCATGCCTCCCGCTCAACCCCACTCACCGGCTCTTGTGGGGACTCTGCGCTGATTCTTGCTCCGGCCGCACCATGCGGCATTCACGAAGGCGGGGTGGGCTCCCGCCGGACTTCCCTCTGCGGGGTGGGCTCCCGCCGGACTTCCCTGTGCGGGGTGGGCTCTCGCCTCACTTCTCCAACACACGGGGCTCCCTCAGCTCACGGGAGCCCCGGACACCTCCGGCCGCGCGCTCCATGCCCCGCCCATGCCCCACGCAACTGACATCGCCCGGCGCCCGACAGCAGATGTGCACACGCACGGCGGCTCGCGGGCTTCAGAGCCTTCACTAAGTGTACCATCTATAGACCCCGTACTCTCTACATGTCTTGCATATGTTTGGGGAGTCCTCGCTCGATTTGTAGACGCACTGCCTAGCGACGAGGTAAACACAGCAGCCCGTTACTCCCATGGTTCAGATTCAACTTTTTAAACAACAATTGCGAGCCTCGCACCAGACCTACACGACGAAGAGCATTTGGTTGGCCGTGACGTACTAAATATTTGTACCGAACTTTCTAGTTTCAAACGGCTTTGACGCACCCCTTCATGAGTGCCTCATATGCGAGAATTACCTCCAGTATGCCAGGCTTAGCAGTGGGCTCACAAGCATCTTTCGCTCACACACAGGCATTTACTCACCTGCTCATTCAATCTCTTATTTAGTCTCACGTTTACTCTCATTTACATTCACTCTTACTCATTCACATTCTTTCATTATCTCACTCACATTCACTCTTACTCATTCATTGGGACTTGCGGTCACTCTTACCCTTACTTGCTCCTTTTTTTCTCACTTGATCACACCTTCTCTCATTCTCAGTGTGTCTTGCGTATTTCCGCTCGCTCCTTCTCATTCTGTTACTGTCCCTCTAATTCTCCGACACATTCATTCATACTCACTTGTATGCGCTCTTACTCATGGACTCACTCATGCTCATTCTCACTCACTTTTGCCACACACACTGTCTCTCACACACAGACTTTCACCTGCGCTCTTGCACACAAAATTTGAAAGTTTTTTCCTAGCCTCAGCTGACAAAATAATTTCTGTTTCAGCTCCTGGTGCTTCACTGACCCTCGTGGCAGGCACATAGCTCCATCCTACCTTCACCCTACCCTTTCCTAACTGTATGACGAGTTGGGAAAGGGTGAGGTGATAAGCTGATTGGAGCGTAACTCTGGCACTACAATGCTTAAATATAAAGCACACAGGGCTACTTTTACCAGTGAAGCTGGTGGGGAGGCACCTAAGCATGTAGGGCCCCTGAGTTCACGGCTGGGAACAGCTCTGGACAGCTTTTCAGATGGCCTTCATGCATCTGACGAACTTCACACAGATGTCACTGCCTGCCTCAGACTGCCGCTTGATACTCTCGCCCTCTCCCCACCCTCTTTTACCAGGGGGGTCGGCATTTTTATTGTACTAATAGCTTGTGTCATACAGTGCCCCATGGATGATCTGAGTTATACGGGGCCTTATGAAACGGCTGTGTCACAGGGTGCTCTGTGGTTTGGCTGGCTTTATACTAATTTATGTGGATGGACTGGTGTCTTACAGTACTGCATTGATGGGCTGATGTCATACAGTGCTTTTCGGGTGGTGTAATACAGTGATCTATGCGTGGCCTGGTGCCATACACTTCCCTTTGAATAGACTGCTGTCACAGGGTGCTCCGTTCTTTGGCTGCTTTAATATAGGAGTGTCCAATATTTGCACAATTTGCTTATGTAAAACTGCAAAAATTACACAAAATGTAAAACTGACATTTAGGGCTATATTTTGGCATGAATGCTTCCTTGTGTCCATTTTGAATGCAAGAATGATTTCGCATAAAACAAACATTTGCAATGCAATAGGTCTTGCATTTGCAAGAGTTTAAGCTATGAGCATTGTAAATGACAATGCCTTTTATTTATATGTTTTGATAATTAACACATAAATAAAAGGCATTGTCATGTACAATGCCAATAGCTCAAACACTTGTAAATACAAGACCCATTCAAAGAAGAGGCCGCCATTATCGTGGGCTGCTTAGAAAGTGAAAGCGTGCATGGCGCGCTGAATGTTGCAGGAAAGCTTGTCGTGCCTGCAGAAGGAGAAACTATTTAAAGAAAATAGTGCTTATAGACTAAAACAAGCATTTGCAATGCAATAGGTCTCGCATTTACACGAGTTTAAGCAATTGGCATTGTAAATGACAATGCCTTTTAGTTATGTTTTAAAAACGAAAACAAAAATAAAAGGCATTGTCATTTGCAATGTTAATAGCTCAAAGTCGCGTAAATGCGAGACCTATTGCATTGCAAATGCTTGTATTCTTTTCCTCCCGGTCCCAGTGCCGTGGTGCAGGTGTGGCAGAATATGTAGTCATTTGACAGTCCTCTTAGCCAACTAGTGCCACCAAGATGAATCTTTATATCCTTGTGATCGCCCCATGGGCCACTCTGTAGTTACCATGATGCACATAACCCTGGAAACGGCGGGCTTTGAATCTTTGTGCCACACCCTGAGTCATCCAGCCTCGGAATGAACAGGCGTGTTATCACTGTATCAAGCCGTCGAGCCATTTATCCAGGTGCTGTGTCTTTATGCCAATGCAATCATGCCATCGAGCCTTACAAGTGCCAGGTTTCTAGATACCTTGCAGTCCTCTGAGCAATCCAGTACTAAGGGGAATATGTTTGTTCCTATACCTATCTCCTACAAAACCTTTTTCTCGCAATGCTCTGCCCTGTATCCCTTTTGCAGTGCACTGAACCACCAAACACTTGAACAGACTTGCTTGGAGTTCCCGTACCTTCCAGCCCTGGAGATGGTAAATTCAGATTTCACTGTAATAGCCTGCGGCCATCTTGTGGACTTGTCTACTCCCTCGGTGCCCGCCATCGCTGCTCCTCCATCAGTGTTCCGTTCTACACGTCAGTACTACCCGAGACCTTCAGTGCCCCACCCCACCATTCACTGACATCCAACCCTGCTCCTAAATCAGTGCAGTTCGCAGCACTATCTTGTCTGATGTGCTTCAGTGCCTTCTGTGCGCTAATGGTTGCCCTGACAATGAGCACGCAAACAGTATCAATAAGCAGCTAGTGAAGATTGTGCTACAAAGGCAGCTATTATTCAGAAACTCACTTTATTGTCTTAAATCTCCGCCAGTATTGGAGGCAGAGCTTGATATCCTTCAGAAGTACAGTATCACGCTACATATTTTTGCATAATTCGCTCTCTCTCTCTCTTTCTCTTTCTCTCTCTCTCTTTCTCCCTCCTTCTTTCTCTCTTGCTCACTCTCTTTTCCTCTTGCTCTCCCTCTTTCTTTCTCTTTCTCTCTTGCTCTCTCTCTTTCTGTCTGTCCCTTTCTCTCTCTTTCTCTCCCTCTTTCTCTCTCGCACACTCTCACTCTCTCTCTTTCTCTCACTCTCTCGCTCTCTCTCTTTCTCTCTCCCTCTTTCTCTCTCCCTTTCTCTCTTTCTCTCTCGCTCACTCTCTTTCTTTCGCTCTCCCTCTTTCTCTCGCCCTCTTTCTCTCTCGCTCTCTCCCTCTCTCTCTCGCTCTTTCTCTTCCCCCTTTCTCTCTCTCGCTCTCTCTTTCTCTGTCTCTCTTTCTCTCTCGCTCTCTTTCTCTATTTATCTCTCTTTCTCTCTCTCTCGCTCGCACTCTCTCTTTCTCTCTCGCTCTTCCTCTCTCTTTATCTTTCTCTCTTTCTCTGTCCCTCTTTCTCTCTGGAAGCCGTCAGCCATGTACAGCTTCCACTTCGCGAATGGTCCCCTCCTGCTTCCGGTAGTGTGGCATGATTCCATGCCTTGCCACCCAGGAGAAGTCGCTAAGCGTTTGTCCATTTCTTGAGAGCCAAGGAAGGTGGAACGCCCCTGCAATGTCAACTGTTGATGCAAGTGCAGATCAGTGCATTGCAAATTTCCACTTTTCAGCCGGCTTAGCGAATGCAGCCGAGACAGCGAATGCAGAGACTTTTGTGAATCAGGTACAACCAGTGCTTTAAATGGGCCGGTACTCACCGGTACTGAGTACCGGCACTTCTCATTTTCACCGCTCTGAGTACCGGCACTTCTCTGCTGCCAAGGAGAGTACCGGTACTCATCAAAGGTAGGCTCATTGTTGCTTTGGCTCACGAGCACGAACGAGGCTGTCCGACAGCCAAAGCGCCTCTAGCCCAAGCTGAGCCACCTCTAAACAATTCAGCAGGGCTCACCTGCATAATGTCCGGTGTTCACCACCACGCTGTGTTTGACAGAGCAGGGTCCATTCAGGCCCTATGTTGTCAATCACATTCACACCATGGTGTGCATTTGTGCACACACTCGAATCCAGGCATCCCGCTGACAGCAGCAATAGCAGCAATTAAGAAAGCCACGGAGATAAGGAGTGTAAAATGGCCTTTATCCCACCTGAGTCTTTTGAGTGAGTGTCTGTCTGCTTGCTTGTGTCTGGGTGTTTGCCTGCTTGTGTGCGCATGTTTGTGTGTGTGTGTGTGTGAGAGAAAAGCGAATGAAAGAGGGAGAGAATCCAGACACTAGGGAGGTGTTTTAAAGGACATTCTTGGAATGCTTTGTGTGAGCATTGCTGCTTGTTTCTGTGAGTGCACACTCAAGAATATATAAGTATTCGGCCACATAGTAGAAGTGTCTTATATGTCTTGTCCTTAGCCCCGCCCCTAGCCCCGCCCACTTGCTACACTCATAGCTCATTTTAAGAGTACCTGCACTTATTTTTTCCCATTTAAAGCACTGGGTACAACGCATACTTAATGCAATGAGTACATTTAAATCTGTACATATACGCAGGTTACTACGTTTTGCTAATTTCCCTACATTGCGGTGCAAGCTGTACTCAATATGCACATGATGACAAGTAGACAGGAAGCTGAAAGGAATCAAGTCAAGCTGCACCTACTTTCAAGGAATAAACTTCACACACTACAGGTTTAAGGTTAGGAATATACTTTCCAAACTTTTTCAAAGTAAACTATTCTTTTCCCTTCAGGACCACATAGCTACCTCTTCCTAGGCACATCTTGTAAACACTGCTTAGCAGACACTTACCGAGTTCACTTGGGTGTAAATTAAGTGGGGAAATGTGTGTACAAAGCAGTCGTGGCCGGTATGACGGGGGGGAGGGTCACGCGGGTTCGCGGGGGGGGGGAGCGGCCCTGGCTGGCAATGAAATTTTTTTTTAAACTTACCTTCCCTCGGGTCACGCGCCGACGCCTCAGCTCCTGCTGCTCCTGGCCGGGTCCCGCGTCAGGAAGCAGGCTTCCTCCCTCCCGTCCCCAAGCCAATCACAACGCTGCAATGGCAGCGTTGTGATTGGTGCGGAAGGCGCCCAGCTGGGCGCCTGAAGGGAGGCCATTTTCTCTATGTAGGCTGCATGCAGCCTACATAGACAAAAAGGGAGAGTGCGCATGACTGGTTTGGTCGGCCCGAGAGGGCCGACCAAACAGTCAGGGCCCACAACAGTGGGCAAACCACACCCCCATGCCCTCGAGCAGGACCGGCCACCCGCCCGCCTCAACCAGGCACTTCTGCTTTCTCGCAGTGCGAGAAGCAGAAACATAAAATGGTAGTTTTGCCATTTTATGCTTCTGCTTCTCGCACTGCGAGAAAGCAGTGGGGCGACACCCCCACGCCCAAATGGAGGAGCCGCCGCTGGTGTTCAGTGCACTTTTATGTGTGATAGACTTCCAGAGATGGGCACATGCATTGTATGTGCCTGCACGTCTACACTTTGCTCTCTTTTTTGAGAAGCAGCCCCTGTTCACTTTATTTAATGTTTTTATATACTGTGTTTGCAGTGTACCTGGGGGTATTTAAGTGCTTTACAGCTAAATTGTGTATAGCAATTTTGTGGGTGTGCAATCTATTGAGATGGTGGAAATCAGTCTCTCTGCAGTTTGTCACCGCTACTGCTACAGTGGGTCCCATCCTAAAAAAGATATCTTTCTTTGCACATCGTGGTTTTTAATTTGATTGATAGCTTTATGGCATACAGATTTGTAAAGGTCTTGAAATTGACTGATTGGTGGGTTTCATAGAGCACGCAAATACCCTAGAACAAGGGTGTCCTAATTCTATCTAGCTAGAGGAAAAATGGAGCTGCGAGCTAGTAAGGGAATAAATATGTTTTCCGAGATTTGTTTCAGGAAAGCAAGGGGTAGAAGGTTCCAGTATTTGGGCTATTGGAAAATTCGAATATTGCCTTTTTCCAAAGAGATCTATCAGTAGAAAAATGAGAATGCAGATGCTGGTTTCCCCAGAGTACTGACTTGAGCCTGATAAATGCCGTCATTCACCCCTGCTGAAAGTGGCACTCTTCTCCTCCCAAAGAAAAAGAAGGAAGGGCAGGTGGAGCCAGGCCATTCTTGTACGGTTCAAGCAACGTTTACAGTAAGGAATAAAAGGTATTGTCAGATAAGAGAAGGAAGATAATAAAAAAATAGAAGCCAATGAACTTAACCTTGTTACGTGACAAGAAACTTCATAAAATGTAAACGCAAGAGCAAAGATCAAATGCAGATTTTGAATCAAGTCAGCTATAACATACTTTGTTCAAAATACTGTCAAGGAGACCCAGCTGTAAACAGTGAACTCAATTCTGCAATGCATATAATGTAATAAGAAACCATAACACACATTGCACATCATAAAAATAGCTGTACTCAACACTCTTGGCGGCCGGGTTACTCCGTCACAACGGCGATGGATAGCCCATCATTAGTCATGTTTGTAAACTTTTACAGTGATGTTGGTAAACCTGGTCCAGAGTACAAACAAAATAAATAAAAGTGGCCTATATAATTTTAGCAATATTTAATGTTCCTCTCTTCTTTTTGCATGTAACAGCTGGCGTCACTGTCAGACCCTGACCGTGGGGCCACAGGGTAAGCAGGGGCGTTACTGGGCGTCAATGGTTGAGGTTGTTTGGCTCTGATGTCAGGGGTTCATCCTACAATGGCTCTGCGACCAAGGCAAAGACCAACCCTTCAATATTTGACTTTCAGTGGCAGCAATGGCGAGCAGCCACTGGCTTCACAGGGAGGTACTGTGGGGGGTCCTCGAGTTTAGGACACAACAATCACACAGCAGTGTGATAACTGAATGTCCAGCCCAGTGCTTATCTTTGAAGAAAGAAAAGTATTTTAATACACACTATAGCAAAATACTACACTCAAACAGAGGCAAGGCTC
Source organism: Calotriton arnoldi (assembly GCA_963921515.1). Classification (NCBI taxonomy): domain Eukaryota; kingdom Metazoa; phylum Chordata; class Amphibia; order Caudata; family Salamandridae; genus Calotriton; species Calotriton arnoldi. Next base: position 183,102 of record CAWUFW010000721.1, read on the forward strand.
AGTCTAGTGTCCTGGGCGTTGTTAAGTAGGGCTGCACTTCTATCTGACATATTCCCCCACAAACCCCACACACAAATTCCCTCTTTTGAGTTCCGGGTGGTTCCATCCGGAATTAGGGCAATAGTTTGATTACAGCTCTCCCATGTAAGGTATGTGCACTCAGTCTCTCATAGTTCAGTAGTTTTAGTTCCCATACAGTTCATTTACTCAGTTCTCACCGTCCGTGGTAGAACAGTCCTTTCAGAGGACCAGCCTGGCATTGGCTTAATGTGCCTGCTACTTCCCACTTCTGGGAAGAGGCACATTCACCGGCTACTCCATCTAGGGTCTCCTCACTGCTTCACTGCTTCACTGGTTGCAAGTACCCAACCGGTAGAGGGAAAAAAAGAAAAAACGTACCTTCTCGCCACTCTCCCGCTCTCTCCCACGTCGTCTCACCTCTCAAGGGTCGGAACAGGAAGCAGCCAGGCTACCTCCCCTAAGCCAATCACAACGCTGCAATGCAGCGTTGTGATTGGTCTGAGCGCCGTGGTTCGGCGCTCAGCCAGGGAATGGGGGCCAGGGTATGTTCTCCACACAGGCTGTAATGCAGCCTGCATGGACAACATGCGAAGTGCGCATGACTGTTTGACCGGCGTGAGAGGGCCGGCCAAACAGTGATGTGCACTTAGGAGTGGGCAAATCACTCCTCCCCTGCTCTGAAAGCTGAGCAGCCCCCCCCCGCCCGCCCCCAAAGCTGCGCAGCAGGAACAAATACAATGATAATAACCTCAAATTATTATCATTGTATTTGTTGTTTCTTTCCCTGCTTTGCAGCAGTGGGGGGCGACGCTCTTCCACCTTAGCGGAGAAGCCGCCACTGCCTCTTTATCATGCATAACAGAGTCTGCAGGCCCACCACTACCATCCACCAAATACCTGTTCAAGAAGTCTAATGGGCAGCTCCTTGCTCAGTAAAAGGCATAATTGAATTTCTAGAGCAGTCCCGTCTCCTCTTCCCTCACTTAAATGTCTTGGTCTCTTCCTGCAAGTTTCCGGAATGTCAAAAATACACCTCCACTGTCTGGGACAACAACCTCACTCCCATCTTGCCAGACCATAGATATCCACAAAATGGATCCCACAGGCGTAGTTCACTCACATACACCATGCATGTAGCAAGAAAGCTACATATTCAAACATGCCCAACATGCATTGGATGTTAGCGCTAGGACTTAGTTTAGCAGAAAGAGGTGGAACTTTACAGGAGTGGACCAGTAGGCCTCCACTCTAGTGACACAGAGAAAAAAAGTCTGGTCACCAATATGGATTTACAAACCAAGGTATGCTACCACCACTAGGCTATGTGCTAAACCCATGAGAATGTCTTTCAATGAAGGCACGCTTGGTGTGACCCTGCAGCTCAACGACAGGTCTATGACCTTACTCACGTCAAGGGACAGGTTTAGACCTCTGCAGGAAGGTAGAATAACATGGAACCAGTTCCAAAAGAAAAAAGAAAAGCAGTATACCATTTACATACAGTAAGGTACTGAGGCCAGGATAGCACAACTATATGCATGTAGGGGACATTGGATTGTGCACCACTGTGAAATCTAGACCTTGCAATAAGATAAACGATCTCAACAACCTGGGATTCTCACCCTCCATTGTCATCGACCACTTGAGGGAGTGGTGATTTGACTGTACCACAAACCTAGTACTAAACAAATACAGCCAGAATCTTCTAAAGCCCAAACTATGGCAACGCAATCCTTCACAATGTCTCCCCACTTCTGTTCAATGGGAAATAACCTACAACTAATTAAGGCCACCATTGGTTCTCTACCTTTATTACTGAGTTGAGCCAGCACTGCTCCAACTCCCTAATATAAGGCATGTGTCTGTACTATGAAGTGTTGGTTGTAGTAATTAGTACAGGTACATTGGATATTGCTCTGGAGAGCTCCTCAAACGTTTTCAGACACAACCCAATCTAGATCACTTTCTTTGGCTGCTTCTTGGATGTCAAAATTGCCAGTCAAAATTGCCAGTAGAGCTATAGTTCCATAAATGTTTCTGTAGGAACCAGTGAGCCCTAAAAACGATCTCACTTGTGTTTGGAAGGTGGACATCTCCAACACAGATTGAATGTTGGCATCCAATGAGCATATCTTAGAGTTGCTCACCTGAAGCCCAATGTAGATTTCCTTTGACTGTCCCAACTGGCACTTGGTTGCCTTGAAGGTCACTTTCACTCTGAAGACCTCTAAACGCTATCCCCCACCATTACAATCATACTCATAGTCAAGCTATATATATATATATATATATACATATATATATATATATATATATATATATATATATATATATATATATATATATATATATATATATATATGTCTTACAACAGATTCGCCCAGAAACGAGACCGCACTCCACTTCAGGTAGGTACAACCTTTTATTTGAAAGGCATTCGGCTTCCCATCCCGTTGTTAGGTCCCTTGGCCTGACGCGTTTCGAAGCTCTTTTGCTTCTCTTCAGAGGCCCGTGTCGACAGCCATTATTGCTACCACATCTACCCCTGCACGCTTCAAATTTATTGGCCTCCGGTGCGCCTCGATAGTAGGAATTGATTGAATAATGCACGCTGGGACATGTAGTCATTATTGTCAATTATTACCCTCCAGTGGGTTGGTTGTAGGCACGCATTTTGGGACATCTATTTACAGCCCTGCAGTGGGCTCCAGGACAGAATTCCGCATGCCTGAATAATTCGCCTGTTGTGCCACAGAGATGAAAACTTTCACTCTTACGGACCCTGGTTTGATGTTGGGCGGTGCGTCGTCTCCACGGCCTGGAACCGCCGTGATTTAATGTCTTACAACAGATTCGCCCACATACGAGACCGCACTCCACTTCAGGTAGGTACAACCTTTTATTTGAAAGGCATTCGGCTTCCCATCCCGTTGATAGGTCCCTTGGCCTGACGCGTTTCGAAGCTCTTTTGCTTCTCTTCAGAGGCCCGTGTCGACAGCCATTATTGCTACCACATCTTCCCCTGCGCGCTTCAAATTTATTGGCCTCCGGTGCGCCTCGATAGTAGGAATTGATTGAATAATGCACGCTGGGACATGTAGTCATTATTGTCAATTATTACCCTCCAGTGGGTTGGTTGTAGGCACGCATTTTGGGACATCTTTTTACACCCCTCCAGTGGGCTCCAGGACGGGATTCCGCATGCCTGAATAATTCGCCTGTTGTGCCACAGAGATGAAAACTTTCACTCTTACGGACCCTGGTTTCATTTTGGGCGGTGCGTCGTCTCCACGGCCTGGAACCGCCGTGATTTTATGTCTTACAACAGATTCGCCCAGATACGAGACCGCACTTCATTTCAGGTAGGTACAACCTTTTATTTGAAAGGCATTCGGCTTCCCATCCCGTTGTTAGGTACCTTGGCCTGACGCGTTTCGAAGCTCTTTTGCTTCTCTTCAGAGGCCCGTGTCGACAGCCATTATTGCTACCACACCTTCCCCTGCGTGCTTCAAATTTATTGGCCTCCGGTGTGCCTCCATAGTAGGAATTGATTGAATAATGCACGCTGGGACATGTAGTCATTATTGTCAATTATTACCCTCCAGTGGGTTGGTTGTAGGCACGCATTTTGGGACATCTTTTTACAGCCCTCCAGTGGGCTCCAGGACGGGATTCCACATGCCTGAATAATTCGCCTGTTGTGCCACAGAGATGAAAACTTTCACTCTTACGGACCCTGGTTTGATTTTGGGCGGTGCGTCGTCTCCACGGCCTGGAACTGCCGTGATTTTATGGCCATGTCTGTACTGGGGTGGTGGAGTGAGCTAAAGAATGATGATGGATTAAACCCAGATCAGTTGACCGGGGGTGAGTGTTTGATTTGCTCTAGCGCTCCGTCCATCATCCCCTTTGGTATCGCTTTGTTCGCCCTAAGTTGGCAGGGTATGCCCAGACGTGGGTCCCTTGCTCACTTTGCCTCTGGATTCAAGATAGCCTGGCTGATGAGGGTTATGAACCCAAAACCGGTCCCAGGATACTTGTTTCCGGTCCAGGGAAGACATGGCATGGCAGTTCGGGCTGGACTGTTCCCATGAGGCACAGGGTCAGACTGATTTGCATATGGCCATGTCTGAACTGGGGTGGTGGAGTGAGCTAAAGAATGATGATGGATTAAACCCAGATCAGTTGACTGGGGGTGAGTGTTTGATTTGCTCTAGCGCTCCGTCCATCATCCCCTTTGGTATCGCTTTGTTCGCCCTAAGTTGGCAGGGTATGCCCAGACGTGGGTCCCTTGCTCACTTTGCCACTGGATTCAAGATAGCCTGGCTGATGAGGGTTATGAACCCGAAACCGGTCCCAGGATTCTTGTTTCCGGTCCAGGGAAGACATGGCTTGGCAGTTCGGGCTGGACTGTTCCCATGAGGCACAGGGTCAGACTGATTTGCATATGGCCATGTCTGAACTGGGGTGGTGGAGTGAGCTAAAGAATGATGATGGATTAAACCCAGATCAGTTGACTGGGGGTGAGTGATTTGCTCTAGCACTCCGTCCATCATCCCCTTTGGTATCGCTTTGTTCGCCCTAAGTTGGCAGGGTATGCCCAGACGTGGGTCCCTTGCTCACTTTGCCACTGGATTCAAGATAGCCTGGCTGATGAGGGTTATGAACCCGAAACCGGTCCCAGGATGCTTGTTTCCGGTCCAGGGAAGACATGGCTTGGCAGTTCGGGCTGGACTGTTCCCATGAGGCACAGGGTCAGACTGATTTGCATATGGCCATGTCTGAACTGGGGTGGTGGAGTGAGCTAAAGAATGATGATGGAGTAAACCCAGATCAGTTGACTGGGGGTGAGTGTTTGATTTGCTCTAGCGCTCCGTCCATCATCCCCTTTGGTATCGCTTTGTTCGCCCTAAGTTGGCAGAGTATGCCCAGACGTGGGTCCCTTGCTCACTTTGCCACTGGATTCAAGATAGCCTGGCTGATGAGGGTTATGAACCCGAAACCGGTCCCAGGATGCTTGTTTCCGGTCCAGGGAAGACATGGCTTGGCAGTTCGGGCTGGACTGTTCCCATGAGGCACAGGGTCAGACTGATTTGCATATGGCCATGTCTGAACTGGGGTGGTGGAGTGAGCTAAAGAATGATGATGGATTAAACCCAGATCAGTTGACTGGGGGTGAGTGTTTGATTTGCTCTAGCGCTCCGTCCATCATCCCCTTTGGTATCGCTTTGTTCGCCCTAAGTTGGCAGGGTATGCCCAGACGTGGGTCCCTTGCTCACTTTGCCACTGGATTCAAGATAGCCTGGCTGATGAGGGTTATGAACCCGAAACCGGTCCCAGGATGCTTGTTTCCGGTCCAGGGAAGACATGGCTTGGCAGTTCAGGCTGGACTGTTCCCATGAGGCACAGGGTCAGACTGATTTGCATATGGCCATGTCTGAACTGGGGTGGTGGAGTGAGCTAAAGAATGATGATGGATTAAACCCAGATCAGTTGACTGGGGGTGAGTGTTTGATTTGCTCTAGCGCTCCGTCCATCATCCCCTTTGGTATCGCTTTGTTCGCCCTAAGTTGGCAGGGTATGCCCAGACGTGGGTCCCTTGCTCACTTTGCCACTGGATTCAAGATAGCCTGGCTGATGAGGGTTATGAACCCGAAACCGGTCCTAGGATGCTTGTTTCCGGTCCAGGGAAGACATGGCTTGGCAGTTCGGGCTGGACTGTTCCCATGAGGCACAGGGTCAGACTGATTTGCATATGGCCATGTCTGAACTGGGGTGGTGGAGTGAGCTAAAGAATGATGATGGATTAAACCCAGATCAGTTGACTGGGGGTGAGTGTTTGATTTGCTCTAGCGCTCCGTCCATCATCCCCTTTGGTATCGCTTTGTTCGCCCTAAGTTGGCAGGGTATGCCCAGACGTGGGTCCCTTGCTCACTTTGCCACTGGATTCAAGATAGCCTGGCTGATGAGGGTTATGAACCCGAAACCGGTCCCAGGATGCTTGTTTCCAGTCCAGGGAAGACATGGCTTGGCAGTTCGGGCTGGACTGTTCCCATGAGGCACAGGGTCAGACTGATTTGCATATGGCCATGTCTGAACTGGGGTGGTGGAGTGAGCTAAAGAATCATGATGGAGTAAACCCAGATCAGTTGACTGGGGGTGAGTGTTTGATTTGCTCTAGCGCTCCGTCCATCATCCCCTTTGGTATCGCTTTGTTCGCCCTAAGTTGGCAGGGTATGCCCAGACGTGGGTCCCTTGCTCACTTTGCCACTGGATTCAAGATAGCCTGGCTGATGAGGGTTATGAACCCGAAACCGGTCCCAGGATGCTTGTTTCCGGTCCAGGGAAGACATGGCTTGGCAGTTCGGGCTGGACTGTTCCCATGAGGCACAGGGTCAGACTGATTTGCATATGGCCATGTCTGAACTGGGGTGGTGGAGTGAGCTAAAGAATGATGATGGATTAAACCCAGATCAGTTGACTGGGGGTGAGTGTTTGATTTGCTCTAGCGCTCCGTCCATCATCCCCTTTGGTATCGCTTTGTTCGCCCTAAGTTAGCAGGGTATGCCCAGATGTGGGTCCCTTGCTCACTTTGCCACTGGATTCAAGATAGCCTGGCTGATGAGGGTTATGAACCCGAAACCGGTCCCAGGATGCTTGTTTCCGGTCCAGGGAAGACATGGCTTGGCAGTTCGGGCTGGACTGTTCCCATGAGGCACAGGGTCAGACTGATTTGCATATGGCCATATCTGAACTGGGGTGGTGGAGTGAGTTAAAGAATGATGATGGATTAAACCCAGATCAGTTGACTGGGGGTGAGTGTTTGATTTGCTCTAGCGCTCCGTCCATCATCCCCTTTGGTATAGCTTTGTTCGCCCTAAGTTGGCAGGGTATGCCCAGACGTGGGTCCCTTGCTCACTTTGCCACTGGATTCAAGATAGCCTGGCTGATGAGGGTTATGAACCCGAAACCGGTCCCAGGATGCTTGTTTCCGGTCCAGGGAAGACATGGCTTGGCAGTTCAGGCTGGACTGTTCCCATGAGGCACAGGGTCAGACTGATTTGCATATGGCCATGTCTGAACTGGGGTGGTGGAGTGAGCTAAAGAATGATGATGGATTAAACCCAGATCAGTTGACTGGGGGTGAGTGTTTGATTTGCTCTAGCGCTCCGTCCATCATCCCCTTTGGTATCGCTTTGTTCGCCCTAAGTTGGCAGGGTATGCCCAGACGTGGGTCCCTTGCTCACTTTGCCACTGGATTCAAGATAGCCTGGCTGATGAGGGTTATGAACCCGAAACCGGTCCTAGGATGCTTGTTTCCGGTCCAGGGAAGACATGGCTTGGCAGTTCGGGCTGGACTGTTCCCATGAGGCACAGGGTCAGACTGATTTGCATATGGCCATGTCTGAACTGGGGTGGTGGAGTGAGCTAAAGAATGATGATGGATTAAACCCAGATCAGTTGACTGGGGGTGAGTGTTTGATTTGCTCTAGCGCTCCGTCCATCATCCCCTTTGGTATCGCTTTGTTCGCCCTAAGTTGGCAGGGTATGCCCAGACGTGGGTCCCTTGCTCACTTTGCCACTGGATTCAAGATAGCCTGGCTGATGAGGGTTATGAACCCGAAACCGGTCCCAGGATGCTTGTTTCCAGTCCAGGGAAGACATGGCTTGGCAGTTCGGGCTGGACTGTTCCCATGAGGCACAGGGTCAGACTGATTTGCATATGGCCATGTCTGAACTGGGGTGGTGGAGTGAGCTAAAGAATCATGATGGAGTAAACCCAGATCAGTTGACTGGGGGTGAGTGTTTGATTTGCTCTAGCGCTCCGTCCATCATCCCCTTTGGTATCGCTTTGTTCGCCCTAAGTTGGCAGGGTATGCCCAGACGTGGGTCCCTTGCTCACTTTGCCACTGGATTCAAGATAGCCTGGCTGATGAGGGTTATGAACCCGAAACCGGTCCCAGGATGCTTGTTTCCGGTCCAGGGAAGACATGGCTTGGCAGTTCGGGCTGGACTGTTCCCATGAGGCACAGGGTCAGACTGATTTGCATATGGCCATGTCTGAACTGGGGTGGTGGAGTGAGCTAAAGAATGATGATGGATTAAACCCAGATCAGTTGACTGGGGGTGAGTGTTTGATTTGCTCTAGCGCTCCGTCCATCATCCCCTTTGGTATCGCTTTGTTCGCCCTAAGTTAGCAGGGTATGCCCAGATGTGGGTCCCTTGCTCACTTTGCCACTGGATTCAAGATAGCCTGGCTGATGAGGGTTATGAACCCGAAACCGGTCCCAGGATGCTTGTTTCCGGTCCAGGGAAGACATGGCTTGGCAGTTCGGGCTGGACTGTTCCCATGAGGCACAGGGTCAGACTGATTTGCATATGGCCATATCTGAACTGGGGTGGTGGAGTGAGTTAAAGAATGATGATGGATTAAACCCAGATCAGTTGACTGGGGGTGAGTGTTTGATTTGCTCTAGCGCTCCGTCCATCATCCCCTTTGGTATAGCTTTGTTCGCCCTAAGTTGGCAGGGTATGCCCAGACGTGGGTCCCTTGCTCACTTTGCCACTGGATTCAAGATAGCCTGGCTGATAAGGGTTATGAACCCGAAACCGGTCCCAGGATGCTTGTTTCCGGTCCAGGGAAGACATGGCTTGGTAGTTCGGGCTGGACTGTTCCCATGAGGCACAGGGTCAGACTGATTTGCATATGGCCATGTCTGAACTGGGGTGGTGGAGTGAGCTAAAGAATGATGATGGATTAAACCCAGATCAGTTGACTGGGGGTGAGTGTTTGATTTGCTCTAGCGCTCCGTCCATCATCCCCTTTGGTATAGGGTGGTATCAGAGGCATTAAATGCATGTACGCAATAATAACGTGTTGGCCAAGGGGCATTACAGTGCGATGTTTGTCCAATGAATTCTGCCTTATTTTCAATATTGTGCATATGGACCCACTTGGGTTTTATTATTGTTGGTACGGGCACACCGTTTAGGCAAGGAAGGACTAATGAAATGGCTAATAAATATAAACATGGTGAAATTTTGTGTTTTATGTAAAGTATATTTTTTACTAAAACATTGATGGTTCGTTAATACCTTGCGTATTTGCACAATTTACTGCAGCTATGACATGCCTATTTGTACTATGTACCATTGTGGTGAAATTATATATTGGTTTACCTATTCGGGGCAACACAAGAGATTTTAGCTCTAAAAATAAGTGTTGACCGGGTTTTATGGTATTTGCGTATTTGCACATATTTATGCTCCCTATATGCTGTGTTTACATGTTAATTAATTTTTGCACATCTTAAAGCATTTTAGCGTTTGGAACTGTATTGACATGAGGGATTAAGTGAAAAGTATTTTTTCTATGTCTATCTGCCCAAGTTTGCACGTGATATTGCACTGTCACTTTAAATTTGTGGTTTCCTGTCACAACGTCATGTGATCAAGGCCTCTTGAAGTCCGAAACGCGTCATGGCGGTGGTGCGGGGTGTTTGGATACAATAAACAACCTTGCACTTAACTTTTGGGTCTGTGTTCGTCTTTCCAGGATTAATTTGGAAGTTCCAGACGGAGTCTTTTGCATATATATTTATATATATATATATATATATATATATATATATATATATATATATATATATATATATATATACATATATATATATATATATATATATATGACCAATATATCCATATATGAATGTACTGACCTGAATATTTGACTAATATAATCGTATATGAATGTATTCATCAATGAAAGGAATATGAAACATATCAATTTTATTTAACATATTGCTGAAAAGCACCCTTAAACCTTAGAGTGGTGGGATCTCTACTCTGGCCCTTGTTATGCTTTAAACCATTACAGTTTTTTGGTTTTATTGATGTTTGTGCTATTTATTTTGAGGAAGGATGTATGTGGTGTGAATGATATGTATGTAGTTTGACTACGAGTGTGATTGTGATAGTGGGAGATAGCGTTTGGAGGTCTTCAGAGCGAAAGTGTCTTTTCATTGTGTATGTAAGCATTTTGTTTGTATCTAATCAGGCATTATGTATATTTGCAGTTTTTTGGAATGATTTACATTAAACATTGAAGATTCTGGAATTAAATGAGGCTTATTGCCTTATAATTGGAGTATTATGATATGGATCGTTTGATTCACGTGGCTCTATTGCGACTTCGAGCATCTTCAAAACTCTGACGAGATTGTTCCGCCTAATTACTGTATCAAGCAAGTTATTTTTTGTTTAGTGTACAAGCTTGTGATTGGTCATTAGTCCAGTGAGCCATTTAAGAGTGTCGTGGGTAGTTACAATGGAGGGTATACCATGGGGGGGGGGGGGGGGTAGCAAAGGCAGTGCCATGGGCATTAAATGGCAGTTGAACGCTTATGGAAATTAAAACATGTCTTGAATACAGAGAAGCACCACTTCCAATGCAAGACGTGAAGCATGATGAGTGAACATGCGAAGTGACCATTATGAATCAAACCCGAAGGAATTAGAGAAAACGCGTAGGTGCCTAATGACGTGAAAAAGAAAACCAACATACGCATTCTATTTACCCCTGTACGATCCAAGTCCCCTGCATCACTAACGTGCCAAAACTACACGCCCATCATGCCCTATAAATGAAATGATGAAAACAATCTACTTACACCCCGCGCTTCTGCGATCAGCAGAATAACAATGTATTTCCAAACCTCGATGCGGCTGCAAAAAGCATTAGAGACAGCAGAGCTCCTGTCACGAGACAATGATCCGTGGTCAATATTACCAGCCATGCGGGGGCCACTGGCCCCGTAATGCCGTCTATAGGACTTTATGGAAAAAACATGCATTACTGGAAGAGGTAGTATATGGTTAATTGCCCTGGTGTCCAAACCACTGCCGATCATGATAAGTACTAACCGCCGGAACCCGCGGTAAAATAGAACAACTTAACATGCAAAAATGATCAGTGCTGCAAGTCCTGGCCAATCCAGATGCTGCTCTCTTGCTGAGAGCAGCACCAGGATTGGATCGGGCAGGTGAATCCACCACTCATTCTGAGTGCAGGGAGCTGCAGCTGAATACCCCCCATCCCCTCAGTATGCACAGACGGTGATAGGCCTCTAGTGCACATGTCGGCCTGGTCACAGAGAGGAAGTCGGCCAACCTGACATGCACACTTTGAAGCGCAAGTTTGTGTCGAGGTGAGCCTGTATTGTATTTTTAGCCCCACCCACTCATCACTGAGCAACCCGGTTCCAGCGGCTTGTGGGCAATAGAAAAAAAAGGCACACCGCCCACGGCCGGAAAAAAAATGTTTAAACTGTAATTTTTTTACATTCAATTCGGGGGCTGGATTAGGACCAAATATAGGGGGCAATGCCCCGAAATTCTTATAAAGGAGCCGCAGCGGCTGTCCATTATGATCATTCATTTTACCCCACAGACCATGTTTGGACTAATATTTCCCTTCATTATGCTTTATACTGCACCCCTTTACAATGTTTTTGCATTCTCTTGTTCCTATGTTAAGCACTCTGCTGGCCCGCTGAGTTTGGTTCATGCTGTGCAAAACTTCAAGTGCATAAATAAATACATCACTTTTCATTGGGCACAGTTAAAGTTTGGTGTCCATCAGTCACAGCTGTTTTCGTATGATAGACCCCTCAAGGTAGCTATTGTTATGTTGTGAATATTCTCCGACACACCAAAAGTAGCTGACACCTTGAACACTATGCTAAATTTGGCGCCAGGTGGCAAGTCTGTCTTCCTACTATTTAGGGCCGTGAGCAGATGCACTTAGAAGGCTGTTGCCTTCTAGGATGAAATGGAAGACAGAAAGGCTGTTGAAAATTAAAAGATACTGGTCTCACTCAAAGATAAATGTAAAAATCACAGCACACCACAAAGCAAGGATTAGTCCTGGTCATAATTACCCCAAAGGAAGGAAAGCAGAGAATTTAACACACGTGAGAAAGGGAGGAGTCAGATGACAAATTGCACAGAACACCGGAAAACCTGTCAACTTTCAGTTTTGCTGGGCAGTGAGCTTTTCTATGCCTGGCCTTTTATGATCTCTCTGCCACTCATGAACTGGAACAGGAAGGAGAAGGTCAAACCCCTCCTAGTGGGCGTGATATTGATTTGTTCAGACTTTGTATTACAATAAGGATTCCAAGCAAGTGCAACCTGATGCTTTACTCCACTGCCAACCAGGACCTAGACACCATATTCTCCAATCTTGCAACCCTCTAAACTCGATTCTCTGTCCAACGCTGAACATGATGTTGAACCACCCACCTCCTTCCTAATCCCTGATGCGGCGGGCTAGTGTAAGCCCTGGCAACACTCCAAAATGGTATTTCCACTCCAGGTGCTTATGTAGTCTACTCATCAGTGAAGCTGCTCTTCACTGACCCCTCGCACATGGGGATCTGGGAATTCCATTGGCTCCTTCCTTGAGCATATTGGTTTTTAGGTTACTTCCCCTACAGGGAACTTCAATTTCTCCCCAAAACTATCTCTGTGCAAGCATGGGGCATTACCATTGTCATATGGCATGGTGCAGTCAGCGCTAGCCTAGCCCGCTCACTGAAATGGTTGCACGCATGCTTGAGTTTTTGTCCATTTCTGCATTTGCCTGCATTCTTATGCTGTAAGTTATAAATTGAACTTTGTAGCATCCTTTTCTGCCTACCAGTGTTTCTTGTCTCTCAGGGTTATGTGCATGATTTAGCTCTGTTGTCCGGTTATTCAGTTTAACTCAGTCGTAGATGTTGCTTGCTCGCCTCTGGCATTTTGAATCATCTTTCTGGACAGAGTATCCTTAGGCACAGGGAGTTCCTGAACTTCGATTCTTTGGAGCTTGGAAAGTTCCTATATGTCACAGACCTTGGACAGACATGTGCTGTATCACATAGCCACAAGAAAGCATCAGTCAACGTTCTCTTGAGAGATGTGTGATTAAGCACTACAGGAACTCCAAAGTACCCACTGCTTCCTTTGCCCCTTCTCCTACAAAACATTTACCGTCTGCATATGTTATTCATGCACAGCACTAGTTTATCCTTTCATAAGTGCACAACCAGCACTCGCAAGTTACCCAGTTCCATTTGTGAGGAATTCATTAACGCCCATTATAAAACCAGGACTACAAGTCCCAGATTTCAAAGCAAATCCTGGAGTGTATGAGCTACTCGCACATGGAACAGGGACTCTTTGGCACAACAAATTATTATTATTATTTTTTTTTTTTTCCTTTGTTAGGTCCTCGTGTCTGGGTCAGATATGTCAATCTTCACCTTCCACAAAGCCCTATTGTTCGTAATTCATTAGTAACAAACTTGACAACAAGTGCACAAGCTATACCATTGACCTTTAACCTGTTAAGAAAAAAGGTCACGTTAGTCAAATACATTACAGTAAATCACTTTACATTTACTACACCTGTCTTCATCTGAATCCTCTCCCCTGTCGCCATCCGGTTCCTCGGTTAAAGAGAAAAAGGACAAAGAGATTAGTGGCCCTTCCAGGGCCCCCCCACGTAAGGGCAGGGAGACCCTTTTGGCTCCTCAGGTGTAGCTGTCTTCTTCGTCGCCTGAGCCTTCCAGGGCCCCCCTGTGTGGGGATACAAGGAGTCCCCTTTGGGTCCTCAGGTTTCGTCTTCTCTGTCCTCGCCTGCTCCATCCAGGGCAGCGTAGTCGAGCAGGAGTCTGTGGATCATCTTCCGGCAGGCCAGCGTCGATGTCTCCTTCTTCCCTACAACCAGGCGGTTTCGGGAAAACAGAAGCACATCTTTAAAGCAGCACAGGAGCCTCTAGCAGTCCTGGAGGTCCCCGAGTGTGTGTCCCCCTGGGAACAGACCGTACATCACCGAGTCCGTGGTGATGCAGGATGTTGGTATACAGGCCCGTAGTGCCGTGCCTAGGGCCTTCAGTAGGCCCTGCGCATACGCACACTCCCAGAAGAGATGGTAAGCCATCTCGTCTGCAGTGCACTCTCTCTGGCAGGGCTTGTATTGCCTTCAGCCCCATGACCGGACTGGGAACTGAAACCAGCCCTGGCAATCACTTCACCGGCCCCCAAGGAAGGGGCGGAGGGTCTGTTGCGAGTAGGAAGCACCACTGCCGCTTTTGTTACAGGCGGGCGGTATTGCAGAACTGCTGCAAAACCGGCCACCTGTAACAAAACCGACCCCTGTGGGTCCAAAACCGGCCCTCACTCTACCGGCCCACCGAGGAAACGCCCGGTGCCCACTACGCCAGTCCTGCCCTGTTCAGCCCTCTTGAGTGCATGAAGGCTCTCACTGGCAGACCTCCTTGGATGGCCATTGAGACGATGTCCTTCTGGTGGCTGGTCAGGCGCTTGGAGGCGACGATCTCCCATCTGTGGTCCGCTGTGACAGAGACCATTCCATTTAATTAGTATTCAGTGAGCAGCTACGGTGAAGGGGAGGTGACAAGGACAAATATGCTTGCTGTCAGGAGTGTCCCCATGGCAGCAAAAGAGGACCAGCGGAGGCTGTGGGCTGCTCAACTTTTAGCCCACTCTAGAGCCCCAAACCAGGATGGTTAGGAAGGAGAAGTCATGTCTTGCTGGTTCAAAGGGAAGCACCTTTTGGCAGAGCTGGTGAGAGGAAGTCACATATGTCAGATCTGCTGAATAATCCCACAGCTCTCAGTACAGGAGCCGGGCAGCTCGGCCAGCAAGCAGGAGTATTTTGAGCACTTCAAATGTTCTTTGCACCGGCGTCCGCAGCCGGAGCCTGTAGAGACGAAGGAAATTCAAAATAGGAAATAAATAAAAAACTGAATACTTTTACCCATCATGATTTCAAGCTAGAAGTGCAGTAGAATATATATCCATTCTTGAAACGTCATTAGCTATTCCAAAAGCTGATTGAAAGCTCATCAAGCCAATGACTGAATTGGGCTCACCCAAACAAGTCAATGGCTGGCCCAAAGCCCCTTTTTTAATGTATGTCTTGTGTGTTATGTTTATAACAAAACAAAAGAGGATTTTTTATTGTTTACTTTTTTACAAAATCGGTAAATAGCTTAGAATTAAAGACTAGGTGATACCAGAACCTGTTGTAAATGTAAGTATCTCATTTCTATACTTGTGCGAATACTACACATGATGGATTGAAAAATACCCACAAATCAACCTCAGATTTAACATAATATACTGCAGTTGGATACTTCTAGGAAAAAATTATTCAGTGTTTAAAGAAGATTTGCTTATCAGAAATAAGTCACACAGTGAGAAAAATAGTTTTAGGTACTTAGCAAAACGTGCATTCCTTATCTGAACACCTGTTCAATGAGAAACCTATATCAGCCCTTCCGAGAACAATAGGGCGGGTGAGGGTACAAGGTGCTTGCTGCAGTGATTGCTGAAACAAATTGTGGTATAATTCGGAAGTAAACGACACAAGCAGGGTGGAAAGCAAGGTTTTATTCCATCTTCCAAGGTCTCCTCAGACGGAGGACATTATCCCCATGCCGACATTCTGAAGTGTCAGGGTGGGCAAAACCAGAGAGGGTGGAGGAAGGCAGGACTGGAACATACCTAAAGTCTATGAGGGGAACACATGTTAATGAGAAAAAGAAAAACCATAATAGTATGCAATGTGAATGTGTATTTAGACATGTTTATTTACAAATACTACTTAAGTTTTTCTTCTGGAATGTGGCAGAGTGTAGGTGGCCTACCTGTCCTTGAAATAAGGGGCTCCCAGGTGTCCCATGCATGATACGTTTATCTACGGCTAGGTTTTTATTTGGTTTTGTATTCTGGGACCTTTAGTCCTATTTTCCAATTGAAATATCAAGACTACAAGTCCCAGAGTGCAAAAAGTAAGACTGACTGGATGAGCTACTCACGCATGGACCTCAGAAACTTGACAGCTCTGGAAATATCTGGTAAAAGATGCCTCAAACGCTCTGCTTGTCGGAGATTTGTAAAGGAAGAATCTGTTTTAAAAATTGTTACCAGCATTGCTGAAGTTCAACATGGTGGCAGGTGAGAGCTAACACACCTGAAACTACTTCATTCCATTCCTCACTGCAGTGATACTGGATAAAGTTAGTCCGGCAACCCAGACAAGTACTCCCTTGATTTCCCATTCTATGAAATAAAACCTGCCCAGGTCTTGTCTTGCACACAACAAGGAGATATCTATTGCTCGTTCACTTCCTTTGATCGCCACCCTCTTCAGGTGCTTTCCAGTTTCATTCATTAAACATCACACATAGCTGTCAACAAGTCTCAGGTAGTGAATTTAAGCCATTCCTGACTTTTTAGCCCACAACACTAAGCTTCTGTGATATGTAGGCTTGTTCCATAATTGGAAGAATTAAAGTCCCAGCATGTCCAGAGCAGTGACCTCCAAAAGCAATGCTGGCTGAAAGTCCCTCGCATGACATAATTCCAGCCGACACCTGTGATCACACAAACACAGAGATATTGCTGGACAATTTATTGCCACCCTGAGAAACCACCTCTTAAAGGGGCCATCTAGAGAACAGAAAAGAACAATTCTCTTCTCCAAGTCCTGCATCACTAACAACGACCAACAAGCATTCCTGAGTGTTTCTTTGTTTCATGATGTCAGCCTTTTTGAGACATATTGTCACATCATTCACCTGACTGTTCCGTTAATGTGCTTACAGTCAGGGGAGTGAAACAGAAATGTACCGTCGACCTCCCCCTTGAGTGCACACATTTTCAGGTGTTTTTCAGCCCAGATCAGCACACACCACAAGAAACAGGCCTTTCAATTTCGCCACGTTGCCAGTGTCCATGCATGATTGAGTAACTCATCGAGCCCTGGTTAATAATTTGCATATTGAGAGTTGTATTCCTAATTTTATAATGGGATAAAAGGGGACTACAAATCCCAGAATGCAAGAAGAAAACCCAGACTGGATGAGGTACTCGTACATGGCTCTGATAAACTTGAGAGCTCTGAAGAAGGGACAATGCAGTGTCAATTAACCCTCTGTGTCTATTGATGCACAGTGCATACTGGTGGGGTTAGAATAGGACTCTATGACACGTGGAGGCCTCACAGTCCTACATTTTGCAATCACTGCATAAGTCCATTCTGAGACTTGTAGTCTTTGTTTAGTTCAGCTGGCCCATCAGGCAGTGCCAGACTGCCCTGCCTGAAAAGCCAGTCCAGCCCTGAGCAGAAGTGGAGAAACCCCACAGTTACTTTCTCTTTGAACACATTTCTAATTAAGAGCAGCATGAATGGTAGCTATGAATCATAGCTACCAAGCTGTCCATTGTCATTTTAGTAACAATTTGCCTATCCTGGCTCATTAACCAATAACACTCGTCTTGCTGTTTTTTGAGGCTATACACAATTTTAAAATAGAAACGTCAAGCCTACAGTGAACTATGGCGTTGGCAAAAAAGGCAGTTATAGCTCAAACTTCTAACAAGCTCACAGGTTTTCCACATCCATGTATGAGCAGCTCACCCCTTCAAGGTTTTTTCTTTGCCTTCTGGGACTTTTAGTTCTGTTTTTATTATGGGATCAAAAGGACTACAAATTCCAGATTGCACAGAAAAATGATCTGGGCCAGCTGAGCTTCTCCCACATGGACCTGAAAAACGTGGGAGCTAATTCAACATGGCACTGGGTCGCTAGATGATTCTGACACAGCCATGGCCTGTTCCTGTGCACATGCACAGACAGGGGCTTTGCGCCCGATCAACAATCTGCAGCATGCATGCTAACTCTGTGAGTTAGAGCAGGCACTGCGATATGTGCACTACAATTATGGGGGGGTGGGGGCAGGGACCAGCAATACCAGTCACCACCTTGACTAGAAAGGTAAAATAATGCAGGAAACCCCTCAATGGTGGGATACTTCATTGTAAGTCGCTACCTTACACTGCATGGTGGGGGTGTTGAATGGGTGGAGCATGAGTGTTCCCACATATCCACCCATACATTCTGACGCATTCCCAGATTTACCAACACTGATAGATCTGGGAATGCATCAGATTTGTACCATGGTGCAAGGGTGCCTGCATTGACGCTAGGCTGCACTGAGTGTGCAAGCACAAGGAGAGGACACTAATGTGCCATATCTTGATGGCCATGGTGCATTACTGTCCTCTCCCTTTCATGCAGAGCATTGCATCAAGGTATCGTGCTGTGTTGAATTATGTGAAAAATTATAAATCTGCCCCATAGTTTTGTGAGTGGTCCAAAATGACGCAATACCCAGAGACAACAACTGAGCTGCAACTATCAATGATTCTTCATTGCGTATCAACTATTTTTCATTTGATATGGTAAAATAGAATGAATTAAAAATGGGTCCAGAGGCAACCAATGTATTTTTTAAATGTGCACAGGATACTAAGTTTATAAATAATGGTTATTTCCAAAACTCTGGTTTTGGGGATACCCATAATTGGAATCAGAGGACTCTTTCCAGATGTGGTCTTTCCTGCATACTGGTTTGAGTTTAGAAGCTGCAAATGAATATAAATTAATTTGATAATAACAAATGTTCCATTATTCTATGTTCCCATGCTTCTACCTATAAAAAGGTAATCAATTTGTATAGGTGTAATTATCGGCCGTGGCAGGGAAGGCTCCAAAATGCAACATGGAGACATCAAATTTACACCTTGAAATATGACCCAATTTGGTAATGTGGGTAGCTGAGGACTTTAGCCCAAGCTCAGGCTAAATTTACCAAACTTCTCTGAAAAATAGGCATCCAGGGAAGTCTAGTCACATGGGGGGTATTGTTGTTTTTTGGGAGAAGTATGGGACTGCTGGCTGGTAGCAAGTTTATGGATCCCCATAGCTTAGTCAATGTTTGACGTTTGCAGGGCATTCTAGTGGAGAAAACTTAGCGGGATCCATACAAGCCACAACACCCTGATTTTGACAGGGTCTCTAGGTTTCGGAAATGCTGCATGTTTATAGGGTTCCCTGGTTTCCAGCTAACCCAGAGCCTAAACATTGCTGCCTTTCATCACAGCAAGTGAGAGAAAATTGGGATTTACCTCCTCTCTGCCGGCCCATATGTCAAAACTATGGCCAAAAGAATCCACATTTTTTTCTCACTTGCTATGAGAACAGTGATGCTCTAGGCTACAGAGATAAAGAAAATCTGTCTAGACTTCAAGGATGGGATAGGCCTAACACCTGGGCAAGCCATCCCTATTTCTACCTTTTATTACCAAAGAATATCTATGGAGTTTAGTGGGCTTTCTGCCCCGTGGGTGGTGGGGCCATGCAGAAAGACTGTGCTGTCCTTCTTGGGGTGGGGTCATAGCCCGATGCGAGGTTGGGCCACCTCTAACCTTTTTTTAAAAAAGATCTCTGAAGTTCAGTAAGCTTTCTGCCCCGCTTGCGGGATTATTAGAATACATCACCCAATTGTCCTTTCAGAGGGCTAGATAAACTGTTCCCCCCCCAGTGTTTAGTGGGTGGATCCATGTTTAGAGATTGCAGTCCAGGGGTAATCCTACAGCAGGGATCCACAAGGGAGAGGTATCGCTGGAAAGGGAACATTGTCTTGTAAAAGACAATCAGATCTATGACTTTTGGAGATATTTTACAACTAGGGCTGCCTATAACTTTCATCCTTCTTTCAGGCTCTGGAGATCAGATCACTGAATTTGAAGAGAGCAGCTCTTCTGAAGGGGCTCTTTAATCATCAAGCCAAGAGTGCAATCATCTTACTTCAACATCTTTGTGGTTCCAAAGATCCCAGGCGGTATGAGTGGTTCTTGTCCCCAAAAAAGAACACCTTCCAGAAAATGATCCTGTCTAATCTCTAAGAAGATACCCATGCATTACTTTCCAACAGTTTTCTTTCATCAATGTTTACAGTTCAACCAATTTAGTACACATTTGGCCCGGTGCCTTTAGTCATAAATGTATTCATTTATGAAATACATGACGATAAGTGTATCTTAGCACCCAGGTGTTTGGCTCTCTCCTCCAGTGGCAATTCTCATTAAACAGCTATGAACAGTTTCCATGTCCCATGTATACCACCATCTATGTTCTACTTTCTACTGCTACGTCTTCAAGGCACTGGGGTTTATAGATAAATGCCCCCATATTCCTATATACCATCAGTACTAGCGGTACCTAAGGTTTGCTTTGAAAAGTAAGCATTTCTAATTCACTCCGCTTCCATTGAGCTTTACTATGGGTCCACATCTGTGTACAAAGATCTTGGTCTCAGTGGCAGCTCTCTGTACAAGCGTGATTTAACTATTTACCCACCTATGGGGGCTGGCTCCTGCATGCCCTATCCCATTTAATGGTAGATGTAACCTAGGTTTTTAATCAGCTGGATAAAGTCTCACTTGCCCCCATCTTATCACTTGCTATTTATTGCATTTTAGCTCCGGGTATTCAAGGTAATAACTTAGGGTGCAGGGCCATCTGATGGCATGTCTTCATAGTTCTACTGACATATCTATATTTGTTTCATGTTAGCCAATTTGATTAGCATTGAAAAGTGGTTTTACCCAAAGATATTGTATCATGCAGTCTTGAATCAAACAAATATTCTTGTGGCACAAGTAGCGCATGTATCAACATACTCATTCCCAGGATCTGTTCAGTTTGGCCTTCCAATTGCTGTCTGGGAGAAGCAATTTAAAAGCAGACTCTGTTCCAGAAAATTATGAGGGCTTTGTGCAATTTCCAGAGATCCTCTTGTCAATCAGTTCCCACCTCAATGCCTACATCCTAGTGTTTCTATGAGAATTTGAGATTTCAGATTTGGGAGTGGACACAATAGTATCTGCAAAGCTTGTAAATATGACTTTCCCCCATTTCTCCTCATTCCTCAGGTTCTGATCAAGATTATGACATTTTCCAACAGACCCATCTACATTTTGAAAACTGTAATGAGAAAGAGTAGAGCCAGAAGAGGGTAGGGTTACCAGCAAATAATCTAAGCGATTGTGCAGATTTTTAGATGGAATCGGCCAGTAAACAGATATCAAAGACGTAAAGTCCAGTTCACATTTTAAAAGACCTATCTGTTGCATGTCGCTATATGGGCACTGGGCTCCGAATCTACCCAGCATCAGCAAATAGGGGAATTCCATTGATTATACTAAAATATCAGTTGATATTAACACACAGTAGACAGCAATAAAATCTTCCAGATGCAGGTGAAGTAAACTGGAATGTTCTCCAAGGCAGTACAGTAGATGTCCAGAGCAACATAATCCAGCAACTGGATCAAGAAGAAGCCATTTGGAGCTGGTCAACTGAAATTCCATCAGAGACTGCAGCATGGGAATACAAATTGTGCTGTTTTTAAATAAACAAATCAAAAATAGGCTTATCAGATAAAGAAAATATAAGGAAGTAATGTATTCACTTATTTTCGTGCCATTCTGTGGCATAGTGGATAATGGGTCACAAGACATGCTAACCTGGACTTTTGACAATTAAATTTTGAGTCCACTGTCTCACAAACTGACTGATTTCCTAAAATGTAAAGCTTACCAAAGAACAAGATTTGGTCAACTGCCATATCAAATTGCAAATACAATGTATCAACATATATTTCATAAAAATGAAGTATGTCTTTATGCATTAAAACATATGCAAACATTCTAAAATATTGAAAAACATGTGAAGATGGTATAATTTTTCCAAAGGTTTCAGACACTTTCCAGTTTCCGAGCCTGGCAAAGACAGATGCAGCAGGATAAAACAAAACTATTCTCCCCCTACTATGGTACATTGAGGCTAGGCTTGCCCCTGTAAAAAAAACAATCAGGGCTAGCTTTGAAAGTCAGACTGTGAACAAAGAGAGGTATTCCTCTACAGTACACAATACAGTTAACATCATTGGGCAGTGGGATACTGAACTCCATAAATGATTATTTTCAAAAAGTGTTGTAACAACAAAAACAAACTAACAAACACTAAAATTCCCTAAAAACATAAATTGTGGTTGGCGTATTGACCCACCGAATAGTAAAAGCTATTCAGGATTTGAGAATACTGACAATGAATATCTGGAAGACATATTTGAATACAATGAATTTCAGTGCATTTTATTTGCATACTTGGTGGTTAGCCTAAAAAGCCAACAGCTTAGTGGTCTACCAGCCAAGGTATGATACAAACATTGTAAGAAGGTGTGAGCATCATAGAGCACATCCCATATTCTTTGCCAAATGCAGACTCGTATCAGGGTCCTGTTTCTTTCTGAAATAAAGGAGTTTGCGTGGAAGGATAGACCGAAAGGGTCGGACAGCAGTGAATTCACAGAGGTCACTTTTCACCTGGATGTTTCACCCACATCTAATTATAACCTCTCTTGGCCTAACTTCAGAATCTTCATATTAATGTTACCCATCAAGGTGTCATTAGAAGTCACTGACTTCATGTGTAACTTAGCAACTAACCTACAGAAGTGCTAAGAATGTACAGATGTGCTAAGGTTTGTAGTCACAGGCGTGCCTATGACTCACAACACTAGTGGTAATGGGGTAACCCAGTGTCCCTCAGCACCTGGGCATTAGTGAGAAATCTACAGTGATTGCTGTCGGGTCA
Source organism: Calotriton arnoldi (assembly GCA_963921515.1). Classification (NCBI taxonomy): domain Eukaryota; kingdom Metazoa; phylum Chordata; class Amphibia; order Caudata; family Salamandridae; genus Calotriton; species Calotriton arnoldi. The sequence continues at coordinate 205,699 of CAWUFW010000721.1, forward strand.
AACAATTGCTTCGTTGGTTATGTTGGACTAAAGTTTTGAGCCACTCAATTAATTCATCTTGAGCTCAGAAGAGTCCCGAAAACACCCCAAATTATATGAATAAGAATACACGTGCAATGTACATGTCAACAATCATTGTTTTTATGTATGCAAAATATTTGAACATATATGGCTGTCACATATATTGGTCTGTCCTTTAGTAATTATTCATGTCTTCCTTAATTGCCCTGGTGATAGTTATTTCAGCCTTTGGGCGAGGGGACTGAAAGACATGGCCTAGAGACACATTAACGTTTCGACCCAAGATTGTGCGCAATTCACAAGGCGTCACAGCGGGTCTTCATCCGGACTGACAGTAAGGGCAGCCAAACTAACTAATACGTGGATGGGATCCTACGTATTGAGGGTCGAGGATTGCGTGCACTATGCGTAGTTGATATCCTGAACTGTAGGAAAAAAACTCCACAGTGGGTAGGAGTTTTGAAAAGAGGATAATATCATTCGGAGGCTTTAGGCCTACTTATGTGGAGTCTGAAAAGGCACCAAAACTTGGGGTGAGAGCATGTTGACGTTAGAGAATTCTAGGTATGTAATGAGCACGTGTCCCAGAGCGTCTTACCTTCTTGGCGACGCAACTTTTTAAATCAACAGGTGAGTGTCCATTACTAGATGCCAGTAGGATCAATTGCTTTAAGATGTGTAGAGGTCTTGGTTTATGAGCGAGGATTAAATCATTCTGCTCTGTCGGGTCCGGGCAACTAATGCTGAAAGCCACAAAACTTTAGTCCAACATAACCAACGAAGCAATTGTTTGACCCGACAGCATCCACTATGACTCAAAACATGCAGTCAACTATTGAGGCTCAATCAACAATGACTTGTACATATAGGGTCTAATTCACAAAGGGCCTTCACACTTGTGGAGAGGGCCCCGCAGTCATGGGGGAGTCTCCACACTCTATGGGCAGAATCTCCACAATGATAATTCTCATTGTGTAGATTACGCCCGCGTGCAGAGACTCCCCCACAACTGCGGGACCTTCGCCACGAGTGTGGAGGCCCTTTGTGAATCAGGCCCTATATGTAGTTAGTTCACGTACCTTTCCTTCATCCTTAACCCATAACGATCCAATGCACTTCTTTTTTCTTTGGAAGTGCAACAGCATGCTAATGACTTTCCAATCAATATGGAAATCTCTTTTCATTTGCTTTTCCTATTGATTTGCCCAGTCATTCACATATAGCACAATATGTCACGTTGAGGTCAGCGTTATAAAACCTGGAAATCATTCACAAGAGGCCTGCTGCTGTCAGCAGGACTTCTGCTAAGCATATTATCATGAGGTGCCATTACCGGTCACATGAGGCCATCTTGTTGCTGCTGAAGTGATTTATTGTTTTCTTACGACTATGGAGCCTGCTGCTCGCCCAGTGATTGCCTCACCTCTGCAGGCACACCAGCCTTCACAAATGTCATTGGGGCAGGAGCCGCCTCCCACCCATGACCCCGGAGGTGGGGTCATGGGTGAGACTTGACTGCTTAAAGTCGCAACATTTTAAGAAAGCCTCTTACTTAACAAGGCAAGCATGCATATAGCCAATAGGCGTGTCTTTAGTGGAAGATCGATGAAGTGTGAATTTGTGAAGGAAGTAGAATGAAGTATTTTAATATTTTTCTACACTTCTATTTTAAGAAGATATGGGCATGCATTTAATTTAGGGAATTCAGAAGTGAAAAACTGGTAATACGTTTTGAGAATTTTTGTCCTGTCATAGTCAAGAGGGGTGTACAAATGTGTGAATGGAAGGTGAAGAGCGGTGTGCATTTAAGGTCACGGGCAGTGGAGACCTTTTTTGGAACGCACTGTTGGTAGCTTGAGAAAGTAAGTGACAGCTCTTCAAGCAACACCCCTACCACGTTCAAATACAGATAGTAAAAAAAAAATTAAAAAATGTAAATCCGTATTTGTAAAGCGCAAACTACTCACCCTTACCTTACGGGTCTCAAGGCGCTGGGGGCCGTTGTGGAAATTAAGTGAGCTATTGCCCAGCTGAGCTATTGCTGAGCTGAGCTGCCACCAGAGCCGGGGATCGAACCGTGAACCCCAGGTTCCGGAGTCAGACACCCTGGCCGCTGCACCACACCTCTCCACTCCTTTGACAACTCAGGCACTAGGCTGGTAGATGGCCTCCTAGCACTCCAGCTGAACTTTAACCCCTTCACTCCCACTCCCCACCTCACCCTCCACCCCCTTCCATCTTTGTAATTGTACCCACTCCACTATTGAGCACTCCTTTGCCTTGCAGCTGGATTCAGGGCGTAACTATCAATGGTGAAGTAGGTGCAGTGGCACCTGGGCCCAGTAGTGTGAGAGGCCCACTGCACCCCATCTATTGCTTTTCTCGACTGCCAAACCAGGGAGAAGAGGGGCCCATTTTATTTGCTTGCATTAGAGCCCATGACATCATGACTACATATTCATGCCATGTATATGCACATATATACATATATACAGTGTATTTCATATGTCAGTCTAAACATTGAGTCCAAAATTTAGTATAAATTAAGTATAAAATAAATAAAATCTGCATTGCTATGTCAATGACATCAAGCTCGAAAATTCTATCAAAGACAAGTCCCGAATACGAGTAGGAATGGCCCAAGTGGAAGAATCGACCCAATCACATGACTTTAGAACAGTCCGTCTCTTAAATGACCGTCTTTATATTCCAATATCACTCCCTACTCTATGCACAGGCTATTTCCTCAGGATATCATGCCCAGGATTCAAGAGGCCACTGTTATCGACTATGAGGGGGCATGCGTGCTGCTCCCTTAGGTGAGCTATTTCCCCGTACCCACCATCAGTACAACAACTTGGAGCCTGTCTTATCCTATCCTATTTAATATTCTATAATCTTATACAAAATATCACATGGCATATGAAATGTGCCAGGCCAGTTCCTTAGACAGTTATACAACACGATCCTTTCAAAAACAAAACATAGCATGCCAAATAGTAATTATTTTCACTATAATATTATCATCCACCATATTTAGGTGACGTTCATCAGTGGCAATATTGCAAATCAACCTATTGTCCTGAGTAGTGGGCATTCAACACCTACTCAGTATTATAGTTGACTTAAAGTAGGGATCTAATTTCCCATGTTCAAAACCCATTTTCGAAATCAAAGAAATTTCTAAAATGGGTTTGTGACTAGATAGCAAATCGCAATTTGCGATGGACTTGGTGTGGGAGTCCCTTCCAAATTGCGATTCGGTAATAAATGTATCAATGGTTCACAAACCATTGAAAATTCTAACTCAAAAGTTGGGGTGGTAACTTATTCCCTTTGTGAATTGAGGTGCAAGATTCAGGGCAGTAGGCAGGGGTGCAGGAGACCACTGCCAACTCTCATTGAAACCGTTCAAAAATGAAGAAATAAAAAAGTTAGCCTTGTTTCCTTTAAAGAAATCAGGCTGCTTTAAAAGAAAAAGATAAGGGGGCGTGGCTTGCGCCCAAGGAAGATGGCGGCGTTTTCCGGACCTGGCAAGTGACGGCGTTATGACGATGGGATTTTCCTAGGCAAATACACGGCGTACGCTCCCTATCTTCTACGAGCAGATGTCGGAGCTGTTGCTGCACCCACGGAGGTGAATTGCAGAGTTTCTCCCGACGAAGAACTGAAGTTGTGGCGCTCTTTTCTCCCGCAACCGGACAGAGGCGTCGGCCGCCATTTTGTGAATGTTCGCGACCTGAGGTACGCGCGCATGTAACGCGCGGCCTATTTTCTTGAAGTCTCAAGTTTCTGCACAGAAGGCGGCACTGTTGGACTATTCTGAGGTAATAGAGTCTTTTACGGACGCCTCATTTGCATTGCTGTATGCTCGAGTCCCATTGTGTTACATGAGGACAGCTTCTGCGCCATACGTGGAGTGGAGGGCAGTCATTCGTGTCCACACTACAAAGCAGGATATGGAGTATGTATCAAAATACACTGACTGAGACTGAACTGTTTTGAGCTATGTCCATGGGTAATCTACAGCATATCAGCATGCTATGCTGGAATCCTTCCAGGTTGTGATTTGATGGGCGCTATCCGAATCCTCCCAGCTCAGTATTCACCTTATGTTTGAATGGCTCCCACTTTACAACTTTCTTCATAGACTGTTTCCGTTTCCACTTTTTTCTCTCGATTGTAAATGACTTTACATATAAAACGTGGTTCATCTCAATTTCCTTCAATTAATACTCAGTCACATGTGCGCTTTTCAAATATCTTTATTCAATTGTTCGATGTATGCCACAATTTCTATGTTATTCAACTTATGTTTTTCTTCTTTCAAATGATATTAATGACATGAGCAGTTGTGCTATTGAAATTCAATAATTGTGAGAGCTCGGAATGAAAAATTTTCGTCAGTGTTATTTCTAACACACATCTCTGGTCTAAAACATCAAACTGCTTCATTTTTCAAAATGGAAATGTCTCAAGTTTCCTCACTTAAAATGGCGTCTCCATCTCCTGTTGCAGCCTCTTCAGCAGTTACTAAAGTAACCTCTAAAAGACCGAAAAAAGATCCCCCCTCACCGCCAAAGCAGACCTCATCGGTCTCCATGGATCTACTTTTGGAGGAGATCCGAGCCTTAAGACCATTTGTTGAAGAAACCAATACCAAAATACAATTCCTCACAGATGGTTGGGAGAAACTAGAAGAAAGAGTTATCAAGGTTGAGCATAATGTTGAGACGCTGAATTCATCATACGCTAAAACAGAAGTTCTTCATTCTCAAGTCACAGCTCTGCAGAAACAGGTTGAAAACCTTGAAAACAGGAATAGGAGGAATAACCTCCGCATCTATGGCATAGCAGAAGGTTCAGAAGGGCCAGACGCAATTTCCTTCTTCCAAAGAGTTTTACCAACAATGCTTAATTTACCTGAAGGCACCACTCTCAATATTCAACGCGCACACCGTCTCGGTCCGACGCACTCAGCTTCTTCCAGCATAAGGAAACCGAGAGGATTTATCCTGTACTTTTTGGAATTCACAGATCTTCTCAAAGTTCTAAAAGCAGCCAGGCTCATGAATCGGATCTCTTTCTCAGGACACCAACTATTCTTCTCACAAGACTATGCTAAACCCACAGCAGATCGACGCAGAGAGTTCCTTGCAATGAGACCAGCGCTTCGTTCCATTGGAGCTCGTTTTGGTTTGTTTCATCCCTGCATTTTCAAAGTTACCTTCAACAATAACACCACAGTATATGAAGACCCAACCAAGTTAAAAAGTTTTCTCAATATTCATTCTTCAAACCGAATGGACACCATGAGTACTCAGTTCAATTGAAAAGTTGTTGTATGGTTTAACTCTAGGCAGTTTCTTTTACTAATGTTCTCCTTTTATATTTTTTGCTTCTTTATTTAACTATGTAACCCAGGTTACATAAAGCTGTTTTGGATGGCATGTTTTAGTATATATTTTTAAATTTTAGGTTACTAGTTTGTAATTTGCCTTCCTCTATTATAATATCTTATAGTATAATTTGATAATGTTAACTATATCTTCTTTTTACAGGTTTCGTTTCAGTCTGTCCAATTCGTACGTCATATATGTTGTTTCATCCTGAAGTCTTCCCAGCCTCATTTCGTGAAGTCTGGATGTCCCATCGTACCATGTGGCCTCACCCCCTCCCCACCCCACTCATTGTTTTGAGTTCTATGTAGGTATGTTCTCTTTACTCTTATTTTTTCTTATTGCATTCGCATCATTTTTATTTCTTTACCCTTCCTGTTCCCAGTTTTTTATTTGTACATTGTTTCCTTCCTTCCTTATATCCTTTTGTATTTCACGTATATATGTATTATCTTCGTACCCAATTTTCTTATATTCATCATTCCTTCCTACATTGTGTCCTTTATCTCTTTCTCTTCTTTTATTTTATTCTTTCTTTCTTCTTATATTGGTTTTCACATCTATTATCTTCGTACATATTATAAACTTTCTTCAAAGCCTTTATTTTTCGATTACTGTTGATTTTCTTGAAAAAGCTATTTTTAACGTACATACTTTTACTGGTCCACTTATGTCTTTAATTCTTCTAATCGATACATGTCTCTAAAATTTATCTCATGGAATGTCAGAGGCTTGAATTCCCTATTAAAAGACAGAGAGTCCTGTCCCACTTATCAAAGTTAGACGCCAATGTCGCATTTTTGCAAGAAACTCACCTTACTGAAAGCGAGTCACTAAAGCTTCAAAGAAATTGGGTTGGTGAGGTTTTTTTCTCGCCAGGAGACGGGAAAAGAAATGGGGTTATAACTCTCTGTCACAAGGCATTGAAGGCGCAGCTTGTTTCTCAGGAGGCTGACACTGAAGGTAGATGGATTTTCACAAATTTATTGTTAGGGACGACCTCACTATCCCTACTTAACATTTATGCTCCTACTAATGGTGATGCAAGCTTTTGGACACGCATTTCTCAATTATTACTCAAGTATCCGACAGATAATTTCATCCTTGCAGGCGACTGTAATCAAGTGATGGATCCGTTTCTTGATAGAAACTCTAGTTCCCACTTTCACTCAAATGCAGTGCATAAAGCTTTCATACAGACTATTAAACAAAGAAATGTATTAGACTCATGGCGCCTTTGCAACCCATCCACAAGAGAATACTCCTTCTTCTCCCACCCACACCAGACTCAATCCCGAATTGACCACATTTTTCTTTCACGAAACGTTGCCCAATCCTTACGCTCTGCTGATATAGGTCCCATACTTATTTCAGATCATGCACCTGTTTCGATCCAACTAGACCTTTTGAATCATTCCACATCAACGAAAAAGTGGCGTTTTAATAACTCTTTACTTCTCGACCATAAGTTTAATTCATCTTTTGTTTCCTTCTCTCAAGAGTTCTTCTCTATTAATCTAACGGAAGATCTATCCTTTCATACTATATGGGATGCTTTTAAAGCCACTGCTAGGGACTTCATTATTAGATTTGTATCAAACAAACGCAAAGATTTCCGCAAATCCCATAATACTCTTCTTGATAAAATCAAAAAGCTCGAACATTCTTTTTATACTTCTAAGTCAAAAGATTCTCTTAAAGACCTCATTAATGCGAAGATAGCATTCAATGAAGCGACTACTAAACATGCTTCCTTATATCTACTAAAATCCTCTGCAAAGTATTATGGAGGCCAGAATAAATCGGGCAAACTCTTAGCTAATTATTTAAAAATTAAACAACAAAAACTTCATATTGGCTCCATTATAGATGACAATCAAATACCAAAACTCAAAGACTCTGACATTCTTCAAGAATTTGTTCACTTCTACAAATCCCTTTATACACCAGAAAATACACCTCCTGATACAGATATCTCCCAATACTTTTCCACTATTCAAAACACATCAATCCCCAACTGGATCTATCATCACTGGAATCTGATCTCACACAAACAGAATTATTCAATGCTCTACAGACTCTTAAAAAAGACAAAGCCCCTGGCCCTGATGGCTTTACAGTGGAATTTTATTTACACTTTGCTCATTTATTACTCCCACATTTACACACTCTTGTTTCTTCCTTCATAGCCTCAAATAAATCCATTGGTTCTTTCTCTGAAGCTTTGATCTGTCTATTACTGAAAACCGATAAAGACCCACGCTTTTGTAAAAATTATAGACCCATTTCCTTAGTCAATGTGGACTATAAAATATTCTCCAAGGCTTTAGCTTTAAGACTAGAACCACATCTTCCCCTAATACTTGGCAAGGAACAATCAGGTTTTGTCAAAGGACGAAATATTACCGATAACACACGTTTATTCTTCGACATTATCTCCAAATCATCACATTACTCCGATTCACTAGCAGCAATTGCATTAGATGCAGAGAAAGCTTTTGATCGGGTTTACTGGCCATTTATATTCCACGCTCTTAAGTGGTTCGGTTTCGGACCAAAAATGATATCCCTAATTGCCTTACTTTACTCAGAGCCCAAAGCTGCGATCTCAGCTAATGGTCTTATCTCTCCCTACTTTAATCTTAAAAGAGGAGTTCGTCAAGGTTGTCCCTTATCACCCTTTCTTTTTAATTTAGCTTTAGAACCATTCCTGTCAAAAATCCGCCAAAATCAATCTATCACCGGCTTTGTCTCAGACCCCCGACAAATTAAATTAGCAGCATATGCTGATGATATTTTAGTCTTTCTCTCCCAACCACAGTCTTCACTCACAGCCTTTTTAGGAGAAGTGGAAGATTACGGTCTAGTGTCAGGATATAAATTAAACAGAGGGAAGTGCGAGATATTACCTTTAACTAAATATACCTTCAAAGATGATTTTAAGATCTCTAACTTCACCTGGAATTCTAAACATATAAAATATCTAGGCATCTGGTTCTTGTCCTCTATTAAAACATCCATCTCTCTAAACATAGATAAATATCTTGACAAACTTAAGGCACTAACCACAAGATGGCATCCCTTACATCTATCTTGGTGGGGTCGTTTAGACACCATTAAGATGATGCTGACACCTTTAGTTCTATACATTCTCTCTAACACACCAATTTCCATTCCATCTAATTCTTTTAAAAGAATCAATTCCATTCTCACCTCTTTTTTATGGAATGGTAAAAAACCAAGAATGGCATTACAGAAATTAACAAGACCAAAATCCGAAGGTGGAGTTAACTTCCCCACTTCTCTAATTACCACAAAGCCTTCCAACTTAGACAATTATCACACTGGATCAATACTCAATCCGAAAATAGGCCTCTTTGGGTTGATCTCGAACTTTCTTTTTTAACCCCTTTCTCATTCCAGGAATATCTTTCCTTTACCCGAAAACCACAAAAACTTTCTACTCCCATACTTAAACAATCATGTAAACTATTATCTATCGCACCCCATTTAGTTACACACAACTCAGATTCTTTTCTTAAATCCACAATTTGGCATAATAAACACATCCTTATCAAAGGGAAACCTATACACTGGAAGGTTTGGAGGAACAAGGGTCTACTTTGGGTACACCAATTTTTTGATCTAGGCTCACCCATTCCATTCACACAAATACAAACTTTATATCAGTTACCCTTCTCCTTTAAATCAAAATTTCTGACCTTGCAGAAGGTATTAATTGAGGCATATGCTAAACTTCAAACCTTACCCTCTACACAATCCCAACCCCTCTTCCCATGGCATCATCTTCTACTCATAAACCCCAAAGCTTCGAACATTTATTCTCATCTAATGGAACCTCCTGAGAACAGACAGAAGACCAAACTAGAACTCTCATGGGAATCCGATCTTAAAACAAATTGGCCTGTGACTTTGTGGAATAAAATCTGGTTAAAACTCAGGAAATCTTCTAGAGCCGCTAGCACAACACAAACACTTTTCTTTCTTTACAATCGATTGTTTTTCACTCCAATGTATCTTAATAAGATACATAGCACAAACCCTAACACATGTTGGTCATGCTCCCAAAGTGAAGCAGACCTTAAACACATGCTATTTACATGCACACATGTCTTTCAGTTTTGGGAAAAAGTCTGGCACCAAATTAATATCATTTTTCATACTACAGTGCCCTTATCCCTCACCAACATTTTCCTAGGTAGTTTAGCACCGGAATGGGACAAAAGTCACTCCCAGCTCAGACTCATCGACCTGTTACTGGCTGTAGCGTTTCAACAGATTTCAAAACATTGGAAAGACTCCTCCAAATTGTCCTATTTAGCGTGGTGGTACGCAGTATGTCATAATCACCGCCTAGATACAGCTCTAGTCCACCCTATCTCCCTAGCTATGAAAAGGTTACACCTCTGGTCCCCCCTTATAGACTTTCTAAACACAGCAGCAAAAAACGCTTCCTCCCCTGAGCCTTCAATACAAGAAGTTACCAAGCCTCCCTGACTTCCTAATGTTTATTTGTATATAATTCTACCTACTTTATCAATCCCTATAGTATCCTCTTTAATTTTATATATGGACATATGCAGCTATATGTATTGCTTCTGAATTTATGAATGTATTCATATTATCTTCTACGTTACACTTTAATGCCTTGAAGGTTTTTTATATATTAACAACACTCTCAAGTATTCCTTCATGCTTTCAGATATTGTTAAATGACTGTTTGTACGAAATATTGTTTATGTAATAATTTTAATTCTTCAATAAACCTTTATTTGAACTTTTAAAAAAAAATTAAAAAAAGATAAGCTTTCATTTTTCAAAAGCAATCACAGGGATCGTGGTCCACTGGCACTTTCAGGCCACAATCCCTGTGATGGTAGCAAATAGAGTGAGTAGCAATTTGCGGCCTGCCTAATGAATTTTCATTAGGTAGGTCAGACTGCAACCCAGTCTAAAATGGAATTTTGCAAACCAACCTATTAGTACGTAGGTCAGTTTGCAAAATAGGATACTGCCACAAAAAGACTGGTCACAAAATGCTACCACTTTTTGCAACCATTCTCTTGATACATCTGACCCTAGGTATTACCTATTGGCATTTGCTAGGATTTGGTTTTATCTGGAATTACATTTTCAAGAATTCCTCAATTCTGATTCATGCTATCTCTAAATATCTCGTCAACGCATATTGCATTGCTACACAGGCAAATGACAACATATATGGGTAGCTCCTTTAACAAGTTTGAGATTTTATTTTTTATTTTTAGGAAGGAAAATTGTAAAACGGACACAAATAAGGAAAATGTAGGTGATTTTTCTCACTTTCATCTTCAAGGACACATTCTGAAGTCTGGTGTAATATTGGCCCACTATTTGGACCTACTCTGAATTTAAAGAGACATTCCTTATATTTTGACATTTGCCTAAACATAATTCCATGCACAGAATGCATTTGGTCTCATAAGGTGTAATTGCCATTGACGCCTCCCTCTTCTGAAATAGATCTTTCACAATGTGTTTCTGATTGTCCCAGAAGGTCACAAGCTTGACTGCAAATGCCATCGTAATGTGAGCCTGAACATTAACCCCCTGGGTCAGTCCAAAAAAGAAAGGAAGGTGGTACTGAAAGCTACTCAACTGCTCAACACCCGGTTCTGGTTGTGGACCCACAGTAAGGGTTGACTGAGGTAAGCACAATGGACATACTTATTCTCTTGTACCCTCAATGTTAGGGCAGAACAATGTGATCATAATTCTTAGCTGTAAATTGCACTGGCTAAGGATACTGAATTGTAAACTTAGAGGACATCTTTAACTGCCTGTCAGAGCTTAGCTGAACAATAAATAGAGAGGAGCTTGGGCTCAGCATCCCTCAGCAAGTGGTTACTTTGGGTCAGTTTTGTAATGAATAGTAGGCTTCCCAAATGTAAATAAGCGTCTTTATTGAAGATGATGACCCTGATGTGGTGTTCCCCTTTACAGCCAAGCGGCTATCTGTGGAGTTGGAATGTCACCACATTCAACAGAACAGAAACTAGAACTTTCAATAAACATTCCAAGGTTTACAAATTATGCAGATTATTTAAAGCTACAACACATCTTCCGCTTTAATATAAAAACAGAAACCTATATAATAAATGAAGAGATACAAATAAACAAAATAAACAAAATAAATCGGCACATGTGTATAGAAAGCCCAAAAGAGACCATGAATAATGACATTACATAATCACGTAGATATCCTGGAGGTCTGCTTAGTCTCCACAGACATGGTGCTTCCAGAGGTTCCACCCGTTACTCCACTATATTCCTAGCAGAACAGGAATCTCCTCCTGCTGTATCAATTCTCTGTGATCTCATCACATTCTCCAGCGGTCTTCTCAACATTTCATCATCATCCATCAACATAAAACTACCACACCCACCTTCCTGCTCATCTCTCCCTTCTATTTACCATTCCTGCTATATAAAGCAACCTTTTTCAAAGTCCATCTGTCACCATTTTTCAGAACAATATTCAAATCGTGCATTCCGCAACTTCAATAAACCTCTTATATTTTGACCAAATCGCTGACATTAATTCTAGCACCAATACCCTCTAACTCTACACACTCAGAACTTTCCTCACCCCAGAATGCTCTCATTCATGCCTGCGACATCTTAGTAGTTTCCTTTCTTCCTCTCATCACATCAAACAGAACCACATTTGTAACATTATTTTTTGTCATGCATTAAGTCCACACTAAGTCACTTACCATATTCTTGACATCAGACTTATTTGTCACTGCCATTTGGACTGCACACTTTACCATGTGGTTTGCTCTCTCCACCATACCATTAGCTTGTGGGTTATATAATGATGTATGAGAATGTGAAACAGCACAATACTCTAAAAGAAATTCATTCACTTGATGTTAACTGTGTGCTATTATCTGTGATAAGTTGGGAGAGATAAGCTGCCTCTTTAAAAACTTCTTCCAGAATTGTTATGATGGTTTTGGTTATTATTTTACAAAGAAATTTTACCACCAACCGTCTCTGGAGAATATATCAAACAAAACCATGGCAAACCTTAACTCCTCATTCACCCCTCCACAAGGGCCAATACAATCTAATCACACACTATGCCACAGTTTCCCAGGATTGGAAATTTCTCCTATGACAGATTGATTCCCACTTTCAATCTCTTCTCTACTTCTTTGCATTCAATTGATCTCTCAACCCATCCTGTGATATCATTGTATGTACCAGGCCACTAACAATTCTTACTCACCCTCTTCTTTGTCATTGTTTGACCTAGATGACCTTCATGCGCCAATTTAAATAGCTTCATTCTCAATCCTTAAGGTGCCACAAACATGTCATTCCTCAAAATAATTTTACCTCCCACTACGGACAAATCAGCCACAATATTGCAATATGGTCTAAGACTAAGGGCCTGATTACGATCTTGGCGGATGGGTAACTCCGTCACAAACATTATGGCTATCCCGTCCACAGTATTACAAGTTCCATAGGATATGATGGAATTGTGATGTGGTGAACGGGATATCCGTCACGTTTGTGGCAGAGTAACCCTGTCTGCCAAGATCGTAATCAGGTCCTAGGACTGAATCAGAACTTTCACTCTTGCACAATCTCAAAATCAAAAGGAGGACCCTCTGCAAAACTGGATCCTCATCCACTGCCCAATACCACTCCTCTTTAGGTATGGCACCCTGGCTCCCATCATTTATGACTGTCACACTTGTGACTGCCCCTTCCATTTCAAAGACCTCCACACCCTCTATATCTACATTTTACAAATGCGAAGGTAACTTAGAGAGACCTTCCACCTGAGCATTACGCCAACCCAGTATTAACTCAATATCATATTGGTACTGGAGACAGACGAGCTAATCTCGCTGAGCCTTTCCCTGCCTCTCCTGTTAACAACACTTTCATCAAAGGTTTATGATCAATGCTTAGAATCATAGGTAAGCAAACACAAGGAGATGACGGACGGAGTGCTGAAACTTTTCAGACACTCACCCCCAGTCACAGATCTGGGTTGAATCCATCATCGTTCTTTTTTTTTTTTTTAACACTTTATTTTCCATTTTTCAAAATACGAAGATATTATACATATGAAGTCGTTCACCAACATTTCAGAATACATTGTCAACCACATTTCTGTCAATGAGTATCCTAATTGGCAATCCGTGAGATAATTACCAGGCAATATTAAACCACAACATTTACAGTTTGACATGCAAAGAGAAAGAGAACAATAGTTGGATCCCAATGGAAAAACCCACTCCCAATCCGGAACAGCCGTACTCGTGGTCTGCACCTGCTAGACATCTGTACATAGTAATGACACACAGCAGCAATAACAGAGCCAGTTGCGGAACATCTCATCCCACTCCTTCTGGGACAAAGCCTTTCTCCACTTGTGAATTCGCGTCTTGGCGCTGTTTCTCAATGTAGAATCGATACGGGCCCCATATATCTTTGGGGCGGGAAGTGCTGGGCATAACACTTATGTATACTTCACTATTGACGTTACAGTACGCCAGACTATGTAGCCAGTTCTGGACAGTTGGGGCTGACTTGCGCCCCCAATGGATGGCCACTTCTCGCTGTGCCAACAGAAGGCACAGTGATGCAAATCGCCGAATCTTTTTAGGGAAGTTTACTGTATAACCCAGCAAGGCTACTTCGGGGGTAGGGATCAGAGAAAGATCAGTCATTTCCCCTAGCATGTGGTGTATGCCTTCCCAATATTGTTGCAGTTTCGGACACGTCCAAGTGAGATGTGCAAAATCGGCATGGGGGGCCGAGCATTTGCGACAGTTGTGTGATTTGGAGGGGTCTATCCTATGTGCCAATGTCGGGGTGAAATACGTACGGCGTAAGAATTTAAAGTGTATGAGTTTGTGTCTGCTATTGAGTGAGATGTCACGTGTAACCGAACAACAGTCGGTCCATTGCTCATCTGTTATTGTCGTGCCCAGATCCATTTCCCATGCCTTGCGGATCTTGCTGTCATCAACCGGCCTCAGTGTTGCACATGCTTTGTATAGTTTGGAAGTGAGATGTATGCTGTCTGCGTTTTCTATCACCATAGTAAGGGGGTGAAAGGAGGTGGGCTCAATTGGAAAAGTGGAGAAGGTAGAGCGTAGGGCGGAGCGGATGCGGCCCATGATGAACCTATCCATTATGGTGCTTGTGTGGAACCGTGCGTCTTCCATTAAGGAAAATATGTGGCCATCTGGGTAGAGGTCCCCTATCCGTGAAATTTCAAATTTGGCAAGTGTGCGCTGGACCAATCGTTCCTCTGTGATTGGAATCAAGCGAGGGTTCACGATGGGCAGGGCCGACGAATAAAGTATATCAGTACCCATGGCCCGGCAAAGCTTCTTCCACGCCCAGCTTGTTGAGGAAACAGTTTGGATATCCCTTGGGTCTCTAGGGAACCCTACTGGTAGAATGGCCGAAAGCTGGCCAGGCAAGACGAGATCGGACTCCGGCCGTAGATATGGGATTCGAGCGTCAGGGTGGTACCATGAATGAGCATAGCTACATTGGGCAACTAAGTAGTACAATTTTAAATCTGGAACACTGTATCCCCCTCTTTCATAAGGTAGCGTGAGGACATCCCAGCGGACTCGTGCGGGCTTCCCACCCCAAATCAATCTAGATAATAGAGTACGCACTGTTTGAAAAAAGCAATTGGTAAGAGGAATGGGTATATTATTAAAAAGGTACAAAAATCTGGGGAGTACTACCATTTTTAGAATTGACACTCGACCCGCAAGTGACAAAGGGAGTCTCAGCCATCTCTCAATCTGAGCCGTAAGCGCGTGGACTGCTTGTCCATAATTCAGACGTAGGATTTGGGCGGTATCTAAGTGAATATGTATTCCTAAATATTTAACTGAGTCTGTGCACCATTCTAAGGGAAATTCGCAATCCCATTGTTGAGTTGAGGCTGTCAGCGGAAATATGATGGATTTGTGCCAATTTATGCCCAGTCCCGAGAAACGACCAAAGCGGAGGATTTCTCTGATTAGTGCATGCAAGTTAGTGTGAGGGTGTCTAACATAAAGGATCATGTCGTCAGCATACAAGGAGACCAGGAGGGGGCCAGTGTTGAATTGTAGGCCCCTGTGTAGGTGACGCTCCTGAAAGTGACGAATCAAGGGGTCCATAGCCAGAATGAATAGTAATGGAGACAGTGGGCAACCCTGTCTGGTTCCTCGGGATAAAGAGAAAGGACCTGAGAGTGTACCGCTGAGGCGCAGCCGAGCGGTCGGTTTATTATATAATAGTGTGGTCGCAGCAATGAAACCCAAAGGCATACCCATGCGCCGCATCACAGACAAAAAGAAAGGCCACTCTAAGGAATCGAAGGCTTTCTCCGTGTCGAGAAGAATGGCGGCTGCTGGGGTGTTTGGGTTTATCCGATGAATGACCGAAAAAAGTGTTCTGAGGTTCAGCGAGGTGGAACGATGTGGTACAAAACCGGATTGAGCCGGTGAGATGACGAATTCCATCAGTTGGGACAATCGATTTGAGAGAATTTTAGCTAGGATTTTGTAATCTAAGTTGAGGAGGTACAGCGGTCGGTATGAACCGCAGTGTGCGGGATCCTTACCGGGTTTGGGCAGGAGAATTATGACTGCCTCTCTAAAGGTGGGGGGTAGAATTTGTGACTCCAATGCCTCTGCATATACCTCTATGAGTCGCGGAGCTAATAGTTCTTTGTATTCCTTATAAAAATCGCCGGAAAATCCGTCGAGCCCAGGTGCCGATGAGCCACGAATGGTCTCAATGGCCAACAAAACATCTGCGACCGAGATGGGCTCCGCCAAGAAATCCTGCATGTGCTTCTCAAGGTACACTAAGGCTATCTCGTCTAGATATCCTTCTTGGGCTGTACAGTCGCTCCCTATAGTGGTGGAGTATAGAATAGAGAAATATTCCAAAAATGTGTTTCGAATGTCTACAGTGGAGGTGTATGTGTGCGCGTCCGGAGAATGTATTTCAGTGATGTAGGTTTTGTGATATGGGGGCCGGAGTAGCTGGGCCAGAACCCTGCCCGGTCGTTCACCCTCACCATAACGTCGGGCCGTCTGGTATTTCCCTAGGTATAGAATTTCCTGGTCCGCTGCTTCCCTGTAGTCCTCCAGGAGCACCAGTCTCCTCCCCTCATAGGTGGATTGGGTGTGATCTGTGGAGGCTTCGTCCAAAGTCTTAAGGTCACGTTCTAGGTGTGAGAGTGTGTTGCGCAGATCCCTAAGGACACCTGCGTGTTTAGCTATGCATGTGCCCCTGATGACTGCCTTAAAGCCCTCCCACAATACCGCCCAAGTGTCCACCGAACCAGTATTGACAGCAAAATATTCCTCTATGGCGTCTCGTATTTCCTCTTTGAACACCTCATCGTGTAAGGCACGACTAGGGAAACGCCACTGACGTTCAAAGCCCTCTGGGCGTGGTACCCTAAGATGTAGCGTCACTGGGGAGTGGTCTGAATAAGTCCTAGGGAGGGTCCCTACTGATGTGCACCAACCATAAATGTCGGGGAAAGTAGCCAGTAGTCTATCCTCGTCCGAGTGTTGTGCTGGCCTGAATAATGGGTATATTCTGTGGTGTTCGGGTTACGCTTGCGCCAAACATCCAACAACGCGAATCGGTCGCAAAGCTCCTGGAGTGCTCTGCGGGCGCGTGGCTTGGTGTCAGCAGACTTGGAGGTACAATCCATGTCAGGGTTAAGTAATAGGTTAAAATCTCCACCTACAATCAACGTCTGCGGCTGCAGCTGAATGAGGCGTGTGTGGAGGGAATGAAAAAGTCAGGGGCATCTGTGTTGGGGGCATAGACACAAAGCAGTGTAACGTTCCGGCCCAGTATAGTCCCGGTAACCGCTAGGTATCGTCCCTCTTCATCACTAAGCATGGAGCCAAATCGGAAGGGGACTCTTTTGTGTATTAAAATGGCAGTTCCTCTTGCGTAGTTACTGTAATTAGCAAAGTATCTATGTGCTCCCCAGCTGGAGCCGAAGTGTGCCTTGTCTGTTTTGGGAAGGTGAGTCTCTTGTAAATAAGCGACATCTACTTTGTGTCGCTGCAAATAATGAAGCACTTGTCTACGCTTTCTATTATCATTAAGGCCCCGTACATTCCAAGAGATTAGGGAGAGGTCCAAGGGACCCTCTATGTTACCAACTCTTGCCATCTATCCAGGAGATCAATGCCAACTGCGCGATGTGGTGACTGTTAACTAGTAGCATTAACTGTGAACGACCAAACATGTCCCTGGATACAAAATGCTTGAAGTTAAGCCCCCCCCCCTCCCAGCCGCACCCCGTCCGAGACGCGGCCAATCCCAACAAAAAAAATAACGTGAGGTACCATATCATTGCACAGCAAAATGAAAAATTCAAACAACAGTACCCCAGAGTTAACCAAACCATTCTCAAAGGATACACCATGAGGGGCGGCAACGCCCGGTGAGCAACCAGCTAAATGCAATGCCAATGTAAGGAGATCTGAGAACATATTCCTAGAGTCACAGTGAAATTAGTCCCATGAAAGTGGATGCAGAGTCAACCTGTGCCTGCACTCGAAAACAGTTCGGCGCTCGCTTCAGATCCGCTGTGTGGGGGGAAGGGCCCGATCTCGCCCTGCCAGAGGGATGATTGTTCTGTTTATAAACACGGCAAAATTCCTGTGCCTCCGTCGGGTTTTCGAAGATCCGAGCTCTGCCATCCACGTCGACCTTTAATCTTGCAGGGTACAACATGCCATACCGTAGTCCCAAGTTTCGTAAAGCAGCCTTGACTCCATTAAATTTACGCCGTGCGTCCTGTACCATGGCCGTGAAATCTGGGTAGAAGGACAGTTTTGCGCCCTGCCAGGAGATGTCCCCTTTGTCTCTAGCCAGGCGGAGCGCCGTGTCCCGGTCCCGAAAGTTCATGACTCGTGCCACAATAGGCCTGGGAGGAAGGCCTGGGTTGGGGCGAGGTCCCAAAGACCTGTGCGCTCTTTCTATGACGAAACCAGCGGTGAAGGAGTCTTTGCCAAATAGCTCGATTAACAAGGTTTCCACGAAGAGGTCCATACGGCCAGCGGGGGTCGTCTCCGGAACGCCAAGAATGCGTATATTGTTGCGGCGGCTGCGGGCTTCGAGATCCTCATTTTTGATGGCCACGTCCTTCAAAATACGCTCAACTCTTTCTAGACGCTTGGCGGATTGCGCAGTCCCATCCTCAATGTCTGAGATGCGTGCCTCAGCCACATCAAGCCGTCTGTCGTGTACTTGGATCTTGGCACCCAGATTCGAAATGGTTTTGTCCAAGGAATCAAAGCGAGTGTCTAATGCCTTTAAGCCCGCGCGCATCTCTCGGAGCAGGGAAGCCGCCGTGTCCGATAAGGTATCGTCTTGCCCTGCTGTTTGTACAGATTCAGCCATAGTAGGGTCTTGTTGCGGAGCTGTTGCACCCAGTTTCTCGAATGGCAAAGTCCTTTGCTTCGGGTCTTTACGGCCCATGCCGTGCCAGAGAGTCTTTAACTCGGCTTCCCAAGCCTTAGAAGGTGTAGCACGTATCGGTCACCCTCTCCCTTGGTGCTATATGATGAGGCACTCAAGAAGAAGATGTAGGTTAAAGAGGGACCCCAGCGTCGCTGAGCGGGATGTGACGCAGGTAGGAGAATTTTCTATCCGAATGGGGGGTCATCAGGCATTGCGGGCAATAGCTGCGATGGCAATAATTCTGTGGAGACGCGTGGGGCCCCACGCATGAAGCCAGCCGCCATCAGTGCAGATCAAGGACAGATTGTGCTGCAATGTAGAGGGGACTGCCTTCGCGGAGGCAGCAGACCCCCAATATTGTCATAGAGTTTTGCCTCCATACATGAGGATATTGGATTTTCCAGGCCCCTCTAGCAGCGCCCCCAGGCCGATGCGATCCAGAAGGCGGGCCGCGGGAGTCCCGCCGCAGCAGGAAGAGTGCCGCGAGGCCCAGCGCGCCCCGGCTCGGACCTCCGACACGCGTTACAGCGCGTCGCGGCTGGCCCTTCAGGTACGAGCCAGTCCACGGCCGATGGCGCGCCGCAGAGGGAGGCTGTCGTCAATCAGGGCTGAGCACAGGTCCCGGGAGGGGTGCAGCGCCGCTCACCTCATTTGCGGCCGACGCGAGTCGCAGGCCCCAACAGCATCCCCGGCCTCAGGTGGTTTTTCGAGTCCCGCCCGTCCGGAGGGGGGCCGGTCCAGCCGTCGCCCCACGCCGCCACTCCCGAACGCGGGCACCCAGCGGGGTCGGAGTCAGCCCCGGGGACTCAGCATGTCCTCCACCGCAGCGTGCAGTAAAGTTCTGGGCTCATTGATGGTATTTAGTGCAGGAATATGCCAGTGGGCCGGAAAGCTCAACGGAGCTTCAGAGCCAGGCGGCCATGTTCGTCGCCGGCTTGGCCACGCCCCCAATCCATCATCGTTCTTTAGCTCACTTTGCCACCCCAGTTCAGACACAGCTATATGCAAATCAGTCTTGACCCTGTGCCTCATGGGAACAGTCCAGCCCGAACTGCCAAGCCATGTCTTCCCTGGACCGGAAACAAGCATCCTGGGACTGGTTTCGGGCTAACAGCCCTCATCAGCCAGGCTAGCTTGAATCCAGTGGCAAAGTGAGCAAGGGACCCACGTCTGGGCATACCCTGCCAACTTAGGGTGAACAAAGCAAACACAAGGAGATGACGGACGGAGTGCTGAAACTTTGCAGACACTCACCCCCAGTCACAGATCTGGGTTGGATCCATCATCGTTCTTTAGCTCACTTTGCCACCCCAGTTCAGACACAGCTATAAGCAAATCAGTCTTGACCCTGTGCCTCATGGGAACAGTCCAGCCCGAACTGCCAAGCCATGTCTTCCCTGGACCGGAAACAAGCATCCTGAGACCGGTTTCGGGCTAACAGCCCTCATCAGCCAGGCTAGCTTGAATCCAGTGGCAAAGTGAGCAAGGGACCCACGTCTGGGCATACCCTGCCAACTTAGGGGGAACAAAGCAAACACAAGGAGATGACGGACGGAGTGCTGAAACTTTTTAGACACTCACCCCCAGTCACAGATCTGGGTTGAATCCATCATCGTTCTTTACCTCACTTTGCCACCCCAGTTCAGACACAGCTATATGCAAATCAGTCTTGACCCTGTGCCTCATGGGAACAGTCCAGCCCGAACTGCCAAGCCATGTCTTCCCTGGACCGGAAACAAGCATCCTGGGACCGGTTTGGGGCTAACAGCCCTCATCAGCCAGGCTAGCTTGAATCCAGTGGCAAAGTGAGCAAGGGACCCACGTCTGGGCATACCCTGCCAACTTAGGGCGAACAAAGCAAACACAAGGAGATGACGGATGGAGTGCTGAAACTTTTCAGACACTCACCCCCCAGTCACAGATCTGGGTTGAATACATCATCGTTCTTTAGCTCACTTTGCCACCCCAGTTCAGACACAGCTATATGCAAATCAGTCTTGACCCTGTGCCTCATGGGAACAGTCCACCCCGAACTGCCAAACCATGTCTTCCCTGGACAGGAAACAAGCATCCTGGGACCGGTTTTGCGCTAACAGCCCTGATCAGCCAGGCTAGCTTGAATCCAGTGGCAAAGTGAACAAGGGACCAACGTCTGGGCATACCCTGCCAACTTAGGGCAAACAAAGCAAACACAAGGAAATGGCGGACGGAGTGCTGAAACTTTTCAGACACTCACCCCCAGTCACAGATCTGGGTTGAATCCATCATCGTTCTTTAGCTCACTTTGCCACCCCAGTTCAGACACAGCTATATGCAAATCAGTCTTGACCCTGTGCTTCATGGGAACAGTCCAGCCCGAACTGCCAAGCCATGTCTTCCCTGGACCGGAAACAAGCATCCTGGGACCGGTTTCGGGCTAACAGCCCTCATCAGCCAGGCTAGCTTGAATCCAGTGGCAAAGTGAGCAAGGGACCCACGTCTGGGCATACCCTGCCAACTTAGGGCGAACAAAGCAAACACAAGGAGATGACGGATGGAGTGCTGAAACTTTTCAGACACTCACCCCCAGTCACAGATCTGGGTTGAATCCATCATCGTTCTTTACCTCACTTTGCCACCCCAGTTCAGACACAGCTATATGCAAATCAGTCTTGACCCTGTGCCTCATGGGAACAGTCCACCCCGAACTGCCAAACCATGTCTTCCCTGGACAGGAAACAAGCATCCTGGGACCGGTTTCGGGCTAACAGCCCTCATCAGCCAGGCTAGCTTGAATCCAGTGGCAAAGTGAGCAAGGGACCCACGTCTGGGCATACCCTGCCAACTTAGGGCGAACAAAGGAAACACAAGGAGATGACGGACGGAGTGCTGAAACTTTTCAGACACTCACCCCCAGTCACAGATCTGGGTTGAATCCATCATCGTTCTTTAGCTCACTTTGCCACCCCAGTTCAGACACAGCTATATGTAAATCAGTCTTGACCCTGTGCAGCCCCCACAAAGGATACTGGCCTCAAACTTGGTGAGAGGGCAGGGCAGGCCTCAGGAGCTGTGGAAAACCACCACCTGTGTTGCAGAACCTTTCAGAGTCCGGAGGAGCTCAGGATCAGCAGACCGGTTGACTTAGTTGCGGTGCCTGAAGATGCAGGGGAGTGACTCCTTCACTCCAAGGGAGATTCCTTCAGGTGTCTTTGATGCCCACAGGCCTTGGAAGGTTCCTGTATGGTGCACAGGGACAGACAATGCAGCAGACTGGAAGGGAGACGAAGTCGAGCACAAACAAAGTCCAGCGAAGTCCAGAGTGCCCAGACAGTTGAAGAAGAAGTGGTGTCTGATCTGACTCTTGTACCACGACAAATCTAGGGACCCACCCACAGGTAAGCCCTTAAGTACCCTTGGGAAAAGGTTGTGACGATTCAGGGGACCCTCCCAGGAGAGGGTCTGGACAGTGGGGAGGTTACCCCCATGTCCTTTGTCCAGTTTCGCACCAGAGCGGGAGCCAACGGCTCCCAGGACTGGTTTGAACTGGACTATGCATGGGGACACCACATGTGCCCTCATGCAGACTGAGTGGCGCTGGCAAGCGCACCCACCCTGCTCCAATGCACTAAATTCTGTCTGGGAGGTGGTCACACCTCCCTGTGACAGGATGCTTATTGGTCTGCCTTCCCCTGCTCGAGCTTGGCTCAGCAGCAGGAGGGCAGAATTGTGTCTCTGGTCGGCAGCAACCATGTTGTGCTGTCCAGGTCTGGAAGACTGGTACCGGGAGCATTGAGAGCCTAACAGAAGCCCGTTCCAGTGCTTGGAATCATACCCCCCACACCGTCTACGGTGTGGGGGGTATGATTCCAACATGTTTGATACCAAACATGATAGAATTCGTTGCAGCCAGTTTTGAGATGGTCATCGCGTAATTACACAGTGACCCTCTATATGGTATATGGCTGCTTCACTTACAACTAGGGAGAATGGACTCCGTAGGCTGTAGGGGTGTCCTGCTCATGCAGAGGCACCCTCACACTTAGAACCAAGCACCCTGCCTTCAGGATTGCAAAGGGCTGCTGTAGGGGTGACTTATAGGTTTTAAGTGCAGTGACCTTAGATATAGTAAACCTATATCTTTCGTAAGTGGTGTTAGCACCAGCTTACACAGGCTGCAATGGCAGGCCTGTAGTTACCGTTTGAATGGTCTCCCATGGGTGGCATAATACATGCTTCAGTATCCAATCTGGGATGTACCTAAGTACTGAACATACCAATTTAAGGGAGAAAGCAGATAGACTGGAGTCCTGATTAGCAGGATTCCAGTCAGGCTAGTCAATAACAGCTTAGCAGCAGCCAAAAAGTGGGAGTAACCATAGCAGATCCTACTTTCCTACAGCCTCCCTCTCAACTACTATATAATTTATTTCTGTACAAGTCAAGGAGCGAGAGGCAAAGGCTACAGTTTTTTCACCATTCTTGTGAATTTGTGACAACACAGCTCCCACATCTATGGCACTCGCATCGACCGTGAGTACAGATTTGAGGTTTGCGTCAAAGGGAGTTAAAACATCTGCAGTTCAAATTTCATGCTTTATTTTATCAAAACACATTTGCTTTTTATCTTCCCAACCAAATGTACACCTTTTTCTCGAAAGGGCTCTCAGATTCTCTGTTTTCTCTGGAAAGATATTCACAAACTTTTAATAATATTTAACAAGACGATAACCAGCCTAATGGCATTGTTGTGAATTGGAAAACTCCTTTCATCGTTATATAGGCAGTGAAAGGCTTGGAATCTGTATGTAGTCTAACCTGATTGTACAGACTTAAGGTCCAATTTGCAAAAAAAACTTGCCTCCCTTCAGTAATAACACCTATTCATTAATATTTGGTAAAGGATAGTTATCCACAACAATATTTTGATTTACAGTGCGAGGTCAGCACAAAATCTGAGTTCACCATCGGATTTTTAAGTAATAACAACCAGAGAAATCCAATTAGGAGTTTCTATGGGCTCAATAATACCTTCTTCAACCATATTTTGTAACATCTTTCTCACTTCTTGACTGACCACAATAGGTTACTGCTCTCCTCCGTCCTAATGCATTCCCAGGTCGCTCCCTGAAGTGAAAGGGGGCGTTAGTCCTGTGCCGTTCCTTTAAGGGGGGCAAATCCTGGAAACATGGAGAGCAGGGAGGTAGCAACAGGAAGTTACTCACAGTTCAGTTGAGGGAACAAACACTATTTGCATTCCCTCTCCATTGGGTTTATGATCCCTTGAGAAACACGGTTGTGCATGCAGGGCTGGCAGCTGTGAATCCAAAGAACACCACTAGAGTCACTTACAACAAATACTGTCTTCTTAGTTTGGCTGGAGCTCACTGTCCAAATGTAAATAAACGTCTTTATTGAAGATAATGACTCTGATGTGGTGTTCCCCTTTCTAGACAGAATGTCATCACACTCAAATGAACAAAAACTAGAACTTTCAATCAACATTCCAAGGTTTATAAATGATGCAGATTATTTTAAGCTGCAACAATCAGCCTTCTTCATTGGTTGTGAGAAGTGTTATTCAGACTCTTATTGATCACTGTAGGGGTTTTACAGATCTATTATGGTTTTTACTGTGGTGTTTGGTGACGTTTATCATGTTTGGGATTGCTGCTGATTGTGATTATGGCTTCAGGTTGTAGAGCACCTAGAATAATGCATCATGTTCTCTGGGGCAAGTATGTAAAAGAGAAGCATAGAGTTTTTTGGGTATAGTGTTCTTTCATTTTGCTTCCATGGCATTGTTAGAAAACACATTCTGTCCAAAGAAGGTAGAGATTAGTGAAACTGTTCTCTTAATGGTACTTCTATTAATGGTCACTGCTTGGAGTTAGAATGTGGAATTATGTAATTCTGTCATTTGGATTCACTGCACTTGCCACAAAATTTGCCACATAATGTGTAGCTTTCACCAAAAATATTGTTTCTAGATCAGCAGATCAAAATAGTATTGTCAGAGAATGTGCCACATTGTGCCACATAATCTGCAAATGTTTGCTGCATAATTTAGGCAACACTATTGCATAATTTGGCCTTCTATTGTAGATTAATATGCTTTTTATATATTTATAACCATTGTGCAGTCAGTGTTTAGTTATGGCTAGGTCAGAATTTCTGTTGAAAAGCAGTTTTTTTGTTTTGCTAAAAACTCTGGCGCTGTTTGGGAATCTCCAAGAAACTTTCCAAAAAGGTTTATCCAGTTTGGCATCAGCATGCCAAGTTTTATGCAAATTTATCAAGGAAAGGAAGAAATTAAGCAGAGTCAAAAACATTGTTTCTTATTTAAACACCCATATGAATCTTCGCTCTGTACTGCAGAAGAAAATGCTGAACTAAAATACACCAAGTACATTCAGCAAGGGGAGAACAGTAAACATGGTGTGATATAAAAGTGTGTATTTGGTAATAACTGTGACATCAGTGGATGAGTCCATATGAAATTTGGCAGATCATTAGCATTGTTATGGTTAGGATGTGAAAGTCCCCTGCATGGTGTACAACCATGTTCTCCTCCCCTGAGTGCCAAATGTTGTGCATCATGTATCAAGGTTTTTCATTTTGGCCCTAGCCTCACTCAACTATACTGGATGCACCAAGGACTAGGCTTGTCGCTTGACATGAGTGAGGTCCTGGACACCTCCTGTCATCTGGAGGGGAGTAACAAGCATTCCCTCATTTGGCTAACAGTAGACAACTGTCCCTGTCAGGGGTTTAACATATAGAGCATTGGTGGCAGCAAACCATGTTTTGTGAATTAATAGTTGGACAAGACCCTTTCATCTGTGTCACTAGAGTGGAGGCCTTCTGGTCCGCTCTTGTAAAGATCTGCTTCTGTGTGCTAACCCAGATCCTGCATTACCATTTCAAGTGTAATTGTGCATGTTTATGTATGTGGCCTGGGTAGTACATGCATTATGAGTATGATTCAACCACAGTATGGAGGCCTGCTGGTCCGATTTTGGAAGCCCCTGGCCTGCTCCTGTGCACAAGATAGATGTGAGGTTGTTTCCCCAGACAGTGGAAGTGTATTGCTGACATTCCTGAAGTTGGAGGGAGGAGACCTAGACTGAAATGTGAACATTGCTCCTTTAGGCATACATTTAGATACTTTTGCTGAGAGGGGCTGCTGATTAGTCTTCTTGTAGCACTACCATTTGGTACATGGTCAGCGTGTAGGGTGGGACTGCAATCTCTATTGTTAAGAGTGGGAGATCTTTGATGGTGAGGCCTGCCTTTTGTCACTTACCTGATCACTGTTCAGTGTGACTGTTGATAAGCGAGGTGCACAAAGCTCACTGCACTTTTTGTCTCTGTTGTGTCTCAGGCTGGAGACTACTCTAGCATGAGGAGCATCACTCTACACAAAGGCAGTGTCTGGAGAACATCCTGGGGAGGACACTTGAAAGAAGAACCACTCCAACCCAGTTCTGAAAGTGCAAACAGAGGTTCCTCATCCCCTGTCAGCTTTGACAGTATAAAAGTGGGAGTTACTGACCCACCTGTTATTCCAGTTTCAAGTTCTGTTTGACCAAGAGAGGAAGTGTTCTGCAGAGCACTCTGAGAATTGTTGTGCAACCAGAACTGGTGTATGCTGGTCAGTCAGCTTCCCAGAGGGGAAGGGACATCACTTGGACAGCTGCCTTGCTGAAAAGCTGTACCCATAACATAAAGTGCCTCGAAGCCAACCTGCCTGTGGCGAGTGGGAAGAAGCCTGCCAACCCTGCAAGAAAAGCAAGAGAGATCAGAGATGCATGTTACCATTTGCCCCATGGCTGCTGAAAAGATACAGAGACCTGCATTGTGGTGAGACTGTATTAAGCGGGTTTTACTGAACTGAGCACAACCATCATTAAACTGGGGTATCTGCACATTAGCCTTGATTCAGGCTGCACAAAACTCTGTAACCTAAAAGGGTACCTGCCTACATTCACAAGAGGAGGGTCACCTGGAAAAAGGGATTGGGGAGGGCGATATCCCAGGCACAGTAGGGCATGCACCAGTGCTATCATTGTACCTGCTGCTATTATCTGTGTAGGATTCCTTTTAAAATATGTGTATTATAGTACTCTTCAGGGGCGGTGCGTCCGTTGGGGCGTTGGGGCGTAGCCCCCCCGCCCGCAGCTCCCTCGGCGTCTTTGAACCTAAGTAAACTGAATCAGTTTACTTAAGTTCAAAGAGCCGAGGGAGAACTGACAATCATGTCAGTCAGCATGACGTCGGACCGCCCACCCCCTTCAGAGTCTGAAGGGGGTGGGCGGTCCTGCGTCATGTTGACTGACATGATTGTTAGAGGGACCAGGGGCAGCAGGCAGCACTGCAGCACAAGTGCGCATGAGTGGGCAAGGGCACCGAATTTTCGCGCCGTGCCCAGTCATGCGCACTTGTGTGTGCACTGGCTTGCGCATGCCCATTAGGAGAGTGGGGTTGAGCAAAGGCTCAAACCTCGGTCTCCTAATGGGCAGGCGGGCGAGGGGTAACCGTGCCCTAAACCAATCCTGGCGCTGCCAGCAGCGCCAGGATTGGCTGAGAGGGGCTGTAGGCAGGGCCAAACCGGAGTCGGACGGTGGACCCGAGGCGGCGCGGACGGCGGACCTCCTCAGTCAGGTAGGATTTTTCATTTTTGTTTTATTTTAAAAATTTCACGGGCCCCCGGCACCCCCCCCCCCCCGCCGCGTCTAGTGCTGGGGGTGTCTGTTACTGGAGATAGAGGGGGCTGGGGGTGTCTGTTACTGGAGATAGAGAAGTTTAAGTTTTTGTGGATTTGTGCCTTTAGAGTTCGGCAGGAGAGGCGCTTTTCGGCATGCCGCCCTGGCAGACAGCTACAAGAGAGACGGCAGAATGAAGAGGCAGTGCTTAATTAAACATTTTAATTGCTAAGAGCCCAGACTGGCTGAGATTGTTTAATTAACAATCTGTGCAGCCATAGGCGCTTTAAGTGACAAGAGTTCTCGTTTCACAGAAGCGCCGTTAAGACACGAGTGAAGGTCTCCATAAAGCGCTGTATCCCATGCAGTTCTTAGGAGCTGAGCGCTTTAAACGTGTTTGGGCGTAAGATAAATGTGCCTATCCGTGCCTTTATGTATTGTCTTCCCTGTAGCCTCGTGGTTTAGTGGCAGGCTTCGTGCACTGTTACATAACTCATGGGAGGGTCCTGCTGCTGGGTGAGTTGTGAGTGGTCTGTGAGGAGTGGAAAGTAAGAACTCTTTCGATTTCCAGGGGAGCATTTTCAAACTTCTGTTTTCAGCTGTGCCGGTCCCTGTTTTTTATGCTGTTCCGTGCATTGTCTCTGCTCTTTCCTAGTAAGTGAGGACTCTATGTGCGTTGCTCACGTGCAGCCATATTATGGATTTCATGCTATTTATTACACAAATATCGCTTCTTTATTCCGTCCCGTACACACAGCCTGTAGCTGTTATAAATATACACTTGAATCCGCTCGATTCTCTGGAGACTTTGCAGCGCAGCTTGCTGAATATACACTCACAATAAAGTTAAAAAGCGCTGTGCACTTGTTGATAACATAGTACACGTTTGACACATACCGAATAGAAAGTGAGCTGAGACGAAGACCCTTCTATGTTTTTGCATCCCTCCAGTTAGAATGTACATATGGCTCCATGTCACGTTTTCGAATCTTCTGCTGTCCTTTAATCCGTAATTAATTTAATCGGGTGTTCGGTTTGACTCCATTAAGCCAATAGCACTATCTTCTCCTTTCCAGAATGCATCTATTTCTTAAATTAAATCCCAGGACTGAAAAAACTGTTGTCCCGTTGACAGGGAGTCATCTGGTCACCCTTACAGGAGAGAGATGGAAGAGGGGTACTGAGGGAAGAGAGCCCTGTGCACGGGAGGGATGGAAGAGGGGTACTGAGGACTGAGGGAAGAGAGCCCTGTGCACGGGAGGGATGGAAGAGGGGTACTGAGGGAAGAGAGCCCTGTGCACGGGAGGGATGGAAGAGGGGTACTGAGGGATTAGAGCCCTGTGCACGGGAGGGATGGAAGAGGGGTACTGAGGGAAGAGAGCCCTGTGCACAGGAGGGATGGAAGAGGGGTACTGAGGGAAGAGAGCCCTGTGCACAGGAGGGATGGAAGAGGGGTACTGAGGGAAGAGAGCCCTGTGCACAGGAGGGATGGAAGAGGGGTACTGAGGGCAGAGAGCCCTGTGCACGGGAGAGATGGAAGAGGGGTACTGAGGGCAGAGAGCCCTGTGCCCAGGAGGGATGGAAGAGGGGTACTGAGGGAAGAGAGCCCTGTGCACGGGAGGGATGGAAGAGGGGTACTGAGGGCAGAGAGCCCTGTGCACGGGAGAGATGGAAGAGGGGTACTGAGGGAAGAGAGCCCTGTGCACAGGAGGGATGGAAGAGGGGTACTGAGGGCAGAGAGCCCTGTGCATGGTAGAGATGGAAGAGGGGTACTGAGGGCAGAGAGCCCTGTGCACATGAGATGGAAGAGGGGTACTGAGGGCAGATGATCAGAGTGGTGTTCTTATCCTTACATCAGTCGCTGCGCTTAAGTGGGATCTCTCTCACTTCATTTATTTATGTATTTAATTGAATTGTTGTGCGCTGACTTTTGGCTGGTGGCCACTTTGCAATGCTGTTTTGGATATTGAGTCTAGGTGTATTTCATGTGTAACCAAAACCCCTACATACGCACAGGATGAGCAAAATATGACAGGCTCAGGTCACTTGTTCTTTACTCAGTTCACAGAGCTCCTCTGCGGCACTTTAACATTTTTCAGGGACTTTTTCCTTGCATGGGATGGGAGGCATCCTGTGAGTTTTGTAGAGGGCTAGAAAAGCCTCCTTGAAGAGGCAGGTTTTCATTTTTTCCTTTGGCACTGCCAGGTGGGAAGGATCCTGAGTTCTGGGTAGAAAGCATTCCAGGGCTGTTCTTCACACCTTCTGGTTTGCTTGAAAATGCACCATTTGCCCAATCTTTTTTCAACATTTTCTCTGGGGGAGAACCCCCCCCCGAACCCCCCGTAGGTGATTCAGGCTCGCTCGCCGCAGTGAAGTACGACAATTGTTTTACGCCTCACCACTTTCAAATGTCACCAGCCGCCACTGGTACTCTTCTTATATTAGAACTATGTTGAACATTCAGCTATTGTGCTGTTGGGTTTGTACACCACCAAGCTCCCGCCATGAGAAGCCAGTGATCGGTTGCCATCACTACCACTGAGAGTCAAGAGCTGAAGGGGTTGTGCTTGGCCTAGTAGGTAGAACTACAATTTGATGGCCCCCAGGATATCAGGCACAACCGAACGGGTGCTTCAAGAATGTTTTGTCTTTTCTGAGAATGGCCATTTTTATGCAGATCCATTAAGGGGGAAGGGAAAACTTCAAAGGGGAGAATGTTTTCATGTGCAATCTGCATGACATTTGGCAAGTTGTTAGCAAGTTAGGCCCAGTGCATAAATCTTAGGTTTCATGCAGATCCAACAAGAGAGTGGCGAAGTTAAAGAGCAGGATCAAACAATTCAATGGTTTGTTAATACCTTTGGTACAGTTTCGGGGACCTCTACAATGCTTGGCAGATACTTACCAGGTTTAGCTTACTCTTGATATTTTGAGTTTCATGCAAATACTCAAAGAATTGGGTAGTCAAAAAAGCCCCATTTTCCAATTTAACCCTCATAGGAATCTTTGGTGAATAAAGGTCCTCCTGCGCACAGCCTTCACCCTGTACCAAACACTTTGTGGATAGTCAAACTCATGTAGGCAATCAACCAGACATGACAGGGCAAGCTTGTGCTGTAGACAATCTTTGCCCTGTGAATAACTATTAATGGAGAACCTACTCCATCCAGAAACCCAAACCCCAATAGCTTGCCAAGTCCCTACAATGCACAGAGTTTGTCCTATACTAGAAACTTTGTGGAAAGCTGACATCTTCTGGGCAATCACCCACACAGGAATGGGAATGTACATATTACAATTTTTAGCCTGTGCAGAACTGTTCCAAGGAGAGCCTACTCCCTCTACACACCCAAGGTCCCTTAGGTGATGAAGGCCCTACTATCCATTGCCTTTACCCTGTATGGGACAGTTTGTAGATAGCTGAACTCTTGTAGGCAATAAAGCACACATGCGTTGGCAACTATCTGGTGCATCTGCACAACGTAACATGCAAAAACCACTCCCTCCATACACTTAATGCTCCTTAAGAGAGTAAGGGCCAGATGTACGACCCTTTTTTGCGGCCGCAAACGGGAGATCCTCCCGTTTGCGGCCGCAAAAAGGGTAACAGCATGTACAAATGCTATTTTGCGAGTCACTGACTCGCAAAATAGCATTTGCGACTCTCGCAATTAGGAAGGGGCGTCCCTTCCTAATTGCGAGTCAACATGCTATGTACAAATGTTTTGCGGCCGCATTAGCGGCCGCAAAACACTCCCAGTTTACCACCTACTTCAAGTAGGTGGTAAACCACTCGCAACTTGTGAGTATGTGGGAAAATACTTTTTAAGAGCAGGCAGTGGTCCCAGAGACCACTGCCTGCCCTTAAATAAATGAAACTGAAAAGTTTCATTTTTCTTTTTTAAATGCATCCCGTTTTCCTGTAAGGAAAACGGGCTGCATTTAAAAATAATAAAACTGCTTTATTAAAAAAGCAGTCCCAGACATGGTGGTCTGCTGACCCCAGCAGGCCACCATCCCTGGGAGGGCTGGCATTCCCAATGGGCTAGCAAATTTCGAGAGGCTCATTAATATTAATGCGCCTCGCAATTTGCGACCCCATTGGGAATCGCAAAACAGTGTAATAACACTGTTGTACATTTCATTTAGCGCCTCGCAATTTGCGACTCGCAAAGAGTCGCAAATTGCGAGGCGCTAAATGAAAGGGTCGTACATCTGGCTCTAAGCGCCTAATACATGAAACCTTCGCCCTGTAGTAAAGCTTTTTAGAGATAGCCGACCTCTTGTGGGTAATTAACGAGACATGAGTTGACCCCCATCGGCATCTCATCTATAATGTCATCAATGATGTCATTAAACATGTCATGAGTGAGGTAATATGTGAAGTCATAAGCATGGCATAGGGAATGCAGGTTCTGGTTAGCTCAGTAATCTATAACTGGTGAATCTCAGTAGTTTTTGCATTTAAAAGCTGATGTTATGACTGACATTTTTACCCAACTATAAAGTCATTTTAACCATGGTTTTTAATCGAGAATATATATACTCAGAAGTTATAGTTAGGACCACGTTTCCATAGTCAATGGAGTTTTTGGTTTGCTAATAACTTTGGCGCCGTTTGACAAATCTTCACGAAACTTTGCAGAGCTATTCTTCCTTCTACATTGGAGGATGATGGTCAAAGGGGTACAAGGATAAAAGGGGGGTGCCAACATGAGTTTTTCGTATAGCGCAAAAATGGCTGAATGGATTTACATAAAATTTGGCAGGATTAGACATTACGGCGTGCAGATGATCCTTTGGGTAATATAGGTAGGTATTTTTAAGTTATAATGCATTTTAACTTACTGATATCTGTGGCTGTGACATATTTGCAAAATTTTGCAGTATTTTGTGGATGTACCAGAGCACATAGTGATGACAAGTCATTATGTGATTGGCTAATGACTGCCTTTACAAAAGTTAAAGGCAGTCATGTTGAATTCGGGTACACTTTGCCTGTGTTCTGCGTTTCGCACTTAGATGTAGATAAGTATTAGGTTTGATAGTTTTCCTCTACCTATTACCACTTTATCAAAACGGTAATAGGTAGCGATAATATTTATAAGTTTCTATATATATTTTATGTGTTCTATATATTTTCTATATATTTCTATATATATTTTTTTTAAGTATGGAGTATCGCAGTACTACCTCGGGAGTACCATGGTACTAAAAATACATTTAAAGATGTAAGGGTCATATGTACAAACACATTGTCCCATAGACATAGAATGGGCAAAACCCTTTGATACATCTGGCCCTTGATTTGTTAAAAAAAATTAAATACACTGCAGTACCCTATATTTTACAAATATAGGGCACTATAATGTATTTTCCATTTTTAACATATTTAAATATTCAGTTAAAAAGTCTACGGAGTACTGTGGAAATATTATATATACTAATTACTGTGTCATTTTATGAAGATTTAAAAAAATGTGCAGTTCTCCCTTATCTGCTGTCAAAATATATAGAAAATTGTAAATACATTTCTCTACCTATTAAGCAGTGGCGTAACGAAACTTGAGGAGGCCCCCCTGCAAGGTGCATTGAGGACCCCCCTTCCGGACTCAATCAGGAGCTCTGAGGCCAGGGTACTATGCTGAGGGGGCCCCCGGGAGCTCGGGGACCCCCGCACCGCGGGGGCTGCGGGGTTCTATGTTATGCCACTGCTATTAACACTTTAATGAGGTGGTAATAGGTAGCGAACAACAATAAAACCTACTACTTATCTAGATCTAAGACCCTAACCCACGTAGACAAAATGTGCTGAAAATGACATGGCTGCCTTTTACTTTGTTAACCACAGCCATCAGTCAATTAATACTGCCTTATCATGCACATGTACCACAGTAGGTTTGCAGTATACAGCAGCACAATATATAACTAATTATTTTTAAAATTATAACTTTAACACTACTTCTATTCACACATACTACCAAAAATTACCATTCACACCAAATAATCAATTTTGCGGCCCCATTACATCTACATCCGTTAACGCGCTTTCATACTACGTCTGTTTAAAAAAAACACACTACACTACACTCTATGCGACTCCACTCTACACCACTCTAATCTATGCTATTACACTCTACGCCACTCCACTCTACACCACTCCACTATACGTCACTCCACTCTACCTAATCCACTGTACGCCACTGCACTCTACCCCACTCCACTCCATTTTACAGCACTACATTGTACGATATTACATTCTACTCCAATCCATTTTGTGAAACTTCAGTGTGTGCCAGTACACTGTATGAACACACTTTATGTCACTCCACTGTACACCACTTCAGTGTACACCAGTGCACTACACCACTGCACTGTACGCTATTGCTTTGTACACTACAGCACTTAACGCCATTCCACTATATGCTTCTACACTATACTCAACTCCACTCTATGATAATCCACTGTATGCTATTACACTGCACATCACTCCATTCTGCAACTCTGCACTCTACACCACTCTACTCTACTTCAATCCACTCTACCGTACTACACTTTATGCTATTTACAGTACGTCAATCCACTCTATGCCACTCTACTCTGCGCTACTTCCCTATATGCCACTCCACTCTAGAACACTACACTGTATGCCAGTAACACTCAAGGTTATTCAAGTCTACACCATTCTGCTGTATGCTAATCCACTGTATGCCACTCCACTCTACACTATTCCACTGTACACCACTCCACTCTAGAACACTCCACTCTAGAACACTCCACAGTATGCTATTACACTGTACGCCCCTACAGTCTACCCCACTACTCTCTACTCTGCGCCACTCTACAACAATCCACTCTACTGTATTCCACTCTACAACACTCCACTATACACCACTACACTGTACGCCTCTCCGTTCTATGACACTTCAGTCTTCGCTATTCCAGCGGACGCCACTACACTCTACGTTATTCTACTCTATGCTGCTCCACTATATGCCACTCACTCTACGCTATTACATTCTATGCATATCCACTCTACGCCACTCCACTCTACCCCACTCCAGTGTACGCTATTTCACAGTCTGACACTCCAGTATATGCCACTCCATTCTATGCAATTCCAATGTACGCCCCTACACTATACCTCACTCCACTCTACGCCAGTCCACTCTACAACACTCCACTGTACACCAATCCATTCTATGCCACTCCGCTGAACGCCAGTCTGCTCTAGGCTATTCCACTGTATGCCACTCCACCTTAACCCACTCCAGTGTATGCCACTGCACTGTACACCACTCCACTGTATGCTATTTAACTGGATGCTGCTCAACTGTATGACACTTCAGTCTATGCCACTCCATTGTACGCTCCTACACTATACACCTCTACACTATTCCACTGAATGCAACTCTACTTTACGATGCTCCACTCTATCCTATTCCACTCTATGCCACTCCACTGTAGGTCACTCGACTGTATGCCACCCCACTGTACGCCACTCCACTCTACCCCACTCCACTCTACACCACTGCACTCTATGCCACTCTCCTCTATGCCGCTCCACTCTACGCCACTCCAGTCTATGCCACTCCAGTCTATGCCACTGCACTGTACACCACTCCACTCCACTGTACGCCACCCATCTCTATGCAATGTATGTTATTACACTGTCTGTTAGAACTGGGGGTCTCTAGTTGGCAGAGGTAGGTACCTTTGACCAAATAGGGACCCTTGCTTCTAGTCAGGGTAAGGGGGTACACTCCTAAAATAACCCCTGTTCACCCCCTTGGTAGCTTGGCACGAGCAGGCAGGCTTATCTCAGAGGCAGTGTGTAAAGCCTTTGTGAACACACACAGTAATATAGTGACAACACTACAGATGGACACCACACAAGTTGTAGTATAAAAATAAGTATTTTTATATAGACTTAACACAAGACCACAAAATACAAAAATCCACAATACTGTACTTCAAAAATGGTAGCAATAGCTTAGTTCTCTTTAGATGTAAAATGCGACACTTTGAGTTCAATGTACCTTTGGATGCGTAACGCTATAAAACGAAAGTGTTGCAGGAAAGGTGATGCGTCGGTTCCTTACACGCAAGAGCGGTGATGCGTCGGTTCCCTACTGCTGCGCAGGGGACGGTGATGCGTCGGTTCTTCTCAGCGTGGGGAGGTGATGCGTCGGTTTCTTACTGCGCTTCCGTGGCGATGCGACCAGCAGCGCCGTGATGCGATGAAGATCCGGTGCAATGAAACAAAAATGGCGTCTTCTTCTTGATGCGACACGGTGCGTGCACGCCCGACGGCTGTGCGGCGACTCAACGATTCTTCTGAGCCGCGACAGGCCCTGCGACACGCTTCTCTGGTGATGCGACGGCGTCTGCTGCGACGGCGACACTCTTCTCCGGTGATGCGAGGTGCTTCGGCGATGCGATGCCACAGCGGCAGCGGCGACACCCTTCTTCCGTTATGCGACGACAGCGGCTGCGGCGGTGACACGCTTCTCCGATGATGCGACGGCGCCTGCTGCGACTGCGTCACTCTTCTCCGGCGAGGCGCTTCTGCGAAGCGACAGCGGCGACACCCTTCTTCAGTGATGCGACGGCAGCGGCGGCGTCACGCTTCTTCTTCGTGAGTCGCGCTTCCAGCTCCTTGCGACACGCAGTCCCTCAGAAGGCCCAGCACAACAGCAGGCACTTCAAAGGAACTCTGGGGAGCTGGTTGGTGAAGTCTGTTGTCCCTGAGACTTCAGCAGGAGGCAAGCTCTATCTTCAAGCCCTTGGAGATCCTTTACAAGTTGATGAAAGTAGCACAAAGTTCCTTTCTCCTTTCTTTGGCAGTCAGGCAACCACTGCAGGCCAATCCCCCAAACTCAGCTTAGGGATAGTCTCCTCCTTCAGTTTCTCTCTGGTTCCTCTCCTAAGCAAAGGTTCTTCTTGTTTCCCAAAAGTGATCTAAAGTTCTGGGGTCTGGGTCCCCCTTTTATACTCATATTCTCTTTGTTCTCTGAAGGCAGAGAGGCCTTTGCCTAGTCCAAACCAGATCTGGTCAGTCCTGGAGCACTTTGTTTACAGGACTCCTTCTTTCCTTTGACAGTGTAGGCCAGGGACATCAGACACACCTCAGGAGGTGGAGCCAGCATTGTGGAGGGAAGTCACAGCCCTATGCAGGTCCCAGGTGCAACTCCTCCCACCACTCTACATGGAGATCTCTCTATTCAGCCCTGTGCTGACTCACCCTGCCTCCTGGAATCCCCCAGCCCCTGTCACTCAAACTCCAGACAAGGAATACACAACCAGCAGAGGCAGGCTTGGATAGTTAGGCAAGAAAATACCTACTTTCTAAAAGTGGTATTTTCAAACACAGAATGTTAAAACCAACTTCACTAAAAGATGTATTGTATCATTCTGAGTTCAGGCATACTAAATTCGTTTTTCTACCATGTTTCCTGGGTCAGTTAGGATTATAAGGTGTTATAATCAAACTGCCCATTCTGGCCTATGGGGAACAGGGAGCCTTGCAATTGTGAAAAACGAAAATGGCTGTAATTCACTATTAGGACATGCCACACACACCAGGGCATGTCCTACCTTATACTTCCAATGCACCCTGCCCTTGGGCCTACCATAGGGGTGTCTGATATGAAGAAAAGGGAAGGTTTAGGGACTGGCAAGTGGGTGCACTTGCCCAGTCAACATGGCAGTACCAGACTGCACACAGGCTCTGCAATGGCAGGCCTGAGACACACTTTACAGGCTGCTTCTGTGGGTGGCACAACCAGTGCTGCAAGCCCACCAGCAGCATTTGATTTACAAGCCCTGGGCACACACAGTGCACTGTACTAGGGTCTGATAAGTAAACCAAACCAGCCAATCATGGAGTCACTAATCCATACATCAATTTACCATAGGGAGCACTTGCACTGTGGCACTGAATAGCAGTGGCACAGTGCCCAAAGCATCTATAACCAGCAATAACACATGAGGCAACAGCAAAAAATGGACGGGAGACCCACGCCAATGTTGCTAGGTCTAACACTGTCCATCACTCCATTCTACGCCACTCCACTGTAAGCCACCCCACTCTACGCCAATCCACTGTATGCTATTCCACTATATGCCACTGTATGTCACTACACTGTACTCCAGTAACACTCAATGTTATTCCACTCTACACCACTCCACTGTACACTAGTCCACTGTATGCCACTCCACTCTAGAATACTCCAGTCTATGCCACTCCACAGTACACTATAACACTGTACACCACTACAGTCTACCCCACTGCACTCTACACCGCTCCACTCAACACAATTCCACTCTACGGTATTACACTCTACAACACTCTACTCTATGCCACTACACTGTATGCCACTCTACTCTATGTCATTCCAGTCTGCGCTATTCCACTGTTTGCCAATACACTGTACCTCACGTCACTCCTCGCCAGTCTACTGTACACTACTCTGCTGTACACCACTCCACTCTATGCTCTTCACTGTTCCTCACTCCACTCTATGCCAGTCAACTCTAGCACACTTCACTGTATGCCACTCCAATCTATGCCACTCCACTCTATGCTATTCCACAGTACGGCACTCCACTCTAACACACTCCAATGTATGCCAATGCACTGTACACCACTACACTGTAAGCCAATCCACTCTACACTATTCCGCTGTACCAGACTCCACTGTACGGCACGCCACTCTATGCTATTCCACTCTATGCCACTCCACTGAACGGCACTGTACTATACGGTATTCCACTTTACGTGGAACAAACAAACTAATGGAAAGCGTAAATCCTCCACATCTGACACTACAACCCTACCTAATTGTCAATCATTTTCCTCCTTTTTTTCTGATAAAACTAAGTCAATTGACAATGAGCTCCGCATTGCTGTGAATTGTTTACCGCCTGAAACCCAGTCACAATGCACCTCCACCTCGCAGGAAATTTGTCCTAGCCACCTTCTCTTTAAACCTAAAAACAATGCCTCGTGGTCCATCTTTCAGACATTTGAGGACACTGACATCTCAAAACTACTGTCTTCCACTAAACTTTCCAACCACTTTAATGACCCTCTCCCCTCCAAATTCCTCAAGGGAACTTCACACCTCCTGATACCCCTATGGACCAGAATTATCAACGCCTCTCTTACGCAAGGCACCATGCCGGAATGTCTAAAAAGTGGACAAGTCACACCTATACTAAAAAAGCCAGACGCGAACCTCTCTGATCCCAACAATTTTCGCCCTATTTCGAGCATCCCAACCTTAGCCAAGCTCCTGGAAAAATGTGTTCATCAACAACTCTGCAATCACATTGACCAGCACCAACTCCTCGACCACTGCCAATCTGGTTTCAGACCAGGTCACAGTACTGAAACCGCCATGGTCCACATTGTCGACGATGCTTTACGCTTTCTCGATCATAATGAATCCTGTCTTTTAATCCTTCTTGACCTATCATCAGCGTTTGACACAGTCAAACATGAAACCCTCCTGAACCTCTTAGAACTTAGGATGGGTCTCTCTGGCACTGTCTTAAAATGGTTCTGCTCATTCCTACAAAACAGATCTCAACGAGTCCTAATCAATCATGACTTATCCGATCAGACACCGGTCACTATCGGCGTTCCCCAAGGTTCTTCACTTTCGCCCACCCTGTTTAATCTTTACATGGAACCCCTAACTGAAATCCTCAAACACTCCAACATCTCCTACCATATGTACGCTGATGATACGCAATTGTACATGAAGATTACCTCTCCTAACGACATCAGCACTCTCAATAATATCTTGAACAAAACTCAACACTGGTTAACACTTAACCACCTCAAACTTAACGCCCTCAAAACTGAATTCCTATTAATCTCGCCTCCCAACACCACCTCTAACATCAAAGTCTGGCTCCCACTACTCACCGCCTTGAACTGTACCCCACATATTGTTGATTCAGCAAAATCCCTAGGAATAACGCTAGACAACAACCTCTCCATGATGAATCACATCAGCTCCACAACCAGAGCGGCCAATTTCCATCTCCACATCTTAAGAAAACTAAAGCCTTTCCTGCCCAATGCAGATCTCAAGATGGCGGTTCAGGCTCTTGTGATCTCCAAACTTGACTATGGGAATGCTACCCTTGTTGGCCTACCGAAAATAAAACTAGCACCGTTGAGGGCTACCCTCCATGCTGCTGCACGGCTCATCACAGGCGTAAAGAAAAATGACCACATCACCCCAGCCCTCCACTCTCTGAACTGGCTACCCTATGAATCTAGAATCTACCTAAAAATAGCATGCATGACATACAAAGCCATCCACCACAACACTCCTCGATACCTGGCTCAGAAACTGGTGCTATCCGGAAGGAATAGAGCTTCTCGTAGTACATGCTCCCTACTGCTGAAACCCCCAAAATTTCACAAAAAGAAAACCTATAAGAGATCTTTCTCTGGAATTGCCCCAAGAATTTGGAACTCTCTTCCCCCAGAGATCAGGACCATCCCTTCATTCGTTCTTTTAAAAAACAAAGTAAAAATGAGACTGCTGAATAATGTCCTTCCTATCTGAGGCGACTATCCATGCCAATTTGATTTCTTTGCTAGTGTTTTCACTATGTCTCTTTGTATTATCTTTTCATGCTGTATTGTCTATATTTTGCTCCTTGTATATTTAATGCTATTTATTAGGTTGTACAGCGCTCTGACACCAACATTTTGGTCATGTTCGCGCTTTATATAACTTTATAAATAAATAAAAAAAATACTCCACTGTACACCACTGCACTCTATGCCACTCTACTCTACCCCACTCCACTCTATGCCACTACACTCTATGCCACTCCACTCGGCTCTGTGCCACTCCATTCTATGGCACTGCACTCTATGCAAGTCCCCTCTATGTTACTCTAGTCTACACTATTCCTGTCAACTCCACTCCACTCTTAGCTACTCCACTGTACGCAACTCCACTATACGCTATTCCACCCAACACTACTACAGTGTACAATCCTCCCCTCCTCGACACTCCACCATATGATATTCCACTCTACGCCACTCCACTCTAAGGCACTACACTCTATGCTATTATACTGTATGCCACTACACTGTAACTCACTCCGCTGTACGCCATGCCACTCTACGCCACTGCATTCTACGCTACTCCACTCTACGCTATTACACTCTACCACACTACACTCTACGCCACTACACTCTTCGCCACTCCACTGAACGCTATTCTACTGTACATCAATCCATTCTACACCAATCCACTCTACAACACTCCACTCGTGCCTTCTCCATGCACACCTTATACCATTTTATATTATCTCACTTATAACATGTAAAGAAATAGTATTTAGAAGAAAAGTTATGACATCCCAAATCAAATATTTTGTGAGCACAGTGCATGGTAGAGTGCGAGTTATGGTTAATGTAGTGTGGCTACTGAGTTGAATACACTGTGTGTGGAGGTGCGCGAGTTATAATAATTTGAAGGTGTTGCGTAAATTATAAATGAAAGGTATAAGTTTAGAAATTAGCATTTTTGTGTTATTTAACTTTTGTTTGTATCTAAAGAATAAATAAAGTTATACTAATTTAAAGGTGGTGCGTAAATTATAAATTTACGGTATAACTATAACTGAAGAATTTCTAATGTTTGTGTATTTTAAGTTTGGTTTCTATGAAAAGAATAAATAGCATTTTCCTAACTGTAACAAAAGTTTAATCTCTGGTTTTCCTTTGAAAATGTATTTTTAAAAAAAAATATATATATATATATATATCCACACAAAGACTCCATGAAGGGGGCCCCCAACCCTGCAGGGCGGCTTCTGTTTACGGGAATGGAGAGACCCGTTAAAGCACGACGTGCACACAAGGAAGAAAACACAGAAGCCCGATGCTGGATACCATCAAAGCATTTATTTCTCAGGGAGAAGGCAGCAATTTATAGTCCTTACGCGTTTCAGCAGATTGCCTTGATCACAGGTGAGTAGGATTGCTTGCAGTATTTGAACTGTTATGTCACGTGGCTCAACATTTTCCTGCAAATACCAGCATGCACCATTGTTGTTATTTCAGCTCTGTATTGTGGTGCGCATGTGAATAAAGCTGAATAGCGTCATTACACCACAATTCCAAGTTCATATTTCAAAGTGCATTTCTTCTTATTTTCAGTGCAGATAGCCACGTACTTTGCATGTTAAAAATATATACAAATTCACAATCCATGTTGCTGCTCCTCATTAGCCTATCTTGCAACGACAGTCCAGAATCTCCAAAGAGAGGCAGTTGCTTCCCTCATCTCCCTTTCTCACCTTTCAGTACCATTCATATCACGGAAAATCCATTTCTTAGGAATGAAGGCGAGCGGGTCATGCCCCTCAATAAAATATCCACACAAAGACTCCATGAAGGGGGCCCCCAACCCTGCAGGGCGGCTTCTGTTTACGGGAATGGAGAGACCCGTTAAAGCACGACGTGCACACAAGGAAGAAAACACAGAAGCCCGATGCTGGATACCATCAAAGCATTTATTTCTCAGGGAGAAGGCAGCAATTTATAGTCCTTACGTGTTTCAGCAGATTGCCTTGATCACAGGTGAGTAGGATTGCTTGCAGTATTTGAACTGTTATGTCACGTGGCTCAACATTTTCCTGCAAATACCAGCATGCACCATTGTTGTTATTTCAGCTCTGTATTGTGGTGCGCATTTGAATAAAGCTGAATAGCGTCATTACACCACAATTCCAAGTTCATATTTCAAAGTGCATTTCTTCTTATTTTCAGTGCAGATAGCCACGTACTTTGCATGTTAAAAATATATACAAATTCACAATCCATGTTGCTGCTCCTCATTAGCCTATCTTGCAACGACAGTCCAGAATCTCCAAAGAGAGGCAGTTGCTTCCCTCATCTCCCTTTCTCACTTTTCAGTACCATTCATATCACGGAAAATCCATTTCTTAGGAATGAAGGCGAGCGGGTCATGCCCCTCAATAAAATATCCACACAAAGACTCCATGAAGGGGGCCCCCAACCCTGCACGGCGGCTTCTGTTTACGGGAATGGAGAGACCCGTTAAAGCACAATGTGCACACAAGGAAGAAAACACAGAAGCCCGATGCTGGATACAATCAAAGCATTTATTTCTCAGGGAGAAGGCAGCAATTTATAGTCCTTACGCGTTTCAGCAGATTGCCTTGATCACAAGTGAGTAGGATTGCTTGCAGTATTTGAACTGTTATTTCGCGTGGCTCAACATTTTCCTGCAAATACCAGCATGCACCATTGTTGTTATTTCAGCTCTGTATTGTGGTGCGCATTTGAATAAAGCTGAATCGAGTCATTACACCACAATTCCAAGTTCATATTTCAAAGTGCATTTCTTCTTATTTTCAGTGCAGAAAGCCACGTACTTTGCATGTTAAAAATACCATATGATATTCCACTCTACGCCACTCCACTCTACGGCACTACACTCTATGCTATTATACTGTATGCCACTACACTGTAACTCACTCCGCTGTACGCCATGCCACTCTACGCCACTGCATTCTACGCTACTCCACTCTACGCTATTACACTCTACCACACTACACTCTACGCCACTACACTCTTCGCCACTCCACTGAACGCTATTCTACTGTACATCAATCAATTCTACACCAATCCACTCTACAACACTCCACTCGTCCCTTCTCCATGCACACCTTATACCATTTTATATTATCTCACTTATAACATGTAAAGAAATAGTATTTAGAAGAAAGGTTATGACATCCCAAATCAAATATTTTGTGAGCACAGTGCATGGTAGAGTGCGAGTTATGGTTAATGTAGTGTGGCTACTGAGTTGAATACACTGTGTGTGGAGGTGCGCGAGTTATAATAATTTGAAGGTGTTGCGTAAATTATAAATGAAAGGTATAAGTTTAGAAATTAGCATTTTT
Organism: Calotriton arnoldi; assembly: GCA_963921515.1. Lineage (NCBI taxonomy): Eukaryota > Metazoa > Chordata > Amphibia > Caudata > Salamandridae > Calotriton > Calotriton arnoldi. Next base: position 249,314 of record CAWUFW010000721.1, read on the forward strand.
GTGTTATTTAACTTTTGTTTGTATCTAAAGAATAAATAAAGTTATACTAATTTAAAGGTGGTGCGTAAATTATAAATTTACGGTATAACTATAACTGAAGAATTTCTAATGTTTGTGTATTTTAAGTTTGGTTTCTATGAAAAGAATAAATAGCATTTTCCTAACTGTAACAAAGGTTTAATCTCTGGTTTTCCTTTGAAAATGTATTTAAAAAATATATATATATATATATATATATTCACTGAAAAAACCATAGGTTTTAGGGAAAGTTATAGTTAGTTGGACATTGCACTCGTACAAAACCCGTGAAATTCCCCCGTTATAGTTAGTTCAGCTAACTATAACTCGCGCCCCCGCAATGCACTGCTGATGACGTCACATATTACATCACTCATGACATGGTCAGTGACATCACTGATGACATCTCAAATGACATCACTGATGACATCATCCAGTGACTGTGTGTTTGTGTAAAGTTTAAATATGTTTAATATATATAGGGAAAGGCATATTGAAGAATGAGTGGGTGTATAAGCGTCTGAATGGATGATTTAGTAGGTGCGTGATTGAGTCTATAAGTGAGTGATTAAACGTATCTTACTGGATGCATGGGTGAGTGACTAAACTGTGTGAATGTCTGTATCCGTCTGTCTGTTGTTGTGTAAGCAGCTGCATGGGTTTCTGACTAGCTAAATGAGTGTCTATATGGGTTATGGATTGGTTCTCTGAGTATCTGTATGGGTGCCTCAGTGTTTGTGTGGGTGGGGTGTGTGTGACTCTGTGCATAGATGTGTGAGTGGCTGATTCACTGGGTGCATGGTTTCAAGAGTGCGTCTGTGATGGACTGTATGGGTGGGTGAGTGTGTGTATGGGTGTGTTAGTGATTGAATGTATATCTCAGTGGTACATGTGTGAGTAACTACATATGTGAAAGGCAGTATATATGTGTGTTGGAGTATATAAATGGCTATAAGTGAGAGTGTGTGATTGTGAGAGTGGCTATATGGATGAGTGTGTGCTTGCATCAGTGATTGCATAGGAGCGTAAGAATGTGCTAGTATTTTTATGAGTAAGTGAGCTGGTGTGTATAACTGTATAGGTGAGTAAATGGGAGTGTGATTAATTATTAGCGTGACTGACTAGGTGTGTGAGTACCTCTATGGAAGAGTTGCGTTGTGTGAGTGTTTATATAGGTGTATGAGTGCATATGATAGTCCTGTACTGAGTGACTGTAAGTATGAGTGACTGTACGGGTGAGTGAGTAGATGTGTGTGTGTAGACCTAAGAATCAGTGAGTGGGTATGTACTTATTGGTATTGGAGTGTGTATGGTTTTGAGAATGGCAGTCTGTAATTTAGAGTGGGTGTATCAAAAGTTATATTAGGGTGTGAGAAGATGCATTAAATTCTCAAATGGATGATGTCATCAGTGATGTCATTTGAGATGTCATCAGTGATGTCATCAGTGATGTCACTGACCATGTCATGAGTGATGTAATATGTGACGTCATCAGCAGTGCATTGCGGGGCGCGAGTTATAGTTAGCTGAACTAACTATAACGGGGGAATTTCACGGGTTTTGTACGAGTGCAATGTCCAACTAACTATAACTTTCCCTAAAACCTACGGTTTTTTCAGTGAATTTCAAAGGTTTTTAAATGCTAAACCCTAACTATAACAGGGCTGAAACCTATGGTTTTTTCAGTGAATTTCAAAGGTTTTTAAAATGCTAATTCCTAACTATAACAAGCCTGAAACCTATGGTTTTTTCAGTGAATTTCAAAGGTTTTTTAAATGCTAATTCCTAACTATAACATGTCTGAAACCTATGGTTTTTTTCAGTGAATTTCAAAGGTTTTGTAAATGACAATTTTTAAATGTATTAATTGTTATATTTATTTTTTTTGATACTGATTTACTACATTTTTTAAACTATTTATTTTTAGATGTTTTATTTTTTAAATTACATTGTAATTACATTATACATTACATTACAAAATATACTTTCTCAGAATGAATTACTTTAGTTTAAATACTTTGCAAATAGGCAATAGACTTTTAAGTACAGTAGTTACAGTTGTTGCAATGGGCAACACAATTTCAAACACAATGCAACATTGAGCTCAATGTGAATTTCTAGCTAAATGCAATTAGTTACTTTATGGATTACTTTTCTAACCACAGGACTGGATCCTAGATTCAGTCCTGGGACATCTCCTGTAAACAGTTGAGTAAAAGCGTTTTGGTTACAGTAGTGATTTTTAAGGAATATTATTGTATTTTAAAAGTTGACACTTAGAAACTTTTTCACATAGAATCACCAATGTTATCCTATGGGAGGAAATTCACTTAGCAGGTAAGTAGTGTTATCGTTACTTTTTCTTACTCAGTGGTGGATCCTGGATCCAGCACTGGTGCATCTCCTGTAAACAGTTGAAAGAATGCGTTTAAGTCATACAGGCGATATTTAAGGAATATTTGTAGTTTGTGAAAATCAACACTTTGAAACTTTTCTGCTGAAAACCAGACAATGGATTCCTACGGAAGGAAATATAAGTTACTGGTAAGTACGGTTAAAATTACTTTTCAGGATCAGTACTGGGCTGAAAGATGCAGCACTGAGGTCTCTCCTGATAACAGGTAAGTAAATCGGAATTCGTATTTTGGCTGATTTTAGAGGAATATTTGTATGTTTCAAAAATCGACACTTAGAAACTTTTTCAGCAAAAAGCAGGCAATGATATCCTATGGAAGGAAATTCAAGTTACTGGTAAGTACGGTTAAAATTACTTTTCAGGATCAGTACTGGGCTGAAAGATGCAGCACTGAGGTCTCTCCTGATAACAGGTGAGTAAATCGGAATTCGTATTTCGGCTGATTTTAGAGGAATATTATAAAGTTCCAAAACTCCACACTTAGAAGAATTTCCAAGTGAAACCAGTCAATGATATCCTATGGAAGGAAATTCAAGTTACTGGTAAGTACGGTTAAAATTACTTTTCAGGATCAGTACTGGGCTGAAAGATGCAGGACTGAGGTCTCTCCTGATAACAGGTGAGTAAATCGGAATTCGTAGTTCGGCTGATTTTAGAGGAATATTTGCACAATGGTGATGGGAGGGGGTGGGGCCTGAGGTGACATTTGTGCAAACGCGCCCCGTGGCGCGTTTTAAGTTGGGGGATTAAGTCCCCTTGAATCATGAGGGTCCCTGGGGTCCAACTAGCCCACCCTGTACCTCCAGTATGCGCCAGGGAGCTGCGTTGCAGAGAGGTGTTCAGAGGCCACGCCCCTAAGCGCACCCTAAGCGCATCCCGCCGTTTAAAAAAAAAATGCTTTTTTCTGCCCAGGGGGTCCTTGTGGGACCCCCTGAGCAGACCTAGGGGGTCAGGGTGTTTCTACCCTGCCCCCTTTTTGCGCTTTGCGCACTTGTTTCTGTCCCTCGGTTCTACCGAGGGACAAAATGGCTGCCAACACTTCCTGATTTGGAGTGTTGACAGCCACTTGACAGCCAATTAGCATGCAGCTCGTGATCGGGACGGTGCGCGCAGGGTGCGCTCAGGATACGCGGACCCTACTCGCCCATAGATATATATATGACTTTACTTTTGATTTTCTCAGGAACTACTGAACGGATTTACACCATTTAAGCAAAAGGCACGACACTGAACCAAGGGCAACCTCTTTGCCAAATTTGGTGTAATTCCGTTCAGCAGTTCGGGCTGTAGCTGCGACTAAAGGTTCCTATGGAAAAATGAATGGGGAAAACGTGTTTTGGGACCCCCCTTTTTTCTCGGCCCCCGCTTGACGAATCAACCCGAGACTTTCAGGGTAGGAGCGGAGCGGAGCGCCCCAACAAGTTGGAAGCTTTCGCGAAGATTCGTCAACCGGCGCAAGAGTTATTTCAAATAGAATGTCGCGGATTTCCTATGGATAATAGGTCCTAACTATAACTATCTACTGGCGACCGCCAGTAGATAATATATATGTGTGTATATATATATATATATCCACAACGCCGTTCCTTCTCACTTCCCTTCCTCTGGGAAAAACGGACTGCGAGACCACAATTTCGTGCTAGATTTCCTTTATTTTGCCACCAATTTCGCCATGACGCGTTTCGGCCTCACTCGGCCTTGATCACGACAGGAAGATGCACCCGGCGTATGCTGGGAATTGATATATATATATATATATACACATATATATATATATATTCACTGAAAAAACCATAGGTTTCAGGGACGTTATAGTTAGAAATTAGCATTTTAAAAACCTTAGAAATTCACTGAAATCAGTGATGTCATGAGTGATGTCACTGACCATGTCATGAGTGATGTAATATGTGACGCCATCAGCAGTGCATTGCGGGGGCGCCAGTTATAGTTAGCTCAACTAACTATAATGGCTGAATTTCTCTGGTTTTGTACGAATAAAATGTCCAACTAACTATAACGTTCCTGAAACCTATGGTTTTTTCAGTGAATTTCTAAAGTTTTTTAAATGCTAATTTCTAACTATAATGTACTTCAAACCTAAGGTTTTTTCAGTGAATTTCTAAGGTTTTTTAAATGCTAATTTATAACTATAAGGTAGTAGTCGCGTTTGCAGAGTGGTGCAGAAAGGGGCCTGGGCCTCTGACCAGCGCTCAGGAATTCCACAGCATAGGACTTACAGGAGGTACCAGTAGGGCTACTTGGCTGCCAAAGTCCCTCAGGAGTAAAGTGGACTTCATCCCCCAACCAGTACTGTGCCAGGAGGCGCGTTTGCAGAGTGGTGGAGAAAGGTGAGCGTGGCCTCCGAAGACCTCTTGGCAATCCCACTGTGTGAGACTTCCTGGAGGTAACAGGAGGGGTAGTTGGCCCCCAAGGTCAACCTTGGGGCCAACTACCCCTCCTATTACCTCCAGTAAGTCCCACACAGCGGAATTGCTAAGTTGTCATAGCAGGCCACGCCCCCTTTCCCCACCACTCTGCAAACGCACTCTCTGGTGCGCTCTTGGATGGGGATTAAAGTCCCCTTCGCTGCTGGGGGTCCTTAGGGGCCAACTAGCCTACCTGATACCTCCAGTATGCCCCAGATAGTGGGATTGCTGACAGGTGGACACAGGCCACGCCCCCTTTCTCCACCACTCTGCAAACGCGCCTCTTGGGCACATTCTTGGTTGGGGGATTAAGTCCCCTTGAATCCTGAGGGTCCCTGGGGGCCAACTAGCCCACCAGGTACCTCCAGTAAGCCCCACACAGCTGGATTGCTGAGAGTGGTCCGAGGCCACGAACCCATTTTACACCACTCTGCAAACGCGCCTCCTGTGTGGGGCTTACTGGAGGTACCTAATGGGCTAGTTGGCCCCTAAGGACCCTTAGCATTCAAGGGGACTTAAACCCCCAACACAGAACGTGCCAGGAGACGCGTTTGCAGAGTGGTGCAGGGAGGGGGCGGGGCCTCTGGCAAGATGCCGGCTTTTCTTTTCTTTTCATATATTTAGAAGGGGGGCTCTGTGGCCCTCCTTCTCTTAATATTTTGTGGGCCCTGGGGACCCCATCCCCTAGGGCCTGACCCATTTAAAAAAAAAACGGGAAGGGGCCTCCCGAGGCCGATTTCTGCCCTGGGACCACAACCCCGGGCCTCGCCTCGTTTTTTTTTTTTAATTTTTTTTTTTATTATTTATACGGGAGGGGGGCTGCGTGGCCCCCCTTCCCTGGGCCACTTTTGGCCCTGGGAACTCCATCCCCCCTGGCCTGGCCTCTTTTTAAAAAAACATTTTTTTACTATCACGGGAGGGGGGCCGTGTAGCCCCCCTTCCCTGGGCCACTATTGGCCCCGGGGACCCCATTCCCCGGGGCCTGGCCTCATTTTATTTTATTTTATTATTATCACGGGAGGGGGGCCGCATGGCCCCCCTTCCCTGGGCCACTATTGGCCCAAGGGACCCCATCCCCTGGGGCCTGGCCTCAACATTGGGGACTGCAGGGGGGAGCCCCAATGCCCCCGCGGTCCCTGCCGGCTCCCCGCCTCCTGCGGGAACCGGCATTGCTTTTGGACAAGGGGAGCTGTTGACATGCAGCTCCCCTTGTCCAAAAGCAATTCTGCTTTGCTTCATGGAAGCAAGAGCAGGTTTCCTGCTCTCGCTTCCACGAAGCAAAGCAGAAGTTTGCAATGGCAGGGCGGGAGCAGTGCTCTCGCCCTGTCATTGCAAACTGCAATGTCCCGGGGGTGGGCACCCCGGGACATTGCTGGAGCCGGCCCTGGGGGGTGGCAGTCCCCAGGGCCATGGAGGGCTCCAGGAGGGGGGCCGTGCGGCCCCCCTCCCAACATATGCAAAGCCCCGGGGAGGTGGTGGTCCCCGGGGCCGGGGGTCCGCAATGGACCCCCAGCTTCTTTTAATTAGTGCCCCGGGGGGTGGTGGTCCCCGGGGCGTGTGGGGGGCTCGAGCCCCACCACACTACTTTATTTTAAGCAGAGCCCCGGGGAGGTGGCGGTCCCGGGGTTGCGGGGGGGCCTCGTGCCCCCCGCATTTATTAATTAAAGCCCCGGGGACCTGGCCCACCTGGGGGCTAATTAAAATGAAGCACTGTGTCCCGCGCTTCGTTTTTTAAAAATTTCCTCGGCGGGATTCGCGCACCCAACGCGACTCCAGCAGAAAAAATAAAATGCTTTTCTCTGCCCTGGGGGTCCCCCCTGACCAGGCCTAGGGGGTCAGGGTGTTTCTACCCTGCCCTCTTTTTTTTTTTTTTAACCATTTTCTTCCCTTTATTCTTGTGACTCGGTTTTACCAAGTCACAAGATGGCTGCCAACACTTTTTGGTTTGGAGTGTTGACAGCCAATCAAACTGAAGCTCGTGATCGGGAGCGTTCGCGGATCCACCGCGGTCACCAGATATCAATATTTTTTTATTTTTGAATTTCTCAAGAACTACTGAACGGATTTACACCATTTTAAAAAAAAGAACACTTTCTGAACCAAGACCTACCTTTTTGCCAAATTTGGTGTAATTCCGTTCAGCAGTTCAGGCTGTAGCTTTGTCTAAAGTTTCCTATGGAAATTAACATTGAGAAAACGCGTTTTGGGACCCCCCTTTTTTCTTGGCCCCCGATCAACGAAACACCCAGAAACTTTCAGGACAGGAGCTGACATGAGCGAACCATTAGTTTTGAAAATTTCTCAAAGATTTGTCAATCAGCGCCAAAGATATTGGCAAAAGAAAAAACGCTTTTTGAATAGAAACGAGGTCCTAACTGGCAACCGCCAGTAGGTAATATTTATATATATATATATATATATATATATATATATATATATATATATGAAACAGCACAATCCTGCTCCACCACTTGACGGCGAAACAACAGGTGCGGACCACAGCGACAAAACATGTTACAGGACTAGTAATGTGTGGGCATTAAAAATGATTTATGATGACTTTTATGGCAAACTTGTCGCATGGAAAAGCGCAGGAGTTTTGACATTGGATGAGTATAAATATATACGAAAAGATAACCCTGTGGTTCCTAATATTTATTTCATCCCGAAAATTCACAAAGATGCAACAAAACCACCGGGTCGCCCAATCATTTCAGCACAAAACAGCTTACTTGAAAATGCATCTCAATACATCGATTACTTCCTACAGGATTTTGTGCAATCCTTGCCCTCCTACATCAAAGACACGAGTGATTTTCTAGCGAAGCTTCAGAACTTTGAATGGAAAAAGGATTACTTACTCATGTCGTTGGATGTAGTGTCCTTGTATACAAGTATAAACCACAGAGATGGTATGAGGGCCCTTGAACACTATTTGGGCAAAGGACAAACCAGATTAACTCCTCATTGTGCAATGCTAAGTAATATGACTAATTTTTGCCTGAATAACAATGTGTTTCTATTTGATAAAACACTTTATCAACAGATGCGAGGTGTTGCGGTGGGGGCCAGCTTCTCCCCCAGTTACGCATGTTTGTACATGGGATGGTGGGAGAGGCTGGTCCTCGGCGTAACACACAAGCATTATATGGACAAAAATGTAGTTACTTTTGCGCTTTATTGATGACTTATTCATTGTGTGGGAAGGTTTGGAAACAGAAGCTCATGATTTTGTGAAAGACATCAACAAAAATGATATTAACCTAAGCTTCACGTCTACAATTAGTGATAAGAAAATTCACTTCTTGGATGTTGAAGTTTATGTGTGCAATGATAAACTAGAAACTAAAATCTTTATAAAAGACACAGCAGGCAACACAGTTTTACATTTTTCTAGTTTTCATCCAAGACACCTGGTAAATATTATCCCCTATGGGGAAATGCTGCGAATAAAAAGAATATGTAGCAACCCCAATGATTTGAAAAGAGCACAACAGGAGAGTAAAGAAAGATTTCTAGCCAGAGGATACAAAAGAAAGATCATTGATGCAGCTATAAATAGAACTCAGGGTCTGGATAGAAATATCCTTTTAACACCAAAAGACAATGATGATAACACCAAAAAGAACACTATGGAGCTTAGGCTAATTTTAGCCTATAATGCACAAAACAAAACTATCAAAAAAATTGTGCATCGAAATTGGCCCATAGTGCTGAGTGATCCAATTATAGGGGGCAGCTTAACAAACACCCTGGGGATCACATACAGGCGGGCTCCATCTATGAGCAGAAGTCTGGTCAAAAGCAGCCCGGAAGTCCTGGACCAACAGACCTGGCTGTCACAAAGAAAGGGTTTCACTAAATGCAAAAGCTGCAAAGCTTGTCAGTATGGAATAAATAAGAAAACATACAGGACACCATTCAGCAATAGGGAAATAAAAATATCATGTTCCCTACACTGTAAAACTGACTATGCTATTTATATACTGGAGTGTTCGTGCAATCTCAAGTATGTAGGGAGTACCAAACTCCCTGCAAACAAGAGAATTCTGCAACACATCCGGGCCATAAACAACCATGACCCAACTTACCCAGTGGCTAGACATTTTCAAGAAATACACAATAATGATCTCAAACACCTCTCGTATTATCTCATAGACTCCATACCTAAGGACAGACGGGGAGGAGATAGAGAGGGTAAACTTAGGAGGCTAGAAACTAAATACATTCTAAACTTCGATTGTAAGAGCCCAGGAGGTTTAAACACAACAGAAGATTTATATACATGTATCTAACCTACCGTGTGCAATATCAAGGCCAACCTTGCAGGGATATCTGCATTTCCATGGGGTGTTTATATTTACAAGTGTCACCTGCTAGCTGATAGTATGTTAACAGTAATATCACACCATAACAGAAGAAAAGGGTGTTAAAATATATTTTTCAGTAATTAAAGGAGGCTGCCAGACTGACCTAAACCAAAATCATAATGGTTTTTTAACAAACTTTTTATACACATCAGGAGATGGTTTTATACACAAACATTTTTTTAGGTCACAATAGGTCAAACCCAAAATTCTTTAAGTTTGGACCACTCAAGCACTAGCACTTTTTTTCACACATTAGGTGAGAGCCTTGGGCAGGATGCAATTTTTAGTATTAAACCAAAGAGTAACTTAAAAGCACCAAGTTTAAATATAATGAACTAGCTGCATTATGCAATAATGATTTGAATGCTATGTACAAGAAAATTTAAAAATCATGTTTTAACAAATTTTAATGTTTTAACATTGTTATTATATAATTCCTTGATGTAGATATGGCTGCTATGGTATTTAATATTTATTATATTCGAGTTTTTATTTTAATTATTGAATGTTAATAATCCCCATATATTGTATGTGAGGGCAATTCTGTTATTTTGATATTTAAAAATGTTTTATATCAATCTAGCAAAAACCAAGCCATTAACTCAATGTGGAGATGAAACTCTGGTTTTTACAAAAAGAAGTTACCTAAGGGTAGTATGTCTTTAGTGTCCTTTAAGGCGGGAACCACAAATTACTGCACTGTCACTTTAAAAGGGGTAAAATGCCAGATAGCGTTGTCATGTGATCAAGGTCCAGGAGGACCGAAACGCGTAATGGCCGACATGAAATAAACAAAAAATAAGCACTGAACTGTGGTCCGCGCCTGCTTTTGAATCGATGATGGTTATTGCCTGCAAGCAGTATACCTGGATATATATATATATATATATATATATGAAACAGCACAATCCTGCTCCACCACTTGACGGCGAAACAACAGGTGCGGACCACAGCGTATTCCAGCAGGTATCTTTTATTAAGTCAGCAATGCAAATCCAAATTCAGCAACAAATGTTCAAGAGCCAGTGCTCAGCATGACGCGTTTCGACCTGACGGTCTTGATCACATGACACGCTCTGAACCCCTCGTAATTTAAATAGTGTTGAAAACCCATTGCAAGTCCCGCCTCTCTATAATAGATATGGCAAACAGACTCTTGTGATGATCCTGGGCCAGTGCCCGAACAATGTAAACAATAAATTTCTGGTTAAAACATGTAAATTCAGAAATATCATGATACATGCATTGAAGATAAAAAATACTGTATATAATTTAAGGATAAAAGCAGTTATCTAATACATGGTAATATAAAATATAAATACATATAAAAACCAAGTGGTAATCTGCTCGTCCCTTATTGCAAGACAGTATGAACACATGAAAGTATTAATTTTACATATGATGACAACAACAAGAGTAAAATGTTAAAACCATTACTATATACAAACAGGACTTGTTCCCCAGATAAAGTGCATATATAAAGTGCAAGTGCAAAAATATGTGCCTAGAGTGATATAAAGTGAATGGTGCAATGAAGTTGATAACTCGACCGCAATCCTGCGGTATGCCTGAAATCATTAAAAAACTAAAGTTACTAAATAACTGTTCTGACGTAAAATGCTAGTGCTGATGTTAAATATATTTAAATACATGTAAAAAAGCAAATATGAGTTAAAAACAGGTAAAAACCAAGTAAAAATACTCAAAGTGACTGATGCTAAAATACATGTAAGTAAAAAACACTAATGTACACTGTACTAGTACACATTTAATCTTATTGGTAATGTTATAAAATACTGATCTCTAAAACTAAATCCTTAGTAATAGACAAAAATGAGATTAAACTTAGGTAGGAAAAAATTCATACTGTCCAATAACTGCTCTATGAAAGTTAATGTGTCAGGATTCGCTATTATACAGGGGGACACAGATAACTGTTTTACAAAAAATTGTGTAGGTCCTCGCCTGTGTTCAAACCATGGGGCATTTTTGTATCTAACAGAAGAATAAATTCTGATTCTAATTGGCGTAACTGTCTCTCTCTGTTACCCCCCCGTATAGACTTGGGTATAGCACCAATTACAAAATAGGTAAGGTCACTTAAGTTATTGTTGTGCGTCAACTTAAAATGGCGCGCCACAGGATAATTAGGATCAGAGTTCACTATGGCTCTGAGATGTTGTAAAATCCTATTGAAAACCTGTAGTTTAGTGCTGCCCACATATTTTAGTCGGCAAGTGCACTCTAAAACGTACACTGCAAAATCAGTCCGATACGTGTAATGTCCTTGTATTTTAATAGGATCTGATTGAAATGCTGTAGTGTATTCTGATGTAGTTTTACCAAATTTGCACGCCCTACAAACATTACATTTGAAGAAACCTGACCTAGTTGTAAGCCAAGAGTCTGTGGTGATAACTTCTGGACTGTTCCTGATTAGTGCATCACGCATTGATGGAGCTCGCCTGAATGTAAGAGTAGGTAATTTGGGTAAAATTTGTGAGAGGGTCAAATCAGTTAGTACTATTGGCCAATGCTTGTATAGAATCTTGCGGACCTAATGCTGTTGACAACTGAATGTAGTTATTAATCTTACAGTGTCAGATGGTTCTGTTTTTAAATTGGATACCCTAGTTGCCACCTTATCAATGACAGTCTGCCTTTGTATGAGAGTATCTCTATTGACTATGTTGGCTCGGGTCATAGCATCTTTGAGGTCCTTGGATAGATACCCCCTGGCTAAAAATCTTTCTGCTGCCTCTTCCTGACACATAATAAGATCTTGTTCTGAGTTGCAAATTCTGCGTATTCTTAAAAACTCCCCAAAAGGTATACTTCGAATGAGGTGTCTGGGATGTGAACTGCTCGCATGAAGGGTCGAATTTCCCGCTGTGCTCTTTCTATACAATTTAGTTAAAATTTTGTTGTTAACAGTATAGAGTTCCACATCCAAAAATTGAACACGCTTTTTATCAATTTGTGCTGTGAATTCTAAATTCAGATTATTGACATTAATTTCGCGAACAAATTGACGTGCTAACTCTTCAGACCCCCTCCAGACCACAAAAACATCATCAATAAATCTCCACCAGTGAAGAACATGATTGTTGAACATATTAACATGAGTAGTCTTGAGAACATGCTCCTCCCACCAGCCTACGTGGAGATACGCATAGCTGGGGGAGAAGCATGCTCCCATCGCAACTCCCCGCAATTGGTGGTAGATTATCTTGTTGAACAAAAAGAAATTGTTTTTAAGGCACAGTTCAATCATCGAGAGTAACATAACATTGTGCTCATATTGGTATATAGTACGTTGGTCAAGATAATGTTTTACTGCCTTAATACCATCCGCATGGTTGATACTCGTATCTAATGAACATATATCTAGTGTAATAAATATACATTCCTCATCCCAAGTAGCAGTCTCAATCTTAGAAAGAAAATGTCCAGTGTCTCTGATATAGGAGGGAAGACTTTCTACAAATTCGTGAAGAAAATAATCCACATATTTGGATAGTGGCTCTAAAAGACTCTTCTGGGCCGATATAATAGGCCGACCAGGCACTGGTACAACATCCTTATGTATTTTTGGGATGAAATACAAGATGGGAGTAGTGGCGTTTTCATTTTTAGGAAAGCACATTCATTTTTGCTGATTAACCCCAAACGCTTCCATTGTGCTAAATCTTTAAAGACTTTTTCTTTCACCTTTATGAGATCATTGGTATGAGCCTTTTTATAGCACGTGCTGTCATTAAGGTGGCGTTCTGCTTCTTGAAGATATAGTTGGCGTGGCCACAAAACAATATTGCCCCCTTTATCTGCTTGGTTAATGACCACATTTTTGTTTTTCCTCAATTTTTTCATCAAGTTTGAGTATTGAGTGTCCATATGCCGTCTTTTAATATTTTTGGCCAATAAACGTCTATTAAGTTTTTTAAGATCATTTGTTGTACATTCACTAAAGACGTCAATGGCATCCTTCGGCATCATGGGAACAAAAGTGGAAACCGGGCGAAAGGGGCTGAATGTAGTTTCATTGTGGCACATCTCCTCGTTAGATTCATTTAATGTATTGTCACCGGTGTCCGTTTCTCTAGATAGTGCTTGCATAGTTTTCAAAGTCTCAAAATCTGAAGCCTGAAGAGTAGTTTGCAAATGTACCAGCTGATTTTTATTGGTGTTGCTGCCAGAGTTCGTAGCTTTGTTTTGTTTAAAGAATTTCAATAATTTTAATTTCCTTACAAACTTGAAAAAATCGATCCTGGATTGGACATATTTAAAACCTGTAGGTGGGCAGAATGACAAGCCCAAAGACAAAATTTTAATCTCTGTATTGGTCAACTTTGTGTCTGATAAGTTTATTACAGTGTTGTCGTTCTTCATAACAGGATTCATTGTTTTGTACCCTTCTTCGATCTCCACCCTCTGCCTCTGTTTGTATTTCCGGAGCCTTCGCCTTTGCTTTCTGTGCCAGTTTCTCCTGCTCCTTGATTCTTTGCAGGTTTGCGAGGACGTAAGGTGTTTAGTCGGGTTAGGTATAAAAAAGTTACCTCTTCTGGAGTGAAGCTTGTGCCCGGTTGATCAGATCCATCAGCCCGCCTATCGCTGTCTGAATCACAGTTACTAGAATCCACACTCAAATTGGATGTAGATGAGCCTTCTTCAAGATGGATATATATAGTACAACAAAGGAAGCGGCACTCCAGAGCTGGATAATGCTCGATTTATTCTTGGCACAACACTCAAACGGTTTAAGTGCTGTGCCAAGAATAAATTGAGCATTATCCAGCTCTGGTGTGCCGCGTCCTTTGTTGTACAAAATTGAATTTAGTGCCAGGATCCGGCCCCTACGCTGAGCACCCGCTGCTGAGCGCGCCGAACCGTGAAGGGATCACATTGGAGGCAATATATATATACACACTGTTGAAAGTGTTGGACCTTGGAGGGGTTAGAATTACTATTTCTACTCCAACATAAGCAACAGAAGGAAAAGTGTTGGACTTTGGCTGGGTTATATCTACTATTCCAACTCCAACGTAAGCAAAAACATGGAAACTGTTGCACGTAGGAAGGCTTACATATACGAGCCTGTCTTAGTCATTTGCGTGTGGAGGGGGAGAAGGACCACATCTCCCAGCCTTCCTTCCGGCTCCCACGCTGCTGATACCGACTCCAGCGCGTCAGGAGGCTCACATAAGCAGTTTGGGGCCCCGCAGCGCGGGAGCCCATCTTTGTCATTTGCGTGTGGAGGGGGAGCAGGACCACATCTCCCAGCCTTCCTTGCGGCTCCCACGCCGCTGATACCGACATCAGCGTGCCAGGAGGTGCACATAAGCAGTTTATGGCCCCGCAGCACTGGACGCGCGTGGACGTGCCCGGGCTAAGGCCGGGCCAAGGGAAGGCCCGTCCACGCCCGTCATCGCCCGGAAGAGGCTGGGCTGGGCCACCCCCCTGACATCTGCCCCAGGAGGATCGGCTCCCAGAAACTGGGGACCAGAGCAGGATATATAAGGTACGGCATTTCTGCATTGTGTTATTATTTGCTGCAACAAGCAAAAGGGGACATTAGGATCCCAGGCCCCTTGTTTACAACACTCGAGGTGGCGCCACCGAGGGTAGCCTGCAACAATGGGGAAACAGGCTTGCCCCCCCAAACAGCAAACTCTGCCCCAGCAGCATGCCCCCACAGTGCCCCCCACCTCAATTGATAAAATGTTACAGCGGGCCATTGGTGTAGTGGCAACAGAAATCGAACTTACCGAGAAGCGATTGTCCTTAACACCCGACCTTTATTTTCCCGAGTCCGATATGGTCTTACCCCAAACTCTTCCTGCTTCAGAACTCATTTCTCAAGCTCCACAAACTAATGACACTACAAAGGAGAGAGAATTACCAACATTCTGTCCGTGCAAAGGGGTTATTGACACTGGACCCGCCAAAAATGGGAAACTCAAACAACCAAGCAGAATGGGGGCAAAAAGAAAGAAGCGCAATGATGGGACGCCCGATAATGGATGATACCTGGATGACCTGGATATGAACTCGGGCAGTTTAGATAATACACGAGTGCCTCTGGATTACCCATTATGGGTAAAGAACTTGATGGTGGACCTTCAGGTACAAGTTAGATTTATTGTTAAAGAAGAGCTTAGTTCTCTAACAGTACGGGTAGATAAACTGGCAGAAACACTTGAAACCTGGGTGGGTAGGTCAATGTCAGCACCAGGGAAAGGTACAGATGTTAGTTGCCTGGCAGACTCTGACGCTCGAGCACATGACCAAGTACCTGCCCAAGTATTTGGAACAAGGCCAGAACTCCCACATGCCCAAAACGCAACATCTACCTCTGATTCCAACATGGCGAGATGTGAGTCCAGGAACAGAGATATGGTACATCCCAGTATGGCAAATAAACGAAATTATGCGAATCAGCCTGGGCCTAGGTACAGAGGGGAGTGGTACAGTAGAGAGCTCAGTAATGGGGCTAGGGAAGAGAGTAGTAATCTACCTTCCATCAATTTACCCCCTGCCTCATCTCCATATGTTATTGTTTTAGCAGGTGTACCTGAGCTTAAACAAGGGCAGTGGGAAACGCATCATGAATTGAAGAACAAATGCATGTTTTGGCTGGCAAGGCAGAGGCAATTTTCCTATGAGAACGCTGGAGAGATCCTTATGACCCATAGGGTTAGGTTGGTGGGAAACAGACCAAAAGATGTGCAAGGGGACTGCATAGTGATCAACTTTAAAAAACCCTTGGAATTAGGTCTCTACCACAAGGGTACTTCTACATCCCACACCAAACACTAGCGCGCACACCAGCCATGGACAGGGGATGTGGAAGCAAAATCAACAGTATGTAAGACAGCAGCATCATTTCCCCAAACCCCTTTTATATACTATACCTACAGCAAACAGATTTGGGGTCTTAGAAGAGGTAGATTGACTCACAGTAATGCAGTATCCTGAACAGACAACTAATCCCCAGCAGGAAATAGGGAGAGGCTCATTTTAAATAGGGAAGTCTGCCTCTTAAGTATCACGTCTGGGTCAGGGGTAGGAGCCTTGAATGTGCCCCATGTTATACCTCTTCTAGGTGGGGATAGACAGGCAAGCTGTGCTGGCCCAACTGTTGTGGGGCAGTCACTTAATGAGGCTTTCATAAGTCCAACCTCAGGACTGTTACAAACCGTGCCGCAGGCCATAGGCCATAGCCCATGCATCCTCGGTAGACTCTAACCCCCTAGTGCTCGTAGCTGATAGTACTGAGGTTCTTACTAGAACTCTGGCAATCAGATTAAGTGACCAATTTAGTGAAATTAGGCCTTTTAATGGTAATCCTAGGTTACTTATGCCTGTTAATTCTGTAGATCCAACAAAGTTAAGGGTCCTATCCTGGAATGTTGCGGGCCTTAGAAACAGGCTGGATAATCCTGATTAGGGGGCCTTTGTGGATCAATATGACATCTGCATGTTTCAAGAAACAGGGAGAAGGCTCAGTGGTTGTGTTTTGCATCCTATAGTATAGCCGCTACCACCAGGGGCAAGGGCAGGCCCTCAGGTGACCTCTGTATATGGGTCGGTCCCATCTGGGCTGTTTAGTTAAACAGCTGGAGTCCTTTTCTAACGAAATCCAGTGCATTCTCCTGACATTCACAACTAAGGTCAGAATCGCTCTGGTTAACATCTACTCCAGGCCTGTTAGCAACAGCCTTGAATCAGTGACTTTTGACCAACTAGCAGCTTTTATATATACTATCCCCAGTAATCATTGGATGGTCATTGGTGGAGATTTTAATTGCCAGTTTGAGGCCCTAAAAGATTTTAATGGAGGAATTCCCTGTGAAGAAGATCTATACTGGGCTGTTACAGAGACAAGCATCCCGCCAACTAGGGCCTGGACACCATTGGTGCTCCAGATTAAATCCCTTACCTTGAACCACTCCCTAAGGGCATGTAATGGTCGAACCAAATCAGATAAACCAGGGAAACATACTTTCAATCGCCCAGGACCAGTGTTCCCAGTAACGTGCGCGCCCGCGCGCGCGCGCACATCTGTTCCCCCGAGCGCGCAGTGCTGCGTGTGGAGCGCGCACCCACAGCACATCCCGGGAGAGCATTCGCGCCGCCGCTTTTATAACGCGAGCGGCGCGAAAAATTGTAATTTCCTGGTTGCTGTGGCTCCTGCACTTGCTGTATTTCCTCCTTACTGAAGCACGGCTGGGGGCTGTTGGTGGGCCTTTGTGAAAATATTTGTTAATTGCAGCACCGTCATGCGCTGCAATTAACAAATATTTTCACAATGGCCCACAATCAGCCCGCAGCCGTGCTCCTTTAAGAGAAGAAATGCAGCAAGTCCAAAAGCACGACATGTGCTTTACACGTCGTTTTTTGGACTTGATGCATGTCTTTTTAATGGAGCACGGCTGCGGGCTGATTGTGGGCCATTGTGAAACTATTTATGTTAATTGCAGCGCATGACGGTGCTGCAATTAACATAAATATTTTCACAATGGCCCACAATCAGCCCGCAGCGTGCTCCATTAAGAAAATAAATGCAGCAAGCACAAGCATGAGCGATGGAAAGGAGGAGGGGAGATGATCCAGAGGGACGGCAGAATCCGGGTGATTATTTGTCTCTAGGGCAGCTGTGGTCATTTCATTTCACCACCAGGTGGTTTCTGGGAGCTGTAGTTCTAGGTCGCCTCATTGGAACTCGCTTTGGATGACTTTTAGTTGGTGTTGCTTTGGACGTAGAAACATGGAATAGAAGGGACAGTAGAGAAACTCGTAAGAGGCGTGAACGTAAAGGGACACGTTAACATGTTGTGGCTGGGGAGCTGGACAATGGGCATTGGAGGGGAATGAGCTCAGTGGTATGTAGGGAAAGACGTAAGGTAGCTCGGAGAGGAAGAAAAGTGTACCGTGGGGAAGGAGCCAGAAGGGAGGCAAGGGTGGCCCTTAAAGGAAGCACTGAAAGAGTATAGCAGGTGGGTAAGGAGGAGGAAAATTAAGAAGAGATTATAAAAGACGGGGTAACAGGTGGAGCAGTGTCGACTGCAGGCGTCTGAAAAAATGGATGTCAGCAAGAAAGTTGAGTTACGAGAAAGCGGAGATTTGAGCATAAAGCCCTAGTGGCCTTAGTGGGGATGGTGAGCGGATTGTGTTAAGCGTTTGACACTGGGATGAGGACGGGGCGCTAAGTGGAGGATAAATAGATGAGTGGTAGGAAGAGAGGAAGTCTTAACAGGAGCATTAAAGACGGTATAGATTTTGGAGAGTGGAGAGAGATTTCCGAAGAGGAATAGGTAAGGAAGTGAGGTGAGGGTGTATGGAGGAGATCTGGTGGACAGAAGAAGTGAAGAGGACGGTAGATAACCACAGCAAGAGTTACTTGGCTTCCACAAAAATGTGCATTTGCGAGATTGTAAGAATCCTTCCTTATAAAGCCAAACTCAAAGTTAAGGGGGAGGGGGTTTTCTGACGTGTCACTTGACTAGGGTGCATAATGCTGCCACCATAGAGGAAGGATGGCAGGATGTTCCTCCCAGTACGTACTATCAAGGGAGGCAGCATCAATTACTAGAGAGACATTAGTCTAAGTTATGTTATTCATTTTTGGGTATGACGCTTCCTTCCATTCTCTTGCTGTGGAGCTTCAACATGTGGGCTGTTAGCGAAAGGATAGGAGAGAGGCTTGTAATCGCATTCAAGCGTTTAGGGCCTCATTGTGAGCGTTTCACTATTTTAACTGGTAATGCCGCACCTGGCAAACACTGATGGTAGGAAGCCATGGGTTTCTCAGTTACAGCCGTACAAGATTTACCATGAAATAATTATTTTTGTGTCTGCTGTTTGCCAAGACCATTTGTTTTTAATACTATGTGTTTAATGCACTACAAGATAGATAATGTATTTAGTTGTAGGGGCCTCATTAATCCGGCCCTCTTCATCCATTCAAATTTCATATTCCACTATACTAATTCACCACTAATCCTTTATGGGTTCCAGAGTAGCGGGCTACTCGCCAATAAATCACTTCAACACCCATCAGGGTTACAAGCGCTATATAAATGCAAACCTTTTTCCCTTTCAACCCCTCCCAACCCTTCTCAATCCAAATAACTGAATAACATATCCACCACTCAAACTACTTTCATATTTCACTATACTAATTCACCACTAATCCTTTATGGGTTTCCGGAGTAGCGTGCTACTCGCAAGAAAAAGCTCTTCAATACCCCATCAGGGGTAACAAGCGCTATATAAATACAAACCTTTTTTCCTCTTCTATCCTTCTGCTATCCTTCTGAATCCAAATAACTGACTAACCTATCCACCACTTAAATTACTTTCATATTGCACTATACTAATTCAACACAAATTCCTTTATGGGTCCCGGAGTAGCGTGCTACTCGCCGAAAACGCGCTTAGACGCCTCGTCAGGGGTAGTAAGCGCTAGATAAATGCAATTATAATACAATACAATAAAAAAGAACGACGTGTAAAGCACACGTCGTGCTTTTAGGCTTGCTGCACGCCTTTTGTTAATAGAGCGCAGCAGATTGTGTGCCTTTTTGAAAGTTTTCATGTTAAATGCAGCCCCGTGTATTAGTATGTCGGGCTCTGCAATTAACATGATAACTTTCAAAAGGCACGCATCTGCCGCCCTCTATTAACAAAAGGCATGCAGCAAGCCTAAAATTAACGTGTGCTTTTACAATCACTAATATATGCTAGTGATTCTGAAAGCACACGTCCTGCTTCTGGACTTTCTGCATGCCTTTTGTTAATAGAGCGTGGCTGCGGGAAGATTGTGTAGCTTTGTTGTGGTTGCAGATGCTCTGCACTTTCTCATTTCGAACATGACACAACCATTATTTTATTTTACAGAGTTTTATTAAGCGCGAACTTGACCCGAATCGGGTATCAGAGCGCTTTACATAGCACCAGTTGCATTACATGAGGGCACATTTTTTATTTTTTGTTAGGCACGGCAGTCACCAACACGAAGACCACCCCCTGGCTGGACTGGCCTTAGCAGGCATCAGGCGTTTGCCTGCGAGGCTGGAAGGGTGGGGGTCAGTTTTGGAGCAGTGGGGGCCAGTTTTGTTACTGGGGCAGTTTTGCAGCGATGCTGCAATATGGGCCCTCAGTAACAAAAGCACCAGTGCTGGGGACCAGCTTTCAGCAGTAGTGCTTGACACTTGCCTGCCCCCTCCACCCCAACCCTGGTGGGTGGGAGCCGGTGCAGCAAAATTGCCAGGGCTACTTTGGGTTCCCAGTCCGGCCCTGCCTGCCCCATCAAACAGGCCTCCTCCGTTCCAGTACCTAGGTCATTTATCTGCACAATCAAGCAGGAACCCCAGTGTCAGAACCCCTGTCGCTGCACCCACACACGCGGTTGGGTCCTTGGCGCACATTGCCGTGGCTGGAGCACACAGAGACCTCACACTGCCGCACACAGAGGAAAAAAATTAGAGGGAACATTGCCCAGGACACTCCTCCATCATAGACCACATCTTAGTCGACATTAGGATTTGGCATCGGGGGGTTGACTTTGTCTCCACCCGACACAATAGTGATCATAATGTCCGGATTGTGGAGTTAGAACTGCCGATTAGTGAAGTAGCTTCTGGTTCAAACATATTGCCAGATGATAGATTAGTTCTGACTAATGATAGAAAAAATGTCCGGTGGACAGCTATTCAGCAATCATGTGTTAAGATGGCTTCCTTGTATGACGCAGTGATCCCTTGTCTAGTGGCAGCGGAACAGTCCATTTCCAGTGATGGTCTTTTCACTTCTCTTGTGCAAGTTGCAGAGACCCATGAACTGCTGACATCTATCCTAGCTGATATTTTTTTTCCACCGTCACATCCTAGTGGTCATAAAAAGGGCAAACAACCCTGGTTTAAGGACAGTTGCCGGAGGGCCAAGCTAGCACTGATTGAGGCAATCAAATCCAAGGATAGAACCCTAATTAGAGCAAAAAGGGTGCTATATAGAGCCAGCATCACTTATGCCAAAAACGCTTGGGAGCTGGACAAGTGGGAGTCTTTGAAGCAGGCCCTATCTGTTCATGACATGAAGGCTTTTTGGTGTATAGTTAACACAGGCAGCAGGAAAGGGATGCAGGCCATTGAACCAAATATTGCTGCTGACAAATGGAAAGAACATTTTGAGGCCCTGTATCAAAGGTTGGAGGATGCAGGTAATAATATAACCAAAGACATCGCTCCACTGCAGAATATCTGCGTTGAGGCCCCACAGATAACTCTCCCAGAGATAACAAGTGCCCTAACTAAAATTGCCCCTTCCAAAGCTCCCGGTCGCGATAAGATTCCTGGGGATCTCTTTCACTCTGAGCCAACCATCTTGGCCCCTTATCTACGGATCTTGTTTAATGCCATACTGCAGGGAATGGCCATTCTATCTACATGGGCTGGTGCGGAAATTCTCCCAGTCCACAAAAAGGGTTCACCGCTTCTCCCCTCTAATTATAGGCCCATAAGCTTAATTGACGTTAGTCAGAAGATCTTTGCCAGGGTATTGTTGGCCTGTTTCCAAACTTGGATGGACGAACACAAAATATTAAGCCCATTACAAGCTGGCTTCAGAAAAAACACGTCCACCACTGACCAAATATTCAGGCTTCAACTCTTGTACTGGAAAACGGTGACCATAGAGGGTGGCTGCCTCTATTTGATCTTCGTGGGTTTAAAATCCGCGTTCGATCTAGTACCAAGAGACAAACTGTGGGCCGTTTTAAGTAATCTGGAGGTGCCTCTCTATCTTTGTTATATGCTTAGGTGTCTGCATGAAGGCAATTATGCCCAAATTAGATTCGGCAAATGTGGGGAACTCACCTCACCTATAACCATAGACAGAGGGGTAAGACAGGGTTGTGTGCTCGCACCCACAGTCTTCTGCATGTTTATAAACGCACTTGTAGATGTATTGAATGCAGGGAAGGACAGCGATGCACCCAAAATAGCAAATAGGAAAATACCGGCAATGATGTTTGCCGATCATACTTTGTTGCTCTCAAAGTCACCAATGGGCATACAGAGGATCCTCAACAACTTCAAGGCCTTTTGTGACAGTAGGGGACTTGAGATTAACTGTCTGAAGACCAAATATATGGTCTTCAATCCAACCAGCTCTACCCGCCCTAATCCTAGCATGCATGGTACTCCTCTGGAGAGGGTATCTGTTTTTGAATACCTTAGGGCCACCCTACCTGTAAAAATGGACTGGGGGGCTCAAATTAACAAAACCAGCTTGAAGTTAGCACAGAATACAGGAGGGTTAATAAAGCTATTTAGGAACTCTTCTTTTAAGCCTATTGGACCAATAGTGGAAATTTATGATTCACAAGTAAGGGGTTCTGCTATGTACGGGGCCGAACTCTGGGGGTATAGTTCTCTGAGAAGTATCATCAAGACTGAGAACTCATTTGCTAGGCAGCTTTTTGGTCTTCCCTTTAGTACTCCCTTACACCGATTTGTTTAGATCTGGGGATAAGGCCTATTGCTGATTAAATTGCCCTTAGACCCCTAATTTACTGGCGTCGATTATGGGTAACCCCGGAACTGGCTGCGTACAGGGACGAGTTAAAGGAGGTCCTGGTCTTGCATGGTGCCGGGAAACTACTGTGGTTAGCCTGTTAGGGACACACTTCTGAACATGGGCAGAGCTAGTTTATGGCATTATCCCGAGGAAGCCTGCGCTATACTTTCCAGGAAGGAACTGGTTCAGAGCTACAGGGGGGACAAACTTGCCAGTTTACAGGGGTGCTCAGCAACAGGTCCATTAACAGTTGCGTTTTTAGGATAAAAGATCAGTACAGCCTAGAGCCTGCCCTGGACGAGACACAACCTGCGTTAGCGAGGAAATTGTATGTTCAATTTAGGCATGAGGTTCTCCCATTGCGAGTCTTTTCCAATAAATGGGCAGGCACACTCGCTCTAGGCTGTGTTGCCGGTAACCACGCAGAGGAATCAGAGTTGGATGTTTTTTTCTTCTGCCCTGGTTATAGAAAATCTAGGCGCCGCTGGTTGACGCAACTTTGTAGAAACTTGGGAACAAAACACTGTGTAGAGGCATTTAGGTTACTGAAACACAATACCCTATCCCCCATTGTATTTGCGGTGTCACGTTTTTTACTTTCTATGTGGTGTACGCGCAGGTCACTTTAAAAAAAATAATTGTAGAGGGTAAAGCTTATAAACCCTCCTTCACTTTTAGCTGGGCTGGTTCCCCTTTTTCTTAAGCTTATTTTTACACATGTGATTTTATTGAGAGCTCTTTTAATTTTGTATTCTATGAAATTCTTCAGTTACTTCTCTCCCAAATTATTGTACATGTTTTTTTACTATTTTTACTATTTGGTCTTTTGCATGTGTTGCTCTGTATTTTGTACATATATTGGGGTGTGGGTTAATAGCAATAATCTGCAATTGTAATCTCGGACTCTGGTGCCTCGAGTTCATGAATTCGAGAATGTTTTATTTATTGTCGCTTATTTTGCACTTTTATGGTCTATTGACCGCAATAAAGTATTTGATGATGATGACATATAGCATTCCAAATCCTAATCAAATGCAAAAATACACTATATAAATAAGTACAATAAATGTAAAAAAAAAAGAATACAACAAAAATGTAAGAAATAAAAAAAAAACAATTAACTTCCCTCCCTAACCAAAAAAACAACCCCCTAAAAAAAAGAATTATAAATTAAACAATATTAACATTAATACATGAATTAAATATAACAAAGAAAATTAACACAAAGAAAAAATATAAAATAAATTTTACAAATTGTATTAAATACAGTAATTAATAATTTAACAATACAAAAAATAAAAATCACAAAATGCACCTAAATAATTAACAAAAATAATAAATGCTTCAATCTACATAATTAATCACCAACTGAATATTCATTTAATGTTAAAAATATTAATGTACTATTATAATTTGAATAACTGCTACCCTATTTTACCACAAATGCAACAACCCGCTACTAAATTATAAATGACTAATTAAAGGTAAAAAGGTTGATTACACAGTGCAAATTACAAACTATACCTGAAAAATGTAAGATAATTACATGAATAATATTAACACAAAATTAATATGACTAATGCATGTTAAATTAAATAAAAACTGATATTTATTGTAACTATATTATAGTAAAGTATAGTAAATTCAATTATATTTTTAAAAACGATATTTTTACGTTGAACATTTTGCCACTCAATATTTTTGCAGTGACGATATTTTTGACAAGATATTCATTTCACACAATATTTTTAACCCATGTGCTTTTTCATTCACCCTCGATCTAGCACGGGAGAAATAATGTATTGGACAAAACAGCCCAAACCAGGAAAAGTAACATCAGAGGCTACACAATACCTGCTGGTCGATAAGGTAGATCACCTTAACGCTGACTGCCCTGGATCGTCCGTAAATTAACCCAAAACCCGTGTATAATAAACTTGCAACAACTGTTGGTTCCGAAAAGAACTGTGTGACCTCCTTTACTGTAGTATTGCGCGCGCAGGTGGCTGCCGAGCGCCAGAAGGAAGAGAGCTCTTAGCACATTCCAATGTTTGTCGCAATGTACTCACATTAAACCGGTTCGACGACGTCCAGCTACTTAAGTCGGACAACTGTATCTCCATTGTTCTCGTTAACCCATAGGAGAAGCGAAGACATGCTCCACCGAGAACCAGCTCAGTTGCACGGCCAATAATTATAAACTAAATTTTGAATTCGTATTCATCGACGTCATTGCTTGGCATTCGTATTCATCGACGTCATTGTTTGGCATTCGTATTCATCGACGTCATTGCTTGGTAAAAATACCACCTGCTGACTTGCCAATGTTATTCCTCAGTACATGCCTTGCATAAAGGTATTTGGAAACGCCACGGTACCTCTATGCAGAAATATCCAGTTGGGTTTGGGCCTGAGTTGCGGCTTCTGTTGGTTTCAATTGGCGTTTGTTTTCTAGAAGTAGAATATTTTTTCTGGACTTAAATTTTTTTGTTTCGCTAGGTGCATTTGCTTTTTAGCAGCACTTGAAAAAAACCTGCAAAAACATTATATAAAATATTTAAATGGTACATCAATACAAAGCAACGGATACTACATACGTATGCCAAGCAGAGAAACAGAGGTGTCACAATTTTCGTTGCGAAATGTGTTTACAAAGCCGACCAGTTTTCGCTGAGCTGCGCTGAGTGTGACGTGCACGAGGCGTGTTCTTCGGTCAAAGGTCGCCGTTTACAGAGGAGTGGTTCCTTTTCAGCTCGCGAACTCTCTTGGTGAGACTAAAATGGGACGAGAGGCCTGGAAACAAACCTGTGCACCAACAAGCAGTCCAGGCGTTGCCAATAAAAATGAAATCTTTAAATATGGAATTAATTATGGCTGCCAAAGGCTGTGACACTTCCTGCAGATGAGAGGAAAAGCAACAATGAACTGCTTTCGCCCTGCTGCTTAGAAGTTTGACGAGAGGTCATGGGGACCAAGCGGAGCCTGCGATGCCACCTGCGCAGAGACATTTTAAGGCATGGGCAAAGTGGGCAGGTGCCCAGGGCCCCCACCTTCCAAGAGGCCTCCTGGTAAAGTGATTTGACGGTCGAAATTCCTGCCACAATAATGTTGCTCATAAAAAAACAGCTTATTTTTTTCTCCAATTTGACAGCCGAGCATATTTTAAAAGAATGTTAGGGCCATAATTACTAAGAATTTGCACTAGGCAAAGTCACGTAAAGTGATGCAAAGCAGTGCAAACCCTTGCAAGTGTATTTATATTTCAGAGCTAGAAAGGTGCCCTTTCTCGGCACACATAGAGCATTGTGCTGCTTTAACACTTTGCGTTAACGGAGCATTACTTGAGTTTAACTTGGGCGGCCTAGAGCAAGGGCAGAGGTTAGATCTGCTTAAAGAACCAGACCGGCTCTGCGTCCAAAAACATAACTTCTAGAAGCAGGTGCTAACACCAAGAAATGTTTTCATTTCTGCAAACATTCAACAGATTGCATGTGTAGTTCTCTGTCCAGCACATACATGAAGCGCGTAATGTTTAAGATTATCTAGACATAGGATTTTGCACTAGAAAGGTATGCTTTCAGTACAGATCATATGTTAGAAGACAGCACTCCCCTCTGCACCATGATGCAATTGTTGTGTGCGAGCCAGGGGCAGTGAGCAGCAGCGGGCAATTTTTAATAAATATGTCTCTGAGCTGCTCTCTCTCCCCCATGCACGGCTCACCGCAGTAACTTTTGTTGCACCCTGCATTGTGCTAAAAAATAAGGGGCTTATTTACAAGTCCCTTGCGCCTCCGGTGCGTCACTTAATATGGGAAAAAGTGACGTACCGGCGGCGCACAGGGCTTGTAAATAAGCCCCTAAATCTTCCCCATAGCACGCAGGCCTGGCTTGCCCAGTCGTAGCCCTCACAATCTCAGGCAGTTGGTGGCGATTAAATTGAAAAATAATCTTTCAGTTATTTCTCTTTCCATTTCATCTCTTCTACCTAACAATCTCTCTTAACTTTTCTATCTCTATTTCTCCATGTACCTTTATCCTCTCTCTATGTTTTAGCTCTCTCTACCTTATCTTTCTCTAACTCACCTCTATCTCAATATACCTCTCTCGATTCCATGTCTCTCTGTCTCTCTCTCACGGCCTCGCCAATCTGTTTATTATTCTCTGTGTCTATGTCTATCACTGTTGAGCCTCTCTCTCTGCCTCTACCCTCTAGCTCATCCCTCTTTCTGTACCTCTCTCCACTTTTTCCATCTCACCTCCCTGTATATCTTCTTCACTCCTCTCACAACCTCATCTCTGTCTTTTCCTTACCGCTCTATCTCTCACGCCATGGCTCTTCTACCTTATTTGTCTCTGCTTTTCTCTCAGTGCTATCTCACCGCTCCCCTTACTTCTCTATTTCATTTCTCTCTACCTCAGTTTTCCCTCACGGTCTCACCTCTATATCCCATTGTTCTCTCTCTTTAACTACCTAGCCTCTCACTTTACCTCACCACCTCCTCTTTTTCTCACACTAACTCTGTTCCCTTTCCTTCACCTTTCTAAATATTGTACTTCTCTCTGGTTACCTCTATTTCTCAACCTCTACCTCTTTTTATCTATCATCAACTCCTTTCTCTCTCTCTCTCTCTTTCTCTCTCTTTCTTTCTCCCTCTCCCTCTCTCTTGCTTGCTGTCTCTCTCTCGTTCGCTCTCTCTCTGTCTCGCACACAAATATATATCTCTATGGACCTTCTCCATTTCAGCTCACCCTTTCCACCTCATTTTTTTCTTTCAACCTCTTTCTTTAGATCTCTCTACCTCATCATCTCTTTCTCTTTTTCTATCCCACAACTCTCTACCTCAATATAAACATCACCTCTCTATCTCACGGATGTCTCTCAATGCCCTATTTTTGCTCTACATCACAATCTCTTTCGCTCCTCTCCCTCTCTACCCCTTACTCTTCCCCACAACTCTTTACACAACTCGTTTTTCTGTACCTCTTCTACTTCCACTTTCTCTCTATTGCATATTTCCCATGTCTATTTATATCTATCTTTAGCTGCCTTTACCTCTCTCTAATTCACCTCTTTTTCCCATTATCTCTCTCTTTACCTCACCCTTTGGAATAGTGTACTCCTCTGACTAGCTCTACTGTTTCTACCTCTTCTTATCTTTCCTTCCGGCTACCGCACCTTTCTGTTATTACTTATTTCTCCTCCTACCTCATATATATTTTTACATGACCACTGTCTCTACCCCCTTCTTCCTCTATTTCAAGTCTCTTGCTATACTGCCTAAGCCAATCATAACGCTGCATGCAGCGTTGTGATTGGTCTGAGCGCCATGACGCGGCGCTCAGCCAGGGGCTGGAGGGGTGGGCATGTTCTCCATGCAGGCTGTAATGCAGCCTGCATGGAAAACAGGGGAGTGTGCATGACTGTTTTGGGCGGCCCGAGAGGCCGACCAAACAGTCATTGCTCACAGGAGTGTTCTACCACTCCTCCCCTGCAGCTCCGCCCCGCCCCCTCACACACTGTCGCAGCAAGAGGACAAAATAAACATTCCATTATTATCATTTTATTTTTTCCTTTCTTTGCTGCTCCTGGCAGTGGGGCGACGCTCCTCCGCCTCAGCGGAGGAGCCACCACTGCTATTTACGTTTCTGTTCATCTCTTGTATCCTGCCCCGTCCCATTACTCAGCAGGGTCATAAGTAACTGTGTAGCCTAAGAAGTGTACACGTATAAAAAGGAGAATAGGTACAAGGTTTGGAAAAAGAAATTAAGAGAAATGTATTTGACTTTCATCAATAGAATAGTGAAAATCCTCAGAGCAGTGCTGCAATACCACCAGTAGTAAAGGGGGATATATATCTGGATAGACATATTTAGCAACTAAAGCACCAATTTCAATTGTTATGGAATATACCTTACTTTAATACTATCTACTAGTCCACTAAATAACTAACAAGTCCCCATTATTGTACGTATGCTTACAATGGAAGTAACAAGCTGATTGGACACCAAATTCCACATAAAATGTTGTTGCAAGTCTTTTGGTACTAATGAGCTGTCAGACGCAAGGCAGCATGAGTTTTTGGCTGTTATTGTGTGCTCCTTTTTCTGAAGGTTTAACATATTGTAAGAATTTGGGGGGTTATTGGTTAAGGGGGTGGAAGCCCCACTCAGGCAACAACCACAATCCTTGTCAGGGTGAATCACAAAAAGTCACTAAATTAACCTGTGCTTAACCCTCTGGTAGCTTCGCACAAAGCAGTCAGGCCTAACTTAGAGGCAATGCGTACAGTATTTATGCAGCACTCAAACAGTAATAAAGTGAAAAAACAACAGAAGAAAAATCCCAAAGAAATTTAGAAAATGGAGTGATTTTTAATAAATACAATAATATCAGAATGACACAAATCCAATCAGTAGAGCAGGAGATATAACATTTTAAAGTTTTAGGTAAAACAAGGCACCAAATGAAGCAAAGTGCCAACTTAGGGTATTTGGTCATGCTAGTCCAGGACAAAGTCACAAGTTCAGGCTGACCGCAATGGGGCAAAGGCAGAGCACAGGACTGAGTTGGTCTCGCTGGGAGTTGTACCTATGTGCTTGGTCCGAGGTTTGCACGGTGGCACTTTGAAGAAGCATCACATTGCTCTGCTCTGGTTCCAATTAAGCTTTCAGCTGTGCAGCAAGGTTTTATGGAGCTTTGCACTGCACAGCGTAAGATCCAATGAAGCTCTCAGCTGTGTGGCAAGGTTTAACAGGGTTTTGCTTTGCTCATCGTCGGTTCAGATGAAACTCTCAGTTGTGCAGCGAGACTTTGCAGGGCTTCGCATTGCTCTGTGTTGGAACCATTGCAGCTTTAAATTAGGATCTGAGCAGTGTGGTCCTGCGAGGCTTTGCGTCGCTCGGCGTCGGTTTTGGTGAAGCCTTGAGATCGGAGCTGCGTGGCTTTGCTGGGCCCTGAGTAGCTTTGCACCAGTCTGATCTGATGGAACCTTCAGTTAGGCAGGGAGGAGCTCTCTCTGATGCTAGCTAAGGGTCCAGGACCTGGGGGCACCTCTTGGGGATCAGAATTCACTCCAGCAGAGGCCAGCAGCAGGACTCAGGCAGGTCCAATTGCAGGTCCAGGCAGGTCCAGTTGCAGCCGGTCAGCTGGCAAGTTGCAGGGAGGCCTCTGAAGCTTGTTTGTGCATGTAGCTCAAACAGGAGGGCTATCAACTGACCCTTGGGGTCATTCTGGGTAGCCTGGCATGAAGGAAAGCAGGTCCAATCTTCCTTCTCATACAGCAAGGCAGTCCTCTGTCAGCAGGGCAGTCCTTCTTCTGACTCTTCCGTAGGTCCAAGAGTGTTCTGATGAGGAGCTCTGGAGGTCCAATATTTATACCTGGTGCCAGCCTTTGAGTGGGGGGACTCCATCTCATACTGGTAGTGGAAAGTTCCAAACTGATTGGGGGCAACAGCTAGGGAAGGCCTGGTGTTAGGCTCTTTTGTGTGTGTTGGAAGCAAAGCCCTTTGAAGTGCACGAGGGACTGGGTACAGCTCCTCTTCAGCCATTCTTTCAGGATGGCCCACCCTGTCCACACCTAAGCCCCATTTGTGTTACTGCCTGGAAGCAATACACAAACCCCAACAGCAGAGCCATTCACAGTCATGTGACCCTTGACACTGGCAGAAAAAGCACAGTTGGTTGGGACAAGAAAAGGCTAGCTTTCTAAAAGTGGCATGTTTATAACTTAAAATTCAACTTTACCATTAAAGAGGATTTTAAATTACAATTAATTTGAGTTCAAACAGCATATCTCTATCTGCTTCCAATCTAAAGTTAGAACTGATTAAATATAACTTAACTCGGTGTTAGTCAATCGGAGAGATATGCCTTACAGGAGTGAAAAACGACTTTAGGAGTGTCTCACTGCCAGGACATGTAAAACTTAAACCAATATGTCCTACTTTTTAAGTACTGTGCACCCTGCTCTATGTATGGTTAGAGCCTACCTTAGGGTGTGAGGTATTAGTTTTAAAAAGTAAGGCTTAGGTCTAGAAGAAGGTTTATTTTGCCAGGTCGAAATAGAAGTTTAAAACTGTTCACACTGGCTGCAGTAGCAGGCCTGAGATATGTTTTACAGTGCTAATTTAGTGTGTGGCACAATGAGCGCTGCAGGCCCACTAGCACTGCCGATAGCAAACGGGGCTTGACCCGGTTTAGGAGAATGGGGGTAGAGATACGTTTAACATAACTAGAAAAAAGTAACTCTCATTGACCATAAACTACAAATGTTATTATATAAATATAGACATGCGGACCTTTTTGATCATGTCTAATTTCATTTCTTTAGTAGAATCTCCTTTTGAATTTCAAGATTACATTGGTGGAAGCTGGAATAATTTCTTTACTGTACATCGTTGTATAAATCCTGCAGTCTTGATTACTTGTCGTCAAATCCAAGAAATTAATTTCTTGTTTACTATAGGTAATTGAGAATGTAATATCTGGAGTGTATGTATTAATCCAACTGTGGAAGTTCCTCAAGTCCTCAGTACTACCCTTCCAGATAAGGAGGACATTGTTTATGTATCTTCTCCATAATGAGATCCTGTCCTTTTAGGGGTTATTTTAAACTCACTTTTCCTCATATTGTCCCATAAATAATACCACCAGCTCTGGAGCAAAAGGACACCCCATAGCTGTTCCCTTTAACTGAACATAGTATTCTTGGTTGAATTTAAAGAAATGTTTGCAAATCCCTACCAGGTGTAGTATAAAATCTATAGGAACTGGGTATGAACGAGGTCTTGTTTCTAGTTACTGATTAGCACCCATAGTGTAGGGCATTTAAATTTTTATGACTGAATATCTGTTGATTACATGAAGAACAGAAAATTGGGTTTAATTGATTTTAAATACGGATGCTATATTGGAAGGTACCTAAACCTCCCAATTTGGATTTTTTCAATTGTTTTTTATCTAGTGTATTTTCGTTATTGGTTAGGCATCCTCTCACAAAACTATGTTAGACTATATGTTGGTAAATGTATGTATTGTATTTATGTTGTTTTATATGTGATGAAAGTGATTTGCTTTGTGGAAGCAAATAATAATGCCTGTATAATTGAAATTCAAAAGGAGATACTATTAAGGAAATGAGATTAGACATGATGAAAACAGTCCGCATGTCTATATGTATATAACATTTGTAATTTATAGTGAATGAGGGCTACTTAGTTTCTAGTTATGTTGCAGGCCCAATAGTAGCATTTAATTTACAGGCACTGGGTGCATGTAGTGCCCTTTTACAAGGGTGTTACTAGTAAATGAAATGTGGCAATTAAGTGTAGGCCAATTATACCATGTTTCATAGAGAGAGCGCAAGCACTTTTGCACTGGTTAGCAGTGGTAAAGTGCACAGACCCCCTAAGGCCAACAAAAACAAATTCAACAAACAGGTTTGAGGAATACCACGCCAAGCATATGAGGTCTAACACATATATTTCAAAATATTTTTGCATCATATGGACTTGAGTGACCCAAAAAGGGATAAAAAATGCAAAGCTACTCGAACCGGACCGGGGGGGGGGGGGCGAGGGCAAAATATATTTTGCCCAGAGCCCCACAAATCCTTAAGATGTCACTGGCCAGCGGATAATACACGTCATCAGCCTGTGCAGATTAAAGCTGATCTGGCTAGATACTTCTTTGTCTGCCTCATTAATCAGTCATTAAGATAGGTGGCTTACCCGATTGCATACTTAAAGTAATGAAACAAGGAGTTGAGTTACAGTTGGCAAAAGCCCAATTCTCTGCTGAAAACATTTGAGCATATGTAAAAGAATTTACTACAGTAGGTATGGGGGAACTCACTCAAGTTTCTGAATTTGTGCAATGGATTGATTCAAGGTGAAGCTGCAATACTGCATAAATGAACAGATACCATTTTAAGCCATGATATAGCAAATCGGATAAATCAGACCCCAGCTGAACGGCCACATTATTATTGATTGAAAATCGAACTCATCGCCATGAACACTACAGTACCCAAAATTCCAGTCAATGATTAAAAAAAATAGAAAACATTCGGTGCAACATGGTTTGACAAGTATGAACATCTCAAATGCAGTGAAAAATCTGATTTATTGCTTGTTCTGTTCTCCCACTGTCTGTTATGCAAGAGAAGATTGACCATGTCTGGATGTAAACTGGTGCTATTAATTGGCATAAAGTAAAATATGTGGATTAAAACGTGCAAAAACTTTATTGCTCAATTTCAACAGTGGCAGCCATAGAACAGCTGTTCACATCACATCTAAGCGTGAAAATATCCTGATAGATGCCAAGTTAGGGGCTAAAAGAGGATAAGAAATTATAGTCCAGAACGATATTGTTGTCCCAAATCGTGATATACTTCTTAGTTTTATCGCATGCATAAGGTTTCTCAATAGACAGGCAAGGGCACTAAAAGGAAGAAAAACGAACACAGGTGGATATCAGCAGTTGGATAAGCTCAAACGTCCTTGGGGTCCATTGTTAAAGAGCTGGCTGGACAACACATGGAATACATGGACATACATGAGCCCAAAAGTTAAAATGTTTAATGTTTTGGGAGATTGTAATCAAGAGTTGGGTATCAGCTGTGTCCATGTTAGCAATACCCATCCACTGTGTGAATATGACCTATTTGCAGAGTTGGTTGATATTATACATGTCTCGCTAATATCTATTTATCTAATTTATCAGAGTGCTTTTATCCAAAGAGCTTACCAAAATTACAAAGTAGTACAAGAAAATCATAAAACATAACAAAAAAGAAGGATCATTCGTGGTTGCAGTGGGACAGCAAATGTTCCTTTAACGATTTTTTTAAACTGATCAAAGATGGAGCTTATTGTACAGAAAAAGGAAGTTCAGTCCAGAATGTAAGAGCCAAAAAGGACAAAAAACAGTCATGAATGTGTTCCATTTCAGAGATGGCATAGGTTCAACACCACACATGGCCAACCACTTGTACTGCAACACCCTCCCATAGAAAATAATGGAGGTAGGGGCTTAAAATAAACCCCACAGGACTGCTGTTAAATTTTTTTTTAAATTATTTAAACTGTTGAGAAATATAAATACTGTTGTAATTTATCTTGTTGCCATTGGTACGTTCTGCCCCCCCCCCCCCCTCCCTGCCCTTGGTTTCTCCCACTGGGAGCTCAGAGTAGAATGTTGACACCTGTGTCAGATGTGGAGAGTGGATGGCCAATTAAACAGGACTTCTACGTACTGCTGATTCCTGTCATTTCTTCTTCATAACACTGGCGACGCTACACTGCGAAGGGGGCAGTTTTGGCCATCGCCCCTCTCTGTTCTCTCTCCAGTTACAAGAGTACATATATAAGAAAAAAAAAGAAAAACTGAAAAAGAAGAAAGAGCTCACTTGAAATTGGATGTCCGTGCCACTTCTTGGTCTCTAGATTTGCGGGAGATGTGAGTGGATTTTCAGTGAATTCAGCTATTCAAGCAGTTGATGGGCGAGAATTCATCCGTGTTGGACATCTACGTGAGGAGGTACTTTATTATTCGAGCGCTCTGTTCTCTCCTGGTAGTTGGTGGAGTTTCGTGGATGAGCAAGTCGGAGGGCAAGTGACTCATTTACACCTAGGTAAATAGCATATTGGACGGTGAGCCGCAGTGAGCTGTCATCTGTGCCGGAGTTCGTGTTGGGCGTACGTCTGTCTGACGTGTCAGAGCCCCCTGACGATTTTGAGGAGCATTCCTAAATACCAAGTGACGTTCATAAGGGGAACCTCATCTCCCTTGGAGCCTAATTGTGGAAGCGTACGTCGTTTGTTGAAGAGTGTTCCTCTGCTGCAGGCGGCGCACATCGTCTGTTATTCCCTCACCAGCGTTCCTCGGAGAGAAGCCAGTTATCCGGCGGGCGCCGCGCATGGAGGAGTGACCAGGTTCTGTCATAAGGTTTCTGCACATACACAGAGCTATGCACAGGAAAATGGGACCCCGGAATACAGTGGTTTGCCACCATATACCGTAGCACCCAAAAACCCCAACCCAACTAGCTTAGCATCCCATTAGCACCCAAGTACTAATGTTTGGACAACCCAGAACACGGTATCTTTATCTCAGGACTCACAGAAGCAAGAACACTCTTTCGTCACTCACTCGTACTTGTCCACAAGATGCGTAGGAAGAGACACTGGATAGGTTAAAATGTTTATTCCAACTTACGTGCTCTAATGTACAGTACACGTGTCAGTACTAATAGCATAATGCATATGACTAATATAAGCAGCATGGTTACAATTCCATAGAATACAAACGGGGAAAGCATCTCAGAGCTCAGTGGATAAACGTATAAATAACATTACCACCCTCCCCTTGCAGTAAGATAGTTTATTATAATAATAATAGAAGACCTCTGGGCTTTGACTAGCGAACCCCCATACCTCAGTCTCTAGATGCAGAATTACATCAGCAGGACATCATAGCTCTTCTCACTGAAAGGGATTTCTCCAAGTGTGTTAAGCGCTAGTAAACCACAGTATTAAAAGCATACCAAATTCTTCATGGCAATTGCACATAATGTTATGTCTGGGTGCGCGAGACTGGCCATATCAGGAAGAACCGAAATACATTGTTATGCGACCTTGTACATGTTTGTGCAGACTGAGCCCAAAAAGGTGAACAACAGAAAATGCAGACAGTGCAAAAGAACTTGGCACGAGCAAAGGGCGAGGAAGGCCCGGCTCAGTGTAACGTGCGCAAAGAAAAGCAGCATGGCAGCCAGGCCTAGGCCAACATAACAAGGCAGGTAACAATCCACAAGACACCCTCCCCTGGGCAGTCCG
This sequence comes from Calotriton arnoldi, assembly GCA_963921515.1. Classification (NCBI taxonomy): domain Eukaryota; kingdom Metazoa; phylum Chordata; class Amphibia; order Caudata; family Salamandridae; genus Calotriton; species Calotriton arnoldi. The sequence continues at coordinate 284,964 of CAWUFW010000721.1, forward strand.
GCGGCCAGGACAGAGGCCCATCAGAGGAGAAAAATAGTCGTCGGAGCACAGGGAGCGCCCAAACGGCGAAGGGCAGGTCAATCCATGAAAGTGAAAGTGCAGAAAAAAGCCATACCCTCCAAGAGTTCATCATTGGAATCGTCAAAAAACATAGATGCCATCCAATCCATGAGTACAAAAGAGCAGGAATGCTCCTCAGCAAAGGGAGCATCCAGAAGCAATGCGGGACAGCTTGCGTGATAATTGAAACAGCTTCGTTGTAGGAGATCCTGGGCAGCCGCCCAGATATCCCATTGCGCCAAAATCCCCAGTGCAGCCGCACGCGCCATACAGCCAGCGACGGAACAGTCCTGCTCATGGGCCTCTAAGGGACCCATCAACTGAACAAAATCCGGAACAGACAATGACGAATTGGAGAGGCAATAATCCAGAGTCCAGGTGAAAGGACAGCGGACACAAGTCATCACAGGTTGCACGCAAGTGAAATACGCAAAGCGAAATGAAAGAGTATATGACACACTCAGTGTCGCCAATGGCAAGACACCAAAACCGGCCAAAAGGCGCTCACGGAGCAGCTGGAGGCGTTCTGGATCGAGCAGGTCCCATCGGGGAGCAGCCATTGCGCAGAAAGCAAATTAAGAGCAAGACACCAGCTGCTAAAGCGAGGATCAATGGGAAACCGCCAAAGACACTGGAAAAAATAGAATGTATGAAAGCCGGGATGACACCAAAAATAGTTTGGAAGGAGGACACCAAGCCCGACCCAACGACCTTAAAAAAGTGTACTAGGCCTTCAGTGTTAGATGCGTTAAAAATACGATGTATTAACTCCCCAAAATGTTGGGGGAGATTAGTGTTCAAAAGGGCCTGTATTTCACTGTGGGTACTCGCCACCTGGAGAATGAATGTCTCCCGGGCGGACGTGAGCATAACTTCCTCGTTTAATAATAGTGCCTTTATTCTGCTCAGTCTATTGAAATCTGCTTCCATGGTAGGGATGGAAGGCCAAATAGAGATATCAACCTTGCCATGAGGGGGAGGAAAAAGCACATTTTTGCAGCAGACAACCCTGTGCGAAACTGTTACAATGTAAGGAATGCCAGCCTGCAGGCCACAACAGTTTTCGTTATTTAAAAGTAAATAACTACCATTGGAAAGGAGAGTGAAAGTAGGTGAAATAACAGGAGCAGGAATACCTTTCAGCACACAAGCAAGATTAGGAGAGGAAACGCTACATGAGCCATGCAATTTAATGTGTTTACAAATAAGCGAATGACCCATAGTCGAGTCGCAGTACTCCCCCGTGAGAAAGACTTCCTTGCCGTCCCGAAGGCATTTATACATGAAAGGCAAGGACCAGAGTTCATGCAGGAAAGCACTGCCCAATGGCCGGTAACGGCCCACAGGATAATGTTTCATGCACGAGTCAAATTCAAACAAGGAAAAAGGTAAAACGATAACCCCATGAACTAGCCATACAGCAGAATCGAGTTCTGCAACAGAGAACGGCAAAGGATCCACCTTTTCGATATGTAATAGAGTGTAAGTTGCATCTTTCATGGACATAAATTGCTGTTTGTCAGTTAAGTTAAAAGGTAGAAATAAGGCAGAGGTGTTCAAAAAATGCCAAGGCACTTTACCTAACTTAAGTGTTTGTAAAGTCCATGCAAACTGCATAACTGAGCGCAATTGATTCTGACCATGATATAACACAGAAACATCATCTTGTACAATATCAACAACAGAGGACACAATATTCTCTAAAGTGTAAATGCGAGAAGACAGGGTATTAATACTATTGTCAACAACAGCAAGCACCTTTTCCATATTTGCTTGATCTATTTCCCGAAGACGGGAAGCAGCTTCCATTTGTGATAGCTTCCAGAGTTCATTATACGTTTCATAAATGAATCTCTTAGGTCGGGGACCACGAGGTCCCAAAACAAAGTCGGACAGATCAATATTGCCTGTAAGGAGGGACAAATGTTGTTTAACAGAATCAAGGGACGAATGTTGCAGCCATTGTTTGCATAATTTACCAACAGAGTATGTAGTGACAGTACGGGCATCAGTAAACCTCGGATCAGGCCTATTCTGTGTGTAGCTAGCACCAGTATCATGAAAACGCATTTGACATGCATTAGATGATATAGGCCATACTAACCAGGGTGACTGAACCAGCTCAGAAACATTAAACAAATTATTTTGTAACATTGCCTGCAGGGACACGAGGGACAGATTGAATCGTGAGCTTTCATTTGGAAAACTCGATAGGGATGGTATTGATGGCGTATTCAATTGTTTAGTGGTTGCTAAGCCCCAACATGTAGTCTGATAAATGGAAGCATTTAGGAACATAATTTGGGTAGGGATGAGGCAAGCACGATGCAACGCCTCGGTTCCCTGTACCTGCCATGGCTTGGAGCCCCAAATAGATTTTAAATCCACTGTATTATCCCAGTGCTCATAACCACCCACAGCTAGGGCACTCAGAAAGGAACCTGAATAAAGCAATTTGGTGTGTGTCAACATAATTTTCTGAGTTGATGTGTTATTAAGTCTAAAATAATAGGATGCAGGGTTCGACCGATTAAAATCAGTAAAATAATTAAACTTATTTCGAAGAGTTTGAGAGCTACCTGGCAAGGGGTTTGGACAATGTTCCCATTGGGTATAGTTAACAGAACTACGCAGGGCACTGGGCTTATGGAGAAAATGATTACCCCAATGTTGGTAACAATACAAATCGGCATAATTAGCAGAATTCATATATAAATCTTCAGCATTAAAAGATGCATAATATTTTAAATCGGCAAACAATGCTTCAACGGCATGCACATCCCAATCATCAGAATGAATATTATTTTGTACTACATCTCCCATCGAAACACGAAGGACATTAGGTACATTAATAATTTCCGTCGGACCATGGATTTGATAGTTCACTGCATCCCATACGATGCCATCAGCAACTGGGAAGGCTGAAATGTTCACAAATGTGTGGTCACGCTTCATGATGTGAGACGAGGAATGAGGAGCCAAAGTTCCAGAAACATAGTCTACAGCAGAGCGTTCAGGTAAATAGTGACCATTGATTAGTAGAAAAAACACTGTGACAAAGCCAATGGACATGAACAAAAATATCAAGAAAAGTACCAACCAGATGTATGTCCAGGGGGAATCAAAAAATTGTCTCTAAACCAGGATATAAAAATACTGAACTTGGATGGAACTTTTGAAGATGTGGAATCCGAATCAAAGGAATAACGAGTCGGGCTTAGTGGCGTTGTTGGTTGATGTGCCACCGATTCTGATGCAGGATAAGTATACTCGTCCTCGTCGATATTGGTGGAGAGTTGGGGATCAATCATAGTTTCAGGCAAATCAACCATCTCAATTACAGCATCAGCGATCGTTCGTGCAGATGGACTATGAACATATGTCCGATAAATGGCAGGACAAGAGACCGCTGGTGTGACACTATTCAGGATCGGCCAGGCGCTGTAGCTTGACATTTTCAACTGAGATGTATCTGTTCTCTTTACGACCAGGAAGCGGTGGTAAAATAACTGTACGTGTTCCCTTCAAGCCCAGAACTGGAACCGGTGCACGAAAAGAGGGGCCAAATTCTTTTTTGTTTTCAACCTTCTCTCGAACCAGTTCTCCAATCTTTGGAAGCCAGCCGGCTACCGGAATCTGCAACGCAGGATCTGTGGCTGAAGGTAAATGTGTAGTTGCAAGTTTGTCTCGGGCTTCTTGTAAGTCCTGTAACATAGCAGAATGGTTATCTACATCAAACTTGGCGGATTGCGCCGCGATGTCTGGACCCTCAAGGTCAGGCACAAACATTCTTATGCCAAAGAGCATTTCGTATGGGGTCCGCCCACCCAGAGGTCTTCTAGGGAGATTATTAAGTGCACGCTGAACGGTATACAAATGGGCCAGCCAGTTCCTGCCAGTACCTAAAACCCTAGCTGTTAAGGATTGCTTTAAGTCACGGTTCATTCGTTCAACGATAGAGTTGCCCTCAGGCCTATACGGAGACGAAAATTTCACCCGCACCCCAAGCGAAGCCATTGCATCCTTGTAAGCCCTAGAGGCAAACGCTGGACCTTGGTCCGAATGGAAGGTGCCGCATGCGAAAATTCCCACAAAGACACGCAAATCCCTGATTACATTTCGGGCGTCAGCACTCCGTTGTGGCCAGACCCAGAGAAACCGTGTGCACGAGTCCACTGCCACCAAGATGTATTTATAGGCAGTGTCTGATGAGAATGGACCGCAGTGATCCAAGTAAACACACCCAAAGGGTCTGTTAGCAATGCAGAGCGGTGTTTGTGGTGGACGTGTTACCGTGGAAGGCTTAATCTGTTGACAAACGTCGCAAGAAAGCACAAAAGCACGGGTGTCTTTATATAACCCACGCCACCAATAACGCTGCTGCAAGATGGAAACCGTAGCTGACACACCTGCATGAGCAGAAGCCATGCCTTCGTGTGCAGCTGATATCAAGGCACTCCTGCGGTCCGCGTTGGGGATCAGCCGATCTCCAACGTCAGGTATAGTTACATAAGGAACCTGATCGGGACTTAATGTGTAAGAATACTTGGAAGGGAAACCTGTAGGGTAATTATTACCTTCCTTGGTTGCAGCAATAGCTGCTAATATAACAGGGTCTATTTTAGACATGGACCTGGTAACCGCTGCTACTGAACACGTGACTACTGCTGAACGGGCAGCTTCATCTGCCAGATCGTTACCAATAGCGTGTGCGCCCACCCGCTGATGGCCTAAGGTGTGAACCACCTGTGTGAGGGGCAGACGTTGTTGCAATTCTGCCACTCGAACCCAAAGCATTTTATGCTTAATTGTGCTCCCTTTTGCGTCCTTGTAGTCGTTTTTCGACCAGAAAAACAGATTGTCATTGTATGATTGTACACAGTAAAAAGAATCACATACAATAAGAGTGGTCTCATCCTGAGAAGCGAACTCAAGTGCAAGTAGCAATGCATGCAGCTCGGCCAATTGTGCGGTACTATCTCCAAGTGTGCGAGTATGCACTGCAGAGGATTTGAACTTTCCATCTACAAAGGAACCCGCAACAATTGCACATGCAGCTGAATAAGCGTGCTTGGACCCAGTGGCCGGTTGCGCCGAACCATCGGTGTAGATCACACATTTGTAATCCTCAAGCGGTAGTAAAAACAAAGGAGGAGGATGAACGAATTCATACTGCAAAAACTCCTGAGTCTGAAGAGAAGAATCAAAAACAAAAGTGACGTCCGAAGACGTCAAAGATGTAGCCCATTGTATCCAACGGGGATGCATTGCTTTTGAGTTCGGTACACTTGCCTTTGTTACTGCCTCCAGGGCAGGACAGGGTGTTACCACCAGAATCCGCTTACCCTGTGCCAGTGCGCGTTCTTTTAGAATCGCCATTTGCACTGCAGTCAGAACTTTTTCAACAGATGTAAAGCGCAATTCAGCGGAAGTGTACAGATGTGACTTGTATGCGATAGGTACTGTATCACCTTCATTAAAGGTTAAATAGGTGAATCCCACCGCCCCCGGAATTATTCTAATCACCAGGTTTGTGTGGTTATCACGAGTCAAAAGATATTTAGACTCCAAAAGGTCTGTCTGCAAAGACTGCAGAATTGAGGTATGCTCAGGCAGCCAGCAAGACCTTGAATAAGTAGGTTGTATCAAAGCATACAAAGGCTTGATACGCTGGGCATATTCGGGAATGTAAGTACGCCCGAAATTCAAGAAACCCAGCAAAGACTGAAGTTTCTTCAGAGTATTTGGGGGCACAAATGTGCACATTTTTCCAAGAAATGGGGGCTAAGCCCTTACCTTCGTTATTGAGCTCATAGCCCAAGAACAGAACGGTAAATTCAGCAATGTGTGACTTAGCAAAGTTAAATTTGTAACCCTGCTCCGCAAATTCAAGAATAATGCGGTCCACACGAGACAAATGCTGATATAACTCGTCGTCTGTCAGATAGATGTCATCTACATACGAACATGCGTCTTGATCAATGTCATTTAACAAAGAAACAACACGGGCGGCGAATATACCCGGACTATTTTTGTAGCCCATGGGTAAACGCCGGAACTGGAATAATTTACCACCGGATGTGAATGCGGTCCATTGACCACTCTCCGGGGCTAGGTTGTGCGTGTAGAAACCGTTTGAAAGGTCAAGTGTCGTTTTGTATTTTTTACGAACAAGACTGTCTACAAGCGCAGAACTGTGTGTATTTTGCACCGCAAAGTTCCGACAATGAGTATTTAAATGCCGGTAATCCAAAACTAAGCGGTACGATCCATCGGGTTTAGAAACCACGAAAAGGGGATTGTTCATAGGTGATACGCATGGTTCAATTACTCCCTGATATTCCAACTGTGTCAGAATTTCTGAGACGGGGCCTTTTGCCTGCCGTTTGATGGGATATTGGGGTTGTGGCTGCGGTAGTGACCGCAAAGGTATTGCATGAGGAGGTGATTCTTCATCCCATCCCACATGGTTGCGGTATAACGCTGGTGCCAGGTACACAGCCCACTCAGCTGCAAGTGCTTCAGCTTTGTCTTTTGGGACATGCCTTGAAAAGCTTGGAAGGATTACCTCCTCTCCTTTATGTGCAGCTAAAACGAATGGGGGTGGCCAATCCACCTCTGCTAACAAAATGTCATATGAAGAGGTTAGATTTTCCCAAAAAATCCCTTTTATTTCACGCGGTATGTCACCTTCAATTTGTATGACTATATTATATAGTCTGTCAGGGGGTGCCACTCTCGTGTCAGCTGTCTCTACAGTAACGAATGTTTCAGTTGCTGTCGCCTCCATATGAGGACGTAGCGCCTCCCGCACTATGGTAACTTCCGCGGCGCTGTCTAGGAGGGTCACTGCCCACGTCCAATTCTGGAGTCTCGTTCTCACGGTCTGAGGCATATTTCGCTGTGACAGCGGCAACCTTTTTCTTCTGAAATTGCGGTCGAGGAAGATGAAAGTCTTCTGCTTTACCTCTGACTTGTTGTCGAGGTGGGTCTCGCTCCTGGGGAGCCTCTCGGCCCCTTCCTCTATCTTGCCGTCCTCCTCCACCAGCCTGTGACGACGTCTGGGCCTGTGAAGAACGAGGAGAACGCGTATCAGAGCTCTGAAACCTTTCTGGTGATTTAATCCTCGACCTATCACGTAAATCATAAGTACGTTCAGAAGAAACCGAAACTGGGGATGCGCCTCTCGACCCCGGCTTCTTTTGTTGCTTACCCTGTTTTTTCTGTCTCCAACTCTTTTTAGTGAAGACTGGTTTATCATCTTTCTCAGATGCACTTTTTGTTTGTATAACTTGTGTTTGCGATTGAGTTTGCATTTTTACAAAAGGCTTGTTGCCTAGGCTATTTCTTCCAATTGTTTTATAAGCCCGGGCTATTATTTTCGGTAATTCGCGAGGCCTGTCCAACTCTGGGACCAAAGCCAAAGCATTCGCTACTTGAAAGTTCATAGCATCGCCCTTGACATTTCCAAGGATCAGCTCAGCTACTACATCAAACACTCCCACTAGTCTCATCCCTAATTCCACAGCCGCTTCAGGGCCATGTTCATCCTGTACTTTTTTAATTACAGAGGGTAGAACCGTCATGGAAGGAGTTCCAAAACATTTTGAATAAACTGCTGCGAATACCTTACCCCAGTTTTCACATGATGTCAAATCGGGGATTATGTCTTTTGGCAAACTTATCGTGAGGATGCGATGTTTATCTACTGGGGATGTATGTGGAAACACTGCTTCTATCTGATCGAACTTTTCTGCAAGCCAGTAAGGATAGTCGTCCTTATTTTGTGGACGTTTGCCCATCACAGAATTTACCATGACAGGACTTATAGTCACTCCAGCTGCAATAGCTGGTTGGCCTGCGACTACAGGAGCAGCTCCATGGAGGCTACCTGTAACGTATGTCACCAAGGCTCGATGCACTCGCACCAATTCGGTATGCATAGTGCGCAGTTCCGCAAGCGGTAATGCCAGATAATTTGGATGCGGGGTATACCCGGCCAATACAGGCCAAGTGGCCCCCTGAATTGACAAGGGGCCTAAACGAACTGCGGTAGTTGGTTGTGGTAGGGCGCCATTAAACCAAACACGGTGCTGCCAAGCCGTAAGAGGCACTTCAAGAGCAGTATAGGGTCGATAGGCAGCAGGAATAGCGGTGGGTTTATATTCATGAAACAGCTTATCACCTGCATCCACCGCTTCAAAAGTGATCCAAGTGTAAAACACTTCAAAGTGATAAGCCGGATCGGCTTGAACCACAAAGACCAACTCGACCCCTGTATCGGGCACTCCATACACAGCTAAGTGGTCTCGGAGTGCTCCTCGACTATGTGCAGCTATCGCCACACCAGCCATTACTAAATAATTATATTCGACAACCTAACAGGGAGCACAAAAATGGGTCTGTTAACTAACCTTTTTTAATAATATCAAGCTTGAAAGAACCTATAAAACATTCAATATAGGAGGTATCACCGTCACATACGCCTCCGGAAGCGTACGCGAGGGGTTTGTGGACAAGCACAAGTACTACTCAAGCGTCTCGCAGATAAGCAGCCCCACGTTGGGCGCCATGTCATAAGGTTTCTGCACATACACAGAGCTATGCACAGGAAAATGGGACCCCGGAATACAGTGGTTTGCCACCATATACCGTAGCACCCAAAAACCCCAACCCAACTAGCTTAGCATCCCATTAGCACCCAAGTACTAATGTTTGGACAACCCAGAACACGGTATCTTTATCTCAGGACTCACAGAAGCAAGAACACTCTTTCGTCACTCACTCGTACTTGTCCACAAGATGCGTAGGAAGAGACACTGGATAGGTTAAAATGTTTATTCCAACTTACGTGCTCTAATGTACAGTACACGTGTCAGTACTAATAGCATAATGCATATGACTAATATAAGCAGCATGGTTACAATTCCATAGAATACAAACGGGGAAAGCATCTCAGAGCTCAGTGGATAAACGTATAAATAACATTACCACCCTCCCCTTGCAGTAAGATAGTTTATTATAATAATAATAGAAGACCTCTGGGCTTTGACTAGCGAACCCCCATACCTCAGTCTCTAGATGCAGAATTACATCAGCAGGACATCATAGCTCTTCTCACTGAAAGGGATTTCTCCAAGTGTGTTAAGCGCTAGTAAACCACAGTATTAAAAGCATACCAAATTCTTCATGGCAATTGCACATAATGTTATGTCTGGGTGCGCGAGACTGGCCATATCAGGAAGAACCGAAATACATTGTTATGCGACCTTGTACATGTTTGTGCAGACTGAGCCCAAAAAGGTGAACAACAGAAAATGCAGACAGTGCAAAAGAACTTGGCACGAGCAAAGGGCGAGGAAGGCCCGGCTCAGTGTAACGTGCGCAAAGAAAAGCAGCATGGCAGCCAGGCCTAGGCCAACATAACAAGGCAGGTAACAATCCACAAGACAGTTCCTTGGCGAGGCGGCGCATATCTTTCATTTCTCTCTCCAGTGTCTTGTGGGAAGCCAGCGCATTCCTTATATTCTCCTCAACAGCATTCCGGTGAGCGCCGCTCGTCGAGGTGGGTTCGTGTTCATCTGTGAGGCGGCGCACATCCTTCATTCCCTCACGACACTCAGATTTCCATGCATTCTCCGCACCAGCAGTCCTGTGAGCGCCGCTCGAGGAGGAGGGTCCGTGGTTCCTTTGTTCAGGCGGCACACCTCCTTCAACTCTTCGCTCCCAGCAGTCTCCTTGCCCTTCCCTCCGTGCAGTGCTCTTTCCGCCCTATTTGGCCAACGTTTCCGGGGCGTGAAGACCTGAGACACTGCTCTCCAGGGCGGGCGCTTTTCCTGTCAGAGCGTGTGCGCTCCATCGGCTTGCCTTTTACCTATATCCTTGCTGTATCGAGCGCTCTTTCCAGTCCGAGCGCAGATGGTACAGCTGTTATGCCTGCGTGTCAATTGCTGAGGTACTGTTAATATAATTTCTTCTCGTCGGAACACCTAACTTTTCAGCTGTTTGCCTGCCTGCCTAGCTATTGGTAAAGCGTCTTAGGCATTCAGCCCTGCCAGCCTTTAGACACTAACTAGTTTCCCTGTGAGCCAAGAAAAGAGGGGGGGGGCACCCTCCCTTGTTCCCTGCTAGCATAATACATTTACATTTTCAGAATTGTGTTAACTTCCATTATCGTGTTAAAATCTTATATACAGAGCCACACTGTCTCCATATCTCCATTGAGGGTTGCCTTCTTTTCCCTTTAGCACATATTCTAACTCGGTGAGTTAAGGCCACCTTGTGCATCCTTTCAATTCTATTGTATATTATAACAGTTCCTAGCAAAAATTACCTACCATGATGGCGGCAGCCAGCATGAGCCCACCCCCATCTTTTTTAAATGAGGTGGGAGAGCCTGAGATAAGCTGGAAAGAGTGGGTCAAATTGTTTGAGTCATATCTCATTGCCATAGGGGGAGAACGTTTCACTTCTGTGCGTAAGCAGCACATCCTCCTTCATAATTTGGGGGTGTATGGGCGAAAAATATATGAGACATTGCCCGAACCTGTTGGTGAAGGGGGTGAAAATGTTGAAGGTATGGATATTTTTGAGAGCACCATGATAAAATTGGAGACGCATTTTGGGGACAGAATAAATGTGGTTTTGGAACGACACAAATTGTTTGGCAGAGCACAAGGGAAACAGGAATCTGTGACAAACTATATTGCAGCGTTAAGAGGTCTCACCCAATTGTGCGAGTTTGGAAACCTCACAGATTCACTTATAAGGGACCAGTTGGTGCGGTGCACGAACAATGTGCGCATCCAAGAAAAACTATTGGCTAAGAACCCGAATTTAAGAGAGGCTGTTGCCATAGCTAAGTCAGTGGAACATACTGCGAAGTGCATTAAGGAAATGAGGAGCTCAAATGATGTAGTAGCCAGTATTCAGGAGGAAGAAGAGCACAGTGAAGTTTTGAAAGTAAAAAGCCAAGAAAAAGTTATCATTAAAAGTCCTAGTAGTGAAAGATACCTAAGGTGCTACAGATGTGGCAGTAGTAACCATCTAGCTAATAACCCTCATTGCCCTGCTAAGAGTGTTACTTGTAAAAAATGTAATCGTAGGGGGCATTTTGCGAGAGTATGCAGAGAAGGTGAACCTCAAGTCAAGGTGGGTGGGGGTGTAGAAGGAGCTGGATACAGAGAAGTAAAATGGGTACAGCCTATGGAAAGTAAGTATGTATTGCAGGTTAAAGATTGCTCTGGGAGTGTCAACATTATTTATCCAAAATGTGATGTTTCTTTGAATGATACTACTATAACCATGTTTGCAGATTCATATTCTCCCTTTACGTTGTTGAACAAAAATGATTTTGAGTGCCTTGATAAAATAAGTAGGGACACACTACAGGAAGCAGACATCTCACCCACAGGCTATAACAAGGAGCCCATACCTCTGTTGGGAATGAAGGAGATGCGCATTGAATTCAAAGGCAGGAATACTTATGGGAAGGTATACATTGTTGAGTCGGGGTCCAACCTGTTAGGCTGGCAGCACCAGAAGGAACTGGGCATCATCCTGGATCCCAACAAGGAAGAACAAGTCCTACTGACTGCAGAAAAACGGGAAGGAGGTGACATTTGTGAAGAATTTCCAAGGTTGTTTAGGGAAGAGCTAGGCCTGTTACAAGACTTCCAACATAGGATAAAACTCAAGACTAATGCCAAACCGGTAGTACACAAACTACGCCCTGTGCCACAACAAATGAGAGAGCCATTGGAAAAAGAGCTTAATAAACTGTGCAACATGGGAATCATACAACCAGTGGATTGCTCTGAATGGTTGGCTCCGGTGGTGATCGCAGCCAAGGCCAGTGGAGTAGGCATCCGTCTATGTGTTGATTTGAGGAGCCTCAACGGGAGTATATGGATAGAAAGACACCCCCTGCCCAACATAAACGAGATGCTCAGCACCATGTCCCAAGCTAAATACTTCAGCGTCATCGACCTGTCAATGGCTTACCACCAAGTGGACCTACACCCAGAATCTAGACCACTCACCGCGTTCATAACTCCACATGGGGCGTAAATGTTCAAAAGGATGCCCTTCGGATTAGCCTCCGCTGCAGCGGATTTCCAAAAGATCATGCAGCAGATCTTGAAGGGGGTAAACTGCTCTATGTGTTTTCAAGACGACATCTTGGTGTACGGTCGTAATGTGGAGGACCATGACAACGCCCTGAGGCTCGTTTTCAAGAGGCTTATGGACGCAGGGTTGACAGTCCAGAAGTCTAAGTGCAAGATAAGGGTGACGTCGGTCGACTACCTAGGACATTCAATTTCGGAAGAAGGATTTAGACCAAAGAGTAACCTTCTCGGCGCGGTGAGAGACGCACCCTACCCAAAAAACAAGGAGGAACTTAAGTCCTTCTTAGGACTTATGGAATACATGGCCAAGTACATTAAAACATTTTCATCCAAATGCGAACCAGTGCGAGAATTATTGAAGAAAAACAAGGAGTTCGAGTGGAATGTGCAACATAAGTGTGTGGTGGATGCTCTCAAAGAGGAGATCTTAAGTTCACCTGCTTTAGGGGTATTTGATCCCCATAAGAAGACCATCCTCACCACAGATGCATCGAACACGGGTTTAGGGGCCACCCTGTCCCAAAGAAATGGGAAGGAAGAAACCATAATTACCTTCGCATCCCGTTGCCTCACTAATGCAGAAAAGAATTACTCCGTAATTGAAAAGGAGGCCCTGGCATGTTTCTGGGCAGTAAAGCATTTTAAATTCTTCCTGTGGGGGCTGAACTTCACCATTCGTACGGACCACAAGCCTCTCACCTCCATTTTCACCGTGAAGGGCATGGAGAATTGTACTCCCCGCATTGGGAAATGGATCCTGGGCCTAGAGAACTTTAATTTCAAGGTGGAGTATGTATCTGGTGAAGACAACAAGATTGCAGACTTCTTATCCAGAACACCCTTAGAAGTGGAGCAACCTGAGGAAATGCTTGACAGCCCCATCATGGTTGTAGATAACCCCGCCATCTCTGAAGAAGAATGGAAGAAGTACATGGAAGAAGACAAGGTCATGGATAGATTGAAAGCTGTGTTGAAAGAAGGGTGGCCAGGCAAATGCAGTGATCTGGAGGCAGAACTTAAGGACTTCTGGGAAGTCAGGAACTAATAGAGCATCATAGAAGACAGAGTGTATCGTCAGAACAAAATTGTACCACCGGATGGCCTCAGAAGAAGAATAATGGATCTGGCACACGAAGGGCACCTAGGACGTAACATAACCAAGAACAGAGTCCGTGCTAGTTTTTGGTTCCCCAGGATGGATGCATTGGCAGAACAACTAGTGAAAGACTGCGTTAGCTGTGCCAGAAGTGATAAATCTAAGTCCTTACGCAAGGCACCTCTGTCCCCCGTTGCTGTGCCCCTCAAACCGGGGAGCAAATTAGCCATGGACATAATTGGACCCATGAAAATCCTGGGTGTCCAAAAGAGGTTCATGTTGGTCCTTGTGGACTACACCTCCCATTGGATCACCCAGAAATTTGTACATCTGGTAAACACCAATACAGTCCTGGAATTCCTCAAAGACGTATTCTCAAAGGAGGGCATACCCTCAGTCCTGGTCACCGACAACGGTGTCCAGTTTACGTCTCAACCTATGAAGGAGTTCTTGGAGAACTTGAACATAAAGCATGAGTTGACAGCCCTTTATTGTCCTAAAGCCAACGGCCCTGTCGAAAGGACAAATAGAATAGTCAAAGAGCACATCCAACTTGCCATTGCCAACGGCCACGACCTGGAAACATCCCTACGGGACTGCTTGTGGGCATACCACACCACGCCCAACCTAGTAACAGGGTTATCCCCATATGTCTCCCTTAGGGGGAGAGAACCATGCACCAAACTTAACCCGTGTTGGCTGGGTGGAGGTAGGGTTGTGAACACTAACCCTGAGGAGGTGGGGAGGAAGGTTGACCTACACCAAGCTAAGTACAAGGAATGGTACAACAAAAGAAATGGGGTCAAAGCTCCCACCTGGAGAGTAGGCGATATGGTGCAGGTCAAGAGGAGTGTGAAAGAACCCCACAGCCTAAGCAAATTCTACCCCCCTTTGTCGCATTGTAAAGGCATTCAACAATGTTGTTCAGCTCGACAATGGACAGTGGTGGAGTTGTGACAAAGTTGTTAAGTCCCAAATGTTTCCATGAAATGTATCATATTTACTACTGTTCTTCATATAGGGAGGGAGGTGTGTTGTAATTTATCTTGTTGCCATTGGTACGTTCCGTCCCCCCCCCCCTTCCCTGCCCTTGGTTTCTCCCACTGGGAGCTCAGAGTAGAATGTTGACACCTGTGTCAGATGTGGAGAGTGGATGGCCAATTAAACAGGACTTCTACGTACTGCTGATTCCTGTCATTTCTTCTTCATAACAAATACATTTTATTTAAAGTTGCAAAATGTCTAAATATAAAATGCAAATATTAATCTATTTTAAAATGCTTTGTTAATAATTTTTCAGTGTAAACTGTATTGTAACTTTAATCTTTATTAAAATAATTAAATTACTTTTAATTGTACACATCACTTTTAATACTTTTAGGTGGAAATATTTTATAAAAATTAAACTTCGATTTTTTTAAATTTTAATTCAATATATTCAAAATATTTTAAGTTTTAATCTACATTTAAAATAAACACATAAAACTAGCATTAATAGGTAACTTAAAATATTTCATCTATTTTTAAAAAAGTTTAGTAAACCTTTAAAATGTTTGCTATACTTAGCAATATGGAGATATCCCACCTGATTGCGGAGGTCTCTGCCGAGTGTATGGCATGTCAAATACGGTCATAAAGTCAATCGTAGTAGTAACTTTAAGGTCGTATTTGACATTTTTAGTGACTCCACTCCATAATTCAGGGGGGGGGACACATAGGTCAACACTTTTGAGCAAACTTTACACTAGGAAATTGTGGATAGCCAAAAGTAGTACATTTACTCAAACGTTTACGAGTAAATTTACCGGTAGTAAGTTTTGGTAAAGATGTGTGGCTATATCTTTGTGACTAGGCCCCTACATGTATGCAGGCAATTTGAATAGACTGGAGGAAGTCAGCTATTTAGGAAGTCCCACAGACAGTGATGAACATTAGTAATGCTTTGACATAATCACATTTGTAAGAATAATTTGAGAGTGGACGAGGAAGGCAAAGGTTTGATTTAACAGCTATTGCAGAGAAGAAATGGACATGACTTAGTAACTGATGAAATTTGAGGGACAATGTCCAGAGTTGAGTTGAACTGAAAGCCAAGGTTTCAAACACACACAGAGAACAGAATCTATGAGGGGGGACAGACTATATGAAGGAACAGGAGAAGCAGTTGTAGCAGGGAAGAGAGGAATTTCAGTTTTTTAGTAATAAGCTTAAAAATGTAATTTAAAGAACAAAAGATAAGAGGCAATTGAAGAACACAAAGTCATATCCACATATTTTTGTTGAAGTATGCAGTGCAATTCTACTAGCAATAGTTGTATATTGGATGAATGACCGTGTCGCACCGAGGCTTAATTCGTATGTTCCACACTAGTTGCGAAACCCTAAAAGCTAGAAACATTCAGCAAATATTGAGTGTCCCAAAGTCCTGGTTCCTTCAAAAAGATCCTTGTTTCTAATGTTTTTGGTATTTTAAAGCGATATGTTCGGCACAAGAGTCAAACCCGCCACGTCCGTGTCCACGCGCAAGGAACCGAGACTCTTCTCGGAACCATGACTTTAGGACACTCAATATTTGCAGAATTTTACTAGCTTCGAGGGTTACACAACTTTTGCTAGTAGAATCGCACTGCGCTAAAGAAGCCTATGTTTTGGGCGAAATGTGTTGGCTGCATGTGTCTGTCTGTTTTTGAGAAGAAAGAAAGGAAATTAAAGAAAATTCTAGCACAAACCGACTTATTGCATACTTCAGCAAAATAATTTGGATACGACTTTGTGTTTTTCAATTGCCTCTCATCTTTTGTGTCTTTAAATGTCGTAATGTATTAATATCTGGTAATTTGAGGTGGGCAATGATCATGTAGTGTTAAACGTGCGATTACTTTAGGTGGTGCAGTGACTGAGTTCCCTAGCTGCCTATACTTTTTCAGACTTAAAAATTTAGGGGCAGATTTACAAGCCCTTGCGCCACTTTTGCGTCACTTTTCCCATGTTAAAAATGACGCAAAAGTGGCGCAAGGGCCTTGTAAATAAGCCCCTTAATGTATGTCATCTAAGATTCAATTGCAGAGAGACGAGCAGAAACACATTGTTGTAGAGAAGAAGAGGAGGAGAGAAAAAGGACAAGACAATTTGTGAATCACTGGCATAGAACTGAGATTCAAAACCAAAAATTGAAAAGAGGTGAATTGTGTATAAGGATAAAAGATGGGACCCAAGTCCATTCCAAGGGATACCCCATTCTGTTCTGGGAAAAACAGCAACAAGAGGCAGAGAGAAATCCCTTCCAAGAGAATGAGAAAAACAGTTAGGGAGAGAGGAAGAGAATCAATTAAAGACATAGGCCCTAATTACGATGTCAACACCGTTGCGGATTGGAAACCGCCCGACCATAGGTCGGCGGTTCCAACCGCACAATTTGGATGTGACTGCCCTATGGGTGGTGGGAAACATCCATTTTCCAATGGCAGCTTGTGCTGCGGGCTTTACAAGCTGCCATTGCAAAATTTATTTATGTATGTTTTTGTACATCGCTGCACCATGTGGCAGGTACCATGAAGCCTGCCACACGGTGAAGGAATGTTACACAGGCCTCATAGCGGAGGGTCAGGGGGCGCCCTGCTAGGGACCCCTAATGTCACTTTCCGACAGCCTTTTTCATGTCGGAAAGGCCAACATGGAAAGCCTGTCGGAAAGTGCCATCATAATCCCGACAGCAGAGCCGAGGCTGGCTCCGCCGTCATTTTGGGATTATGGTGGCTCCTGACTCTCTGATGGGCTTCTTGAGCCCGTCGGAAGCTCAGCGGAATCCCCACAGGTTTCACTCCAACCCCTGTCATCCTAATACGGCGGTCGGAGTGAAGCCAATAATGTCGGGCGGAAAGCCTCCGACAGCTGGTTGGAAACTTTACGCTCGACATCGTAATGGGGCCCTTAATTGTTAATTCCCAGAGAAGAAAGAGATACAGGAGCTGAGGATAATACACAAAGTAAGATTAGAACAGACAAATGTTTATTGTGACTGGAGTGAAGAAGAAAGTTAGAAATGTGCAGAAGAACCTGTTTCCATAGAATAGCCAGAATGAAAACCAAAATGGGCAGAAAAGAACATATTATTCATGTGGAGAAAAGAAGAAACCTCTACAAAGACAATGCACTCAAGAATTTTGGAGAGATACTGGAGTAAGGAGAAAGGACAAATGCTGGAGAGGTCATCAGTCACAAGTCTATTTAGTTCCAACCTCAATGGTTCCCTCATCAAGTTACGAACACGTCTCACGTTGTGCACAACAGGAATGACTCCTTTCTTGGCGAATATTTTATGTACAAAAGTTTTCAGGACTCCAAGCTTATCCTCAAAAATTCCTAAACTTTTCCAAAATATCCTCAGCTTCAATAATCAGGAAATCAACATCACTTGTTGTGAGGTGTTTAGTTAGGTAAACTTTCCTCATGGTATTCCTATCTTTTTAAATATGTCTGTATCTGCAACATTCCAATTCTAACAATTTCTTTTTTCCCCAGACCCTCCAGGGTGAATGTCAGAATCCTCCAGTTCTTCCTCCCTATCTCAAAGCTGGCAATAAAATCTCTCCCCAGAAGTATATATGGGAACCCAGAATCTACCAGTAACTGCACCGCTATGCTGTCCAATTTCAATTGACATTCAGGCATGATAAAGTCATCTTCCACACTCGCTATTCTACATTACAAACTTCCTAAATGCTTTGAAGCTTACCATATCTACACATAGAGATATCGGGGCAGATTTACAAGCCCCTTGCGCCACTTTTGCGTCACTTTTCCCAAATTAAAAGTGACGCAAAAGTGGCGCAAGGGGCTTGTAAATCTGCCCCATCATTTCCTGCCTACCATACTTGCGACAAACTGCACTTCTCACATAACACCCTGTTTTTCTTATGATTTATACTTCCACACTTAAAGCATCTAAATCTATTTTCTACAAAACTCTTCACATCCACTCCATTCTCCTTATCTTGCACACATATCTTCCCTTTCCAGTCACTAGTATGCCCTTTCATGGGACAAACATCCCTAATACTCATCATTCCACTTTCAACTCTTATATATTTTACACTTACCTGTGGGTGCTTCAAGTAGGGAAGTCACTCTGCGTCTCGTGACTCGAGGGATTTCTTCAAACAGGGACAGCTTGCAGGCGTCTAAGTCCAGCACTGGATGGCGGGAGTATGCTATGCATGTGAATCTACTGCAAAACATGCTAAAAACAGATGCTTACAGGGCATGTAGCATTTTCGTTATATAGCATAGCATAATTTATTTTAACCAGGCTTCCAGCATGTGTTACCACCACTGCCACTGATCGAACGGGTTTAGGAAAGACCGAGCAGAGTTGATTCCGGTGACCCTGGATCAGGGCAAGAGCATCTGGTACCCTGAAATGCTGGCATTTAACATTTGCCTTTCTTTTTGCCTGCTATCCTGGCAACTGGTCAGAGTACTGCACCCAACCTCAAGAATGTACATTGAAACATTAAAGAATGGTTTCATTTGAGAAGGCATTTTTGCTCACCTGCTTGACGATAACCTTGATGTTGTGCCGACTGCTCTTGCATCCTCTCAGCTATGTCTGCAGTTTGGAATTCAAAGGATAGTCTAATGAAAGTATTTTTGTATTGACATTATTGTGACCCACTCATGTCATTTGTTTTTTTTTTTAGTTACTAATGCGGAGCATGGCCATGTCTGGGCTCATATTGTAAACAATACATAAGGTCTGTGACGTTTTGAGGTATTCACAATTAATTGTTGAAAAACAATTTATGGAGAACATCTCCTTCATTTCGTTGCTGACAAAGAAAATGAAAGTTAAAAAAATCCTACTCCTTACATCTCCTGTTGTTAGATGTTGTCATTAAATAGTGGCTGAACATGGTCTTGAGACACCTCATATACAACATACCTGATGCTGTACTTGATAATATGCTATTAGCTCCTTCAAAAGTGCTCAGCACCAAAAACTTTAAACAAAATATCAGGTTACAACCCAGTGCTGTAACTAGCTAAGCAGACAATGATCATAGTAAACATCATAAAGAAACCTGTAAAACTGCTCAAAGCTGTGAGCTTACTGAAAAGCATAGCTGCATATCTGTCTCTAACACCTCTTTATTCACCACACTGCTAAGCGTTGCGTCCCATAACACGAAAATCGCACCTCGGTGGTCAACACTCACGACATGGAATCACTTCTCACATAGAATCATAGACAACACCCTTCCAACCACACTCTACAATGAGTAGCT
The DNA here is from genome assembly GCA_963921515.1 of Calotriton arnoldi. Lineage (NCBI taxonomy): Eukaryota > Metazoa > Chordata > Amphibia > Caudata > Salamandridae > Calotriton > Calotriton arnoldi. Next base: position 304,532 of record CAWUFW010000721.1, read on the forward strand.
TGCTGCCCATGCAGGCAAGCGCTTCATCGCACCACAAACGATAGTAAGTGCTACATCAATGCTGCAATATAGTACACCATGCTGTGTGTGCGAATATAGGACGTTTTTTCGCATGCGTTTACAACGCATGCCATAACAACGCGGTCGTTACAACGACCGTGTTGTTATTTCGCATACCGTTACAACGCAAGTCGGAACAACGACTTGCTTTTAGGGGGCGCTGGATGTTGGAATAGTATAATTTACTATTCCAACTCCAGTCTGTGCGGACACTAGGGAAGGTGTTGGATTTTGAATCCAACACCTTCTGCCCCCTAATGCAAGTCGTTGTTCCAACTTGCGTTGTAACGGTATGCGAAATAACAACGCAGTCATTGTAACGACCGCGTTGTTATGGCATGCGTTGTTTAGCATGCGAACTAAACGCTGTTTACCCGTGTTTGCAACTCCCTCCAAAGTCACTTTGGTTTCTCTAAGGTCAGGATTCTTTGTAAGGAATTTCTTATGCACTTTGAGGTTATTGGTATATCTCACAATTTGGTTGCTAATCAATAACTCTATTAAAGTTCCACATTCATAAGCCTTCTCAAACTTCACACATATAACTGCCTATTACCTAATTTGCTCCTTGAATTCTTGCAAGAAACTGTGCCTCTCCATTACTATGTTAACAGGGATCCAAAGTTTAAAACCAACATTTTAACAGAGAGTTCATAAACATTGGGAACATGTGAATATTTTGGAAACTCAAAATGACAAATCAATTATTTCCTGCAAAATAAAAACATGCACATATTTCAGATCAGTGAATTCGGAGAGGCACTTTCCAACAAAATATGATAAGAACATTCACATACATTGTGGCTGAACAAATCAGGAAATACATAAGACAATTTCCTAACAAGGGCCACAAGGGATATGTGCAGACATTTCAACTCAATAGATTATTCACTGCATTTTTTAATATTTGGCGAGGCACACGAAAGATAATGGCAACACATGCAGACTGTGCAGCTCGGTTGATCAAAAATACCAACTTAAAGGAAACCTGTAGTTCAGGCAAAAGAACACCACAATTTCAGCCAGGAATAATGGGAGTGTGTGCAAATGTTGCAGCTCTGATGATCAGGAGGAACACAGGACAGCAGAGGCATGCACCAACATTGCACCTCAGTTTGTTAGGGAGTTATTACTTGAGTAGGAACAGAAGAGACTGAAACATATTCAAACAGTGCAATTTATTCATGTGAGGGAACAAGCTTGGCAAGGGACACATAACTCACACACTGACATTGCAGCCTGGCAGAGCAGCTTTGAATGTGTACAAAAGGATATATCTTTGGCACAGGAAAACAAAGCAGGGATAAGCAATGATCAGCTGTCTTTGATGGTCCTAGGCCAAGATGAACAAGCAGTGCAAACACTTTGCTAAGTCTCTTCTAATCCGAATGCAGTGAACGTTTGGTCAAGAAGTCGAGGATCACGAGACTAGACTATTCATTAAGTCAGCATGAATGGCAATTTTCATCAGTGATTAATACCTGTTCAGATCTGTAAGGGTTTCCAAAATGTTTGGGAGGTTAGTATTCCCACAGTGCAAAATAATGCTACCTTGATTACTCTGTGTACATCACCCGGGGAGCAGAGTTCTTGGCTATCTGGCTGCCCAATTCTCCTTGCTCCTTTTTTAGAGTTGAGACACAAAGGGGTTTGTTTCTGAGTTCGTCTTTAACTTCCCATCTCGCTTGCCTCTTTATGTTTGCATAATAATGGACTGTTTAATAATGGACTGTTTTGCCTTGGGCCATTTCTATCAGAGTGGAGTTTCCTACAGTGGGTATTCACCTTTTTGAGCCTAACAGGTTACCTTTTGACTCTGGGCGTGCAGACATCCTGTTTCCGGTGCCCTCTCCACCTGGTTTACATTCCTACCTTGGCTCTCTCCAACTGAAGCTGTTAAAGTATGTTTATGTTGTATCACGTTGACAGGTACCTCTTTATCTCGGAAATTGAAATTATTCTCTTGAGAGTGCAGTCTTTTTGACTTACCCGTTTGTCCCTTTGCAGCAGTGAAAGTTTTTTGGGTTTTCTAATTAGCTTTGAAGTAGTGTATGGCCCACTTTTCACCCTTGTCCAAGAGAAAAACGTTGCAGTGTGATGCAATCTGGGCTACCGCTCCCCCCCCCAGAACCCCAGGGGTAGGATTTCTAACCCCCTGGAGCAAGGATTCAGTCAATGGACCAACATAAATTTGAAATCCAATTGGAACAAAAACCATACACAACCCCTTGAGCAATACTGTGCTGGAAGTGTTTCTGGTAACGATCAGTCCCTCAAGATTAGGGGAACACCAAACCCTATTTCGTCAATGAATAACACACTCAAAATGGCACTATAAAACAGGAGAGGTAGTTGAAAATGTTTATTTTAAAATCCTAGTCTAGTGCTTAAAATATGAACGGTAACCACTCAGAATGCAAAAAGGAATGCAGTAATGCATGTCATAGTAAGCAAAAACAGCAAGAACATTTCTATCATGGTTATCGAGTTCTTAACATCCTAACACCCTAAAGCTGTCACTAAGCTAAATTATAGCCAAAGCAGTAAATAGCAAGGCAGTTGTTTGAAGTTTATTATGCTGGATCACACACCATACCTGTTTAGGAGTGGCGGTTGGTGGCAAATCACACGGGGTGCAAGCATATACACATAACATATACACATATATACACATACACATATATACACATACACATATACACATAATACACTTAACAAATACGCAATAATATACACATTAACACAAATATACACATTTAAAAAATAATCACTTACCTTACACTGCAGCGCGTTCTGCAGTACCTCCTGGTTGTTCTGCAGCACATCCTCCAAGTGCGAAGCGCACAGCCAACACTCATCAAATCAAGAGGCTGTTCAAAAGCGTTTGATTGGCTGGAGCAGGCTGGCCTCACGCTCCAAAAGGCACTGTAGGCCTGTGCCTGCTCTCCAACTTGGCTGTTGGAGAGGTTTGAATTGCGCATGTCGGTTTGGCCAAAGCAAGTTAGCCGGACAAACCAACATGTGCAATGCAAACTTAAGTGGCCACTCTTCACTGTTGCCAATCATTGGCAGCAGTGGTGCACTGGCCCTGCCCTTGCACTCCGTTTGCTGGCAGAAAGTGTCACAAATAAAATGGTAATAAAATCATTTTATTACCATTTAGTCTTTGACACTTTCTGCCCAGCAGTGTTGGGAGGTAGGGGGTGGGGGGGCGATGCTCCTCTGCTCCCACGGAGGAACCGCCACTGCTGTTTTTGTTAAGAAAGTAGCAAGTAAGCTATTCGCTATCACAGATTTGCCCCGGGAATTAATTAAAAACAGTGCTAGGTTGAAGGTTGCAGTGGATAGGGCTGGATGGCGCTGCAAACTGTGTGACCTCTGGCTTAATAGGCCTAGCATGAGGTCCTCTACCCTATGATCAGATGCCTGAGTTTTTATAGTATCTAATCGCTGATCTTATCTTATATTTATAAAACAAAATTGCACTTGTAGGCACTAAAGCATCAGATAGACTAAGCAAACATGGCAATAAATGTATCACTTTGATTCACATATTGATTATATGCTCTAATACAGTGAGCATCCATGATTTTATAGCAGAGTCCATGAGATAAATCAATAAAATATTTTAGCGTAGATAGTATATAGATATGATGCCAACATTTCTGCACATGTCTAAAAACTTCATACTTTCTCAAAAGAGATTAAAAGAATCTGAAGGGAAGCACAGGATGAAAGTAACAGAGGGTGAAACAGGAACTGTCCTAATGTTCACATCAAGTGGTCTCACTGTGATTTTGGCTAACCAGAATCTTTTCATTTATTGAAGGGCTGCTTCTCCTTCTGTTCAACTTTTTTTTCTGTTTAGTGTTCCAAAACCAACTACAGCCAATCTTGGAGCTTTGACTCGAATCAACAAGTGGTCTGGTTTGACTCACTAGTTGGGCGGCCTGTCAGGAAGGCAGAGCAATTTGGAAATATTTATTTCGCGGTTTAGGGCCATAAGCTCTGGTCCGACCAGCTCCATTTCTACCTCATTCTTCTTCTTTACATCCAGCATCCTGCTCCTTCCTTTGCTTATGGCGAGAATGTGTCAGATGTTAAACAACTGTGAACCATCCTGATCTGCCCACAGACCAGCTGGAACCCTTTGTGGTGAGGAATCATCGTGGTCCTGTATAGTGCACTTATGTGCCTTGGGTGCTGCTCTGGTTGGTCTTTAAGGCAGACATCCGGGATCAAAGGCGTTAGAGTTTCTTCAAACCTGGTGCTTTCCATGAGCATTCAAAGCGTACATTTGAGCTTTCGAAACAGGGTTCTTGTATTGAAAAGGTGTTTCATGATTGAACAGATGGGAAAATACCTTCAAGTTGCTAAACAACAAAATAATTCCTTGTGATTCGCCCTTCGTCACACTACTCCCTACCTGACCATACTGACCTAGGTGGCAAGTGGTCACTTCCAGGACTTAAGAGGGCATCAAACTAACCCACTGCCTTTGATCTTGTGTCCTCTGTAGCCCTGCACTGTTCCCCTAAAACCGCTTTGCACTGAGGGCCAAACCTACGAAGATGAGAGGCAACGCAGCGCAGCGCAGCATCCAAAGTTGCTGTGCTGCGTTGCATGACAAAGAAAGAGCAGGAAAGCTCTGTATATACGGAGATATGGCACTCTCCTCCCCTCTCCCTAGCGCCAGTGCACAATCAGCCAGCCTTGTGCCACGCACAAACCTTTGTACCATTGTGCAAGGGTGTAAGCGCGAGTCCAGCATAGGTTTTGTACTAAAAGAGTACTCTTCAAGTACAAAGTACTATGCTTAGGCTATCTTTAAAACTTGTTTTACTTTACATAGGTGTTGTACAGTGCAGCACACATGCAAATTCGGAAAAGAAATATACGAAAAGTAAAAGCATTTCTGCTTTTTCACGCTTACTTTAAATTAGAGTTAATTTTTGGTGAAAACCCCTCTCTACTTGTAAGTAGATGGGTTTTTGTGTCAAAAACCATGGGTGGTTGCATGGTAGCACCCATGTACCAGACAAGGAACGCCCCTCTGATGCAGAGTACCGCAAAGCAGCGCTTTGTGTTACTTTTAGGCAACTTTCCAGTGCAAAGCAAATTTTACTCTGGAAAGTAAATCCAACAAAAAACGTTTTGTGCAGGTTTGCATCACTTTTGTGATGCAAACCATTCGCAAAAGGCTTGTAAATCTGGCACTAAGTGTCCTCCAGCTTTGTATTACACCTTAACCTGAAAACATATGGGTGCTGTGCTCTACCATAAAATAGTACAGATAGCTCTTCGCGGAGTGAAGACGGAAAAGGGAAGAAAGGAAAGGAAAGGGATGTTATGCAGTCTACTGCTCATTTTGTCAAGTGTAGTCTCAACATGCACCTGATCTGGCAAAAGGAGTGGCTCTTCACTCTCTGGGTCTCCTGCTGCCCGCCCGCATTTCCTGGACTACAGTAACCAGCATCTCCAGCGCGCGTACGGGCTATAAAAACGGGACGCCGGCCCGCGGCACCTGGTAGCCGCCTTCACTCTCTGGGTCTCCTGCTGCCCGCCCGCATTTCCTGGACTACAGTAACCAGCATCTCCAGCGTGCGGACGCGCTATAAAAACGGGGCGCCGGGACGTGCCCGGGCCAAGCCCGGGCCAAGGGCGGGCCCGTCCACGCCCGTCGGAGCCCTAAGGAGACTGGGCTGGGCCACCCCTCTAACGCCTCAAACCGGACCCAGGTCATAAGGTACCTTTACCTCCTTGTATTTGCTGTCTCTTTTCATACTGATAGTCTGTCACAATGGGGAGAAAGAAGGCTCCGGCGGAGAAAACGGGGGGTGGACAAGTGGCCACACTTGATGCATTTTTGTCACGCGCAGCAAGCGTTCTCTCCCATGAAATTGAACTTACAGAGAGACGCTTATCCATGGAACCGCTTTTTCTTTCTAATAGGTCACCTTCAAGCACCACCCCTACTAATTCTCTCCCCATCCTATTACTCCAAGAGGCCTCATCAGTTGAACTTCCAGCGGGCCAACAGGAGCCCTCTCCTGCCATCCAAACCTCCCATATCCTTAATAGGAGTAACAACGACTTACTACTTCTTCATGACTCTGAAACTGACCCTCCTGCAAAGCGAAGCAGAGGCGCCGGGGTTGCCAAACCGAAACCACCTAAAAGTACTCGAGTAATTAAACCCCGGGCAAGCCGTTCTAAGACCGCCACTTCAAAGTCCCCCGTAACATCGCTACCTTTGACTGCGAATGCTCTTCCTTGTGAACCAGTCCTTAACAAAGCTTTTTGGGATGGTGTCACTAAATTGATGTCTACTCTTCTTGAGCCCATCATGCTGAAATTAACTAAAATCGAAGAGAGACTAGTGGGCTTAGAGGCCCATAAAACATCAGCTCCTCTACTAAATGCTATACGTTCTGCTGACACACCCTCGGCTGTCTTGAAGCAGCCCAACTCCGTTGTGCCTGCTGCCATGGATGCAAATACTTTATTGCACCGGGGTTCTATACCACAGCTTTCTGCACGAGTTGATCCGGGCCATTCCTCCTGTGCTCAAGCTAATGGACATCCAGAGTCTCGATTTACATCTCTTCTAGCCGGAAGGGATAAGGACTACCAAGCACCACATTGCCCGGGCGATTTAAACGCGGGTTCCTGTTCTGCAGGTATTCAAGGTCCACACACGGCATCGGAGGCAAAACATTCACATCAAGTTCTCTATCTTCCACCGGCCTCCTCACCACTTGTGTTGGTACTGGCAAACATCCCTCCTCTGCGGGCCCAACAGCATGAAACTACCACCCAGCTAATGGACAAATGCCTACATTGGCTATCAATTCATCTCTCGGACTGGGGCACAGGGAGCTATCAGTTAGCAAACCAGATTATTATGGCAAGAAGAGTGGGGTGGGTTGGTAACTCCACTAAGACTATTGCAGGGGACTGTGTGGTGATAAATTTTAATAACCCATTTTCAGGCTCTGCACTTCTTGACAATTTTCACAGAACACCTTCTAGGAGCGCCCAAATCACCCTTCTTGGTCTGGAGTTTTTCTACAAGCAGGGTCCCCCGCTAGATCTCATTAAGAGGGGGGGCGAGGGCCAATTACCCATATACCACGCCTCCCGACTAATGTGACCACCACCCCAGGGACTGGGTTACACAATAGATTTACTCCCCTCTCTGGCCTGGAAGCTTGTGATTGACCATCAAAAACCATTTCCTCTCCAGTTATGATTCAAGTTAATCCTGCTCTTCGACCCCAGGTGCCCTTAACGCTTCTACATTCCTCGCCACCCGTGGTCTACAAGAAGATTAGTAAGGCGTCATGGAATGTGGCAGGGATCTCACCCAAGGTTGGAAACTTGGAGTGGCAGAGCTATTGGTCAAGGATGGACATTATCTGCCTCCAAGAAACATGGGCGAAGGATCCGGTATTCTTTGCAGGATACCGTACATTCCATACCCCTGCGATTCCCTCAGTGTCAGGCAGGGCCAAAGGGGGTCTATTAACCTTAGTTTCCAACACTTTACCCCTTCAAGTAAAACAGGTAGGCACCCAGAATAATCATTTCCAAATCCTCAAACTGGAGGACAAAAAGGTCAATTCTTGGCTTTAAATTAATTTTTACAACAACAAATTTGGGGGTAATATGAAATGCGTGGCAGAGGTTTTAAATAAGGAGCTAGGTTCACTCGACACATGTTTACACAAGGGCTCATTTAGTTTAATCTGGTTGGGGGACTTCAATACACATTTGTGTAAGCATAATGAGGCGAGGGTGTGTGGGTTGGATGACCCCCAGGGTAACCCCCTTCTTCATTTCACCCACAGTGAATACGGTGAGACACTTAATAGCTTTCTTTTTTCGAGGTCCCTGAGCATAAATAATAATTCGAAGACTGGCTAGGTAGAGAAAACATTCAGGAGGAATACTAGTGAGACCACAATAGATTTTGTTTTAGTCTCCACAGCAGCCCAAGACAGAGTGAGTCATTCAGCTAACCTGTTTACATCATATAGTGACCATGCAATTCTATATATTTACATGACCGTTCCCCAGAAACTGGAACGATCTCAACAGGTATTGGGAGATATTGCACTAGCCAGGAAGAATGGATACCAGTTAAAGTGGGCACAGGTCATGAAGCAGAATTCGGCCCCCGCATTATTAGCCCAAGTAAGGGATAATATGTTACACTGTCTGGGTGAGGAGCTGTCTCCTCCTTTCCTAGTCACTCAATTCATAACCCTCCTATTGAAATTAAAAGCTGCACTCACGCGACATAAGCCAGCACCTGATCTCCAGCAGAACCGCTGGTTTGATACACTATGCTCCTTAGCTAAGAGACGTCTCGTTACTGCCCTAAAATCCCAGCCTAGAGATGTGGCCTTGGTTAAAACACTAAGATATGAGTATAAACAAGCCAGAAACAAACGCGTAAAAGATTTAAAGGAGAAAGCTTGGGAGGACCTAGAGGAAGCTGCCACTTCTGGAAATAGTAGGGAGTTCTGGAAAGTTATAAACGCCCCTTATTTTAAAGATATAAAAGACCCGTCTCTGGACATGTATGTAGAGGAAGAGGCATGGATAGAGCATTTTAAAGGCATCTTTGGGCAAAATTCTACCACGGAGCCACCTCCTTTCGCTCCAATGTCCCTTCCACCGAGACCGCTGACATTCACGATACACAAAGTCAGAATAGGGATAGAAGCTTGCACAGCAGGAAAGGCCCGGGACCCGACGGGATCCCAATCGATCTGTTCCAGGACAACTATGACATCTGGGTCCCCCTACTAACAAATGTCTTTAATAGCATAGCGGTAGAGGGCCCATCCTGGAAGCATAGCGTCATAGTCCCGATCTTCAAGAAAGGTGATAGGGGCAGCCCAAAAAACTATCGCCCAATCTCCCTTCTTGATACAACAGCTAAATTAATGGGCCGGCTGCTACTAGCCAGGCTGGAGGATAGGGCACTGGAATGGAATATTTTAATGGAGGCTCAATATGGGTTCCAGAAGGGGAAGGGGACGGTGGACCAATGCCTCAACCTCTCGCTTTGCATAGATAAATACACAAAGGCCAAAGGTCGTAAGCTATACATGGCCTTTATGGATTTGTCAGCCGCTTTCGACTACGTATCCCATCAGAAGCTATGGCCAATCATGGAGGAAATGGGTATAGATCTCCAGGTCACTTGTTTTATACGCCAGATGTACACAAATGCTACCGCCTGCGTGAGGTATGGTGTAAATGGGGAGTACACGCGCCAGTTCAAAATCGAGAAAGGGGTCAGGCAGGGCTGTGTCCTCGCCCCGTTTTTGTTTTCCATCTATACTAATGGGGTGGAGGCAGCCCTGTCTGGCTCAATCCCAGACGTGCCTATATTTGACAACCTCCCACTGCCAATATTGGCCTATGCCGATGACGCAGTCCTAATTGCTAGAACGGGAGTAGCCCTCCAGAGCCTCATTACAGTTTATGCCTCATTTATGGCCTCCCTAGACCTCCCAGTCAATGAAAGCAAATCCTTTGTCATCATAGCTGGAGCTGCCAGAGGCACAAGACCTCCCCATTTCTATCTGGCCTCAAAGAAAATTGAAGTGGTTGATTCTTTTGCATATCTGGGAGTCCTGTTCGACAGCAAACAATCTTGGTCGAAATTGGTGGCAGCAAGAGTCCTTGGTATGGAAAGAAGCCTTCAATCGATGAAAGGTTTCACTAAGAAGCTAGGAGCGAGCCCCGAGGGTACAATTAAAAACATATACCAAGCTAAAACAAAGGCGGCTGTAACCTACGGTGCTGGCGTTTGGGGGATGGCCCAGATTGAACAACTGCAAAAAAAAGGAAGACATCTTTTTCAAGTCTAGGGTCTCATTACCATTATCAGCCTCCAACTTTATTTTACATCTGGAAATAGGGCTCCCCTACCTGTCTGATTCTATCAGAATGGCGCCGATCCTGCTGTGGCACTCCATCTGGCGAAGGTCAACAGTCAACTTAACCCAACGAATAATCGGGGATTGTATAAGGCTGGATGGGTGCAGCAAGATCGGATGGCTCCGATATGTGGAAGCTGAACTCTCCGCCATCGGGCAGGTAGATCTTTACAGAGATCCCGCTAATTGCAGAAAGGTCCCTAAACAGAAAATAATCGAGCTATTTATACAGAGGGCTAGTTTTGCTCGTAAGGAAAAGAACGGGCAGATGAAATCTTTTAGAGCCTATGCCCTCATTCCGTCTAGCCCAGGGGAAGCTTATTCTTACCTCTCACGTTTTACACTAGCCCATCATAGATTTATTTTGTTACGTTTTCGCTTGAACTTTATTTCACGGATGCTTGGGTTTCCAGAGAGGAAGTTCAAGCACGCTGATTTAAGTCTTTGCCCCTGTGATAATGCCTCTTCTCAGATGGATTTACATTTGGTACTTTTCTGCAAATTTTATCAAAGAGAAAGAGAAGCGTTTATTCTCCCTATTTTAAGATGCTATAAATTTAAACAATGTAGGGTGGCTTTGTACTTTTTAAAATCCCTACCTAACCCGTATGTGTGTTTTTCGGTCGCATCATTCTTGTGGGCATGTCTAAGGAAAAGAAAGTCGCTGGGTTTGTTATCTTAATGTTTTATAAGGGGCACCTAATTTTAAGAATGATTTTAAATTGTTTTCTATGGTTCTTTTTATGAGATCAGTATGTCATGATGAAAGTGTGCTTTTATGATCTACTTGCAAACAGATCGAATAAAGATTTTAAAGTAAAGTAAAGAGTGGCTCTTCAGTTCCTCGGTGCTGTCTGAGAAGCTGAATGAGAGACTGACTTGAGTGGGCTTCGTGCTGCCAACCACCGGTCTGAATGCCGACATAGCCGTCCTTTAGGCAACACTGAGCAGAGATCATCAGAATCACTGGTCACTGGAACTCATCATGAAGTACCCTCTCAAAGCACAGCATTGGCCAACTGCGCAGCTTCTGCAGTTGCTTTCTCCGCACGGCTCGCAAACAACCAGCCACATGCATGCACCAAGTAAAGTGTGTGCTTTAGCCAAATAAATCTTGGAAAGTATTCACTTAGACTTACAATGATTTAAGAATAATGAAATAATTGAATGATTACCACTTATGAAGGAGTATCACCAATGAAGATAGGTGGTTTCTAAGTAGAGTACTTTAAAGATAGACATGGTTGCATTTAAGCTGCCACATTGTACATCTTCTTGTCTTAAACCATGATTGTATTTAGACTGGTTCTATGGCAAAAGTCTGCAATTCTCAGAACTTGTGATCTGGACCTCTGTATATCTGAAGAATTTATCAATGCAAAGAGATCTAGAAGTTGATTTGCTGGTATGAATACCCACCTAATGCTACCGCTATGTATGATAACCGACGCATAGTGAAAATAAACCTATTGAATATTGGTGTTTACCAATTGCTAAGGTTTTTGATAAATCTGAGACAGAAACAAAACAGAAGAATAAATGTAATGGTTTTCAGTTGTCAAGTGAACACTGGGCCTCATTACGATGTCGGACCTATAGGGCGGTCGCAAACATCCATTTTTCAATGGAAGCTTGTGCGGCAGGCCGAAAAGGCCCGCAGCACAAGCTTCCATTGAAAAATGGATGTTTGTAAACATCCCTGCACCGTGTGGCAGGCACCATGGGGTGCCTGACACACGGTGCACGGATGTTTAGCGGGGCACTATGGTGCCCCCCCAGGCCCCATTGAGGAGGGCCAGGAGGGATGGGGGCCCTGCTAAGAGCCCCCAAAGTCACTTTCGACAGCCTTTCCATGTTAGAAAGGCCGACATGGAAAGGCTGTCGGAAACAGATATCATTATCCAGACGGCTGGGCCGAGGCTGGCTCCATCGTCATTCAAGGTCTGGTAGCAGAGCTATGGTTGTTAGTAACTAGTTTGGTGATAAGTATAGATTATTGATTTTTGGTTAATGTTTTAACAAAAGAGTTAGTGTCCTGTTTTATATTGTCTGGAAAATTCCCGGGGAATGAATAGCGGGTGGCAATAGAAACCACACTGCAGTGAGGTTACTCGTCTGTTGGAATAACACTGAGAAGCTAGGTAGGGCTGGCAGTGTTAAACTAGGGACTATTTTCTGAACAAAAGTGAGAGTGGTTGAAAGCAAAGAGTTCGCTGATGAAACTTTAGGTGTTATATCACCTAGTAAGGGTAACCCTAAAGAAGTAGTAGGTTCTTCTAAGCTAGATTGACAGCAAAAGGAGTTCGCTGGTGAAATACCGGTCTCAAAATTCTTTAACAGAAGATACCGGAAGAGTAGCAGGTTCTCTGGAGCTTAGGTGAAGAGTAAGCGGAAGGTTTTACTCGCAGTGGAAGAAAAGAAACTATCCTTTGGGTTTAGTGGAACAGACAGAGTAGCGAATGTTTTTACGTTGTTAATAACAAAGAAGTTCAAAGAATTTTTGAAGAAATAAAATGTTCATATTACCTTGCAAAGGGAGGGTCAGTCGCCTGAGTAGGATCGACGTCACAGAAAGCCGCGCTGGGATTGGTAGAAGCAGCGGGCGTGTGACAGGAACAGCATTGTAAAGGAGGGGTCAGTAGTGAGGAGCAGAACTGACGTCAGGAAATGGCCGCGCTGACATTGGTCAGAGTACGAGTGTGAGCCTGGTTCTTAGTTAGAAGCCGCGCTAGGATTGGAGGAGAGAAGGATTGTATGCGGGATTTTGATTTGACTGTCAGTGCAAGAAGTACAGGCAAGAGAGGCAACAGCTGCATTTCCAGTAAGAGAAACAGGAAAGGTGGAAAGGTTGTGTCCAATGAGAGAGGTTCCTGGAGAAGGATATGTTCATGTCCCTTGGAGTAGACAAGATATTTTATCATTTACAAATGATTTTCCAAAACTGAGAGAGAAGCCAGTTGAGTGGTACAAACAGGTAGAGAGGTTTGTAAAAGTCTCAAAGGTGTTACTGAAAGATCTGGATGGTCTATTTGACATAGTGGTACCTGCTGATTTATGGACAGAATGTAAAATCACAATTGATTGGCCTAATGAGGAGTACCCTAGAGATGCAAAAACAGGAGCACCGTCAGAAGAAGTGATGAAAAAGTATCACCAAGTGATTACATATTTGAAAGGGAAAATTCCTCCTAAAGAAACAGATTGGGTAAAAATAGATAGAACAACACAGGAACCTAATGAATCTGTACATGCGTACTATGAGCGATTGTTGCAGGTGTTCAAGCAGTATAGTGGTTTTGAGAACATTGGTGACAAAGATATGGGACATTTTGTGTATCGGTTTGTATATGGCTTGAAACTGGAAATTAGTCAGATGATACAGCAGCACATGTTGTGCTGGCAAAGTAAGACAGTGGATGAAATTTTAAAATACGCGAAATATTGCGGAGATGACATAGAGGCCAGGCGAAGGAAGCTAAAAAAGAAAATGATGTGGGCTCAAGTTAAATTGGCAGAGCAGCAGGAAGAGAAGACAAATGAGCAACATAATAATCCAGTAAAAGAACAGAGTCAGAATAATCAAGGAACAAATGGTAATAGATTTAAAGGGCGAATGGACAGAGAAGAAGCGAAAAAGAAGTTCCCTTGTCATGCGTGCGGAAAGCTTGGTCATTGGAAGAACGAGTGTAAGAGTACTCAGAATAATAAGAATAATAATGGGCCAAATCAAAATTTAATCCCACAGATGCATAATGAAGTACTTATGAATCAGCAGCAACAGGTAGTCACTCCACAATATCAGGTACCACCAGCTCCTATGCCAAATTTTGTGAACCATCAAAGTTTCAGTACGAACACCGGATTTCAAGGAGAAAGTGGTAAGAATAATAGAACAATTGCTCAATATTTTTTGCAGAATGATGAGGAACGTTCAGATACTACACAATGACGGTGCCTGAGGGGGGAGGAAGAGGAGTGCGTGCTTGGCGCATCCTTGCCGGTAGATCAGTCAGGTCCATTTGTTGATGGGAGAGTAGAAAGTAAAGACATTACTTTCCTATTGGATACTGGTGCTACCAGGTCTACTGTGAGAACAGCAGACATCCCAAACCTACCCCTCTCGGGAGAGACAATCCAAGTTGTAGGTGTATCTAACCAACAGATTAGAACACCAATCACAAAACCAATGGAGGTGCACATTGGAAACTTTAAGGGAATGCATTGGTTTGTAGTTTGCGATTCCAGTCCTGTAAATCTGTTTGGAAGAGATCTATTGTGCAAGATGAACTGCACGATCTATTGTACACCGGATGGTGTCGCTTTCCAAACCCCTGATGAAGATGTGGCATACAAGATGATGCTGGCCAAGCAGGGAACAGAAGTAGATGAAATGTTTTCACTGATAACTGAAAATGAATTACCAGAAGAGTTGAGAACCACAGTTAATACAGAAGTGTGCGATTTTACAGGAAAAGATATTGGGCTAATGAAAAATATAGACCCAGTTAAAGTGACAGTAAAGGAAGGTGCAGTGTATCCAAATACCCGACAGTACAAAATGAGTGCAGAAGTAAAAGCAGGAATTATCCCAGAAATTGAACGGATGGTTAAACAAGGCATTCTGAAAGAAGTGATGGGCAGTCCCTGTAATTCACCAATAATGGGATTGAAAAAGCCTAGCGGGAAGTACAGAATAGTACAAGACCTGAGAAAAATAAATAAGATTGTAATTCCCTGTTGTCCAATTGTGCCAAATCCAGCAGTGATCCTTTATCAGATACCATGGAATGCAGGATGGTTCATAATAATTGATTTGTGCCAAGCGTTCTTTTCTATTCCTTTACACCCAGACAGTCAGTATCTGTTTACGTTTAAATTTGAAGATCGTATTTACGCATGGTGTCGTGTTCCTCAAGGGTACATAGAAAGTCCTTCAATCTTTAGATTTTGAAAAAGTGGCTGGAATCATTGATTATGCCCAGAAATTCTGTTCTGGTTCAGTACATTGATGACCTATTGGTGGCATCAAAAACGCGAGAGGATTGTGTCACAGATACAATTGCGTTGCTGAACCATTTGGCTGAAGGAGGACACAAGGTGTCTCCAGAACAATTACAGTTCTGTCGACAAGAAGTAAGATATCTAGGGCATAAAATAGAAAGAGGAGTTAGAAAAGTGACACCGGAAAGAATAAAAATAATCAAAGAAATGCAATTGCCACAGACTCAGAGAGATATGAGAATGTTTCTGGGAATGGTTGGATACTGCAGGCAATGGATAAATGGATTTTCTGTGTTAGCGAAACCATTGATACAGATGATTCGGAAATGAGCAAAAGATCCGATTGATTGGAATGATGACTGCCTAGAGGCATTTGTGAGATTGCTAAATTGTCTATGTGAGGCTCCTGCCTTGGGCATGCCAGACTATACAAAAATGTTGCTTTGTTTTGTTGTGAAAGAGAAAATTGTGCACTTTCAGTTTTAACACAGAGACATGGATTGAGTCGGCGTCCAGTGGCATATTTTTCAGCCACATTGGACCCGGTGGCTTCAGCATTGCCTGGCTGCTTAAAAGCAGTAGCTGCTACTTGTATGAGTCTGGAGCAAAGTGAGTCGATAGTGATGGGACATCCGGTAAAGGTGTTCGTTCCACACTCTGTTGAGATTCTTTTAACAAGAATAAGAACATAGCACCTCACCCCTAGTCGTTTGACAAAGTACGAAAGAGTAATTTTGGGAGCTGAAAATGTGACTGTGACAAGGTGTACGATTTTGAACCCAGCTACCCTATTACCAGACCCCTGCGATGAGGAAGTAAAAGATGAAAGTGATCACGATTGCTTAGACGTAACTGAATTATGCACAAAGCCCCGCCCGGCTATTAGAGAGACACCACTAAAAGAAGCAGATCATGAGTTATTTGTAGACGGCTCCTGCCTTAGGACACAAGAGGGAGGTCTAAGTGCTGCATATGCTGTTTGCAAAATTTCGGGGGTAATTGAAGCATCCTGTTTACCTGGAGTCAAGTCTGCACAAGTAGCTGAGTTGATTGCCTTGACAATGGCATGTAAAAAGGGGAAAAATTGGAGAGTAACCATATTTACGGATAGTCAATATGGTTTCGGGATTGTGCATGACTTCGGCCAGCTTTGGATGCAGAGGGGATTTCTGACTTCTTCAGGGTCTCCAATCAGAAACAGCAAAAATGTAAAGGATTTGTTGGAAGCATTACAATTGCCAAAAGAGATAGCAGTTGTAAAATGCGCTGCACATCAGTCAGGAAATGGCTATGTGACTGCTGGTAATAATTATTCTGACCAAGTGGCGAAATACTGCACTAAAAATGCAGTAGCCATAAACAGAAAAATTGAAACGGGAGAAACCAGATGCCAACTTATGTACTTCTCAGTGCCAGAGACATGGGATGAGATTAGACAATTGCAGGAAGAAGTTGAGGAAAAGGAAAAAGAAATCTGGATAAAGGCAGCCTGTACCAAAAGACCACATGATGAAGTATGGGTGTATCTAGATGGGAGACCAGTCATGCCATATTGTCTACTTGCAAAAATGGCGAGGGTGTATCATGGAGCAACACACATAGGGAGAGATTCAATGATCAGACTATTCAGACAGAGTTGGTACAATCCGAAGTTCAGGGTAATCGCAGAGAGCCTTTGCCAAAGATGCTTAACCTGTCAACAGCAGAACCCAGGTAGAAAGACAGTGGTAAGCTGGGGAAAAATCGGAAAGGCAGAAGGACCCTTCACCAGATTACGGTTAGATTTCATTGAGTTACCCCCTTGCAACGGATTGAAATATGTACTTGTCATAGTGTGCCTTTTCTCAAGATGGGTGGAAGCCTACCCTACTAGAAGAAATGACAGTCTTACAGTTGCAAAATTGTTGTTGAGGGAGTTAGTGCCACGCTTTGGTTTTCCGGTCACTTTGGAATCAGATAGAGGCCCTCATTTTAATAATGAAATAATTTGATTAATCTGTGCTGCATTTAATATTGAACAAAAACTACACTGTGCTTATCGTCCAGAGGCTTCTGGAATTGTTGAACAAATGAATGGCACAATCAAGTCAAGATTGGGAAAGGTGTGTGCATCCACAAAGCTGAAATGGCCAGATGCATTGCCTCTTGTGCTAATGGGTCTCAGAAGCATTCCAGACAGGAAAACAGGAATGAGTCCACATGAGGTACTCATGGGAAGAGCCATGAGACAGGCGTTCATTCCTGGAAATAAAATAATGAGTATAACTGATGATCTGGTATTGGACTATTGCAAAGGATTGGCTGAAATGATGCGTTCTATCTCTCATCAGGTTGGAGAAGACGCAGTTGAAAGACAGCCAGATCAAGCGCATGATTTGAATCCTGGAGATTGGGTGCTAGTGAAGAAACACGCAAGAAAATCGTGTCTAGCACCAAGGTGGGACAAACCAAGGCAAGTCATACTAGTCACTACCACAGCAGTGAAGTGTGCAGGTTTGCCCAATTGGATTCACGATAGTCATACCAGAAGAGTACCGAGCCCATTAGATCAACAAGAGACACCACTGACTGAAAAGGCTGAAGCATCAGGAGTTGTAAACTGTGAAATTGAAGAATCTAGAGTGATAGATTCCGAAAGAGAACCATATGATGAGCAGCCCGAGCTAAGTCAGGAAGAATGGATCCCAGTGATTGAAGTAATTGATGATGCCATTGAAACCAGAAGAAGAACAGAACTGAAAAGACAAGAAAGTAGTCAGGAAGAGATAGGGGAAGAAGAACACACTCAGGTGAAAACAGAAAAAGACATAAACAAACCTGAGGAGGGAAAAAGAGAAGAACACGTTCAGGCAGAAGAAGAAAGGTTTGAATTAAGACCTGAACAGGACCAGATAGAGTTAGAAGAACAAACTCAGGCAGAAGAAGAAAGATTTGAAGTAAGACCTGAGCAGGATCAGACAGAATTAGAAGAACAAGCTCAGGAAGAAGTAAAACAAAACACAGTACCTGAGCAGGAAGAAGCAAAAGAAGGTACAAGCACAGAAAACAGAGAAATAGAACAGATTGTGCCCAGAATAAATGAAATAAAATGAACTTTACAAGGAGATAAGGAAGGTGAAAAAGCAGTACAAATTAAAAGAGTAAGAAAGGGAGACAATTGGCCAACTGGAGTAAAGAAACTAAAATATCATCTGAGAAAATCTGAAAAGAAACCAGAACAAGTGAATGAAATCACAAGTCAAACAAGACCTAAGCAAACATTGGCAAAAATAACTCGAAGAAGTCCAAGATTGAAAAACTTAAACAGAAAATACAAGGCTCCAGAGTGGACCTACGTCATTCTTGAAGAATTTGAGTCCCTGGATCTGACTGATGAGACAGAAGAAGCTCATATTGCACAAATTGACGAAAGCCAATTGAAACCTCCTTAAGAATAAAAAGACAAAAAGACTGTAAAGAGAAAAGATAAGAGAAAAGAAATTTTCTCAGAGACAAAATGGCCGACAATGAAGTTAGCGGAAAACCAAAATGTGGAGTTAAAAGAAAGTGTCTTAGATTTTGTTTTTGTAGTATTCTATTAGCGATATTAGGATGGTTATTCCTAAAAGTTGGGGTACCTTTAATAATGGAAACAAGTGACAAAAATAATACACATACTAATGTTAAAGTAGATAGATTAAGAGAAACTAAAATAGAAATAGGAGTGGAAGATGAGGTAAATTATCATAATGAATCAGACTATAATACGTCCTCTAATGTGTTTATTAAATTATTATTTCAGTATGTTAGCACTATGCAAATTAACAACTGCTATGTATGTATGAAATTGCCCTCATCAGTATCAGAAGGGATGACGTATCACCATATACCTTTAACGTATGGTGTGTCATGTAGTATTTTGTCAAGTTTATTTTACACTACAGGAAGATTGCAGTATTTTTATTCTAACTTAGATGTAATATTTCCTGAACTTCCTATTAGAAAGAATATGAAGCCAGTAGTTAGTAGTAAAAATGCACGATTTATGGGTGAATTTTTCATAACCATGAGTTCAATAGATTTAGTTCAGGCACACGAAGATAATCTAACATGTACATTAAGAAAAGAAGAAAAATAATTTTTAGATTTAGTAGAAAAAAGGAGACAGGATTTAATGAAGAAGGCAGCTACACAGAAAACCAATGTACCTCCATGGGTTGAGAAGGAGGGAATCTATGCAAGTGGCAAGGCTCATGCTGCGATGTCCCTGGACTTTGTGAAAAGGGAAAAATTCTGCCTCCAAAGATTAAAGACAGATTATAACAATAATTACATTGGTTCCAGTGAATGTGAACATAACTTCCTAATATTAGGAGGATGGGGACTAAAAGTGCGAACTGATCCTTGTTTCCAGGAGTATATTATGTTTGTGGGAATAATGCCTACTACAGGTTACCTGCAAGATGGTACGGAAGCTGTTATTTTGGAATAGTTTTTCCAAAAATTTACCATGTAGATAAAATCAGTGGAACCAATGAAAATTCTAATGGACTAAAACGAAAAAGAAGGGCTAGTTTTTCTGAAATTGTAGGAGATATTTTTAGTGCACTGATACCCTCAGTTGGAGTCATTTTAAATTCACAGAAAATTTGTAAGTTATCAACCATAGTTGATCGTCTTTCTACAGATACTGCAGGAGGATTTTTAATGATTAACACAGAAATGGTTGCAATTAGATCAATGGTTTTACAGAACCGTCTTGCTCTTGACATATTGTTGGCAAAAGAAGGTGGAGTTTGTGGCATGTTGAAAGTTCAACATTGCTGCACTTATATTCCGGACAAGAGCAGAGAAATTAAAGGATATATTGAAAATATTACGAGAATGCATAAAGATTTGACCCAACTGGAGGTTGACAGTGTGTGGGGAAGACTAACAAAAAGTATAACATCAATAGGGAAATGGTTTGTTGGGTTTGGGAAAAGTTTTCTAGGTCAAATAATGATACCATTAGTGATGATAATAACAATAGTGATGTTAATAATGATTACATATAGATGTTGTAGAAAAGGTACGAAAGGAAAAGTACACTTGAACAGAAAAGGAAAGGGACAGACACGTAAAAGAAAGTATGAAGAAATATGCTTGGAGGAAATGAAAGGCAGGTTATACAAGAAGATGCGAGATTTAGAAGGAAATGAGACAGTTGATGAAAAGTTGGGAGGCCAAATAGAGAAAACTGAGAAGTGCTAAAGTTGATATCTGGGATGGATGGGAATTTTGTGATGGCTTAATATGCCATCAGAGAGGGGATTGATGGAGCAAGGACTCGGTCACGAGATTTGCTCGGACGCAATCCTCTCGAATTAACTTACTAGCGAATTACTAACGACATGTCTCGTAATTAATAATATGCATTTTTCACTATACGCGGGAAAAGAATGAAGCTTGCCTATGTGTTTACTAACTGCAAATAACACAGACGTAGGACTAGAACGCATTTAACATGGGATCTTTACTGCGCATGCGTCTACTGCATCTACGTAGTATGACGTGCTCTCGCTTGGAGGAAAATTCTGGCGCTTGCGCAAAGAGCTATAAAATGGCCGCTTGAAAGCTCACATGCATGGCACCTGCTTTGCTGAAATTAGAAATGGGTTTATAACTAACGCAAATACAGAGAGAGAAATAACAAATGGTATGGGTTAGAGTAGAGGTTGGTGGTATACAGTGAAACCATTTCTTTTTGAGAATAAAATTTTTCCTTTTCGACTTTATTATTAGTGCGTATTTGGGCCTGTTAAAGTTGTCCGAGTCGAGCAGACCAATATGGCGCGACGCATGCGCCCTGATACGGAAGCTTGGAAGATGACTAAGGATTTGACACGAGTCCAAGGTCGGTGGAGATGTGCCCTGGGAACATGAGGGTGAAGAATTCATATGAAGGAACTTATTCAAGAAATCAGTTACAAATGTACTAAAAAATTTTTAAAGATGTATGGGAAAGGAAGGGCGGAATAAAGTTTGAAGTGAGGAGTTTGGAAACAATGGTTAAAAGAGAATAAATGAAGTATAAGTGTGGTGTGATGATCATCCCCCCCTCGCCTGTCCAATCAGAAGTTAGTATTCTGTGCAAAAGAAACATTAATGGGTGGTACAAGCCTATGGAAAGATATAATTGAGGTAGTTTAGTTAGAAGAAGCGGCATTGTCTTTGAGAGAATTTCGGGGGTTGAGAGTTGAGAGTCAAGTCGGGTTGAGCGAGCTTTTGCACGTTGAAGAAGCCTGACATCGGGGTGTACCGGGGTGGTGCTCTGAAATGCTGATGAAGAAACCGAATGCAGAACCATCTACTTAATTTGGGTGGGTTTAGAAAAAGATCGCGGAAGAACCACGAGGAGGAAGAGAGTGTCAGAGAGGGGTGCGACGTAGTCGTCGGTAATTAGAGAGGTGAAGTATCCTGTCCTGATTCCTGTCATGAAGCCTTTGTCTCCTGATCTGTCCTGGGAGGCCCTTACCAGCCCTTTGGCCAGGGGGTTGGTCTTCACACCATACTTTGGTAATTATGAAATTCATCGTTTGATAAATGCTCTTCTGTCTCTATCCTCTTCTTTCTGAGCAAAGTTATTGTGTGGATCTGAATTGATAAGTGTTATCTGAGATATTTTTTAATTGGCACTCCCGCGAATGAGGGTGTTTGTACTGAAACGCTTTGAGATGGTTCAAAACCCCGAATTTTAGATAAAGATTTAAAAACTTATTGAGTCTGTCATTATTTTATACTTATTAAGAAATGCATAATAAGTTATGTCAATTGTCGCCATCAACTAGTTCCACCTAACTGGTCCATTGACCAGAGGAAAGAACTGTTTGATCAGCAGAAGGTTTAGTTAAAGAAGTAATAACTAGATCCTGAGGTATGAGTAACAAATAAAACTAATAGACTCCAGTGGTTTACTTAGAGTGCAGCGGAAGCAAGTTGTATGGGCCCAAGTGAGTATATGGTAGTAGAGTATCAGTTGTTAGTAGACCGCTGGATCAAAGGGATTACAATTCCATCCTCTTCCGATGGGCTCTGTGAGCCTGTCGGAAGAGGAGCGGAATCCCCCTGCTGGTTTCTCTCCGACCACCGTCATCATAATACGGTGGTCGGAGGGAAACCCTGGATGTCGGGCGGAAAGCCTCCGACAGACTGCCCGGTGGCTTTCCGCCCGACATTCAAAACGGGCCCACTGTTGTTAATCGAGTGAGAGGGTAGAGTGTACTATCACATGTACACCAGGACAGCCTGAAAATAAATAGATAACCTAATGCGTTGTGTTTATTTTCAGTCCAGCACACTGTGTGGGATGTTGGAAATCTAAGACTCACACCCTCTGCCCATATTATTAACTAAGATACGATCTTGCTTGACTATGAAGGCAACCTGATCCCATAAGTGGCCATACAGCATCCGTGGGCCATAGATTTGTAAGTGGGGAATTGGTCACATCGGAGCACGCTTTAGATGCTGCTAAATGCCAGGAGATTATCAAGCCAAATGAGGCAGAGTTCATCAGGAGTTTGCAGGAGTGGGCTTCATGTAGATGGGGGGGAGTGGCAGCTGAGGAAGGTTTAGGCCCAGATGTTCAGCATTGTCACTCCTAGGCTCATCCTTTTTAGTTCTACCAGCCCACTGCAAACAATTTGACGCTGATTTATAACCTTGTATGTATGTATGTATGTATGTGATAATTCTATAGCACAAACCTAGCCAAAAGGCAGAACACTAGAGTAAACAGCCATAGAGAGAATATTGCTGCACATTTTATATGCACTGTGACTGATGAGCACATTGTGTGTTGAGTGCCGTTAATGCTCATTTATGGAGATTTACCACTAGCTGGCCTCTAAACATTGCCAGTGTAGGATGGCGGGCTCTGACCCTTGAAAAGCTTCCGTTTTTTGTTTGCTTTTGGACTTGTGGTGTCCGGAGCTCGGCTATGGGGTGGGCGCCCCTATTTGTCTCACCCACTGTAAATTCTATTGTAAAATGGTTTTGAGTTGAGGCCTCCAGTTCTAACCTTTTGAATAAGGTCAGTTGCTGTATAGCTGTAGGAGAGGCCCGTGCAGGTAAGAGCGGTGGGGCAGTGAGGCGGGGTGGGGGAAATTCCACAGACGATGAGGGAAAATTTAATATTTATTTAATTTTCCCTCGTCATCTATCGAGTGCCCCACACCCCGCTCCAACGCCCCATGCTCTTACCTACAAGGGCCGCTCCTGTATAGCTGGGATAAGCAACTATGTGCAGGAAGCACATGAACACAGGTGCCACACATTTTTATCCTGTGCAGGCTCAATAAAAAAGACTGTTGTCTGACTCACCCAGGCACTTGCATACAGGTAGCTCTGTGGCAGGTCACACCCAGCCTAATATGATTTTATTCAAGACCAAAGGGGAGATTCATGCGTAGAGCTGTTCTGCTGCCAGAGTTAATTTCAAGGGCAAGTTTTCCTGACGAAAAGTAGGAATTCTTCTGTATGCGAAGATAGGGCCTGCACATAACTTTTACCACACCCTAATCCAAGATGGATACTGAACAAGAGTGATAAGAAATGTAGACTTGAGAAAAAACTAAAATCTAGTAAAAAACCCTGGGCCTTATTTACAAGAAAGTGCCGTAGCGCTGCACCTCAAGCTCTTTGGCTGCGGCACTTTCAAACAACAATATGACGCATTCCCCTGCGCTGGCGCACAATCGGCTGCCATGCACCACGCAGGCACCCTTTCGTCATGGTGCAAGGGTGCCTGAGGTGCCTGAGTTGCGGGAAGATTTTTTCTGTGCAGGAAGGGATACCTTCCTGCACAAAAGCAATAACAAACAAAAAATAAAAAGAGGTGTTTTCCTCTTCCGATGTTAGCTGCAGAATGCAGCACCCCTAGAAAGAGGAAAAAATTAGGAGAAACGATTTCTCCTTGTTGCGCCTCGCTATGCCACCCCTGGGGTGGCGAGCATTCAGATGCATTTCCAGGTTTACGATTTCTCGTAAATCTGGAAATGTGTCTGGTTCCATGGGTGTTGCGTGGGAACACCCACAGCAACACCCATGGAACGCCCCTTTCACGCAAAGTGCTGCGTGTAAAGGGGCTGTATTTACAAGGACAGGAAAAGCCACGCTGGGTGGCTTTTCCTGTCCTTGTAAATATGGGGCAGCATAATGCGCCGGCGGTGCGTCACAAAAAGTGACGCACCGGCAGCGCAAGGGGCTTGTAAATAAGCCCCCCTGTAAATAGTTTGGTAAGAGGACAGACAGCAAACACAAGCCAAGTGATGAAAAACTGACAGCATAACTGTTGAAACGAGCAACAAGTGATGTTACAAACACATCAAACACTCTGCCTGGTCGGCCTGATCTGTTCTGGAAAGGAGTCAGTGACAACAAGAAGGCCCTTCCTGCCTTAATTGATTCGAAAAACAAACTCCAGAAACGAAAAAAAAATAACCCAACTCAATGTGAAACCAGAAAAGGATTAAACTTAAGCATAAGGGCGTGGAACAGGATTCAAGCCAGTATTCAGAGACAAGGACTCTGGTGCCAAAGGGCCCTTCCCGTAATCTCCTTTCTGCAAGGAAACTCTGACTCAGCTATCCGAGGTTGACTGCAGGGGATCTCCCCATGCACCAGGAAGACAATGGGGCATATTAGCAAGACTGGCGATAAAATTATCGCCGTTTTAGCGGCAGGAAACTTCCGCTAAAACGGCGATAATTGGCTTGCTAATAAGCGTTATAGAATTCCAATAGAAGCCCAGGTTAGATGTCCTGCATATCTAACCTGGGCTTCTATTGGAATTCTATAACGCATATTAGCAAGCCCATTATTGCCGTTTTAGCGGCAGTTTCCTGCCGCTAAAACGGCGATAATTTTATCGCCAGTCTTGCTAATATGCCCCAATGTTTCCACCTTGGGCAGCAGAGGAGAAGGCCCACAGTGAGTTGAGAACACAGCTGGAGTACAACAGCACAGACTCCTCAGGACCAGTGGCGTAACGAATCTTGAGGGGGGCCCCCTGCAAAGTACATGGAGGGGCCCCCCATGTTCCGGACCCAGTCAGGAGCTCTCAGGCCAGGGGCCCACTGCCCCTGCACAGTGCCGAAAGGGGAGCCCTGGAACTCAGGGGCCCCACAGCACCGCAGGAGCTTCGGTGGCTAATGTTACGCCACTGCTCAGGACCCACCAGGGATCTAATCTGTTGATCTATCATGGTCATGTGGAAACATAAAGATGTGCTTAGAACACAATGTCAGTGACAAAGGAGTCTGACCCCAACCCCTAGAAAATGGTAAGCAAGGTTCAAGAAACCTTACAATTAATTGCTCTGCTGCCGCAGCTGGCACATGAAAGATCCCTGAACACAATAAGGCCACTCCAGGAAACCTAAGCTACTTCTGCTAGAGGAAGGAGCAGGGATGGAATCTCTATGACTGTTGTCAATACCTCCCTGTAAATTATCTTGGGACAACCAACCATAGGAAACTCAAACTCTTTTATTATATACCTGCTCAATCTGAAAGTGCTGGAAAACAGCCTGTGAAACCTAGAGGGAGGATGAGTGCAGGCTAATATGCCCCCTGCCGGGAGTCTGTAGACCCTGGACTTCGTGCGCTATCTCCAGGGCTGATTGCAACAACTCTCTCACTCCTTCTCAGGACCAGTTTAGGGTGGACTTGTTAGAGTCCCTAAAGGAGGGCAAGGGCGTAGCTTCAGGGAGGGTGTTTGGGGATGTTACACCCCCCCCCCTAATAAATGTATTTTCTGTAAAAAGTTGGGTACCGGTGCTTTCAGTCGGCCATGGTGAGATGTCTGTTGGATTTCACCAGGAATATTTACATACACACAGACAAAAACGCACACCATCTCTTTCACACTCTCACTTTTTGAAAGTCATCAAAAATGTTTATTTCACAAAATATTGTGGTTTTTCTCACTTTCAACTGCCCTCTAAGCCCCGCTCATGAGCACCGCTTGTCGTAAAATGGATTATAATAATATATGATTGTTGGAAAATCTGAAGCTCACCCCTCCTCCCCCAATCTTACTGACCAAGTTACGCCCCTGAAGGAGGGTGTCCTCTGGATGTCTGTGGGTTGGTCTTCTTGTGGGTGCTCCATACTCTTGGTGGACACACAGCCATCCTGTGACAAAGAGCACAGGTGGTTGGATGGTTGGAGAGCGCAGGCAAGCAGAGTGATCCGTCATGGAGACGGCAGGGTCAGAAGTACAGGTGAGGCCCACGCTCACATGTGTACACTGGGAAAGCATAGAGAGGTGCTCCTCCACATTTTTGGCAGTAGAGGAAGTCAGTGATTCACAAAGTTTGGGCATCATTTCATGTGTGGTCTTGAATCTGCAACACTTGCACTACTCGAAATGCACAAGCAGAGTCAAGCCCAACTACATGTCCCAGAGTGCCTCAGGACTCTCAAAAGACTTGCAATGGTGGCAACCATCTTGGATTCATGGAATTTAAGTTTCTCAATTAAGATGTGTAGCCGCTACAGCCAGATCCCTTGTTGCCAGGGATCCATTCAGATCACAGACTTTATTTATGAATCACTGGAGGTTGTTTTCCATGTAGAAAGATATACTACAGTGAAGAGAAGTGAAGACGGAGGTAGGTACACTTCTTTATTGATTGAGCCCCCAGCCATAACTGCCATCCCCCGAGCCCCGCACGGCCCACGCTCTCCCCCGCGTTCCATGCAGGGAACCACAGCAACATTCCAACCCAACACACCCCCCTTCCTACAAACAGAATAACAAAATATAGCAATAAACAAAATGAACAAAAGAAACAAGGAATTTAACAGTGGACATATTCCTGTGAAACAATGGCAAAAAAAACAATGAAATAGATTAAGACATTTCATAATTGTAAAACTTTGTGGGGCGTACACTTGTCCTGACCGATGCCCTCACAGGAAGAACCCCCACCTTGTCAGATGCTCTCAAATCAACACCACCACTGGGCTGGACAGATATTAAAGGATGTTCCATGACTTTGCCAGATTCCCTTCTCGCAGCACAGCGGTTGGACTGAGTACAATCAACCCTGGGCTGAGAGGAACCAACATGCACACCCATTTTCCTCTCCACATACTCAGCTTTAGATCTGGGGACAACACAAATAAAACACTTATTCCATGTCTTGCCATTTTCTAAAACAACAACATGATCCCTCACCTCTTTCACCCGTACAGGTGCAGAAAAACGTGACCAACCCTTTCGGACATAACCAGGTCTCTTAATTGTAACCCAGTCGCCAACCTGGACGGTAGGGACACGATGTTGTACATTCATGGAACCATACTTCTCCTGAACAGCAGACCTCACGTCCGCTACCATGGCCATTTTTGACGCATACACCGTTTTCCTTTTCATCCACTCCTTATTAAGCTTAGTCCCCGCAACTCTCCCCCTTAGCAAGGTGAAAGGAGACATTCCTGTGCTTATGTGAGGAGTAGTTCTCATGGCCCACAACATGTCATTCACTTCTTCTTTCCAATGTAACCCATTGATGAGTGCAAGCTGCAATTGATCTTTGATGCAACGATTAACCCTCTCCACAAGCCCATTGCTACGGGGATGATAAAGAGAAGTTAAAACGTGCTTTACACTAGAATCAGCAAGAAAACTATTCATTTCCCTAGATGTTAACAGAGTTCCATTGTTAGTTAGAAGTTCTTCAGGAAATCCCTCGCTCGAAAAAACTACCTTGAAAAACTTGATGATGGTGTCCGAATTCATGCTGTCCACAAATTTCACCTCAGGCCACTTAGACATTTGGGGGCCGATTCCGATCTCGGCCGGTAGGGCTCCGAATTGGATTCGGCTTAACCGGATCCGATTCGGAGCCCTATTGCCCGACCGATTCGTACGCGCGTCCGGGCGAGCGAGTACGATGCGAAATCGCCGACCGACTCGTCCGGGCGTCCCGACCGCTCCGACCGACTCGTTCCCGGGTCTAACCGCACCGACCGGCTCGCTCGGACTCGACTCGCACCGCGCAATGGAGACGTTCCCCGGCCGGGTAAGTACGATGCGCTCCGCGAGCAGTCCGACCGAGCCACGCACTCCGGCTCGAAAGAGCAGTCGGAGCCATACTTTGGGGGTCCGTGTCGGACCCCCCTGTATGCGTAGCCGCGCGAGTCGCACACAGGGGGGACGTCCCCCCTACCTGTGCGTGTACGGCGCGAGTCGCTTCGCCGCGTACACGCTGTAGGGGGCGCCCTTGTCCGCCTCGCACCCATTGAGTCA
This sequence comes from Calotriton arnoldi, assembly GCA_963921515.1. Lineage (NCBI taxonomy): Eukaryota > Metazoa > Chordata > Amphibia > Caudata > Salamandridae > Calotriton > Calotriton arnoldi. The sequence continues at coordinate 332,827 of CAWUFW010000721.1, forward strand.
ATGGGAGCCCGCGTACGCGTTGTACGACAGGCTCCCATTGACTTCAATGGGAGTCCGACCGACTCGAGTCCGATGGCATACGTGCGCATCGTACTCGTTCGGTCGGGCTGCACGGGTCCGATTCGGTCGGAAATCTCTCCGGGTCCGGCTCGGTCGGAGAGATTTCCAGCCCGAATCGGAATCGGCCCCATAGTCTATCATGACCAACGCATACTTAGGAGTAGCACCATTCACACCAAAAGGACCAGCCACATAAAACGCAACCTTGCTCCAAGGCGTATTCTTAACCACAATAGGATTAACAGGTGACTGACAAGTCACTCGCGACTTGTCACTAAGGACGCACATACAACAATTCCTCACATAATGTTCAATTGCCCTATCAACGCCAGGCCACCAGAAATCCTCCCTTATCCTTCTTTTCATGGCACGGATCCCAGGATGACCTTCATGGGCCAGGACCAACACTTTCTCCCGAAGACACTCTGGGACAACCAACTGCCCGCTCCTGCACAGAATCCCCCCCACAATAGATAATTCTTCCTCAACCCTCTTGAAAGGGACCAATGCTTCAAGGGTATCCTTAGGAGAGGGCCAACCATCCACCACACATTTCACCACCTCTTGAAGGGTTCGGTCATTGGATGCTGCATCTAACCATTCCTGTTCAGATAGCCCTCCTCTAGTAGTATCACTGATGGAACACACCATACACACAATCTCCAAATCATCAATATCCTCATGAACAACATTTTCATCCACTAAGGGCAACCTGGAAAGGCATTCAGCAACAAAATGTTTGGCACTAGGCACATATTCTAATCTATAATGATAACCCTGCAATCTGTACTGCCACTTGGCGATGCGCGGGGTCGCCCTACCCCCGCCCTTAGTGGTGAACAGATCTAAAAGGGGTTTGTGGTCAGTTCTTAAAACAAATTCTTACCCCCCACACAAAATTCTTGAAATATTGAACACCCCACCACAAGGCTAAGGATTCTTTTTCAATCGTGGAGTAAGATGACTCTGCTCCACAAAGCGACCTAGACGCAAATGCAATAGTTTCTTCAGTGCCATCTGCTCTTCTCTGCATAAGCACTGCCCCTAAACCCACATTACTGGCATCGGTGGTTATAATGCATGAGTCATTGATATCAAAAATTTTTAGAGGACCAGCACTTACAATTTCCTTCTTAATGATTTCAAAATCCCGCTCACAATCATCATCCCACATATAGTTGACATTCTTCTTAAGGAGGTTGCGTAACCTTCCTGTTCTGTCGGAAAAATTCTTTACAAATTTGGAGTAGTACTCCACCAGCCCAAGAAATGAACGGAGCTGATCCTTGTTCAGGGGTTTAGGTGCACACTGAATTGCATCTAGAATTTTAACTTTGGGTTCAATTCCTTTCCTGGATACATAATGACCCAAATAGTCGACACCCTCTTGAGAAAACTTGCATTTCTCTTTTTTCAAAGACATCCCGCTACCCGTGATGATGTCAAGAACTGTCCTCACTCTACAGTCATGTTCTGCTAAAGACTCTCCAAAAATTAGGATGTCATCTTGGAAGAACATGACTCCCTTGATGTCCTTGAGCAGATTGTTTATCAACCGCTGGAAAACAGCGGATGCGGAAGCTAATCCGAATGGCATTCGGATATAACGAAATGCACCCTCAGGTGTGACAAATGACGTGAGATGCCTGGAGTCCCTGCTCAACTCGATTTGATGGTACACTGAAGATACATCAAGAGAGGTAAAATATTTGGCATTGCCCAAGGTAGACAACATTTCATTAATGTTGGGTAGCGGTTGCCGATCCACCCAGATATTAGAATTGAGGTCCCTAAGATCCACACAAAGTCTCATTGACTTGTCAGCCTTGCGAGCAAGTACAATGGGTGCTAACCATTCAGAACCTTCAATGGGTTCAATTATACCGGCAGAGCACAACTTGTCCAATTCCGCTTTTAATTCCCCACGTAAACTTAAGGGTACCTTGCGCACCTTATGAGCTACAGCCTTAGCATTGTGCTTTAAAACTATGTGGTGCTGGAAGCCCTTAAGCTTACCTAGCCGTTCACAAAAGACATCAGGATAACACTTGGCCCATTCCTCAACCCCTATCTGGTTGACCACAATGGGGTTAGAAACACCAACAAAAGGACAAGTTCTGGACATGCTGTCAACATTGTGTTTAGACAATACCATGTCAGGATGATTAGGGTCTAAAATGATTCCAAGTTCACCTTGTTCATCCCAACCCAACAAGTTACTACCCTCCTTAACGATGTATACAGGTCCTATAGCATGTTTACCATCAAAACGCAAGTTTGCATCAAATTTTCCCACAACTTCTACTCTTTTGCCCCCATAAGCAAATATTTTGGTGCGAGATTCATGTACAACAGTATTTTCAATTACACTAAAGTCTTTTTCATTAAGCAAAGTAAAAGGAGAACCCGAATCTGCCAAGAATTTTGTCTTTCATGTTGACAGAAATTACACAAGACGGGGGTTTCCTTTTCCATGAACTTGCGATGGACGATATCTCTACCACGGTGCTTTCAGTTTGATCTGTTGAGGATAGCATCAAAAGGGTATTGTTCTCATCGTCAGAGTCGTTGAAATCTTCACCAATGTTCTTGATCGACTGGGAAACAGATCGTTGAGTAATGTTTGCTTTGCACACTCGTGCAAAATGACCTCTCATTCCACATTGAAACACACCTGATTCAATGCTGAACAATATCTGGCATTTCCTAGATGGGATCTGCTCCCACAGCGGAAACATATGTTTTCGTTCCTTTCTGCTTTCTCACTCTTGGGTTTGGAAGAATGGTTTTCAATATTTCGGGAAGAATTTGGATTAGTTCCATTGTTGGATTGCTTAGCACCAGGCTTAGAGCTAAGGTGTTTCACCTCCCCAGTTTTGGTGCCTTCATTCATTTCCTTCATGCTCATTTGTGAATGTTCAATGCTGCGCACTATTTTTAATGTAGACTCAAGATCAGGATCTTTTGTTGATAAGAGCTTCTCTTGGATTTTCCTTTTGTTAGTTCTTTCTATCAGTTGATCTCTGATGATTTCATCCCTGAACTCTCTATAGTTGCATGTTGCAGCTAGCGTCCTGAGACTTGCCACAAATTCGTCAATAGACTCCCCCGGAAGATGAGAATGCTGAAGAAACTTGTCGTGTTCCGGTACAGTATTCTTCTCAGGATTAAAACGTTTATCTAGGGTACTAATGATGGAAGCATACTCATCAAAGGCCGTTGAAGAATCACCATTCTCTCCACTCGATGTAAAAACACTTACAATCTCCAAGGGTAGTGTTTTCAAAATATTACGACCTTCATTACCTAGATTGTAAACCAAAAGTGCTTTTTTTTCCCCTAGAAGTGAAACCATCAATTGCCTCTAAGTAGGCTTCAAAAGCTTCTTTCCATTGTTACCAATTTAATGGAGGAGTGCCCGGTGTTTGAAGAAAAGGAGCAGGTGCCACGATTCTCTCCATGAGGTAAGTGCAAAGGTAAGATAAATGTAAAAGTACGAATATATTGTATATCTCAGGAATGAAGTTGTGAGAAACAGTAAATAGTAAGTATTTAACAAATAATAATGTTTAATACCAAACTGCACTTAAGAAATCTTATTGGTGTGCCTGTCACAGATGATGCAGGCAAAACGGGTGATTTATCCTCACCCAAGATTGTCGCAATGTTGAACACACGTGTCCTTGTTTCTAAGGAAATGTGAGCTTGTTTCCCAAGAAATCCGTCCCAAATGGAGAGCGCCGCTGAGCATGCGCCACGTGACCCTCGTGACATGCGCAATGCTCAGACTCCACTCACAGGAGGCAACCGAAGTGCCCAGCCAAAACTTAACGAGACATCACCTCACCGCCGCAGTCCACGAGCGGCACACTTCAGGAGTCCCTACGCCGGTTAGAAGTCGCTGCGCAGCCCCAGGAACACACTTCACTCACGAGTGCGGCGAGCACTGGCCACAGACGGGACGAAGTACAAACGCCAGGGGGTCGTCGCGCAGGATCGGACCGCCAATCGTCGCCACTGAAGAGAAGTGAAGACGGAGGTAGGTACACTTCTTTATTGATTAAGCCCCCAGCCGTAACTGCCATCCCCCGAACCCTGCACGGCCCACGTTCTGCCCCCGAGTTCCACGCAGGGAACCACAGCAACATTACAACCCAACATACAGTTCAGGTTTTTCTTTGCACATACAGTGTTTTTTTTTGTATTTAAGCTCTAGGAAGTCAGAAAGTTTCAATCATCAACAAGAATTCGGAAATATTGACATAGATTGTCATCAGGTATATCATCAGCCATATTAGGAATAGTGATCTAGAATGATGATATACTAAAGAGTTATTTTTCATTTTAAAATGTCAATACTTATGCAGTTTATGTTGAGCCCAACAGTAAGAACAGCCAAAGTTAAGATATCTATATGTTCTCTTTCTCTTGTCCCGTTCCCTTTTCCCAGGTCTACAGGTGACCTGTATGCTATCCTGTGCATGAGTATCAGTGAGTTCATGGAAGTGTGGAGATTAGACTTGCTCCCACTGCATCTGCATTTCCATGTTAGTGCAAACTTTACAGAGAGACAGGGGAACAGGGTGAGCATCTTGGACAAGGACGGTACATGGAGCATCAATCCTTTTATCTTAGGTGGGGATAACAGTGTGTTTGGGTTGGAAACTGGACTACTTGCATGGGCACACACTGATCCAAAAAGAGCATGACACTAGGTGTCCCACAAAGGGACAGGAGCACCCACAGTTAAAATAAAATTAGAGGAGGAAAGTAAATATACATGACCCGTAGCCACATCAAACAACAAGAAATGAAAGAACGCTCCGCAAAAAATATGTCCCATAAGCTCCTGGTGCACAACATTTTCACATTTCATCAGATGCCTCGAAGGGACAGAGGCACCAGCAAATTAATATGAAGTGTTCTGGGGGCTGCCTGGAGCTTAGAGGGGCATTCACAGGCCCCCTGTGCAGAGAAAAAGTTATGGCACTCTAAGTATCCCAGAAGGCAGAATGCATGTGTTTAATAGATCTGGGCTCATGATCAAATCAAATCGCGGACTGAGTTTTTGTGAGGGCTGTGGGAGTAGTGGATTCTGTGTGTTAAGGGTCCAATTGGTTACTAAGCAACATATCGTAAAAATATAAAAAGTCTCACTTTGTTTTTATGAAAAGCCATTAGTTTTGGCTAGGTGATAAAAAAATGACAATTTTTCTTGCTTGGTAAAAGCCATAGATTGTTGGTGTCTAACAATTGAAAATGTAATGTCAAAGAATATAATCCTGATATTAGCATTGTGAACACGCAGATAAAGCCATTAGTCTTGGTCTTTTAATAGTGTATTTCCTTGTATGTTTTGCAATAGATGGCTACAGGACTATTGCTGTTTTGCAGATAGGACCTGATGGTCACAGTAGTTTAAGGTACCTTTAACATAAAGAGTCTAGTCTAGATTTAAGGGGGTTAGATGTTCATTATGGCCTTTCTTTAGAGTAATGATTTGCGACATGGTTAGTTTTCAAAAATCCTTTAGTAAGCTCTCCAATTGAATTTTTCACCTATAATTTTGTAAACATTTGTAATTGTGTGCATAGTATTTTCTTGTGAGTGTATTTGGGAGGGATGGGCGGAAAAAGAATCGAGGAGGCTTGATAGGCTTTTCAATTTTGGCGTGCTTTATTAGGGGAATGAGGTGGACATGTAAGATGTGTCTCTCAGAGTTCTAGTTTCCTTCTTCTTGGTTACACCTTCTCTTCTCTACTCTTCTCCTCCAGGGTTGTCTTTTCCAGGAGGGTGTCCCCAGAAGGCGCATATGCCGCAACTCTCCTGAGCTTGCAGGCTTCTCCTGTGGGCATCCACCACTCCTCACTCCAGTCCCTTGGAGCCTCTGCGTCAACATCCGTGTACCCTGTCCCGGTGCTCGTGGTCAGCCTCGCAGCTCCAGCTAACGGCCTCTCCCTCGGGCTGTTCTCTGCAGCATCTTCCGGCTTCCCCCAGCTCTGCCTTTCTTCTCCAGGATCTCTCTCCTCTCGATTGCGGCTTCCTTTTCTTCCTGGTAGGGAGTCCCTGATTGGTCTGTCGATCTGGTGGGCCCGCCTTCTTCCTGTACGGGAGAGTCTATTGGAAACAATTTAACTCTTTATTTTCTTCCTTTCCAGGTATGGGGTGGCCGATGCTCCAAACAACCGCAGGAGGATGGGGTTGAGAGAGGTAAGTAAGGGGGTTCTGTGGGTGGCGTATCTCGCTCTTTCTCACAGTGTATTAAAGTTCTTTTTCTTTTTAAAGAAAAAACAATGGCAGGGCAATGATTTATTAAGTGTTATTTTATATGTTCCTGGGATCAAACTTTCTAGCCCGCAGCACCTCCTTTTTGGATTCCTATGAGAATCAAATGATTCTTGAGAGCTAAGCCGAAGACATGAACGTCTTCCAACTCTGATGGGAGAATAAAGTCTTCAGATAATGATGAAAGGCTAAATTAATGGTTATTTTCCAAAGTGCTGTAGGAAGCAAGTTCCAATACTTAACAGCAAGATGAAAGAAGATGTGACCACTGATACTGCGATAGTTGTTTGCAGTACCTTTTTTTGGGGGGGGTTGAGTTTCATATAGCGTGAACTAGACCTGAAGGTATCAGAGAGCATTACAATAGCACCATTTGCATTACAGACGGACACATTTATTTTTAGGCACGGGAAGATTAAGTGATTTGCCTAGAATTACAGCATATTGCGCATCCCTGCCGAGGCTTGAACCCGGTTACCCAGCATCGAGGTCGACCGCTCTAGCCGTTTGGCAGTAAAGTAGTGAAATGGTCAGGAGGTCGTGTAATGGAGAATTCACTGCTGCAAATAAACAAGTCCCTGTTTGTAAAATGAATGGGGGCAGATGCAGAGAGCGTTCAATTGAATGTTTTGCAACTGGTAGTTAATGGAGAGTATAAAAGTGATGGGAAATATAAGATCGAGCTGTAAGCCCAAGGCCGTGGGTAATATATTGAATTAGTTTACCACATTTAAATAGGTATGTGGTAGGCTGTGAACAATTGGATTATTATTTTGGGTGGGCGACTATACACCTCAAGGAATAATCACAACTCTAGTCAGGGTGAGCCCTCATAGTCAATAAATTAACCTGAGCTCAACCCCCAAGTAACTATGTCAAAGAGCAGACAGGCTTAACTTATGGCAATGTGTGAAGTATTTATGCAGTACCACAACAGTAATAAAGTCAAAACACCAAGCAATAAAAATATCAAACCAACTTAGAAAGATAGAGTAAAATGTAATGAATAAAATGGCACCAATATGACAAATATCCATTAAGGGGAACCAGAGATATAACTTTGTAAAGTTTTAAGTAAAAATAGTGCCAAAAAGTACAAAGAAACAATGTTAGTCAATGGTTTCGGTAGACCGGGACCTAGTCCCCATTTGAGGTTGACCACGATAGAACGTAGGTAGGATAGAACGTGGGTAGGATACACTAGACAGGTTTATCCTGGTCAAAGATTTTGCCTTTATATTTAGTCTTTTGTGTCTCAATACACCACAGGAGTACACTTCTAATGCCCCGCGGGCCTTAGGGGACATACTTAGAAACTCACAGGGTATCAGGCAGAGGCCAACAGCAGGGTCTAGTCCAGGTCCAGTTATCACTGGTCAGCTGGGTACATCCAGGAAAAGGCCTCTTGCAGCTTGTCACCTTCGTGTAGCCACATAGGGGAGCAGGTCAGTCCTTCAAGACTCCTCTCAGGTCATAGACAGCAGGTACAGTCCTACTCTGATGTTCCACCAGTCCAGAAAGGGTTCTGAAGAAGATGCCTCATTTATGCTTGGCACAAGCTAATGGGTGGGGGTGACTCCTGGCCCCTCCCTAACCATAGGGTAATGGTTCCCAGGCCCTGGCCTACCTACCTTTGCAGCAGTTTCTGTTTGCCTTACTGCAAACAGGGCCAAAATGCAATGTGTCTGGGCAAATCCAAGATTGCAAAAGTCTTTCGCTACACTCAACTTGGACTCTGAGTACTGAGGGTGTGTGTGAAGAGTGTACTATGTTAATTCTAGTGTCCTCCCACATCTAAAACTAAAATCCAATTTAAGACAGGCACTGTGCCCACAACAAACTCAGAGACAGACGTCTGGAAGGACAAAAACTTGGTCCACAATCAACCAGACAGTAGATAGACAAGAATTGTCTTGGCATTCTATTCTCTTCCTTTCAAGTGTACTCGAGTTTTACATGTAGCTCAATAGACCTGTCAAGCAGGATTTGACACTTTAGTGTCGAAAACGATGCCCACAGCCCCCATCCTGCATATTCTGTGGGGTTGAAAGGAGTCAACTCTGGCTATTGAGGTCAGCCAATTGTTTGCTCCTGGGGGGCATTTTACAACTATTTCACATCTATTCAAGACTGAGCACAGGCTGAGAGCTAGCAGAGGCCTATGCTAGGCAGTCAAAGGGTAACATTCTAAAATGTACCTTTCCTTAATATTTATTAAAAATCAAATTTTACCATTGAATTGGATTTTTAATAACTATTACAAATAGTTGTTTCATTATTTTCTAGCTGGTCCCATTCGAGAGATACAGTTTTAGTATTTTAATCTGTACTCTGATTTTCTACAAAGGACAGGTAGGCCTGGCACAGTGAAAATAGCATTTAGGGCCATGTCACTGTAGCGACATGGTAACATTAACTTTCTACATGTGACACTTTTTAATATTATGCACCCTACCTGTGGGCTACAAGTCTTACATTGGGGTGACTTCCTAATAATTTATATAAAGGTATTTACTTGTCAAAAAGCTTCATTTTTTACTGCTTGCAGTGCATGTTCAGAAAGCAACATTCAGGTTACACAGGGTAGACCTGAAGCCATGCTGCAATGCCACTATAGTGGATGGCTGTCATGCACTTACGCACTCTCAACTACAGAGACCACACTGGAGCCCATGCAGGACCTCCTATCCCTCCTGAGGAAAATGCAGGTCCGGGAACCAAAACCTGAGATCCCACACTGTCGCCTGGGGGGAATGAGGGTTGGGATAAAATAAGAAAAGAGAGACTTGCGGGACTGGATCTGCTCAGCACCTGTGTGACACTGCATAATAGGATTTGCAGCTCCTGAGATGTTCTGTGTCTGCAAGGAAGATACACACTGGACCTAAACCTCTGGTTTTGTGATGACGCAATACACTGGAAATAACAAGAGGAGACAGTTACTATCAGTACACTGACAGGCCTATATATAATATGACCATACATTAACTTCAGTGACATAACACAAGTTTCATCAGCAGTTTGGCATGAGAGCAGAATAACCAAAATCACAGATTGGAGTGTGGCACTTCTAGAATTTAAACTTGAAATACAGATTGGAGTTATTGGCACTCCCAGGGATAAACTCGGTGCATAGGGTGGAGTTACTTGCCCCCCCCCCCCCAGGGATAAACTCAGTGAATAGTTTGGAGTTACTTGTACTTCCAAGGATACACTCGGAGAAACGGTTGGAGTTACTTGCACTCCCAAGGATACATTCAGAACACAGGGTGGGGAACAATGTTCATGCATATATCAAAGACTCTGATGTGCTTTCTCTTGGGACTACTGTTCATCAGAGAAGCACAGAGATCAAGTCTTTAATCCTTGCACAATACAGTTCTAGCGCCAAGGTCAGTGGCGTATCAAGGGGGGTGTTAAACGCAGGGACCGCCACGGGAGGCCAAAGGTCTAGCTATGCCACTGGTCAAGGTTGCAGGAAGGGTCCCGAGTATAAACACACAAAAAGATCTGAAGTAATTCACAGAGAGGGAATAGAGGAAAATTCTATCATCTTTGAAGACAGGGATACTCCGTCCTGTTTACTACCATAGGAGGTTTAGTGTGCACTAACATGATATCAAGTACTTAACCTAATTCATTAACTTGTCTGAAGTACGGAGAAGAACTCTAAGCCTTGACTCAGGGAGTTGCAGGAGGTCTAGAGTAGCTGTGCAGGAGTTAGCGAGGAGGAAGACGTCGAGAGAGCTGGTTCCATGGGAACCACTGGTTCAGATGGACTTGAAGGAGACTGGAGCGCTTCTCAGTTCTGGCAGGATTCTCCAGGTGAGTGGGAAGAGTGAAGCTTGTTCCAGGGGGAGTGAGGTCAAGTGTCGATTCAGTGTTGGGCAGGATTTATATACCCACTTGAAGGCTCACAGATGTAGCTAGATCACGTGTGGCACGTGGTTTTGTGGAGAGTTCTTGAACCTTGGAGAAAACACGTTGGTACACTCTGTTTGACATTACAGAATGGGCAGGTGCAACTTGTTGATCGGAACCAAATAACAGGAAACAAATGTATTGTTTTTGCTCGAACGTGCATAGTGGAAAACAACACCAAGGCCCCAGTAATAGCGAGAGCAAGTTTTGCCATTGACTGACGGGATTCTGGGGGAAGCTTGCCGGGATTCAGTGGAAACCACACCAAGTTCCTTAATAACAGCAGGTGCAATTAATCTATTGGTTCACAGGATCTGGGGAAAGTTTGCAGAGATTCAAGGGCAATGGAATTGCAGGTAGTAGGAAAGCATCGGTCATGAGTGTGCTGGGGAAGCATCAGTCATGAGGGTGCTGGGGGAACATCAGTTATGAGGGATGCTGGTGGCGGATCAATCATGAGGGTGCTGGGGAAACATCAGTTGTGAGGGATGCTAGGGAAACATTGGTCATGAGGATGCTAGAGAAACATCAGTCATGAGGGTTTTGAGGTAGTATCAATTATGAGGGTGTTGGAGAAACATCGGTCATGAGGATGCTGGGGAAACATCGGTCATGAGGATGAGGTGAAAACATCAGTCATTACATCATAGCGTGCTATAGGGCACCATAATGGTAAAGCAGCAAGAGCCCTGCACGCTAGACCACTCCGCAGAGGACGCAGGAGGGGGTTGTGATAGAGGGGGAGCAGGAAGGGTTTATGACAATGGCACAATCGATGTTGCAGACCAAAAATAACATTTAATGTCCAGGCCTGAATGTCCTTTTTACATCATATAATAAGGGCTTACAGGCAAGTTAAATATGCCAACCAAGAATAAGCCTGTATAACCCAGGTTTGAGGGGGAGCACAGGCACTTTAATACTTTTTAGCAGGGTAAAGTGCATAGAATTCTAAAGCCAGAAAAATATAGGGTCTTGATTGAGAAATCTGGGGTGATCACACAGAAAAGGTGGATTTCCTACCGGGTTAAGGTAGTCCAGCGGAGAAAGGGAAATTGATTAGACCACAGATTGATGACAGTTCACAGGTACGATGGAAACAATGTTTTGCAAGACTCAGAGAAGGAAGGAGCAATTTGAGAAAAATACGATCAACAAAGGGAGATGGCATTTTCGTAGATGATGCCTAGATTGTGAACCAAGGTCAAGGAAACTGGAAGGTTTTCTAACTCCATCAGCAATGAAGCCAAAGTCCAGACTGATGGGCTAGCTCTAAAAATCAATACCACAGTGTTGTCTCTTTTCGACTTGAGTGAATTGGCACTCATCCAAGAGGCCACTGCTGGCGAGCCAGCACAAAATCTCTCCTCAATATTCCTCATGTTTTTCCTTATAGCCATGCTATTTTGAGTATGATCATCATAGAACATTAGTGAAGGAGGTTAACCATATATGGATTGGAAAAGATTGGACAGAGAGAAAACCCTTGTAAGTACAGACAATAACAAAGTTTATCATGGGACAGTCTCAAATACTGCACTGAAATCCAGTGGCATTAAGGCAGCTTTGCCCCTTATGTCTAAAATAAGTCTGAGATCATCAGTCATTGCTAAAATTGAAGTCTCTGTGCCATGCAGCAGGTAGTACCCTGATTGTTCTGTGAGCAGCAAGTTGTTGTCTTCAATAAAGCATGAGATCTGATGGCTGACTTTTTTTTAGGGAATTTATAAAGGAAAGTCAAAAGAGACATCTGGCAGAAAAGACTAAGAGCAAGGATCTGTGGTAGACTATCTTAAGGAATGATCCCGACTTTTGGCAAGAAAGAGGGAAATGAAGCAGGTATGAGAGAAGTATAGTAAAGTTCAGTAGTAACTAGGCATAAAATGTCTAAAACTTTAGACAATACATCGACGGGATAGAGCTCGAGCGCGGAGCCAGATCTGATGGCAACAGCAGATGAGAGGGTGGAAATGACCATAGGTGGAAAAAAATTGAGAAATCTGTTGATGTGAGGAATTCCGAATAGAAGGCACAGGCAAAAATAATCAATTTTATCTGAGAAAAATGTAGATAAAGAGTCAATACTACTAGCACAAGTTGGAGGTTCTGAAAATTCTTCAATGATGCTTAAAAGATCATGCGAATAACTCTTAGCAGTTTCCAGGCAATGTGCTTGAAACAGGTATTTTTAATGAGTGCTCTCTAGGTTTTAAGAGTACCATTGCAGATAATTCCATCCGAAATATAACTACGTGTCCAAATTCTATGATGTTTTTTATTTTGTCTCAGCCGGCAGCAGAGAGAATGGTTCAATAAACGAGAATTGCTTATCGAATGAAAACTATTTCCAGATGGCCGCCATGTTTTCATGATGCATGCACATGCAAGCGTCACTTTGTACGAATGCACATGTCATCACACATGTGTGATGACCTGCGTTATGACGCATGTGCACACATGCATGGTGATGCATGCTCATGCACCATGATGCAAGCGCCATTTCCGTTTTTTGTTTTTTTTAAACATTTTTACTATTACAAGATGGCAGATGCTAATTTTGGCTTGGTGAAATAAAATAAGAACAAAAGAAATGTACATTAAAGCATGTTTTAAGAAAGGAACAGCTTGGCAGCAAAGTGCAGCTACACGGCTCTACAAAAATAAATCATTAATTAATTAAACATGGGACGTGTGAGCGAGGGAACAACATTAGTGTGGATGATAGAGGGTTGGTATAAACACTATCAAGCAGAAAGAGGAAAAGGGTGTTGTAGTTAAAATACATTTTTAAAAAATGTCAGGAGATAGAAAAGCCACCCTAGGAGCAAAGGGAAGGTAACAGAAAGCAGTACACTGTGGAAAGTACAAGAAAATATATGCACTCTCCTGAAATGCTTACAGGAAACTAAAGAAGTACTTTCCTGAATGCAAGCAACGTCAGAAATGGAAGGATACAAATCAGCAATCAGGGCACTGTAAGTCCGAAATGTTACTGTGCAAGACAAACCTAATATTAGGGAGGAAAGCCAACGAGAATTTCCACATAAGTGACTAAAACAGAGAATAATAAATAATTTGTAGTCCTCCACCAGAAGCAGTGGTGAGATCCTTGCAGATAATTATGTAGCCTTCTGTATCTGTTACTACAATGGCATGTGGAATCATGACCTCAGAAATCATGCAGCCTGGATTCAGTCAGGAGCATTGTATTGAAATCTATTGATGTCATGAGAAGCTGCACTCCTTGCTTATGTCTAGGGAGAGATTGAGCATTACAGGGTAAACAAGTGGCGCCAATGCCAGAGGTGAGCAGAGTGAAACCTATGGTAGGTGTAGTAAGAGTACGTGGGTGTGGGAGGGTGGTTGTGGTTGTACTTGGCAGATGGCGGGGCCGAGGTGGAGACCTGGTGTGGGCCGGAAAGTGCAGCTGACCAATGGAGGCCCACGGGGAACCCCACCCGGCGGCGGACCGGGAACGAGATCGCGAAGCAGAATCCCATGAAAAAATGCAGCGCTGGGATTGGGCACGGCATTTAATTTTGAAAGCCGCCCAATGGGCAACCAGGGGGCAGCCAGGGACAGAGAGCAAAAGGGGGGACAGGGGTTCCCCGCCAAATTCATACTTTGGAGTGCACTGACCTCGCCATCGATTTGATGCCAGCAGCAGAGGATTCCTTTCCAGCTTTCTTCCCTCGCCGGAGCAACGAAGCAGCAGCGAGGTCCAGAGCGTCCAAGTACGGGGGATCTTCACAGTGCCTAGAGGCTTCGACAACTGGTGTTCACTGAACCGGGCTCCACGAAACCACAGCGTGTGTGGCGAGGAGGCTTCCCGGTTTCTCCCCGTAGCGCGGGCTGGCCCGGCTCCATGAGGCGCGTCCCTCGTAGCGGAGCACGAACATCCCTGGAGGCGAGGAATCTGTGCCGGCGACCCCCCCAGCAACCCTATTCCTGCTAGCGGCGGCCTAGCGGGTGCACAAGGGCTCTGTTGACAAGCGGGAGGTGGGGCCGGCAGCATCGGAGCAGCGTGTGCGGCGAGGCTAGGAGGCTTCCCGGACTCTCTCCATAGCGCGGGCGGGCCTGGCTCCACAAGGCGCGTCCCTTGGAGCAGAGCGTGCGCATCCCTGGGGGCAAGGAATCTGTGCCGGTGACCGCCCCAGCAACCCTCTTCCTGCGCGAACGCTCATTGGACGAGCAGGAGGTGGGGATGGCAGGATCGGAGCAAGTCTGGGCACAGGAGATCATAAAAGCGGCCACACCTTAAAGCGGCAGGGGCCTCTTGGAGACAGCGGGCTCACAAACTGCATCGGAGTGATCCTGGGCACATCTTGAAGCAGCAGGGGCCTTCAGTGAGAAAGCGGGCCCCCGCAAGCATCCGCAGTGAGTAGCGGGGCAATCCCGATTTCTCTTAAATCCCAGGGAAACATTTTTCATCACGCAGAGGGACTTTACCTGCTAAACACTTCACAGCCCACTCTGCATGACTGAGTGGGAGGCGGACAGGCACCCCTAAGAAGAAGTCAGCATTTTAATTATCGTCGTCTAAGCCTTGGAAGGGGTCAGAGGGGGTCAGTCACTCCATCTTTGCACCGTCTCCTTACATTGCAAGGAGAAGTAACTGGTCAGATGGCAAGGAGAGAGAGGCGGCAGCCGGCGCGTTTCCAGGATGGTGAGGAACAACCAAGGTCAGGCATGAAAAGGGCAAGGAACTCTGAGCCGGCTATTTATAACGACCTGGAGGCGATGTTGGAGACAGCCAGGGCCTTGATCGCACGGAAAGGGAAGAGATGGGTGAAACAGCAAATGGGCGATGGGGCTGGTGGAGGACCAGCCAAAAAACCCAAGGTGGGCGACAATGCAGTGGCTAGGCCACAAGAGAAGGGGCATGCAGCCAAAACAGCGGCCCCCTCCAAGTGCAAGACCCCCCCAACAAAAAGAGAATGCCCAGCAGCCACAGGGAAAGGAGGCCATGGCAGCTGCACCTATGGGAAAACAGGCGGTGAAGGAAAAAATGGCTGCACACAAATGGCCATCTGAAGTGGAGCCAGAGAACATCAGCAGCAGCGAATCCGAAGGGGGACCTGTAGCCACAACGGCAGCCCCCAGGCGAGGCGAGAACGCAGCAGACAAGAATGCCAATGGTGAGCAAAGTGCGCTGCGAAAAGGGGCAGGGTGGCAAGCCCAGGGGGACCGGGTAGTATTGCCAACTATGGGTAACTAACCCCACAGCGTAGGGGCTCTGGGTTTTACGCTACCACTGGCAGGCCAATGCGGGTCTGGGCCCTGCAGGGGGCGGATTCCAGGGTGAGGCATGGGGGCCCCCGGCAATACAGCAGATGGGCAGCCACGTCCCACCTTTCATGCCATGGTGGCCTTGGCCAGGGCCTCAGCACCATTTCAACATGGGTGCCCCTTCGGTAGGCACCCCGCCTGGGGGAAGCCTAGATCGCAAAAAGGGGGCCAGCCAGCCAGACACAGGATCCGCCAAAGTAGCAGAAGGGAGCACAAATGGGAAGGAAGCAGGGGGCAGGTCCACGGGGAGTGCAGGGTGGGAGAATCCCCCCAGCGGCCGCGGGAAATAAAGGGGACGAGCCCAAGAGAGGTGCGGTGAGCGAAGGAACCCAGGGGGGGCAGGTCCAAGCCCGGGAGTGAGTACATTCGCCCCTCCCCATGGGATCGTTCCATCACTACAAGGTTAACTGGCTTGGCCAATCTGATACCACTAATGGTAAAAGAGAGAATATGGAAGCAAGAGTACATCGACATCTTTCCCTTAGTAGAGGTGCACCAAGCAGGGCTAGACCTCATGACACAAGACAAGAAGGAGGAGGATAGGAGGTAGAAACGCAAGCCCAGGGCAGAGGTCCATAGAGAACTGGCTGCGAGCATAGGATCCTGGCATGAGTCTTTGTAGAAAAAGTCCTGCAAAGCACGACCGCACTGTTCCTGCATGATCAGAAAGTGCATGAGGCACAACAAAAGTATCAGGGAGAGGCATGGCTGCATTATGACGAGGGCATCCCGGAAAAAATGCAGACATGGCCGGTCATAGAATGGGACCACCAGGATGTGGAAGGTTTCACAAGTCACATGGTGGCCTTCAGGGAAGGGGTGGGAGCACGTGATAGCAATTTTCGTCCCTCAGGGTATAGAGGGAAATTCGAGAACAACGCACAAGGTGTAAGGTCCACGAATATACCTGGGAGAAAACCGGGAAAGGACGCACAGCCACATGCTGGAAATATGACAGAGACGAATGCAAATGGGGACAGGCCTGCAGGTTTCGGCACTGTTGTGGGAATTGTGGCGGCATTCACCCGGCCATCCGCTGTAAACAGCCCAAAGGAGCAAGGGATAGTGATTACAGCAAAAGCAAGAAAGAGAGAAGGACAGGAAGTGGGCCCTGGGAGAGGAGAGAGCAGGCAGCAATGAAAACGTTACCCACCCCCATAAGAGTCCAAAGATTGGTGCAATTACTGAACACATACCCCAAACAGGAAGACGCACAACTATTGGCCCAGGGCTTCACAGCAGGTTTCAGCATACCCTACAAAGGCAAAGTAGCCCCAAGAATTAGCCAGAACTTGAAATCCGTGAGGGACAACCCCGAAGTGGCCAGGCAAAAAGAGCAGAAAGAAGTCACGCTAAAAAGGGTAGCGGGTCCCTTCCACGAGCCTCCACTGGAGGACTTGATGGTATCCCCGCTAGGGGTGGTGCCAAAATAGGAGGCAGGAAAATATCACCTCATACACCACCTATCCTACCCGGAGGGTGCGTCAGTGAATGACGGTCTGGCTCTAACTAACTGCTCAGTGTCTTATGCATCACTGGACGAAGCAGCGGACCAGATTAGACAGATGGGACAGGGAACACTGCTAGCAAAAATAGACATAGAGGCGGCTTCCCACCTCTTGCCAGTGCACCCCGACAGCTACCACTTACTGGGTTTTCAGCTGGAGGGGGCATACTACTATGATAAATGCCTACCTATGGGCTGTGCAATCTCATGTGCCTATTTTGAGGCCTTCAGCAGCTTCCTGGAATGGGAATTGGGGAGACGCCATCCGGCGGGGGGGCGCTTGCACTACCTAGATGATTTCCTGTTCATCGGGCAGTCAGGGACAGATGAATGCGCGGGCCTACTGCAGCAATTCAAAGACTTATCAATGGAACTGGGGGTGCCACTGGCACCAGACAAGACAGAAGGCCAGACGACAAGGCTCTCCTTCCTGGGGATCGAGTTGGACACCGTGGAGGGGATATATAGATTGCCCAAAGTGAAGGTAGCGGCGCTGCAACAACTGATAAGGCAGCTGCGACACAAGAAAAAAGCAACATTGACAGAGGTACAACAGCTGCTAGGGAAGCTTAACTTTGCCTGCAGGGTGATCACGGCCGGACGGCCATTTGCGAGGAGATTGGCATGGTTGACGAAAGGATTATCAAAAAAGCACTGCAGGGTCCTATTCACACAAAGGGTAAAAGAGGATCTGGGTCAATGGGATGCCTTCCTATCTGGTTTCAATGGACACTCATGTGGAGGGCATCTTGGGTGACATCTGAACAACTGGAGCTTTTCACAGATGCCGCTGGCGGGCATGGTTTCGGGGCAATCGTGGGCACCACGTGGACAGCAGCCCGCTGGTCTGGGGCATGGCGTAATGCAGGGCTCACAAAAAACATCACGTTCTTGGTGCTCTTCCCAATCATAGTGGCTTTCACTATCTGGGAGAGTAGGATGACAAACAGACAAATCACGCTGTGGTCAGACAATCACGCAGTAGTCCAGGCGATAAACACGGGATCTGCAGAATGCCCGGCAGTGGTGTGGCTGCTACGGGTGCTGGTTGGCCTCCCGTTGGGGGAGAACATGGTGGTTAGGGTGCGACACATTGCAGGAATGGACAACTCAATAGCGGATGCCATCTCTCATTTCCAGTGGGACAGATTCAGTGAGCTGGCCCTGGCAGCAGAACGGAACATGACACCGATGCCTGGGCAAATATGGGAAATCATGGATTTGAGCTGAGAGCACTGGTGGACAACGCACTGGCACTGAAAACTGCAGGCAGATACCGTAAGTGCTGGAAGACCTTCCAGAAGGTTACCGGGGCAGGGCTCCGGGCGGGGTCATGCAAACAGAGGTGGAAATGTTTCTGGCGGGGGCGTTCCGGAACGAGAAACCCAGAACATGGGCACAAACGCACCTGAATGCAGTATCATACTATGCCAGACTGGCAACCAGAAGCGACCCGGCAGGATCCTTCTACATTAGATCAGCAATGAAGGGTTGGGGGAAGTTGCAGCCCAAACAACACGACACGAGGAGGCCAATTGACTTTAATATATTGAAAGCGGGCCTGCGAAAACTGGAGGAGATATGCTCATCTCAACCAGAGAAAAAGCTATATAGAGCAGCATTTGCCCTGGCATTTTTGGGGCCTACAGGATTAGCAAACTGGTGGCCCCAGCCAGGGTGTCCCCAGGGTTTGCTTGCATACAAGCAGGGGACTCCCACTTAGGGGACGGGTTCCTGATAGTTCACCTAAGGAGGTCAAAGACAGATCAAAACGGCAAGAGTAAGGACACGTGCATCAACTGCATTGACAAGGCGTGCTGCCCTAATGTGCATCATGAGAGATTATGTGGGACAGGGATTGCACATTGAAGGCCCCCTATTTCGGCACCTAGATGGCACGTACCTCAGCCAATTCCAGTTCAGGGCTGTGCTACTGAAAACCCTGGAGAAGGCAGACTTCCCGTCCAGGGAGTTCGGGTCACATTCCTTTCGCATAGGGGCTGCAACCACCGCGGCCCAGTTGGGGCTCTGTGCAGAGAGGATCAAATCACTAGGGCAGTGGGCGTCAGGTGCATACAAAGGTTACATACGGCTCACAAGTATCTAAAATCTCCCTACTTTCGGCAGGTTCCGAAGGGGGGGCGGCATGTGGTATGGATCGTGGGGCATTCAAACGTCACACAGGCGCAATGATGGGCTGCGGCGTGCAAGGACTTCCAAGGAATATGGCTGAGAAACACAGATGTGACTTGGATGGAGCAACCAGGCATTAGGTGGGAACAGTTACTCTTGGCAATGCAAAGAGAGCTACTAAGCAGAAGTGGCCCAGATGCGGTTGTCGTACATTTGGGAGGGAAGGACCTGGTGAGCATAGGGAGGAGAGAGCTGCTGAGCGCCATGACCTCAGGGATGGCGGCCCTGGCAAGAATGATACGCCCGGGGGAGCTGGTTTGGTCAGAATTGATAGCACGACGGGTATGGCCGGGGGCTATCGAACCAGGGGCGGTAGACAGGTCCAGACGAAAGCTCAACATCACAATGGCAAAGATATGCAGGGCGAACGGCTGGGGCTTCCCGAGACATGGGCTGATCAACCTTAGGTCACCAGGTTACCATGCCGAGGATGGGGTACACCTGACCGGGGTGGGCATGGATATGTTCCTGTTGAATATAGTCGGGGTTTTGGAACAGCTGGGTTTTTCTTGAGGGAGCAGAGTTTAGGGGGAGCTGGCAGCGTGGCGGAGGCAGCACAGAAAGGTACCCACGAAAAGAGTAAATTAGATAGAAGAGGTGCTCAAACAGTGCCTTTGGGATGCCTCACGGCAGTCGCACAGGTGAGCAGGTGACGGCACACAAAAGACATAGCAAAACCAAAGGGGATGATGGACGGAGTGTTGAACATTGCAAGCACTCACCCCCAGTCAATTGATCTGGGTTTAATCCATCATCATTCTTTAGCTCACTCCGCCATCCCAGTTCAGACATGGCCATATGCAAATCAGTCTGACCCTGTGCCTCATGGGAACAGTCCAGCCCGAACTGCCAAGCCATGTCTTCCCTGGACCGGAAACAAGCATCCTGGGACCGGTTTCTGGCTTACAGCCATCATCAGCCAGGCTATCTTGAATCCAGTGGCAAAGTGAGCAAGGAACCCACGTCTGGGCATACCCTGCCAACTTAGGGCGAACATAGCAAAACCAAAGGGGATGATGGACGGAGTGTTGAACATTGCAAGCACTCACCCCCAGTCAACTGATCTGGGTTTAATCCATCATCATTCTTTAGCTCAATCCGCCACCCCAGTTGAGACATGGCCATATGCAAATCAGTCTGACCCTGTGCCTCATGGGAACAGTCCAGCCCGAACTGCCAAGCCATGTCTTCCCTGGACCGGAAACAAGCATCCTGGGACCAGTTTCTGGCTTACAGCCATCATCAGCCAGGCTATCTTGAATCCAGTGGCAAAGTGAGCAAGGGACCCACGTCTGGGCATACCCTGCCAACTTAGGGCGAACATAGCAAAACCAAAGGGGATGATGGACGGAGTGTTGAACATTGCAAGCACTCACCCCCAGTCAACTGATCTGGGTTTAATCCATCATCATTCTTTAGCTCACTCCGCCACCCCAGTTGAGACATGGCCATATGCAAATCATTCTGACCCTGTGCCTCATGGGAACAGTCCAGCCCGAACTGCCAAGCCATGTCATCCCTGGACCGGAAACAAGCATCCTGGGACCGGTTTCTGGCTTACAGCCGTCATCAGCCAGGCTATCTTGAATCCAGTGGCAAAGTGAGCAAGGGACCCACGTCTGGGCATACCCTGCCAACTTAGGGTGAACATAGCAAAACCAAAAGGGATGATGGACGGAGTGTTGAACATTGCAAGCACTCACCCCCAGTCAACTGATCTGGGTTTAATCCATCATCATTCTTAACTCACTCCGCCACCCCAGTTCAGACATGGCCATATGCAAATCAGTCTGACCCTGTGCCTCATGGGAACAGTCCAGCCCGAACTGCCAAGCCATGTCTTCCCTGGACCGGAAACAAGCATCCTGGGACCGGTTTCTGGCTTACAGCCGTCATCAGCCAGGCTATCTTGAATCCAGTGGCAAAGTGAGCAAGGGACCCACGTCTGGGCATACCCTGCCAACTTAGGGCGAACATAGCAAAACCAAAGGGGATGATGGACGGAGTGTTGAACATTGCAAGCACTCACCCCCAGGCAACTGATCTGGGTTTAATCCATCATCATTCTTTAGCTCACTCCGCCACCCCAGTTGAGGCATGGCCATATGCAAATCAGTCTGACCCTGTGCCTCATGGGAACAGTCCAGCCCGAACTGCCAAGCCATGTCTTCCCTGGACCGGAAACAAGCATCCTGGGACCGGTTTCTGGCTTACAGCCGTCATCAGCCAGGCTATCTTGAATCCAGTGGCAAAGTGAGCAAGGGACCCACGTCTGGGCATACCCTGCCAACTTAGGGCGAACATAGCAAAACCAAAGGGGATGATGGACGGAGTGTTGAACATTGCAAGCACTCACCCCCAGTCAACTGATCTGGGTTTAATCCATCATCATTCTTTAGCTCACTCCGCCACCCCAGTTCAGACATGGCCATATGCAAATCAGTCTGACACTGTGCCTCATGGGAACAGTCCAGCCCGAACTGCCAAGCCATGTCTTCCCTGGACCGGAAACAAGCATCCTGGGACCAGTTTCTGGCTTACAGCCGTCATCAGCCAGGCTATCTTGAATCCAGTGGCAAAGTGAGCAAGGGACCCACGTCTGGGCATACCCTGCCAACTTAGGGCGAACATAGCAAAACCAAAGGGGATGATGGACGGAGTGTTGAACATTGCAAGCACTCACCCCCAGTCAACTGATCTGGGTTTCATCCATCATCATTCTTTAGCTCACTCATGGCCATATGCAAATCAGTCTGACCCTGTGCCTCATGGGAACAGTCCAGCCCGAACTGCCAAGCCATGTCTTCCCTGGACCGGAAAAGACAGCCAGAATTGAAGGGCTGCCCAGTCAGTGCCCTTGGGATGCCACACGGCAGGGGCACGGAGGAGCAGGTGAGGGGTCAGCAAAAGTACAGGCCAGGCGGAACGGCATTTTCAGCCCGGGCCAGGTCTAACGGCCGCCCACTAGGTCGATAGCAAGAGAAGCCTAGAATCCGTAAACACTTGAATACCTCCAGAACTGACCACCGCCCAGGGTTAGTGCTGTCGGCCAGAAAGAAACAGAACAAGTGGGACATTATTGACATTATTACCAAGGGTTGCAAATGATGACAACACATGGGTCGCGAATGACCAACCATGAACATTGTGAAATGTTGATCCATGCTTTATGTATTGTACAATAAACTGCCGCCTTATTACACCATAACCTTGTGTCCTTCAAAAATGTATGGGGAGAAGGGGGTGTAATGAATGGGGGCCATGACATGGTAAGGGAGAGGGAACTCACCAGCCTGAGAGAGGTTGTGGGGTGAGCCGGGAAGCGCAGCAGACTAATGGAGGCCCACGGGGAACCGCTTGTGGCGGCGGAGCAGGAACGAGATCGCGAGGCAGAAGCCCACGAAAAATCCCGCCCTGGGATTGGGAGCGGCATTTAAATTTGAAAGAAGCCCAGTGGGCAACCAGGGGGCGGCCAGGGACAGAGGGTAAAAGGCGGGACAGGGGTTCCCCCCAAAATCATACTTTGGAGTGCACTGACCTCGCCATCGATTCCCACCCATCCATACCGAATTACGGTAGTCGCAGGCGTAAGGACAGGAGGGAAGGGCAGAGCGAAGGCAGCACAGAAAGATACTCATGAAAAGAGTAAATTAGATAGAAGAGGTGCTTAAACAGTGCCCTTGGGATGCCTCATGGCAGGGGCTCAGGTGAGCAGGTGACAGCACACAAAGACAGCCAGACGTGAAGGGCTGCCCAGCCAGTGCCCTTGGGATGCCATACGGCAGGGGCACGGAGGAGCAGGCGAGGGGTCAGCAAATGTACAGGCCAGGCGGAACGGCACTTGCAGCTCAGGCCATATCTAACGGCCGCCCACGAGGTTGGTAGCAAGAGAAGCCTAGAATCCGTAAACACTGGAATACTTGTGGAACTGACCATCGCCCAGGGTTAGTGCTGTCGGCCAGAAAGAAACAGAACAAGTAGGACATTATTACCAAGAGATGCAAATGATGACAAAACATGGGTCGCGAATGACCAACCATGAACGGTGTTAAATGTTGATCCATGCTTTATATATTATGCAATAAACTGTGGCCTTATTACACCATAACCATGTGTCCTTCAAAAATGCATGGGGAGAAGGGGTGTAATGAATGGGGCCCACGACATGGTAAGGGAGAGCGAACTCACCGGCCTGGCAGGGGTTCTTCATGAGAATGTTGGATTAGAAAGCCGGTAGTCATGGCGCTGGGCGCGGCAGGGTTGTGGACAGGTGTGTCTTTGGTACACTACAACACACTGCTGTGGTGCATCCTGGACGGCCATGCAGCGGGCTGTCTTTGACCCTTGGGGGTGCAGAGGGAGGTAGGCCTTGCTAAGCAACCTGATTGAGGAAAGAAAACCAAAGAGACTCGCCTGGTGGGACAAGGGAGATATTGAAACTGGAGCCCAAATGTCCCGATCACATGACTACCAGCAAATTTAGTCTAGCTAACAGAAAAGTGAGAAATAACATAAATAATTGAAATGAAGATAAAATAATGCTCTGAGCATACAAGTTAAAATAATGCAATAATGAATTACAAGGAAATGAGCAGGGCAAAAATAAAGTGTTAAAAGGTCAGGGGAAAGTGTTTAAGGAAGACCAGGCGTGCCCCTTATCTTTCATACTTCTCAGGCTAGTCCTTGTAATATACTTCCTGTCCAGTCCCTCCACTCCGAGCCTTCAGTAACGTCCTGTACCTCAGTCTATTGAACACAAAACTTCTCTTATAATAAGTAAACATGGTTCGGGATCTCACAAGGAGGTGTTTAGGTAGAGTCATTATATCCATAACTGAAGTTGTGTTGTCCATTATTACTATATTGATTAATTGCTGCTCGACGACTGGAGCAGGTCCCCTTGATCTAAAAAGAAAAAAAAGTTTTAAAGAGGCCTTTGGGCTTAAAAAGGCTGAGAAAGTATCATCCCATTTCTAGCCTGTCCTCTGCTGCTAAAAACAGAATGTGTGGTTACACGGCTATTGCAAAATATTTTGGAATTCGATCTATGCATTTATTGATCTGTAAAAAGCAGGCCTGTGGCACGAAGGCCACTTATGAGCTACTCCGCCTTCAGCAGTTGAAATTCCGGTAGGGGCTGGTCATAAGGCTTCATGCAAGGATCAAATATCCCAAGTGTCCAAAAGCAAACATCCGAGTAAACATCTTTATCAGATCGAATTTCTTACCGTGCTGGACTGTAAGTTTCTGGACTTGTCTTTTGAGTTGTTTGTTTCCGCACTTTTGATTGCAGTTTTGAATTAACTCCTCTCAGATTTTTCAGTTCATCTTGAAACCTCTAAAACTTAGGGGCATATGTACAAGCCCCTATCGCCACCACAACGTCACTTTTATCGACGTTGTGGTGGCGATAGAGGCTTAGCCTTATTTACAAGGCAGTGAAAAGCCACTTAACGTGGCTTAACGCTGCCTTTTAAATAAGGCCCCCTTTCACGCTATGGTTAGCGTGAAAGGGGTGGGCAGTGGGTGCTGCGGTGGGTGTTTCACCGCAACACCCATTGATTTTGACGCTGCCCCCTATGTACAAGGGCAGCGTACATAGGAGGCAGCGCCAAAATTAAGACCAGGTAAAACCTGGTCTTAAGTTGGTGAAACGAGGAAAAATGCATTATTTCTCCTCGTTTTTGCAAGGCAGCACACATGGAAAAAGCAAAATGCCATGGATTGTTTATGTACAGGAAGGACCCTACATATCCCCCTAATTTTAGGCTTTTCTTGTAGTATCTCAAGGAACAGTTCTGTCTAGTGCTCGCTCAATTTAACTATAGAAAAAGTGTTATTTAAGTTCTGGTTTCTTAAGATTGGTTAGGGCTGTGTTGAAGGCTGCTTCATAGATATTCTTCAAAATGTTTTTATGGTAAAAAGTCCTAAGGTTTAGTTGTTAAACAGGATATGAACTTGGGAGGGGAAATATTTGTTTTCATTTTATTTGATTGATTATTCTGGCACTAGGTCTTTCAAAAGTCAGGACTTCACCCGCTGAGTCAGCAGTTGCCAAACATCAACAGGGTTGGGTTGTCCCTCATTGAATATTGTTTACCCTGTTTCATAGTAGGATGTACTGTCCTTTGTGATTGCTCTGCCCTCTAATTAGAGTGAAAGGTGGAATCTGTGGCATCTTGTTAGTCAGGTAAACCCTCTATGAGGAGTCTTGTCAATGCCTTGATAAAAAATCAGTTAGTTTAAGGTAAACTTGGCAATGATCTGTGATGCACCATTCTAAACATCTTGTAGAGATTGGCTCTGCTAAAACATGCATAATTGTTTGTTCACAATTTATCATTGGAACAATATTTATTTATGGAAAGTTCTACATAGCATGCACTAGAACCAATGGTTGTCAGAGCACTTTACAAAACTATATAAGCAATTTATTTTCGTTATATTACAATTTGCTGAAGGCAGTTTTCACAAAGTCAGAATCTTTTTTAGGTCTGGCCTGACAGCGCAGCTGTCACCCAACCTAACGTTATCACCTGAAAAAAGATCTTCAAGAATCAGTAAAGGAAGAGGGGCTTTGCTTGTGCCCCACAATGTTGATGGACATTCTTACAGGATTTGATAGGAACAAGTTGTTTTCTTGCCCCGATAGAGTGTTTGTATTTTTCATCACCCAATATGGCTACGGTATGATACTGCGGGGCAGGTTGGCACCCTCTGAAAGCACCAGGTGAGAGAAGGTGTCTCTTTGTCATGCAGCGGCTGGGGCACTAAAATCCAAAGCAGCATCTGAAAGGGAAGGAAGACGATCAGCAGTGTTTAAAGGAGCTGAATGCTTCACTCCTTAAAGGTACGAATGATTACACTGTGTGAGTAGCGTGTAATATTTCAATTGAAATAATGTATGGATAACAAAGCATTTATAATGCCAGAGCTGTTTGTGCTGGATTTTCATTTCCTTCTGCTAATAAAAAAGGAAAAGATTTTGGAACCTGTGCATTCCGGTTGGGGTACTTACTTCTAACCTATCAAGGGAAAGACATTTGGGAATTCTTCCAGGATTGGTTTTGTTTGTTTCAGCCAATGTGATCACTTTGGCTGGGGTCACATAGTGATTTTTTTCTATATATAAGTTCTTCTGCAAAGCGTGAAGTAGCTCATTTAGGGAGTGACCATGGAAGGAAAAAAAACTCAGAAGTGTAAGCATCTGTGTAAGCATCTTGAGGTATCTTCCTCAGAGGAAGAAACTACTAGGGGACGTAATAGGTCTAGGAGGTCTTCTTCCTGTACAAGACCTGTTCATTGGAAGAAGGATTCTGAGGACACAAAATTCAGGGGTATATGTACAAGAACGGCCGCTAATTAGAGTTAGCGTTAGTTAGCGTCAATTTTCTTAATGCGGCCTAGCACCAAAAACTATCGCCCTGTTAGCAATGTATTCTAACAGGCCTACATGGCGATAGTAACAGCTAGCCTCAGTGAAAACTGCTGCTAACACTAGCGTCAAAGCGATAAAAATATTGACGTTAGCGAGCGAAAAGTGACGAAAGGCCCGTTAGCGGCAAAAAAACTCACGTTATTCAGCCTAACATGACTTTTTTTGCCTCTAGAGGCAAAAATAGCCTATAAGTCCACCTCCAATGAAAAATAGGAAATAAAACCAATGGAATGCAGAATGGAGCAGCCAGGGCCAAGTGCAGCACAGATCAAGAACCCCCCCCAAACCACCCAACAGCCAGGATGTCCAGCCAGAGTCCCGGAGAAGAGGCGATTCAGATTCAGGTCTACAGTTATGAAACAAGGCGCATTGCTGGGAAAAACCAGTGATGCATCACTTTTCATAGCGCCCTCCTTGCAACACCAAGGCAGCCAAAACCTTGAAAGCGGGGACAGTCCCTGGGGCCCTGAGGCCTCGCTGGGCCTGCGTCTGTGACCCGGAGTGGGAGGCAGAAGTGCTGTGGAGTTGCTGGGCCGTGGCGGTAGACATTGAGGCGTTCGGCGATCGCCCTTACCTGGTGGTGAAGTCTGGCAGATCGCATGGAGACACGTTGCTGACCTGTGTGAGAAGACCACCTGGCACACTTTGGAGCTGTGAACAGTAGAGGCGCTCCTGTGCACCAACATAGGGAGGTCTGCATCGCAAACCAGGTGCCACCACTACTCCGGGGTTCACAGAGGAGATTACCATTGGTGGGTCGCGCCTCTCTGCATCACAGGCCGGAGGATGTTGCGCTGGCTGGACGCTGTGGAGGGCGAGGCCTCTGAGCTGTGTCAAACTTGTGTGGCGGGAGCGCTGAAACTTCACACCTAAGGAGGCCCTGTTTCATCACCTGCAGCAGGGGTTTTTTCCAGCAGACTTGGCAGTGACTGCTGTACCCAGGCGTGTGAAATCCCACCTAGCTGAGGCTCCTGCTGGCTGAGTCACAGATTTGGAGAAAGTGCAGCGCATTGAGCCCCAGCGTCAATGTCCAGGTGAGGTGGGACGCGAAGTCGAGGAGGCCCGGGGGCAAGTTGGGCCCAGGCCTAGCGCCTGTGGGTGACGCACACCGTGCCCTGAGCAATCCCTGCGCTGCAGCTGCCCTACATCACCGAGGGCACCGCACAAGACTGGAGGGGGACTCCACTAACTGGCTCAAGTCGCTGTGATCGGTCATTGGTGGCAGTGGGTGCCAGGGGCACGGGGCCCTTTCTGGCCCAGGGCCTTGGGTATGCAGTTTGAGCCGCTGTTACTCGCAGGGGAACAGGGAATCTGGTCGCCACTGTTAGAACGCAAGAGGCAACCGGGTTGGGCTGCCTTTCCTTGCTCCCTGTTAGTTTGCTTTTGGGTGTACTGGGGACTAACCCTTATTGGACTTCCTCTTCCTACAGCGCTGTGCCATCTGGTTGCTGCTGCTGCTGTCCCCATCTGCTGCTGCTGGTTCCTCTGACCCGGAGTTCAGGTGTTCGAGTCCCTCCTCCACACGCAGGCTCCTGCCTGTGCCTCATCCCTGGTGGTCCAGTGGTAGAGCGTCACTGCTCTGCAGCTTGACTGCCCTCCTGTCCCTCTTTTCTGCTGTTCCTGTTCATCTTACTGCTCTTCTCTGTTGTTTTTCTACCTTTGTCTTTTTTTATCTTATTGTTTGGCTTTGTTTTTCTAGTGCTTTTTTGCAGTACCTTTTTCCCTATCCTCTCCCTCGTTGCCACTGTGATCCCCCACGTCACCGCCCCCTCAAGTGTCCTTTCTCACGTTTCCCACCTCCCAGCTGTCCAGCCCCTCTGCAGCACTACCTAATGGAAGACGCTGTGCGGCCATGCACAGCGGGCATGCCACTGGTGTGCCAAAAGCAAGCCAAAGGCAAGCCCGTCTGTGTCCGTCCGCCCCTGTACCGTGCCCAGCACCAGGGACCCTGCCTCTCAGACACTCCACCATTACAACACCAGCACCCTCCTCCCCCTCAACCCTGGACGCCACGCCGCCTGCCATCAAGCATCACTGAAGAATACCCTTGCACACTGCGCCTGCCGAAACTGCAAACGCACCTCCTGCCACATCAGCACACCAGCGCCTCTTGCCGCCCAGCTGACCAACAGCACACCCGACCAGCTCAACTGCATCAACCTCAACGTGCGGTCCCTCCCCAAATACGCCACAGAAATCTGGGACCTCCTCGACGCCACCTCTTCAGACATCGCCTTCTTCACGCAAACCTAGACCGACCTCTGCTTTTGGACAAGACATCGCCATCATCATCCCAAATCACCCACAAGGAGCACCCCGACCGTCCAGGAGGAGGCATTGCCATTGTCTACAAAAGCACACTCCAACTGACCACGCACTCTAATGACCCAACGGCAACCATGGAACACGTCCACTTCCAGATCCGGACCAACCCCAACACCACCCTCCCTGGCACCCTCGTCTACAGGCCCCCCAGCCCATGAACGCCCATTCACGATGCCATTGTAGACCTCATCGCACCCCAGGCTCTCCCATCCACTGACTTCATCCTACTAGGAGACCTCAAGTTCCACCTGGACAACCCCAGTGACCAGAACACCACCCCCCTCCTGTGGAACCTCGCTAGCATCAGACTCAAGCAGCTAGTCACCGCACCAACCCACATAGCCAGACACACGCTTGAGCCGTCTTCACTGCCAGAAGGAACTTCAACTACAGTCACACCACAGTACTCTCCTGAACGAACCATCATTGTATACATAACACCTTCACCACTCCCACCGTACACCACCGCCATCATCGCCCCCTCGTCCCAGCTGGATCAAGGCCACCAAAGAACTTCTCGTCAACTCCCTCAGAACCACCACCCCGCCAACGCTTACAGACGCCAACACCGCAGTGCGCAACCTCCACCGATGGATCTCCAACTGCGCCGACACCCTGGCACCCCTCAAGAAAAGACCAGGCAAACAACACTCCAAGAAGGCCAACAGGTTTACTACCGCCCTCCACTAGTCCAGATGCACCTGCAGACGTCTTGAGTAGAGATGGAGCCACAACATCAATCAACTATGCAACACAGTCACCCTGGCCCCATGGCGCAAGGGTGCCTGTGTTGGCACATGGCAGCCATTGTGCGCAATCGTAGGGGAAAAAGACAGAGGGGCTTAATCCTGAGCCCCTCCCAGCAGTTTAACGCCACCGGTGACGCAGTGCCATAGGGATAGGCTGGCCCCATGCATTGATGGAGTTGCGTCATGCTTGCAACACAACTGTAGCAATGCGTGACTTTAGCACTGCCAGATACGTCAGGATTCCAGACGTATCTGACATTGATTATAAAATGGAGCGCCGTACATTGAGTACAGCGCATCCATGGTGTCGCAAGGAGGGCGCACTGAAAAGTGTTGCAACGCTGTTTTGTCGCAGCGATGCAACACTTTTCATGTATGAGGCCCAGGAATGCGCCCTATCTTATTGATAGTGCACATTCCTGCCCTTTTGTTTCGTCGCAGGGCAGCGCAGCAACATTCCTTGCAGCGCTGTCCAGCACCAAAACCTCTGAAATGAGGCCCCAAGTGTTTGCACCAATTTTAAGACCAGCTATTTTCTGGTCTTAAAAAACTGCCTATAACTGTACTTTTTGGTGGGTTATCGCCGTATGGGAATTTCATTGTAAATATCGCACATGTGGGAATAGCGACAGTTTTTGCACGGGAACGCCCACCTTGCATCTCATTTTCGTTAAGACGCTCTAACAGAAGTGGCGATCTTAAAAATTCACGTTTATGTCGGAAAAGTGCCGCTAACTGCAGTTAGCGGCAACTTATATATACGGCGATAAAAGAAAGCCGCCGTATCGTCAATAAATTGACGCTACGGCGGCGTCAACTTCTTGTACATATGCCCCTCTGTGTCTTATTGATGCAGCAGTTGCTAGAGCTTTGGAGGCTGAAAAAAGTAAAGAACAAGACATCATCAGAAGGGAGATGATTCTTCTTCAGGTTCCTTTTCTCCAGAGGTGGCAGGTCCACCCACAAAGGGTAAATATGTAAGGAAGGAGGAGATGGAACAGATCGTATCTCATCCGAGATATATTATGACTTTCCTGCATTGTGGCTGGTGGCAGATGAATCTATGAATCTTTTTTTCAAATTTGAGGGGTCTTCATGCCCTGCTCCACATCTTCATGTTTTCAGGAGATTAGGTAGCTTATCTTGCAGGAGTGGAACATTTTGTATAATTTGACAGTCCAGAGATTCATTCAGAAAAAGTATATGCTGAAGGATGCAGAGTCAGACCTTGCACATAATGTTCAGATAGACTCAATCAGGCACATGCATCAACCTTTTTTGCGAGAGCAAATGTTGCGATTCGCAAAAATTGGCCGTTTGCGCCCGCAAAAAGGGCTTCTGCGATGCATCAAACTGAAAGGCTCTCGCAATTTAACAAATGGCAATTTATTGCGAATTCTTAAATTGCGATTGCATTTAAGGAATCGTAAATTGCGATTCCTTAAATGCAATGCATGATGAAATCGCAAATAGCGATTTCGGTAATAGGGGCCGCAAATTACCATCAATTTGAACTTGATGGTAATTTGCAAAAACTTTGAAAAATGCACTAAAGTGCATTTTTCAAAGTTGTAGGTTACACACACACATGCCCTTGGGGCATGTGTGTGCGCAACATGTGTGCACAGATCAATTTCAGGGGTGCAACAGGGTGTGCTTTTGACACCCTTGCACCCTTGAAATACATGCGCAATTTACGAGTACCCATTGGTACTCGCAAATTGCGCATGCAATTTCTATGTATTCCTATAGGCCTGTAGGCCCATAGGAATGAATGGGAAAGCATTCCTTAATTGCGACTCGCAATTTGCGTGTCGCAATTAAGGAATGTTTGGGAATCGCTAATTTTATAGCGATTCCTACATGCATAGGCTTTTGCAATTCCTTAATTGCGATTCCTTAATAATCGCAATTAAGGAATCGCAAAAGCCTACATTGATGCATGTGCCCCTATGTTAGTTATTCTGACAGGAAAAAATTCTGTGACTCCAAAGAATTGTACTCCATCAGATGACATAAGAAACATTGCCTCCTGTGGGAGGTCGTATGGAAGACTTTTCAATCATCTCTGCTCAAGATGTCATGGATCTTTGGGTATGGAACTTTGTCAGGCACGGTTAAAGTATAGACATCTCCTTAATGTGTCCAGAGCAGGTGTACATCTCTACGCCTGTCCCAAAGAATGAGCAGAAGGCAGACACCCTTAGAGAGGAAGTGCAAAAGTTTCTCAAAAAGAGGGCAATCATACCAGCCCCAAAGAAGGAGGAAGGATTAGGAGTCTACTTGAGAAGACGTGGTGAAGACAGCAGGGGATACTAGTTGGTATTGGACTTGAAGTGAGTCTTTGTTAAAATAGACCCGTGAATGCTTATGCAGTGCCCTATTTAAGTTAGCATTCGCGGCACCATTTTCTGTTCAGATGCCATTTTGAATGACAATTGAAACTAATCCTTTGCCATTTCCGAGAAGAGCCTCTGTTAAGTTTCGTTTCTGAAATGTTGAAGTTTTGCTTCAGTGATGAATAGGCTGTTCATATTAACGCATACCTTTCTCACTAGATAGAGGCCCTCTCCCACTTGTCTGGTGGCGGGCGCAGGGTGAAACGACCTTGGATTGGATTGAGAATCTACGTCCAATTTCTCTGCTGCCATACTTTGCCAAAATTGCAGAGAAGGTGGTTAATACCCAATTGACAGCCCACATTAGTAAATACAGCTTACTTCACCCCACTCAATCGGGGTTTCGAACATCTTACTCCACCGAATCGGCTCTGCTCCTCTCCACCGAAATCATCCGCAAATATGTAGATGAGGGACAAACGGTTGCCTTAGTCCTACTCGACCTCAGTGCTGCGTTCGACACGGTGGCTCATCCAACCTTACTTCAGCGCCTGAGGAAAGGAGGTTTGGCGGACCGAGCCATGGAATGGCTGGAGTCCTTTTTGTACGAGCGTAGTTTCCAGGTGTCTCAGGAACCTTACTATTCTAAAAGTATCAAGCTGAACCAAGGGGTCCCACAGGTCTCCACCCTTAGCCCCACCCTCTTTAATCTCTACATCACCCCTTTGGCAGAGATTATTGAAAAATTTGGGGTCAGTGTTGTGTCTTATGCTGACGACACACAATTGGTGATGTCCCTAAAACAAGATCATGAGAGGGCAGCCATCAATTTTTCGACGTGCCTTCAAGAACTGGCGTCTTGGATGGCTAACAACTGCCTTAAGCTTAATGGTAATAAAACTGAAGTTCTTGTGATAGGTAAAGCTCCCACAATCTGGTCATCAGCATGGTGGCCTCCTTCGGGTGATTGATCCATCTCCTTTCCGCAGACTGGGGGATGACGAGGACATCGTCGGGACGGACTGACAGCTCAGGGATCCCTACATGAAGAGTTTCTGTTACTCGCAGCTGCTCCTTCTGTCCCGCCGGACGGTGCCTCATCCAGTGGTCATCCCGACTGGAGTCCTGAACGGCGAAACCCTTGATCTGTTTGTTCTGAGGAGTCGGCAGTGGAGAACTGGTTTGTTTGTACTACTGATATCAGGTGAGTTTGTTTTGGTTCTATGTGGATATGGTACCATTGTGGTTTGAGTTTGTTACGGTGTTGGAAATGGCCCTTTTTGCAGGGTTATCCCCAAACTTTTTGCTTTTTCCTCCTATTTTTCCCTGACCTGTTTGTGTTGGTTTTAGGACTCTGGGCACTTTACCACTGCTAATCAGTGCTAAAGTGCATATGCTCTCTGTGTAAATTGTGTTATGGATGGGTGTTTCCATGATTGGATATTTGATTTACCTGTTAGCCCCAAGTAAAGTGCACTGCGTGTGCCAGGGCTGGTGAATCAAATGCTACTCGGGGGCCTGCAGCACTGGTTGTGCCACCCCGTGAGTAGCCCTGAAAACGGTAACTCAGACCTGCCATTGCAGAAGTCTGCGCGCAGTTTGTAACTGCCATGTCGACTTGGCCAGTGCACACACTGGCCGGTCCCTAACCTTCCCTTTTCTTACATGTCAGACACCCCTCAGGTAGGCCCAAGGTACCCCTGTGGGCAGGGTGCAGTGTATGTGAAAGGTGGGACATGCCCTGGTGTGTGTGGCATGTCCTGATAGTGAATTACAGCCAATTTCGTTTTTCACTATTGCAAGGCTACCAGTTCCCCATAGGATAGAATGGGAGGTTTGTTTATAACATCTTATAAACATAACTGGCCCAGGGAATTCGGTAAGAAAATAGAATTTAGTATGCCTGAACTCTTTTAGTGAAGGTGATTTTTACATTCTGTGTTTGAAAATACCACTGTTAGAAAGTAGGTATTTTCTTGCTCAGTCATCCCGTGTGCCTCTGCTGGAATGTGGATTGCCTGTCTGGGTTTTGGATGACAGAAGGCTGGGGGGCCGGAGGGGCTCCAGATAGTCTAGGTAGGTCAGGAAAGGGCTGAATAGACCTGGGCTGCGATGGGGGAAGGGGGAGGAGATTTCCTTGCACCTCAAAGGGCCTGGTCTGCCTCTGACAATGCCGTCTCCACCTCCTGCCAGGAAATCACACCAGAGAAGGCAGAACTGGTTCTGGCCGGGCACAGACACCCTCTGCCTGAAAGATCAAAGGATTTTTGGATACAAATACTGGGGCCCAGACCCCTGAACTTTAGAACTCATCTGGAACAAGAAGACTGCCAAGAAGAAGAGCTGGAAAAGCTGTGAAAAGGAACGACTGCTTTGCTGGGTGCTTTGCTGGGCTGACCTGCAGTGGCTGCTTCTGTCTTGGGCAGTGAAAGGCCTGGACTGGACTTTCTGCATCCTAATTTGTGAGTCTCTCCAAGGGCTTGAGGTAGAGCTTGCCCCCTGTTCACGAAGTCTCAGGAACAGCAAAGACTTCAAGTTCTTCGACCCGCAGCACTGGGGACTGTGTGTTTTGTGCTGCCACCCGAAGAACACCAACTCGATGACGTCTACGACGCCACTGCCGACTCCGTGTCCTGAAGGCACTGCAGAGGGCACCGCCGCAACGCCGCACCACAACCCTGGTCTCACCGACGACGCCTGTTGACGCCGCCACCAAGCCGCTGCTTGCACCGCGACTTGTGGGCACTGCACTCCGCACCGCCTTGCTTCACGAGGACGCCTTGGCCTGCCTGATGCCGACACTTCCCGCCGAGATCGACGCCGCTGCTTGCACTATGGTTCGGGGGCACCGCTCGTAAGTTACACGACGCACCGCCCTCATCCCACACCGCAGCCTTGGCCTACCGACGCCGGCGCCATCAACTCCAGTTCGTCAGCCGACGACAGCGCTTCAGCAACGACGACGCCGCTGCTTGCACCGTGACCTGCCAGCACCGTGACGAGCACCGCCTTCATCTCGCACCACGACCCTGGTCTCACCGGCGACGCCATCTGACGCCGACGCCGAGCCGCTGCTCGCACCGCAACCTGAGTGCACCGCATGCCGCACTGCTGCACTTCGCACCGCAGCCCCCGATGCCTGCCAATGCCAGCGCTCCTGACTCCATCAGAGAGGAGATCGACCTGCAACGCGTGTGACTTCGAGGGCCCCGACGACTCCGGAACCGACCTCCGGAACCGACGCCTGCAGACGCCGTGTTTTCGGAAGCTCAACGAGAGGTCATCGACGCCCTGCATTTCTAAAAGGTACTGTTTGCGGGTCTTCCCGACACCGTAGCTGGCCTGCGACGCCGCGGTCAGCCAGAACTGTTTGGATTTGTTTGCTCACGGCGCCGTGATAGCCCCGGACGGAGCTATCGACATCTAGGAACTGTGTTTCAAGCGTATTTTGATAATTGAAGATTTTTGAGTACTGTATTGTGGATTTTTATCGTTTTTGGTCTTGTCTTAAGTATATAAAAATATTGGATATTTTTCTAAACTGGTGTGGTGTCCTTTTGTAGTGCTTACACTGTATTACTGTTGGTTATGTGCAAATGCTTTACACACTGCCTCTAAGATAAGCCTGACTGCTCGTGCCAAGCTACCGAGGGGGTGAGCAGGGGTTATTTTAGGAGTGTAACTCCCTTATCCTGACTAGAGTGGTGGTTTCTGCCTGGCTTTGGCACATGCCCTAGCCTGCCAGATATCCCATTTCTAACATACAGTCTAAGGACTGTCTTGATAAAAAGTGTTTGCAAATACTTTGCCAGTTAACAATAATGATTTTGTTTTTTCTTTGCAATGTCTGGCCTAAGTAAACTTTAGAGTTTGTGTTGTCGTTGTTGTTCTGCAGATGCTCGGTTGGAAGAAGCTCAACCTGCGCCTCCTGAAGGCAGCCCTAATTTTGATATGTATGTGAAACATGGTCTTGGCCTATTATGTTTTGTACATTATGGCACAAATATACAAGGGAAAATGCCGAGTTGCAGTGGCCTTTGACAGGCTCTTTTGATGAACAGAAGATTGGCTTTTTACAGGAACAGTTGTTTAAGAGACGAAGTAGACAGTCGATGTTTGACTCTCTTCGAACTTGGCAGAAGGAGGCTAAGCAAAGGCGGTTAAAAATGGAGAAAGATGCACGGAAAGGGAGGATGCAGACTCTTACACAGAAAGCTGTGGCGTACGATAGAGAAAAACAGGAGACAGGAATAAAATGTGAGGATAGGAGATTTCGGTTGCATATTGACAAGTCCTATGTGGCCAAAGAGGACAATGATACCTTTGTAGAGGAGTTGTTAGATACTCAACCCCCGCCTCCTTATGCTCCACAGAGGATATACCCTGTTGTTCCTTTGCAGACACAGCAGCCTGTCTTGTCCGCTGAAACTTCCCCTGTATCTACGACTGTTATACCCACAGCTCCAGTCACCGCACCCCCTATTCTTTCACTCCCCTCGCCATCCTTGACGACTGTGACCTCTATTACATCCACTGCCCCTACTCTTGTGCCCTCTGTTCTTTCTTCTCCGGTGCAACCATTGACTACAGTTCTACCTACTACTCCTATTACCCCTCCTCCTGCGGTTATTCATCCTCTGATGTTTTTGGATGCTGATACCCCTGTACGTGGTTTTGAAGACAGGGATTTGGCAAGATTTAGGGAACGAACAGGTCCGTTGATGCGATCTGGAGTAGGGGAGGATGAGAAGAGGACAATAGCGAGTCAGGCAATGCGGTGTGCTTGTAATGCAGTTTATAGTGTGGAAGATATTTGGCGAGTTATACTTGATTTTGAGCCTTTTTTACAACAGCATGCTCTTCAACATATGTCTGCTACATTGATTGATCTTTGGCATACACACATTGAGTCGGAGGCTCCCCAAATATTATTTGATATTAGAGACCGCGTTTATGTTACTGAATTAGCGCCAGAACAGGTGTTTGGTAATATTTCTACTATAGTTTCTTATAGAGGTTGGTTGTATGATAAGAGCCCTACTCAAATAACTCAGTTCCCTATGCGTGAAGTCCACCCAATTTATCATCCAGAAATACCTACATTGACGGATCAGCACGGTGTGACCACTAGACTGGCCATGGCTTCCCGTTTCCAGGAGCAATGGGTATATACTCCATGGACAAGAAGTGAGGTTTTAGCCCTTAAGGCTACTATGCTCGATCCTAGGAAAAACCCTACAGCATATTAAAAGGAATTGACAGAAGCTGCCTCTTCTACCGTAATGACTCTTGCTGATATTGAAATGTTTTTTGGTCTTCTTGTTCTGGTCGATATTTGGCAGCAGGTGCATACTCAAGATCATGTTGCTGAGTTGGGTGGTGCATGGGATGTGATTAAGGGATGGGATCAAGAAAGGAAGCCAGGAGATAAGCTACGTGCGGAGATACTTGATTTGCCTGGTCGTATTATTACATATAGGCATACACTTATTCCACCTAAGAAAGTAAGTTGGGACAGATTGATGGCCTGTCGACAGAAGAAGGATGAGAGTGTATCTGATTTCTTTACTAGATTTGAAGATACGTTTTTGGATTACAGTGGGCAGGAGATGTCCACAGAGGGAGGAGTTTGTTTGTTTGTTGACAGGTTTGTTACTAATCTTCTTCCTGAAATAATGACTCGTGTGCAGGCGTCTGAAAGTACTTGGTCTACGTCTTCTCCCTCTGTTATATTGAATATGCTCAGTATTATGAGCATCAAGATCAGGAGGAAAAGGATAAAGCTGATAAAAAACACAAGGATTTAAAGACGAAAGAATGTTGCGGCAGGCATTTCAGAAATAACAGGGGATGGGGAGGTCCTTCTCGACAATTCCCATGTATTAGGCAGCCTACTATGACACCTTTGGGACAAAGTCAGTGTGTGTATTGTAAGGAGGAAGGACATTGGCGTTTCCAGTGCCCTGTGCTTTTACAGAAGGTTTCATCTCCTAGAGGACGAGGTTCTGGTGGTAGAGGCTGTGGGATCGACAGAAATCAGAATGCTGCGGCTCCTGTGGGGCGCTCTGACAATAATTATTTTGATGACCCCAGAGATGGACATTATTATCATGATGACTATGATATTGATGATGTGACAGGTATGTCTTACAGCTAGGACAGCCAGGGACAGGGTGAGGGACCAGTTCAGATACCTGTAGATCAGTGTGGTCCTTATGCCACAGCGGATTTGCAAGGCTCGTCTAAGGAATTTCTGGTGGATACAGGTGCGACAAAAAGTTCTGTTACTCGACATATGGTCCCTGGGGTGGCCCTGTCTGGCCAAAGTAATATTTCGGTAGGAGTTTTCCGGTGTACCGGTCGTCAGCCTCATTTCACGCCCCCTTGCACTTACTGTTGGTCCTTTTACTGTGGAGTCTCCATTCTTGTTAACATCTAATTGTGGTGAAAATTTGATAGGTTTGGACTTGTTGAAGAAGTTGCATGCTACTATTTATTCTTCTCCTGATGGTGTCTATATTACTTTGGGTCTGGATGTGAGTACTAGGCGGTGTTTGTCTCAGAATGCGCCCCTTCCAGATGAGTTTGCTCAGGTACCCCCTACACTATGGGCCACAGGTGATACAGACGTGGGTCTGTTGCATATACCACCAGTTTCTATACAAGTTAAGGATAATGCTATTCTCCCTTGTATTCCTCAATATAAAATACCGCAGGCAGGGGAACGGGCCCTTCTTCAGATTATTCAGGATTTGATACGAAAGGGAGTAGTTGAAGAAACGTCTGCCAACATTTGTAATAGTCCTATTCTTCCGGTCCTTAAGAGGACACCCTTGGGTTCCTCTGATGCTATTGATGATGTCTATCGCTTTGTGATTGATTTGCGAGAGGTTAATGAAATTGTAGTTCCGCAATTTCCGGTGGTTCTTGACATCACTACGCTTTTAACGATCATCCCATCTACTGCTAAGTTCTTTTCTGTTATTGATTTGAAAAATGCATTCTTCAGTATTCCTATACACCCGGACAGAAAGTATTTGTTTGGATTTACACGAGTCGGCAGAAGCTTTAGATTCTGTCGTTCTCCTCAAGGCTATACAGAGAGTCCTAGTATTTATAGTCAAGCATTAAAGAGTCAGTTGGATTCATTATTGCTTTCGCCAGGTAATGTATTGGTGCAGTATGTCGATGACCTGTTAATTGCTTCTGATACGGAACAAGGTTGCAAAGACAGTACAGTGAAATTGTTGTTGCATTTGGCATATCATGGACATAAGGTCTCTCTTTCGAAATTTCAGTATTGTCGACAGGAGGTTACCTATTTAGGTCACCTACTGTCGAAGGAGGGTAGGAGGTTGACCCCTGAGCGCATCAGTACCATTATTAAAATGCCCATTCCGCAAACTCAAAAAGATGTACGCGCTTTTATAGGTATTACTTCCTACTGTCACCAGTGGATCCCAAATTATTCTTTACTAATTAAACCCTTGCTTGCATTAACAACAAAAGCAGTGCATGAGCCTTTGCCTTGGACGCCAGAATGTCAGCAATCTTTTGAGCAATTAAAAACTGTGCTTTGCTCGGCTCCGTGCTTGGCACACCTAACTATAGGAAACCGTTTGTGCTTTATGTTCATGAGATGGCTGGTTGTGCACTTTCTGTCTTAACACAGAAATTTGGGGATAAACAGAGGTCTTGTGCTTATTTTTCTGCTGTGGTTGACCCTGTTGCTAGGACCCTTCCGAGCTGTCTGAGAGTGGTCGCGGCTGTGGCCACTTCAATCAGGCAATCGGCTGGACTCGTACTCGATACAGACCTCACAGTTATGGTACCCCATGCTGTGGATACACTTTTGAATAAGACAAAGACACAGCGCCTTGCCAGTGCACGTCTTACTGGTTATGAATTGACATTGTTTGCTAAACATATTACGATCAAAAGATGTGCCACTCTGAACCCAGCCTCGTTACTACCCCTCCCTTCTGAGAACGATGCAGTTGACAAACATGACTGCATTGTCCGGACGGAAGAAGAGACAAAAGGATGGCTAGACCTGACTGATGTTCCCTTATCTGACCCCCAAGGAGAACTATATGTCGATGGCTCCTGTTTTAAATTACCAGATGGGACTACCACTGCAGCTTATGCTATTACTACGTTGCAGACGGTGGTAGAGACATCACGGGTCCCCTATCAGTCGGCTCAAGTCGCTAAGCTTGCTGCCCTTATCCGAGCTTGTGAATTGAGTGAAGGGCTGGTTGTCAATATCTATACAGACAGCCAGTACGCATTCGGGGTCGCGCATAACTTTTGGCAACTCTGGGCAGAGAGAGGGTTCCTTACCTCGCATGGTACCAAAATCCAACTTGGGTACCTTATATTGCGGCTTTTGTCCGCTTTAACGCTCCCCAAGAAATTGGCAATAATTAAGTGCAGCGCTCATAGAAAGGTTACTGATGACGTAGGTAGAGGAAATGCATTTGCAGATCAGGTAGCCAAGGAGACGGCCCAAATAAAATGAAAAGAATGTTTGTTGCAGGTCCAGCTAGGTGGGTTCCTGAGATGGCTATGTTTGAAAATACCGTTGAAAGTGTAAAGGAGATACAAAGCGAAGCCGCGATAGAGGAATTAGCGAAATGGCAGGAGAGTACAGCACAGTTAAATGAGGAAGGATGTTAGATTGATAAATCTGAAGAACAGAAATGGATGTTGCCCGATGCATTTGTACTTCCTGTGGTTACTATGGCCCATGGTCCAGCCCATACTAGTGCGAAAGGCATTTGTAAATTGTTAGCCCCTGTTTGGCATAATGATACCATCTCTAGGACAGCAGCTCATTTGGTGAAACATTGCATGATCTGCATGAAACATAATCCGGGGAAAGGTACCCCTACACCGCCTGGTAATTTTGCACCACCCACTTTCCCGTTTGAAGTCCTCCAAATGGATTTCATTGAACTAGAAAGATGTAATAATCTTAAATATGTTTTAGTGGTTATATGTGCGTTCAGCAAATGGGTTGAGGCTTACCCCACTAAGGACAATACGGCCATTACAACTGCGAAAGTACTCCTTAAAGAATACTTTCCTCGATTCAGTTTGCCCCGAGTTATCTGGAGTGACAATGCTCTCATTTTAATGGGAAAGTGATTAAATTGATTTGTGAAGGTTTACACATTAAACAGAAATTTCATGCTGCTAATCATCCACAGTCAGCTGGTTTGGTTGAGAAGAACAATGGTACTCTCAAACTAAAATTGGCAAAAATCCAAGAGACAACAGGGTTGAAATAGCCAGATGCTCTACCATTAGCTCTTCTGTCAACAAGAACTACAGCTCATTCTAGGACAGGCTTGTCACCTTACGAGGTCGTGTTTGGATGCCCGGCAAATGTCTGGGGTGTCCTGCGTCCTCGTAAATACTCTGATATTGAATATCCTGTGTTGCTTGATTATCTTGGACAATTGACAGAAAGTTTACGTTCTATTCACCAACAGGTACGGGAATCCCTACCTCCTGTACAAGAGGGGCTCGGCCACGACATTCAACCTGGTGATTACGTCCTGGTCAGGAATTTCCAGAGGAAGAAAAGTCTGGAACCCCGCTGGAAAGCTTGGAAAGGCCCTGAGCAAGTTCTGTTGGTGACACGGATGGCTGTAAAGGTTGCTGGTCGAAACAACTGGGTGCATGCCACCCACTGTCGGAGGATTCCTTTTCCGTTGCCAAATGACCAGTAGGTCAAGGAGGGTATTGGCGACACTGAATGTGAGCAAGTGCCCAGGTTTGTCCCCTTTAGTGATGCTAAACTGACCTGGACACAAACAAATAAGGAGAACGACGATGTTTTGAATGAGGCTGTCCCACCAGAAATACGAGCTATTCAGGAGCCTTTGTTCATTGATCACACAGTGCCTGGAGCTGCCAGGTACAATTTGCGTTCTCGGCTTGGGGCTATTGGATCTAAGGAGAAAAAAGAATAGGGATGGACTGTACAAGATAGGTAGTACTGAGTAACAGTACCAATGAATAATTGAAATGAGTGAAAATTCTGTGTTTGCTTTATCTTTGTTGTCTGAACATTAGTCAGGGGAAAAAAAAGAGAAAGAAGTATACTTTGAAGGTATACCACCTTTATCGACGTGGGATAGATTAGGAGAAGAGCTTAGGACAGAGCAAGCTCCACCGCCGGTGCTCAAGAGCGCCAACTTATTGATGGACAATAGGAGCATGTGCCAGTGAGGCTCTAACGAACACTGGGAACTTTATATTTTCTTGCATTTTCCTTCTTTTGAATTCACTATGTATCCTTTTGGAAGAAAGGTTGTCGAGGAGGAGCAGCCAATGGTTACTACACAACGTAAT
Source organism: Calotriton arnoldi (assembly GCA_963921515.1). Classification (NCBI taxonomy): domain Eukaryota; kingdom Metazoa; phylum Chordata; class Amphibia; order Caudata; family Salamandridae; genus Calotriton; species Calotriton arnoldi. The sequence continues at coordinate 375,295 of CAWUFW010000721.1, forward strand.
ATGATGTAGTCAAGGAAAAGTAAAATAATATGCGTTGTTCTTTTGATTCTGATGATAATAATTTTGTGTGGGGTGTCATGGGTTTTGGAAGATGCTCAAAGCGTGCCTTTACACAGTAAGGGTAAGGTCATTTCCCCGAGACGAAATAAAAGAACTACCCCAAGTAATGTATTCTTGGAAACACATAAGAGGTTCTTTGGCGAAGGGACCACTTGTTTCCCCACCCAATCTGTCACCAGTCTGTGGACTGCATATCCATTGTCACTCGTAAATTACACATATACTCGACCACCTCAATTTAAACAAGTGAAAGGAGTGTTTGGTTTTGGTTATCCGGGGCCATGTCTATACCATAGAAAGCCACTGGGAGTGGGTTATCCAGGTTGTGATAACAATACATATTGCGATAATTTTTATATGGAAAAACAGAATGTAACATTAGTGGGATGGCATTACAAGGAATTGACAGTCCCTCTAGAGGCCGGTTATTACCCTGCTTGTTGTCCTATTGTGAACAGTACGGATACTTCATTGTATATAAATTATTCAGGAATAGTGTTGTATAAACACACGATCCCCTTAGTGAATAAAGAGGATCCAAGTTCTTTCGGAATGAACTCTAGGTATACTGTAGTAGATTATGAGGGGCCGATTTATGCACGCCCAGGGTTTTTCCTCTTGTCCAATGGGACTTATTCCAATGTCTAATATGGTACAGACGATGTAGCTCTTGGAATGGTATTGCCTTTGGGTGTGCCCTGTAAATATGCCAAGCCTAACATAAGATGGGTTAAAAGGACATTAATTAAAGAATTCTGTGAGGGAGTGACCGATATAGAGGTCAATAATTACAGTAATGGTATCACCTTTGGATACATCCTTTCTTCTATTTTCACATTGGGTGGTACTTCTATGGCCAGGGGTGAAAAGGCTAGAGAATATTTTGGATGTAAGCTGCAAATTCTATCTAATACTACAGTGGCAGCTTTGCGTGACATCACCACTCAGTTGGAAAGTATGCAGATATATTCCGAACAGACTAGATATGCAGTGGATTTTATTCTAGCCAAGAGTGGTGGTGTATGCGCGGTAGTTGGCGATCAGTGTGTGGTCGGTATCAAGAATATGGAAAAGAATATTACCAAACACATTTTAGATATTCTTGAAAATGTCAATGGAATGGAGAGTGGGAATTGGAGTTGGTCTCTTTTCGGCAGCTGGGGCTGGATACTTGAGAAAGTGATTCATCTTATTGTGGTATTGATGCTCTGTTGTTAACTCGTTCATTGTCTCCCTTTTTGTTGTTCCTATTGTGCCACTGTTTTCACACCCAAAAAGAAAATATCAATTGATGACACAAATGCCGCTATAATGCTTCAGAAAGATGTTGATGATTTGATGAATATTGATGAAGGAATATTTGTGATTTCATCCTTTCTTGCTGTTTCGCTTTCTGATGTTGATGGTATGGAGTGTTCATAACTTTACCCCAATTTGATATTCTGTTATCGCTTGCAATTCTGTTCTTTTTTGCTATAGTTGAAAATGTTTTAGCTCATGCTAAAAGGAGGGTCTGTTAGAATAGACCCGTGAATGCTTACGCAGTGCCCTATATAAGTTAGCATTCGCTGCGCCATTTTCTGTTCAGACGCCATTTTGAATGGCGATTGAAACTAATCCTTTGCCATTTCCGAGAAAAGCCTCTGTTAAGTTTCGTTTCCGAAATGTTAAAGTTTTGCTTCAGTAATGAATAGACTGTTCATATTAACGCATACCTTTCTCACTAGATAGAGGCCCTCTCCCATTTGTCTGGTGGCGGGTGCAGGGTGAATCAACCTTGGATTGTGTTAGGTTGTGTGAGATCTGAGAACCGAAACCTATTTTCTTTGTATTTCACTGTCCAGCTGGATCTGCCTGGAAAATTCCACTATGGGCGTGTTCTTGCCCGGCTGTGAAATGTACATAATGTATCTCTATGTTTGCTGTTCTATAGTTCCCTCTGTACCACTCTTCGAGACTGTGCAGACGGGGCTCCACTCTGAGTGTATCTGAATAAAACAATTATTGGTATATTCTCCACTGTTCTTCCGACTCTTCATTTGGTATGGAAGGCTGAGAGGTGGTCCGAGGAGACCGGGGTGGCCCCAAGCTGGTCACTTCCTTCATCTTCACTGTTCATTTCAAAATGGACTGTGTTCAGAGGATAAACTCTTTAGTCCAGCAAGAAAAATGTATGGTAAAACTGGACTTGCAGGGCGCAATCTTCATATCCTGGTCTGCCAAGAACACCAAAAGTACCTACATTTTGCCATTCAAAATCATCATTTATGTTCTCTTGTTCGGCCTGGAATCAGCACCAAGGGTGTTCACAAAAGTGATGGCCCCTTTGGTGGCTCAGTTGCACAATTAGGTATAGCAGTTCATCCTTATTTGGACAACTGGATGGTTCATTCATCTTCAGATTGGCCTACAACATCTAATCTACAGGAAGTGACCATTCTGTTCCAGAGCCATCGTTTCCTACTAATCTGAAAGAAGTCATTTCTAATCCCCTCTCATGATATGGAATTTATCAAAGCAAGGTTTTGAACAGGTGTGGGAATAGTTCTCCTTCTGGAGGCAAGAAAACTAAGAACTAGGTTATGCTTCAGAACCAGAGAAAATCAAAAGCAAGAATTGGCAGGTTCAGGGAGATTTGGCAGCTACAGTGTTTACTATTCCCTGGTCAAGATTTCATCCAGGCATATTTGTTCACCACCTAATACAGCGATGAAATTCACTATCAATGAATATGGACACTTTTCTTCCTATGTCCTAGGTGGCCCAATCCCTTCCATTCAGGAGAAGGGACTTCTTTGAGTGTATTTCGACCAAAGGTCTTCACAGGAGATGCAAACGGATGGAGATTGACTTTAGACTCCCAAAAGATTCAGGGCAGTTATCCCTTTCAAATAATGAGCCATTCCCCGAACTGGAAGGAATTGGAAGCAGTCAAACAAGCTTTGTTGGGCTTCTCTTTTCAGATTTATGCACTTCCAGTAGTTGTAAGAATAAGCAATCTGACTGCAAAGTCCTATTTGCACAGACAAGGGCACACTCGTTCCCAGGCTTTAGCAGAAAGAGTAGAGCTGATCTTCTACTGGGCACAGGGACACCTTCTATCCCTTACAGAAGTTTACATCAAAAAGAAAGATAATGTGGTGGTGGATAAACTCAGCAGTGTGTCTCCTTCATCTCAAGATCTATGTCTAAATCCTTTTTGGTTCAAGAGGATTTACATGAGGTTATATTGTCCAAAAGTGTATTCTTTTTACTTGCCATTACCTCAGCCCATAGTTTGAGTGAGTTAGGATCTCTGCCCTCTAGATCCCCTTATTTGCGAATGTTTCCAGATAAGCTAGTTCTCAGACTTGGTCCTCCTTTTAGGCCTAAAGCGAGTTCTCATTATCATGAGGATCAAGAGGTAATTCTGCATCAGTTCCTAAATCTTCTTCTGATCAGGATTCTGCCAATCCAATCTGTCGTGTAGTTCCCACTAATCCGTAGGACCTGCACATTTGTTGGATAAATAAACTTTGGGTGAGGTGCCTAGACTGATTCCGGGTACCCCCGCAGGATATGTTGGCCTAAAGAACAACTAGCTCACAGTGCCACCTTAAGCCCCCCTAACCTTACCAGGAGGTGAATGGTTTCTGGCAACCACTGAACATGACAACTCTGACCCCTCAGGGATTGTGGAAACAGATCAAAATCTTTTGCTCAGTCACATACATGTGGTCTGTTAATCAGTAGACAGAAGCAGATGAAAGTGATTACAAGCGCCAAAAGAGTGAATAGTAGATACAGTTCTACCATGGTGCTAAAACAGTGTATATATGCAGGCATATAAACAAGGCAGTAAACAGGCGTACTCCTACTATGCAAACCCTACTCCATGTGTACCTAGAGTGTGTGTAGGTGTAAAGCCAAGAAACTCCCCAAGGGATGATCCAATCCCATTACCTGGTGGGAGAGAATAAAGGACCCCATCTTGGTCACGAACTGGACACCCCTCACGAGATGTCAGACTGCTGCTTGGTGAAGTCTCAGCATGCAGGGACCCTCAGTGTCAGCTGAAGTGCCTCCTCTGTCAATCTATTGGGATGCTCTTTATTTATAATAGAAAGCAGCCTTGCGATGTGCGTATAGATTAGTGATGTTATGGATATGTAGATAGCCCTATCTCCCCGTGGATGAAGATAAAATAACATTTGTACATAGTGCGTAGAAGCGCCTTGTACATGATGTTCGAGGCATCGTGATAATGTTGTGTGAAGAAAGATGTGTCAACAGAATTAGTTTCAGAGAAACTAATCCAGCATCGTCACGCACGCAAATATGTGCTAAAGGTCACAGCAGAATGCTACTAGGCAGAAAAGAGGACAATGTAACAAAGTGTGCAGCTCCGCTACTTGGGCCTAACCCAGGCACATAGCACTTCAATGCAAGATGAACTATAACTGTCCAGTGTATCGGCTTTCATAAAATCCTTGTTTGTGAACGTTTGTCCTTTCAGGAAAGGTTTGAAGCCTTCAGTGTAGTCCCTGAGTAAATGGGCTAGATCTACTATTGCTTTGGCGTACAGTGAGAAGGAATTGGCCTGTCCCTGGGCGGTTCAAGGGAGATCTACCCAAGGAATGTCTGTTTTCTCAGCAGAGGTCCAGGGTGCATCAATCTTGGAAAGTTACTGGGGAGCCACTTGGGCTACTCCTTCGTTTGTTAAACACTTTTGTATCCAATGTGGGGATTTGGAATATGGAGATTTTGGATCCAAAGTGCTGGCAGTGGCACTGCAATAGAAACTAGGGAGCACTTTAGTAAATATTTCTTTATTAGCCTTTCTGAAGTGGTTTTTGTGTTCTTTTTTTTGCATAGTGAATAAGGGCTGGAGAATGGCCTGGATTACTCCCAAATGTTTAGTATATCGCATCGTTTAAGATTGTCATGAGGAAGGAAACAGGAGGTAATATTTTAATTGCTTACCAGTAATTCCATTACTCTGAGTTTATTCTTTCTCATTACAGTCGTTTACTCCTGCCCACCCTTTTATCGGAAGAGGGTAACCTGCGGGCCAGGTCTTTACTTCATCTTGATACGATCAGGAATGGTGATGCGGGAACAGTCCCTTTATAGAGGAGTTTTGTTTTACCTTTTTTGCTTTATGAAATAGAGATGGGACTTTGAGAAGGGGTCTGTGGGAGAAGATGACCTCCTCATAGGTTAATACTGTAACGATGAAGATACAACTTGAAGTAATGGAGTTACCGGTGAGGTCCAAGGGCGTTGTATACTAGTACATAGTCAGTGCATGTCAAGCCGGTGCCTCTAAAGGGCTTTATGGGATAAGGCAAGGTGAACTGCATCAGGACAGTGTCTTTAAATAATCTCAAGTGCTGGGAGTGTGAGGCCAGTGACTCCACAGGTGTTTTTGGCTTGAGGCCGAACAGGATGGTGTGGGGGAGAGGGGTGTGACAGCCAAGGACAGACAATGCAGGGAAACTGCTTACTTGGAGAGAGTGTGAAAAGAGAGGACGCAGGAGCAGGAATGGAATTCACAGCTCATTTCCTGGTTCGCAGTTATGCAGGATGTGGCATTAGGTAAGTTAAGAAGAGGTTTCATTCTGTCCTGGCGCTATGACCAAGTGCTGCAAGATTGAAAGTGACAGGTAAATCAGACTGCACCTCGTACACGACAAGTAATTAAACCAAGGAACCGTCGGACAGTTTTGGTGTTTTTAAATTTGACAGGTATCTGCCAAACTAGAGTATTTACTCCTTTTCCAAATAATATGGGTTTGAACTCATGAGCACAGGCTTGAATCCAGGCAATTGCTTTTAGCCCTTTACCATCTGAGATCTAACACAAAAAATTCAATTACCAATGTGAGAAATCAGGACCTGTTTGCAGTGTCCCCCCCACTTTTTGCCTCCATTTTGACTACTGGGCGCTGGATTTCTGACTCTGATTGTGCCCTGGGCTCTGCTTACCAGACCCAGGGCCTGTGCTCTGATTAAAAGTACATGGTTAGGTATAACTATAATTGGCAATGACAGACCCCTGTAAGTCCCTAGTATATAACAAGGCAAGGGGGATTCAAGCTACCTTTAAGTCCCTAGTTTATAATAGGGCAGGGAAGTTTAGAGGCCCAGTAGATTTCCTACACTAGAGCATGCACTACGGTGTTGCCTTCTGTCATTTTAAAAGCCGGCCCTGCTTTCCAGGCTGCTTTAAAATTGTAATTATATGCAAATTTGACTTTGGGATTAAAGGTACTTCCACAGTAGTATCTATCTTATTTTTTCATATAAGTCACCCCTTAGGTCTCCCCTAGGTGCCCCAGGGTTAGGGTGCCTTGTAACTATAAGCCGGGACATTATAAAAGATGGTTTATAAGCCATGGTGAGAGAAAAACTGCCAATACTGTTTTTCCCCATTGTAGATAATGAGCTCCATAGGCTAACACTGGAATATTTTATTTAAGTATAAATATTGACAGGAGCGAGATAAAATGTCATTCAATGTATCAAAATGATAGCTATGATAAAACCAAAAACTTGCCACTGTTAGATTTATAATAACTAACACAGAAAATAAGTTATTAAACTTTCTTTTCTGTAAACCAAAATCCAGCTTTCCAGTTGCTCTCTCCTGATTGGCTAGCCTCTGCCCGGCTGAGTCAATCTGTCTTAATGAGGTGTGAATTGGCCTACTCTGACACAATGGAGAACTAGGCTGCAGAAGCAGACGGCAGGATGAGGGGGGAGGTAGCCAAACTGATTTTCAAAGGGAAGAATGACACTTTAGGCCAGCACAGGCTCCCCCCCACATCCTGCAACCCCAGCCACACAGGAGCCCCAGTAATTAGATTACTGAAGGGAGTGGAAGTGGAGTGTTAGTGAATCTTAGCCACACCAGACGATTGGCTTAGCCTGATCCAACCTTCAAGGAGAGAAATTCTCCATTTTGGATTTTGGAAGAATGGTGCTTTATGGGACAAGAATATGCCACATTTTGGAGGAAGTGGTCATACACCTGGGTGGCACCCTGCATCCCATTGGTCAGGGGTGCCCTCCTGCTTGACACCAAGTAACTGTGAATAAATATGGAAGAGCTGCATTGCAACTCAGATCTACTGCCTGAAACTACAAGGAGAAGAAGGACTGCCCTGCTGAAACCCTGGCCTGCACCCCAAAGGATTGCATTCTGACGGACTGCAACTGCTGCACACTGGGAACTACATCACTAAGGACTTTGCCTTGCTTCAAAAAGGATTAAGGAGTAGACTCTCTGCATGCTACAGGTTAACAGAGCCCACCTGCAACATCCCGGCAAAGAAGTCCTCATCCTGGAGTGCGTCCAGTGGACCCGTTAATGGTTTGGCCAGGTGCATCATGGAAATTGTAGTCCCAACATCCCAAGGACCATCTCAGAGATTCTAGACACCTGGATTGGTGGTGTGGACACTTTGAGCTCTCAAGGGTATCTTCTGGGAGAAGATCCAGAAGTTTAGAGAAGTTTGGAGAACTTTTTGGAAAAAGCTCCATAAGGTGACAGACTCGACATCGAGTCAAGCCGGCTACCTTCAGCCATGACCCGGCCTGGATTTCAGGTTCATCCCGCTGAAAGCTGCAGAGCTCCAGACTTACAGGATTTGCCCGGGGCCTCACATAAAACCAAGCCAACGACATTGATACGAATCTGGCCTCACGAGGAGCCTCGCTCTACGTCGAGAGAAAAAGCTCCAGAAAAACGACAAAGTGCGAAGGTAACATTTTGACAGAGGCCTCCCGCTTCGTGTATCTGACCAGAGCTCCATTGCAGTTGGCCTCAAACTTTGACTTTGTCCAGGTCAAACGTGACCAGATGTCCCAAAGTGGCGCTATATATTTCCAAGCAGTAGAAAGTGGTTATTCTTTCGAAATTCATATCTCCGTCTCCCTACATTGGAATTTTGTCATTTTGGTGTCTGTTTGTTCATAGAAATAAATCATATTATTATAAATTAGAGTTGGATTTTTATTATGTGTTCTGTCTTACTTATTTAATGTATTGGTGTATTTAAATCCTTTACACTCCTGTCTCCTAAGGTACGCCTGCCTGCTTGTTGCCAGCTACCAAGGGTTGAGCAAGGGAATAATTTATTGAGACCTTGACTGACCCTTCTATTATGTTTGGGGCCTTATTACTAGAGGTATGTCACTACTTATCACTACTAATAATCCACTTTCCGACAACCAAGATCCCTGTGGGACAAATGCATGTTTTACAAGTACATTCTGCTTTTGCAAAACCTAGGTTGCAGAGTGGCATTTGTCCGAGGATGGGGTGCTGCACCGGGCTAGGGTGACCATGCTGAAGGGATAAGAGGGGCTTCAGGGCTGCACGTATCATAATGCAAGTTGGGAGATTTTAAGCATGTCAGAAGCCAAAAATAGAAAGGAAGATGGGGCTGGTTTCAGCTTTGCAATAATCAGAGCATCACAGGAAAGCAGGTCCTATTGGAACGAGCCCCGAATGAAACAAAACTATTCCCATATATCAAAATAAATGCCAGCCATGAGTGACGCGCTTCTTTGAGAAATAGCATGTCTTTTAGAGTACCTATTTCCTAAGACACACAGTATTAAAAGAAGAGGAACACCAGTGCTGATTACATGAATTTCCAGCCAAAAGCAGGGTGGTGGGGTGAAAATGCCACGCAGAGTATCCGAGGCTTATTGCCAAGCCTGCTATCCCTGACTTCATTCAAGTGGTCCCCCGAACAGTGCTTGCATTGTAATCACATGTGCATTGCAATTACATGCTTTCTGTTTCTCTCATCAGATCAAGTGGTTCTCAGCCTGACAGAATTCTATGTGTAACCCTCACACCACCTTCATTGTTCAGTGCACAGGGCACAGCAGCTAGGCACTGGTGGGGCACCAGCCTAATGAATGTGCTGGGGCAGCAAGAATCCAGAAGAACAAGAAAAACACCATCCCCTCCCTCATAAAATGTTCACAGCTTATCAAATGGTCACATTTGGGGTTTTTGCAAAACATCAAAATCAATAAAAACATAAATAAATTGCCACCTGCTCCACTACACTGTACTGCACTGCACATTTACTCAGCACTGTACCATGCAGGAGTGAGCTGGCAGTCTCCATGCAGCACTTCTCCGAATCCCCCAAGTAGGGATTTGTTCTGTGCCTAGCTCTCCCCAATGTAGTGATTAATTTTTAAAGAAATTAGTGCAGGGGCTCTTGTCAGTAGGCAGCTCATAAGTGAACTAAATTCTCCTGGCAACGCCGCCTAAAATAGAACCAACTACTAATAGTGAAAATGGGGAGAGGATGTGGTGTAACGACCAGAGCTGCCGACTTTGGAGCTGGGGAACCAGGTTCGAGTTTCGGTGTCGGCTCAACATCCTGTGATTCTGGGCAAATCACTTAATCTCCCTGTGCCTATCATAAATAAAAGTGTCCTTAACTTGTGCTCTCCAAAAGCGCCAGTGTTGATGATTAAATGCCAGTGCTGAGCACCAGAAACCTCCAGCTCAAATTAAGCGCTGCCCCATTGACTGCCTTGATGTAGGGTGAGCAGTGTCCCTCATTGAGTGCAAGCTGAGTTGTGTGTCTCTGTGAATATAGCTGGAAGGAGGAGTCTATATAAGTGTAGGGTGGGGGAGGGATGTGCCTGCTTGGGAGGAGGGTGAGGATTGTGCCTTTGTGACTGCAGGGTGATCATGGTGACTGAGTGCAGGGTGAGTGGTGTGTATTGTGAATGGAGGCTGGTGGGAGTGTTTGTACAAGTACAGGGTGATCAGTGTGCCTGTGTGAGTGTGGGGTGAGCAGTGCAGCTATGTGAGTGAGAATGAAAACTATACCTGTGTGTGTGCAGGTTGAGTGATGTATATTGGAAGTGCAGGTTAAACGGTGTATCTTATGAATGCCGGGTAAGTGTGCCTTTATGAGGTTACACTCAGCGGTGTGCATGCATGAGTGCAAAGTGAGCAACGTGAGTGCAGGGTGAAGGGATTGCTTGTATGAGTGAAGAATGAATCATGTACCTGTGTGAATGTATGATGAGTGGTATGCCTGTGTAAATATAGGGTGAGCATTACGCCTGGGAGAGTAAATGGTGAGTCATGTGCCTAACTGCAGAGTTTCAGTGAGTATTTCAGTGTGTATTGTGAGTGCTTCTGAGGTCAGGGTAAGCATAGTGCCTGAATGTACGGTGATCAGTGTCCCTGTGTGAGTGTAGTCAAGCATGAGTGATGTGCCTCTGTGAGTGTAGGGTACACCACAATAAAGTCAGACCTAGTGGCATTGTCAATGCTTCTTTAATTAAGAATGTCATGCATAAGATTCCATGTCATCCCTTCTACTTTTCAGACTCTTTTTGGGAGACCAGGAGATGGACCACTTAATCTGAGGTGGGGGTGATAGTGCAGAACAAAAACTGTAGAATGTAGGCATCTAGAAATGTAATCTGTCCCTTTGCTAGGCAGGAAAGCCACAGCTATGGAGCCACCACAATTCTTGACCAGACATACCTACTGTCTAGGTTGTCGGGTATGAAGCACTGCATATGTATCAAGTGGAGTCACATGTACTGTAGCACCTCTACATCTCTTAAAAATAACCTTTGATACACTATGTGATTGCTGTTCACTGTAATAGCATGGTAAAGATTGGTGGTGTCATTGTGACAACTTTAACGATGGTTGCTGCCAGAAAGAACTGAGATCATTAAGGTATAGTCTTGTGGTCTAGTTGTTGGGGAGTTCAGCAAGCCTAACATTGGCAGGCTCCATGGATTTAAGCAATGGAAGCATGTGAGACAGTAAGCAATATGGAATAGTCCACCACATCAGCATAGCACGCTGCCCACAAGCCCAGCGATCATCTGTGGGGAACATTGGGGCACGCCGAGGTGCCAGGTAACTTCATCCATCATGCAAAGCCACATCAACACTATTCTGCTCATGGCCCAATGCCCCACCTAATCACACAACAATCCATGCCAACAGGTTTACAAGGGGTGATTGGGCTCACACAAGCACCCTGGCTACAGGCTGCAATAGTGGAACCACCAACCTCCTAATGGGAGGTATCTGAAGTGGTGAGGTGTAGGAATGTCCTCGGGACAACGTGCGACCCACTTGGTTCTCATAGGAAGGGCCTGAGAGCTACTCAGGTAACGACAAATAAAGGAGTTCCAGCTACGAGCAAGGAGTGGCAACTTGGCTGGCGAGCCGGCTACACCAGGCCAGAAAGCAGTGTTGACTGTGGCCTCTGTGGATGGATGACCAGCTCCACATCGGCACCTCCAGTCTGGAGGAGGCATAGGCTGAGTGCAAGGCCTGCACTAGGGTTTTGGACTTGGTTTCACCAACAGCTGTCAACTGATGGTGGGAAAGAGTACAAATCTGAAAATTTGGATTTAATATGAGCAAAATCAGCAGCACATTTTTCACCATTTTAGTTCCGATGTTTGGTTCAAGAGCTAAGCGGAAATCCAGCACAATTCCAAGCAATAGCTCTGTGCTTGGATGTAGATTAGATAACTCAACAAGTCCCAAACAACTTTCTACATCTCGGGTGAAATGGAGTGTGGACATACATGTCAGTTAGGAGATTTGGACTTATCTTTCTTTTTTGGAATCAACAGATTAGCATCCTCTATGGTCAGTGGCAGCTCCCCCGCTAAGGCAGAGGAGCGCCGCACCACTGCGCTTGGAGCAGTGAAAAAGGGAAAAATAAAATGATAATAACAAAGTTATTATCATTTTATTTTTGGTTACTGTGAGTCTGTGTTAGGGAGGAGTGGGGCTAGTGGCTCAGGGGGGAGAAGTGGTCTGTGCACTCTTAAGTGCGCATGACTGCTTGGCCAGCAATCTTGGCCCGGCCAAACAGTCATGCGCACTTTGCATATTCCCCATCTGAGTGCTGTAATAAAATAATCAAGATTACTAAGAAATCGCAGAAGTCTCCAGTGTAATATCTACATAAAAAGAAGACCTCAAACCCTGTTTGTTTGTAGTCCTTACCGCCACTGTTTACCTAGCAGTGATGGCCAGTAAAAATGGCTATATGTGCGTCCATCCTAATATGGAGGATGGACATATAGCCAATTATCTGACAGCCCTTACTCCATTGGGCTGTCAGAGAAGCTTGGCCATTGCAGTGACAGAGTAATCACAGCTGTGGCCACACTTAAGGTCCGCCTGCATCTAAATCAGGCAGGTGGACCACTATGTTGTCGGGGAGGGAACCCTGTCACCGTTGCGACAGAGTTCCTTCTCTACCACAAATAAATCAGGGCCAGAGTCAGAACATAAAATCTTTGACCAGGACAAGCCTCATTGGTGTATCTGACCTGCACTCAATTGCAGCCAGCCTCAAACTATACTTAGGTCCTGATCTACTGCGAACAAAGACTATCATTAGCACATTGTGCTTCTTGGCGCTTTTCCTACCTAAAACTTTTAAAAAAATCATATCTCCAGCTCTCCTTTTTGGATTTTTGTCATTTTTATGCAATTTCGTATACTAAATTTGACTTTATGTTTTTAATTTGGGTTGGGACTTTTATTGTTTTGCATCTCTACTTAATTACTTTTTTTGTACTGCATAAATACTTTACATATTGAAATAGTTTAAGCCTGTTTGGGTTGTGCCATAGCTACCGAGGGTTAAGCTCAGATTAATTTAGTGACTTTGAGGGTTCATCCTGATAGTCAGGATTATTCCTTGAGGTGGGTAGTCACCTCCACCCCACATAATAATTCATTTTTTTGCAGTTTATCAGAGAAGATATCCCATAGTCTTGAAACATCACCTATAAAGTCTACTATAATATTGGTATTACAGCAGCCTACAGACGGCAAATGTTACCCAGTAAGAAATTACACTCCTCTCCAGTCTTGTTAACCTAGCAATAAGTAGTAACTGTCCAATAAGACCTGTAGGTTCCTGACATCAATACTTAAAGAGCTCTGAAAAAGAGTTCTCCGTTAGCTCTTGCACTAGACAAGGCAAGAGCTCACCTTTCATTTCATCCTTCCATGTAATGTGGAGTGCCTTTAAGACACTTTTACAGTGGTGTAACACAGGTTTATATTCTTTCATTTGTATGCCTTCTTTTTCTGTGCTATCTTGGATTCTCTTGTCTATTTTATCTTAGACGTATTCTACAGTGGCTTGAATTTACAGAGCAAAGCATGTGTGTTTAATTAAATAATATGTATATTCTCATTTCATGTAAAACAGGAAAAGCTTTATCCGTTTCTTTTCTGGCCTTGTGCCCTAGTCAATTGAATTGTAATGGGCCTTGCCAACACCATGACTGAAGTGCAGTTTTCCCTTGGAGTGTGTGTTTTTTTTTATAAAACAGCAATGTTTTAAATTTGAGAACGACCATCAGCCAAACAAACCCATTTTTACACAGTTAAATATACTTTCACCAACGTGCAAGCCATTACTAGATGTCAATTGCAAAAAAGAACAGTTGATGGACAGAATGCAGAACAATGTCATACATTCACCCCAGTACAGAGATCTGGGCCTAAATCCATCATTTTTTTGCTCACCATGCCATTCCAGTTTGAACCCAGCCATATGCAAATCAGTCTTGACCCTGTGCCTCATGGGAACAGTCCAGCCCGAACTGCCAAGCCAGGTCCTCCCTGGACTGGAAACAAGCATCCTAGGACCGGCTTCGGGGTTTCACCCCTCTTCAGCCAGGATAGCTTGATTCCAGTGGCATGGAGAGCACGGGACCCACGTCTGGGCATACCCGTCCCACTCGGGGTGACAAATGCAAAAAGAACAGTTGATGGACAGAATGCAGAACAATGTCATACATTCACCCCAGTACAGAGATCTGGGCCTAAATCCATCATTTTGTTTTTGTTTGTTTTGTTTTTTTGCTCACCATGCCGTTCCAGTTTGAACCCAGCCATATGCAAATCAGTCTTGACCCTGTGCCTCATGGGAACAGTCCAGCCCGAACTGCCAAGGCAGGTCCTCCCTGGACTGGAAACAAGCATCCTAGGACCGGTTTCGAGGTTTCACCCTCTTCAGCCAGGATAGCTTGATTCCAGTGGCATGGAGAGCACGGGACCCACGCCTGGGCATACCCGTCCCACTCGGGGTGACAAATGCAAAAAGAACAGTTGATGGACAGAATGCAGAGCAATGTCATACATTCACCCCAGTACAGAGATCTGGGCCTAAATCCATAATTTTTTGCTCACCATGCCATTCCAGTTTGAACCCAGCCATATGCAAATCAGTCTTGACCCTGTGCCTCATGGGAACAGTCCAGCCCAAACTGCCAAGCCAGGTCCTCCCTGGACTGGAAACAAGCATCCTAGGACCGGTTTCGGGGTTTCACCCCTCTTCAGCCAGGATAGCTTGATTCCAGTGGCATGGAGAGCACGGGACCCACGTCTGGGCATACCCGTCCGACTCGGGGTGACAAATGCAAAAAAGAACAGTTGATGGACAGAATGCAGAACAATGTCATACATTCACCCCAGTACAGAGATCTGGGCCTAAATCCGTCCATCAATTGTGTGTCTTTTGCTTTCTCGCCCTAAGTGCGCCAGGTATGCCCAGACGTGGGTCCTGGGCTCACTGTGCCACTGGAATCAAGCTATCCTGGCTGAAGAGGGGTGAAACCCCGAAACCGGTCCTAGGATGCTTGTTTCCGGTCCAGGGAGGACCTGGCTTGGCAGTTCAGGCTGGACTGTTCCCATGAGGCACAGGGTCAAGACTGATTTGCATATGGCCAGGTCTAAACTGGGGTGGCATGGTGAGCAAAAGAATGATGGATTTAACCCAGATCTCTTGACTGGGGGTGAATGTTTTGATTTGTTCTGCATTCCGTCCATCAATTGTGTGTCTTTTGCTTTCTCGCCCTAAGTGCACCAGGTATGCCCAGACGTGGGTCCTGGGCTCACTGTGCCACTGGAATCAAGCTATCCTGGCTGAAGAGGGATGAAACCCCGAAACCGGTCCTAGGATGCTTGTTTCCGGTCCAGGAAGGACCTGGCTTGGCAGTTCGGGCTGGACTGTTCCCATGAGGCACAGGGTCAAGACTGATTTGCATATGGCCAGGTCTAAACTGGGGTGGCATGGTGAGCAAAAGAATGATGGATTTAACCCAGATCTCTTGACTGGGGGTGAATGTTTTGATTTGTTCTGCATTCCGTCCATCAATTGTGTGTCTTTTGCTTTCTCGCCCTAAGTGCGCCAGGTATGCCCAGACTTGGGTCCTGGGCTCACTGTGCCACTGGAATCAAGCTATTCTGGCTGAAGAGGGATGAAACCCCGAAACCGGTCCTAGGATGCTTGTTTCTGGTCCAGGGAGGACCTGGCTTGGCAGTTCGGGCTGGACTGTTCCCATGAGGCACAGGGTCAAGACTGATTTGCATATGACCAGGTCTAAACTGGGGTGGCATGGTGAGCAAAAAGAATGATGGATTTAACCCAGATCTCTTGACTGGGGGTGAATGTTTTGATTTGTTCTGCATTCCGTCCATCAATTGTGTGTCTTTGCTTTCTCGCCCTAAGTGCGCCAGGTATGCCCAGACGTGGGTCCTGGGCTCACTGTGCCACTGGAATCAAGCTATCCTGGCTGAAGAGGGGTGAAACCCCGAAACCGGTCCTAGGATGCTTGTTTCCGGTCCAGGGAGGACCTGGCTTGGCAGTTTGGGCTGGACTGTTCCCATGAGGCACAGGGTCAAGACTGATTTGCATATGGCCAGGTCTAAACTGGGGTGGCATGGTGAGCAAAAGCATGATGGATTTAACCCAGATCTCTTGACTGGGGGTGAATGTTTTGATTTGTTCTGCATTCCGTCCATCAATTGTGTGTCTTTTGCTTTCTCGCCCTAAGTGCGCCAGGTATGCCCAGACGTGGGTCCTGGGCTCACTGTGCCACTGGAATCAAGCTATCCTGGCTGAAGAGGGGTGAAACCCCGAAACCGGTCCTAGGATGCTTGTTTCCGGTCCAGGGAGGACCTGGCTTGGCAGTTCGGGCTGGACTGTTCCCATGAGGCACAGGGTCAAGACTGATTTGCATATGGCCAGGTCTAAACTGGGGTGGCATGGTGAGCAAAAGAATGATGGATTTAACCCAGATCTCTTGACTGGGGGTGAATGTTTTGATTTGTTCTGCATTCCGTCCATCAATTGTGTGTCTTTTGCTTTCTCGCCCTAAGTGCGCCAGGTATGCCCAGACGTGGGTCCTGGGCTCACTGTGCCACTGGAATCAAGCTCTCCTGGCTGAAGAGGGGTGAAACCCCGAAACCGGTCCTAGGATGCTTGTTTCCGGTCCAGGGAGGACCTGGCTTGGCAGTTCGGGCTGGAGTGTTCCCATGAGGCACAGGGTCAAGACTGATTTGCATATGGCCAGGTCTAAACTGGGGTGGCATGGTGAGCAAAAGAATGATGGATTTAACCCAGATCTCTTGACTGGGGGTGAATGTTTTGATTTGTTCTGCATTCCGTCCATCAATAGTGTGTCTTTTGCTTTCTCGCCCTAAGTACGCCAGGTATGCCCAGACGTGGGTCCTGGGCTCACTGTGCCACTGGAATCAAGCTATCCTGGCTGAAGAGGGGTGAAACCCCGAAACCAGTCCTAGGATGCTTGTTTCCGGTCCAGGGAGGACCTGGCTTGGCAGTTCGGGCTGGACTGTTCCCATGAGGCACAGGGTCAAGACTGATTTGCATATGGCCAGGTCTAAACTGGGGTGGCATGGTGAGCAAAAGAATGATGGATTTAACCCAGATCTCTTGACTGGGGGTGAATGTTTTGATTTGTTCTGCATTCCGTCCATCAATTGTGTGTCTTTTGCTTTCTCGCCCTTAGTGCGCCAGGTATGCCCAGACGTGGGTCCTGGGCTCACTGTGCCACTGGAATCAAGCTATCCTGGCTGAAGAGGGGTGAAACCCCGAACCCGGTCCTAGGATGCTTATTTCTGGTCCAGGGAGGACCTGGCTTGGCAGTTCGGGCTGGACTGTTCCCATGAGGTACAGGGTCAAGACTGATTTGCATATGGCCAGGTCTAAACTGGGGTGGCATGGTGAGCAAAAGAATGATGGATTTAACCCAGATCTCTTGACTGGGGGTGAATGTTTTGATTTGTTCTGCATTCCGTCCATCAATTGTGTGTCTTTTGCTTTCTCGCCCTAAGTGCGCCAGGTATGCCCAGACGTGGGTCCTGGGCTCACTGTGCCACTGGAATCAAGCTATCCTGGCTGAAGAGGGGTGAAACCCCGAAACCGGTCCTAGGATGCTTGTTTCCGGTCCAGGGAGGACCTGGCTTGGCAGTTCGGGCTGGACTGTTCCCATGAGGCACAGGGTCAAGACTGATTTGCATATGGCCAGGTCTAAACTGGGGTGGCATGGTGAGCAAAAGAATGATGGATTTAACCCAGATCTCTTGACTGGGGGTGAATGTTTTGATTTGTTCTGCATTCCGTCCATCAATTGTGTGTCTTTTGCTTTCTCGCCCTAAGTGCGCCAGGTATGCCCAGATGTGGGTCCTGGGCTCATTGTGCCACTGGAATCAAGCTATCCTGGCTGAAGAGGGGTGAAACCCGAAACCGGTCCTAGGATGCTTGTTTCCGGTCCAGGGAGGACCTGGCTTGGCAGTTCGGGCTGGACTGTTCCCAGGAGGCACAGGGTCAAGACTGATTTGCATATGGCCAGGTCTAAACTGGGGTGGTATGGTGAGCAAAAGAATGATGGATTTAACCCAGATCTCTTGACTGGGGGTGAATGTTTTGATTTGTTCTGCATTCCGTCCATCAATTGTGTGTCTTTTGCTTTTTCGCCCCTAAGTGCGCCAGGTATGCCCAGACGTGGGTCCTGGGCTCACTGTGCCACTGGAATCAAGCTATCCTGGCTGAAGAGGGGTGAAACCCCAAAACCGGTCCTAGGATGCTTGTTTCCGGTCCAGGGAGGACCTGGCTTGGCAGTTCGGGCTGGACTGTTCCCATGAGGCACAGGGTCAAGACTGATTTGCATATGGCCAGGTCTAAACTGGGGTGGCATGGTGAGCAAAAGAATGATGGATTTAACCCAGATCTCTTGACTGGGGGTGAATGTTTTGATTTGTTCTGCATTCCGTCCATCAATTGTGTGTCTTTTGCTTTCTCGCCCTAAGTGCGCCAGGTATGCCCAGACGTGGGTCCTGGGCTCACTGTGCCACTGGAATCAAGCTATCCTGGCTGAAGAGGGGTGAAACCCCGAAACCGGTCCTAGGATGCTTGTTTCCGGTCCAGGGAGGACCTGGCTTGGCAGTTCGGGCTGGACTGTTCCCAGGAGGCACAGGGTCAAGACTGATTTGCATATGGCCAGGTCTAAACTGGGGTGGTATGGTGAGCAAAAGAATGATGGATTTAACCCAGATCTCTTGACTGGGGGTGAATGTTTTGATTTGTTCTGCATTCCGTCCATCAATTGTGTGTCTTTTGCTTTTTCGCCCTAAGTGCGCCAGGTATGCCCAGACGTGGGTCCTGGGCTCACTGTGCCACTGGAATCAAGCTATCCTGGCTGAAGAGGGGTGAAACCCCAAAACCGGTCCTAGGATGCTTGTTTCCGGTCCAGGGAGGACCTGGCTTGGCAGTTCGGGCTGGACTGTTCCCATGAGGCACAGGGTCAAGACTGATTTGCATATGGCCAGGTCTAAACTGGGGTGGCATGGTGAGCAAAAGAATGATGGATTTAACCCAGATCTCTTGACTGGGGGTGAATGTTTTGATTTGTTCTGCATTCCGTCCATCAATTGTGTGTCTTTTGCTTTCTCGCCCTAAGTGCGCCAGGTATGCCCAGACGTGGGTCCTGGGCTCACTGTGCCACTGGAATCAAGCTATCCTGGCTGAAGAGGGGTGAAACCCCGAAACCGGTCCTAGGATGCTTGTTTCCGGTCCAGGGAGGACCTGGCTTGGCAGTTCGGGCTGGACTGTTCCCATGAGGCACAGGGTCAAGACTGATTTGCATATGGCCAGGTCTAAACTGGGGTGGCATGGTGAGCAAAAGAATGATGGATTTAACCCAGATCTCTTGACTGGGGGTGAATGTTTTGATTTGTTCTGCATTCCGTCCATCAATTGTGTGTCTTTGCTTTCTCGCCCTAAGTGCGCCAGGTATGCCCAGACGTGGGTCCTGGGCTCACTGTGCCACTGGAATCAAGCTATCCTGGCTGAAGAGGGGTGAAACCCCGAAACCGGTCCTAGGATGCTTGTTTCTGGTCCAGGGAGGACCTGGCTTGGCAGTTCGGGCTGGACTGTTCCCATGAGGTACAGGGTCAAGACTGATTTGCATATGGCCAGGTCTAAACTGGGGTGGCATGGTGAGCAAAAGAATGATGGATTTAACCCAGATCTCTTGACTGGGGGTGAATGTTTTGATTTGTTCTGCATTCCGTCCATCAATTGTGTGTCTTTTGCTTTCTCGCCCTAAGTGCGCCAGGTATGCCCAGACGTGGGTCCTGGGCTCACTGTGCCACTGGAATCAAGCTATCCTGGCTGAAGAGGGGTGAAACCCCGAAACCGGTCCTAGGATGCTTGTTTCCGGTCCAGGGAGGACCTGGTTTGGCAGTTCGGGCTGGACTGTTCCCATGAGGCACAGGGTCAAGACTGATTTACATATGGCCAGGTCTAAACTGGGGTGGCATGGTGAGCAAAAGAATGATGGATTTAACCCAGATCTCTTGATTGGGGGTGAATGTTTTGATTTGTTCTGCATTCCGTCCATCAATTGTGTGTCTTTTGCTTTCTCGCCCTAAGTGCGCCAGGTATGCCCAGACGTGGGTCCTGGGCTCACTGTGCCACTGGAATCAAGCTATCCTGGCTGAAGAGGGGTGAAACCCCGAAACCGGTCCTAGGATGCTTGTTTCCGGTCCAGGGAGGACCTGGCTTGGCAGTTCGGGCTGGACTGTTCCCATGAGGCACAGGGTCAAGACTGATTTGCTTATAGCCAGGTCTAAACTGGGGTGGCATGGTGAGCAAAAGAATGATGGATTTAACCCAGATCTCTTGACTGGGGGTGAATGTTTTGATTTGTTCTGCATTCCGTCCATCAATTGTGTGTCTTTTGCTTTCTCGCCCTAAGTGCGCCAGGTATGCCCAGATGTGGGTCCTGGGCTCATTGTGCCACTGGAATCAAGCTATCCTGGCTGAAGAGGGGTGAAACCCCGAAACCGGTCCTAGGATGCTTGTTTCCGGTCCAGGGAGGACCTGGCTTGGCAGTTCGGGCTGGACTGTTCCCATGAGGCACAGGGTCAAGACTGATTTGCATATGGCCAGGTCTAAACTGGGGTGGCATGGTGAGCAAAAGAATGATGGATTTAACCCAGATCTCTTGACTGGGGGTGAATGTTTTGATTTGTTCTGCATTCCGTCCATCAATTGTGTGTCTTTTGCTTTTTCGCCCTAAGTGCGCCAGGTATGCCCAGACGTGGGTCCTGGGCTCACTGTGCCACTGGAATCAAGCTATCCTGGCTGAAGAGGGGTGAAACCCCGAAACCGGTCATAGGATGCTTGTTTCCGGTCCAGGGAGGACCTGGCTTGGCAGTTCGGGCTGGACTGTTCCCATGAGGCACAGGGTCAAGACTGATTTGCATATGGCCAGGTCTAAACTGGGGTGGCATGGTGAGCAAAAGAATGATGGATTTAACCCAGATCTCTTGACTGGGGGTGGATGTTTTGATTTGTTCTGCATTCCGTCCATCAATTGTGTGTCTTTTGCTTTCTATTACTAGATGTCAAGCACAAGTTCTTGGTGCACCAAGCTGAAGCACCGTGGGACATTTCTAGCAGTCCCATAGGCATCCCAGGTTAAAACTAACACTGCCCCCTCTGTCTCAAGGTACCAAAGAATTATGAATGAAGAAGACACCCCTGAACTTCTCCTTTTGCTGGAAGCAGAAAGGAACAATGGCAGAAATCACAACTGTGCTTTAGAGCACATGGTTCATGGAGAGGTTGTGGCTTCAACACGTAAGTGCATTTTCCCTTTTGCACAAATAGTGATTTTTTTGCTTCAATTCCATGGTCTAAACACAGAAGCCCGTGCTGGGTTAGGATGATAATAGTCGGTTTCGCAGATATGAGTGCGCTTCCTGTATGTTGAGAAGAAGCAGGTGAAGACATCCTACTAATTCTATGCATTTTTGGCCACTGGGAACTGTTCTTTTGGAGCTTTGAATGACTCTTTATATGGTTAAGCCATTCTTTCCAAGTTGTAAGTTTAAGTGGTTGAAGTTTGAAGAGGCACACCAGTAGGAAGATCCAAGAGACAGGAAGGTACAGCAACAGATACTTTAATAAGGAACAAAGTTAAAAGTAAGGGAACCCCACCAAGAGATAGACTCTAACATGTTCAGACCCCTGCTGCAGATAGAGACTCCAACTGACAGGGATACAACACTCACACTAATGTATCACACTTTCCACATGACTCACAATATTCCACACCAGTCCAGAATAGAAGACACACCAGGCTAGAACAGAAGACAGGATACCACACATCTTTCTCTCACAAAGACCAGCAGCAAACTAATGTACAAGAAGGTAAAAGAACACAAGAAACACAATATATAATGACCAAACTAAAAGAAAGCAACTTATCTGACTTATAATACACAAATAATGTTGACACAATGGAAGCAAAATAGAACCTTATAAAGCGTGCACGCAACATACATGTAATAAGCTCAAAACTAAACGCCACCATACACAATTTCATACAGGGCAAATGACATTATACACAAGATCACACACCCTTTCATGCCGGAAACTCAACTGCACACCCACGCTGGACACTCAAACTAAAATAACCTCAACGCCAATAATATGCATTGGCATCACACCCAATGCACTCTGTACTCTCCATGCAAACAGCACACAGAATTATAACCCAGTGACATGTGCATAATCTAAGCAAATTGCACATGGACCTTCAACTCAGTGGAGTTTGCACTCTCCATGCAAATATTAAATAAGAATAAAACCCAGTGGAGTATGCACACCTCACGCAACAGTGGAGTACGCACCCACCAAGCAAACAGCACAAGGGCATTCAACCCAGTGAAAATGCACCCTCGACACACCCACACATGGACATTCAATTCAGTGGAGTACACATCTTCCAAGCAAACTGCACTTGTGCACTCAACTCAGTGTAGTATGTACCCTCCACACAAACATCACATGGCATTCAACCCAGTAG
Source organism: Calotriton arnoldi (assembly GCA_963921515.1). NCBI lineage: Eukaryota > Metazoa > Chordata > Amphibia > Caudata > Salamandridae > Calotriton > Calotriton arnoldi. The sequence continues at coordinate 397,564 of CAWUFW010000721.1, forward strand.
TGTATGTACCCTCCATGCAAGCAGCACATGGGTTTTTAACCCTGTGCAGTGCACACCATCCATGCAAACAGCTCAATGGAATGTGCACCCTCCATGCTAATAGCACATGGGCATCAGAACATCCTGTCGCCAGCACTTGCTTCTCTGCTACCAAAAACCAAAAGTATGCTTGTGGACGAAATGTGGACACTGTCACCACCCACCAAAGTACACTCAACACTACAGACACACTCTCTCTCCTATGGACCCAAGCACTTATACGGCACACAGTAAAACAGTGCAAGTTACTCTGCAATCAAATTGGCAATGAAGTTGGGTGATGAAATTTATGCTCCAGCAGACACAAAATAAAATACACAGTTGCACTAAACACCCACTGTAGACTTAATTACAATAAACTCAATCATGAACGCAAACATTAGTATATTTCAGCAATGGAGAAAATTCACCACAAAACTGTACTTTAACTTCCATAGTCATCACTATAAATGACCAGATGCATCGGTGTTAAAAATGCTTGCAAACTTCAAAAACATATAATATAAACCAGAAGTGGAATCGGCTGTGATGCACTTAGGCTCCCATAAAAGATTAATTTAACAATAAGATATAAGCAATTGAAAGAAATGCAGCTGTAGCTAGTCGCACAATTCCAATAATCCTAGCTTAACAATCAATCTTTACCATCTTTTTTTAGATCGAGCGTGAGCCAGCGCGCAAGCGCTGCTCTGGTGAAGATCTATGGTAGTTCAGTGCGGGAGAGAAGCCACGCCCACTCCCTCGCCCATATTTTTCATTGGCTTGTGTCTTTGCCCTTGGTAAATGCTGTCTTCTGATTCCTAAATAGGCTTGTTAGTCACTCCTTAGTACGGCTGTGTCGTCATTTGTATCCTGTATCTCACACAAAGGGTCAGAAGGAAGTGTATGCTACTAGATAGACAGAAAGGTCCTATACTGCTTCCAGGAATTATTATGCCCACACAGAGTATAGGGTAGAGCCAGAAAAACAAATAAACTGGGACAAGGTGGGGGCAGTCCAGGTGTTTGGACGAGAACCCTCGCTAACCCAAGGGTGACATGCTTCATCATTGGGTCCCTCCACACACTGGGACCGCAAGGTACCCAGTGTGGACTACAACTTTCCCTCAGGAAAGGAGCAGGAGTGTTTTCAAAAAGCACGTCTCTATGTTTAATCCCTCTAGGGAAAAAGTGAGGGGCAGAGTGCAACAGAAAAAGTGATTTAAAACTATCTCAATGAGGACAACACAACTTTATTCCTATGTCCTAATGGATAGAGATAAAAAGCATAGTGAGACAGGGTTATGGATATACACCCTTTATACGGTCAACATGTTTCTGCCATATGTGACTTAGATGTTCCAGGAATTCTTCAGGACCATAATGTAGTGTCACTCTGCTGCATAAACGTGTGTAAATTATAATATCAAAATATCAAAAATATACTCAGGCCAACAGAGCACAGTGGCAGCAAGTTTGATGGCTCCGGGCTTACCTACAGGCCAGCACCTCTGAAAGGCTAGAAGAGCTGAGAAAGAGTAAGCCAGGGTATTACACCTACAGTCATACAACTCAATACTGATTTTATTTGTCTTGGAAAAATCAGGGGATGAGCGATCAGTGACAGGGCTGCAAGATGTCACCTCATGTTACACGGGGTTGGCAGATCCCTACAGCAGGCGCCTTAACCAGGGCTTTAAGTGGGCCGGGTCCTACCAGTGCTCAGCAATGGCAGTTCTAACAAGCATTTGCAATGCAATAGGTCTCGCATTTTAGAAACTTTGACCTATGGGTATTGTAATGACAAAGCCTTTTATTATTGCAGGGTTTTTAAACACATAAATAAAAGGCATTGTCATTTACAATGCTAATAGCTCAAAATCTCACAATTGCGAGACCTATTGCATTGCAAATGCTTGTTTTAAATGTTACCAAGCAATACACATGGCGCAGAAAAAAAATGTAAAAGGGTGACCCAGATTCAATAATCTCTGTGAACCAGACGTACTCTCTCTAATGGCAGATAGTTTCTCAAATGACAAAAAAAAATGCCAGAACAGAGTTTGTCTCACAACTGTTGGAACAGACAGGTCAGTCTTTCTTCAGTTTTGAATTCCAACTGCGACAAAATCAGATCCAGAACTCTAGTTGTATGAACGAAGATGAAGAAACTTCCTTAATAGTAAGAAAATTAATCTTAATTTAGATGTGTTTAAGTTACCCTGACTAGTGTTTTATCAGTTTGCATTGACATCAGTGCAGAAATTGCACTTTTATTTTATATGAAGGAGCATTCTCCACGTGCATGTGTTTCTCTTGGTTGTTTTCCATTTCACAATATCCGCAAAAGAGAAGCCTCATTTATGGTGTTGTTGGCTGTAAGTAAGTATGTTATTGTAATAAAAAAAAAAAAATTAAAACATATTTATTGAAAGCAACCTAGTAACTCCACAGTTATAAATGATAGTCATTAATAGTTAAAATATAGATTTAGATTTTAAACTTAGGTCAGATATAAAAGCCTTTTAAAAACAGATTGAAAAAATTTCCCATAGTGACAAATTTCAGATATGTTTTAGGTATTTAAGCAATGAGCAATAACCTCATTGCAACTTGTCAATCTGTTTTTAAGCATATTCTTTTCTAGGTCGAGCATTCGAGACCTCTTGTATATACTTTAGTATACACTTATATGTGTATGTACTTTGTGGGCTCTGGAGATCAGCCCTAGGACTTGTCTGCTTCCGCTTAGGGACTTTTTTTCTGTTCAACTGCCTCTATTTAACTGTCTTGATAGAAAACAACCAGTAGAGGTCAATAAAATACCAGAATTGCTTTCTGCTTGTTCATCTGCCTCTATTTAACTGTCTTGATAGAAAACGACCAGCAGAGGTCAGTAAAATACCAGAATTGCTTTCTGCTGAGGGACTTTCTTTTTTTATTTTTCTGGCAACAGCCTCTATTTAACTTTCTTGATAGAAAACAACCAGCAGAGGTCAGTAAAATACCAGAATCACTTTAGCATTCTGTAGATTCCAGTCCATAGAAATTGTCTTCCACGAGCACCTGTAGACAATAATATTTTTTTCAAATCTTGTATTTTCAGTGATATGACCACCGAAGGCCCTGATTTTATATTAAAAACAGAGCTTTGGACTATACCATTTCCAGCTGAAAGGCAATATTTCTCTCCATGTGTTCCCATTCCTGGCGTGTCACGCAGTTTGGTGCTTACTTTCCCTCCATGTTAAAGAACAGTTGATGTTTCAGCACCCAGGCTTATGTGCTGCATGCATATAAGGTCCCACAGGCGAGACCAATTGCATTGCAAATGCTTGTTTATATACGTTCATCCCTCGAACAGCACCATCAGACAGCAGCATAGAAGGTGGGCAGGTTCTTCTGTTTGTAGTCACAGAGCCTGGAACATGGATGTGTAAAAGATTCTAAACTTCAAGTTAATCTGAATTCTTTGATTGGAAAAAGCATGAACCTCATTTTAATTATTTTCTGTCCTGTCAACTTGCCTATATGTTCAAATGAATATTATTGAGCTTTTAGCATGTCATAAGAGCTCATGATTGCAAAGGAAAATGATCTTTTAGAAAATTTAAACATGTCTTCGGTGTGGCTCAAGAGGGTTATTTGAGATTTATTTGCAGGTTTTAGGGTCAGGCTTGTTGGCTTACTATCCCAAGTGCTGCTCAGATACAGGGCCTGCTTAGGTTCCTCCAGGTAGCAGTACCATGGATTCCTGTTATTAGACCTTGCATCAGTAAGTGGCTTGATCACATTTTTCAGGCCGCCTGCCTTGGAATTATTTATTTGATAACAATACTTTAAGAAGTCAGCTTTGCATGCCAGATCCTGCTGGATGGAACCAAACTTGAGACACACTTGAGCTCTAGAAGAGCACTTGGTTAGGTACAACAGCTTTCTGTAAGCATTCCATTGGGTCTGATCCAGGGTTCAGGCGAGTCTCCCTGGATATCCGTGATGGCCGTAAGTCAGGGCGGGAGGAGTTTGGCTGCTGCTACTTTTAAAAAATGGCCTGCTGACGGCCTATGTAATTTTGTTCGCAGCCTGCATAGACGAAAATAAATAGAAGCGCCTTAATGCTTTATAGACAATAAGTGCAATCTTGGGGATCTCTTTTCTATTAACCAGATGCAGAGATAGTTATAAGAGGCAGTGGATCACAGGATTGCAGTTTCACAGCTCCAGGTTTTCTTGGGTTTACTTGCATAATTTCAAAAGATCATTATTTTTGACTTCTGTTCATTGAGGTCCAACTTATTGGCAAGATTAAATTCGTGTAACTTGTGTAAGGTTCTTTTTAAGCCAATATAGGTTTGGGCAAATAAGACGATATTGTCCGTATATTGCATTATTTGAATCCTGTTGTTCCTTGTTTTAGGCGGAAATTATCCTAGTTTCCTAGTTTTTCTCCAATATCTGCAATACAACAGCTGAAGAGGACAGGGGCCGAAACGCAACCTTGTTTAAGGCCTCGGTTTGTGAAGATTTTTTCAGTGAGACTAACATTTTTTCCTTCTTTTACTTTGACACGTGTGTAGGACAATATTAACATGATTGCTTTCAGTAAGAGCATGGACAACCCCCATCTGATAACTTTGTCCAAAGAATGCGTCTGTCCACTTTATTAAAGGCAGCCGAATAGTCTATGAAACAAGCAAAAAGGGGACTACCTTTATGTGAAATTACTTGTTGTGCCAGATTCGATATTGCCACAATATTATCAGTGGTACTGCATCCCCGTCTAAGCCAGTTTGGAAAAAAAAAAATGTTTTGACTTGCTTCAATCCAGGCTTCAATTTCCTTAAGCAGCAGTCTGGCATATGCTTTTCTTTCAGCTCCCAGGAGAGATATTAACCGGTAGCACTATGGATCTAAGTGGCTACCTTTGTTAAATAGGGGGCAGTGTATTGAGCTGCACCCATAATAACAAACAGAGGCTTGAAGGTACAATTCTATATAAAGCTGAGTTTGCCAGACTGCCCAATATTCTGGGTCAAACTTAAATAAGGAGCACAGTATTCCGTTTGGTCCTGGCGTTCTCCGGAGCGAGATAGTTTCAGCGCAAATTTTGTACTTTGATTGTTAATGAACTGGTGCCAATCTTGCTCATTTGTTCTGGAGCTTGTTCCCCATTCTTTTCTTTTTGGCTGAAGATAATGCTTAAGTGGTTTCCAATGTCTCACTATCGAATACAATTTGGAGGCAGGGTGTTTCCAACCAGGAGGACTTTCTACATTTTCTATTCTAGGATTATAACTGGTGTTCAAGTTGTTTATGAAGTTCCAGAATTTCTTGTGATCCTTGGTTTTGGATAGTTGAAAAATAATTTGCCATTGATGTTTCGAGAACTTACTTTTCTCTTCCCAGAGTGTCTTCCTATATTCCCTCGTCAGCCCATCTAAATTAGCAATGATAAAAGAGTCTTTGCTCTTTTCGATGATGGAAAATTTCAATCTTAGATCTTAGTGCTGGGGGGTACCACCTATTTCTCAGAATTGGTGCCATGGTGGTGATGCTTGATATTTTGACACTTTGAGACAGGCTTTCTTGAAGGGGTTAGACTTCTTTTGACCTAGTTAACAGAGCATTAGGTTGAGTCACAGTATGTAACAAGGTACGTAATTTCTGACTTTCCTATCCATTTTGCTAGTCTTTCAGCTTATCTAAAGTGGGAGTGTTGCATGTTATTCTCCTTGGATGTGTCAGGTTATCAATTGTCCCTATTAATGAGATTCTCCCAACCCAAGGAGGTTCGAGGATAAATGTTATGGTATCAGGAAATTGATCACTATCAAGTCTTTCCAGGATTGAAAAATCTGAGCTCAATGACTGAAGTGAACATAAAATGTAAGTACAGTCTATGATAGCCCATCTCCTGTGTGAAAGATGGGTGATCTTTCCTGCTGTGCGGAATCTGCTATACTGGATCAGAGGAGTTAGCTCAATACAGCAAAATAAATCATCTATTAGCTTCCCTAATGGGTCTTGTCTCATTTACAGAGGCCTTGTTGGTTCCTGATATGTCGTTTGTTGTGAAATGTATCGGGTATCGCCTATTAGGATTAAGTTAAAGTCCCCTGTTATAATCAAGTTGGGCCCTGGAAGAAGAAATGTAATTTCTCCAGAATAAATTCCTTCACAATCACCATCAAAGGTTGACCAATGGGTTTTGTTATGAATATTTAAGTAAATATTAATGAGGAAAATTCTCTGAGGTGGCTCTCTCATGCTTAAGTTATCAAGGGTAACTGCGTAAATAAAATTGCTAACAGTTTATATAGGAGTTGCTGTGACTTTCAAGGTAGGGCTCATGAAGATGGCCAATCCACTCGGCGGTCAGCCTGATGTGCTGCTTAAGGTGGTGGGCTTCGTAAATTCCTGATAATGATTTAAGTGAACCAGCTCTTTACTCCACGTTTCTTGGATGCAGATTACATCCCATGTAGTCAAAAATGCTCGACTGTGTGGATCAGCAGCTATAGCAGACCAGCTATATTTCAGGATAGAAATGTTACCTCCTGTAAGGATGGTGTGGATCTCTTCAATGCAGGGATACAATGTTTGTTAGGATCTTCAATTGTTGTTTGAGGTCAGGGCTGAAAATAGCCAGCTCCAATCAGAGGGAGTATCAGAGGAAAATGTGCTCTGGGTGTGACAGGAGCAGCCTGTGTCTTTCCTTAATGTAATCTGCAAAGCCCCATTAGTGATATAGGAGGGGTTTGTGGATCCTACACAACCTTTTAATGTTGAATGTTGAGAAGAATTGGAGAGCTTTGATGCTTTCATTATTAAATATGTTAAAACCCAGTTCTCAAAATCGGTTTTGGAATTAGATACCTTTTTGGCATTTGCAGATGATCTCCATAGAACTTGCTTAACGTCTGAATCAGAACATGAAGGATGAGTAAGGAAATGAATAATAATGATGTCATCGATGGTTAGTATCCTTAAGGACAGGGTATGTGCTAGTATGGAAATTATATTGATTTTATTTAAAATATTGTGACTGCCTCTTGATTTGTACTCTGGACGGAAGATTAACGAGGAAACATCCGATGTGAGATGGCCACCAGTATCTACGTTGAGGTTGAAATCTAACATTTGTTGCAGTTGTCTACTCTCTGCTTGCGAGAAGATTGTGTTTGCTCTGTGAGTGAAACTTTGAAGTACAATGTTATTAAGTAGCACCGTTGAAGGTGAAGGTGCGTTCATATTAGGAGCTGCTCAGAGGTACAAAGACCAGTACAATCACATGTGCACGATCACCAACATTGGAGGGAGGGCACGAGCACGGCACACTGTCTTTGTAACATTCAAGTTCCTTTGCTCAAGTCTTTTCTAAGGACCCTTCATTAGCTGAACAGTCTATTGTATTTTTATATTATATAAAAGTCATGTTGTCTCTGTCATTTCCTATACCCAGCTCTTTATTAATATGTTTCAAAACTGGGGCCATATTTATCAAGCAACATTGTGCAAAAGCAACGCAACCCCTAAGATGCAATTTATCAAGTCACGCAAGGCCCCCTTGCGAGGCCATTAGAGGCTTGATAAATCCAGAGTAACGCAACACAGCGCAAATCGCTGCGTTGAGTTACTCTGCCCCAGGAAGTGTTCCCACGCAACACTCATGGATGTTGACGCATTCCCAGATTTACCACTCCTGGTAGACCAGGGAATGCGCCAAAATGCTACACCTTCCCAGGGTAGGCGTAACGAGGAGAAATAGCTTTACTTCTCCTAGTTTTTTTGTGCAGCACACATAGAAAGAGGAAAATGCCTCAGGGGGTGTCCCTTCCTGCATAAAAACAATCCTGCTTGCAACGCAGGCCCTCTTGCACCATGGCGCAAGAGTGCCTGCGTTGGGCTAGGAAACACATTGTGCGACAACGCTGGTAAAAGGCAGAAACACAGTATTGTGATAAATATGGCGCATTCTTGCCCTTTTCCTGTCACGCAGCGCAGCAAGGTGACTTGCTGCGTTGCATCACATCTACATAAACATGGCCCTAGTTATTTAGTAGATGTATCTTATTTGATGTATCATGTTTATTTGAATAATGATTGGTTTATGTGAATGTATCTTTGTTAATCCAACCCAATTATGCCATGTCAGACAATACTGAGTGTGTGGTTTTTCTGTCTAAACCCCTATAGAAGACAATGTTTTTGGGATATGTGCCAGTCTTTTTGGCACACTCTTTGAAGGCAGACTTTATGATTATCCTCTTGCTTAACTATACTTTGGTTCTGGCTGAAACATGCTTTGAAGGTTGACCTTATGTTAATTCTCTTTCATTATTTGATTTTGATTTATTATGATTGCTGATTCCCCATGATTTAACTAACAACTTTTCGCCTTCTGTAATCATCTTAATTTTGAATAAACCCAATGGTTTTGACTTGAATCCTGTCTTGTGGAGGTTACATTTATTGGCAATGGACTTAATCTTTTGAACACTCAGACAGTCTCAATGTTCACACCCCTACTATTTACTACTTTGTGAGGTGTGCATTGTTTTGCGATGTTGTGATGTGAATTGGTGATTTAGTTCCTGCTTTTAACGTTATGTCAATGCTGTTGTGTTATTGCATGACTCGAAAGTATAAATTGCACTCTATTGAATTGTACTGCTTTGCACAAATTGTAGAAGCTTTATAACCTGCAAAGCTGCACACATCATTTTGATGAAGAGACATTGTGATTTTATTTGTTTTTTATGTAAAGGTTTAGGTTTTTAGATTTATGTGTAACAGTTATGGATTTATGGAGAATTAAGAACTTGAGTTAAATATAAAGTTGTCTGCTGAATAAAGTTGTGTTGCCAGGTAATACATAAAAGTTTATGAGATACTTAATAGTCTAGATGTGAACGAGAACTAATTCTGGGCAGCTGTGTTTATTCTGTGCATGAGAAGAGATACACTGAGTCTCAGGTTAGGGTACTGCTGGTCGAAAACCTATCTTGATGTGATTGATAGTGCCAGTAGTTACTATTACTTTTTGTGGTGAGTTTGATTTCCTTCACAAGACCCAGTAGGCAGGCAAAGGTTTATGTGTATTCATATCTTAACACTGCATATTGGGATATGTATTTTGTTTTGAAGTTGTATTATGATTGGCTGTTTTAGTATTATGCATATTGTGAAGCTTGGTTGAAATTACAATGGGTGTGGTCCTCGATAAGTCAAGGATTAGATCAGATAGAGAAGAGGCTGTGCCTTCAGTTGGTTCATCCACCCATAAAAATGCTAGTGGACCAAGTCATGCATACATGTTTTTGGCTTAAAGAATAGCATAAAATTACCGCAAATTATAACAAGCATTTGCAATGCAATCGGTCTCTCATTTCCGCGAGTTTGAGCAATTGGCATTGTAAATGACAATGCCTTTTATTTATGTTTTGGTTTTTAAAACATAGATAAAAGGCATTGTCATTTACAATGCTAATAGCTCAAACTCTCGCAAATGCGAGACCTATTGCATTGCAAATGCAGTTTTCTAAAAGCGCCCCAAGCCGTGCTTTCACTTTAATGGCGGCCAATGGGTGACCGGTGTGTGGCCAGCCATTATACCCTTCTATCTTTGCCAAAATAGCAAAATCCTAGTAGGCATACACTTCTCTTGTATATATGTAATCATACAATTACACCTGTTGTAGTTTCATTAAGCGGCCAATGAGCCATGCCCTGTCCTGAAATGACTTCACTCGAAAAAATAAATTTCTATCAAAGTCACAATGTGAGCAACACTAAAAACAGATGTACATGCAAAGAAAGAGAAATGTTATTCTAGTAAAAGATCTAAAGAATTCAGATACAACACTCTCAAATTGCTTTATTTTGAATAATGGGCAAGTGTAGGAGTGGATATGTGCCTCTTAGGACCTCATTACAAGTGCCCTGGTGTCCAATGCCATAATCAGTCCACATTTAAAATCCAGCATTGAGGTTTTTTTTATTTTAAACATGCAAGAAGAATTATCGCCTATTACAAGTTTTGTCTGCAACATGCTGCACAACATGCAGATTTTGGTACTTACTGCACCGACGTCTACATGTCTCAGAATGTTCTGGGTATATTTCCCTGGTACTTTCAGCAGGCTTGACCTGAAGAAGTGTATTCGGGGATGCAGAGGTTTTCGCACCCATAATTTACCAGGTACGATAAAATATATACATTTTGCTCAGTGCAGAAGTTACCCTATATAGCAGAATTAAACAAGGCACTTGTAACGAGGCTATAAGGCCCTCATTAGGAGTGACCCGGTTAACTGTAATGTGTGCAGTAACTTCTGTTACATCACATATGGTAATTACAAGTTTCTGGAGAAATATCAAGAGGTCAAACCAGCCGTTATTTATGAGGAGAAAAATGTCCAGTAATGTACAAGACCATGCAGAGTTTGGTGCAGTAAGAACCAAAAACTAGTAATTGGGTGATATTTGTTGCTCAGCGGAGTCGGATCTTATCAAGCACAATAAATATTCCACCAATTACCGAGCCACTCCTAATGAGGGCCTGAATGCTTCTTGATGACTGGTGTTACCTCATAAGTGCTTAGCCAGAGCCACTCCTAATGAGGGCCTGAATGCTTCTTGATGACTGGTGTTACCTCATAAGTGCTTAGCCAGACCCACTCTTAATGAGGGCCTGAATGCTCCTTGATGACTGGTGTTACCTCATAAGTGCTTAGCCAGAGCCACTCCTAATGAGTGCCTGAATGCTTCTTCATGACTGGTGTTACCTCATAAGTGCTTAGCCAGAGCCACTCCTAATGAGGGCCTGAATGCTCCTTGATGACTGGTGTTACCTCATAAGTGCTTAGCCAGAGCCACTCCTAATGAGGGCCTGAATGCTCCTTGATGACTGGTGTTACCTCATAAGTGCTTAGCCAGAGCCACTCCTAATGAGGGCCTGAATGCTCCTTGATGACTGGTGTTACCTCATAAGTGCTTAGCCAGAGCCACTCCTAATGAGAGCCTGAATGCTCCTTGATGACTGGTGTTACCTCATAAGTGCTTAGCCAGAGCCACTCCTAATGAGGGCCTGAATGCTTCTTCATGACTGGTGTTACCTCATAAGTGCTTAGCCAGAGCCACTCCTAATGAGGGCCTGCCACTCCTAATGAGGTTCTGAATGCTCCTTGATGACTGGTGTTACCTCATAAGTGCTTAGCCAGAGCCACTCCTAAAGAGGGCCTGAATGCTCCTTGATGACTGGTGTTACCTCATAAGTGCTTAGCCAGAGCCACTCCTAATGAGAGCCTGAATGCTCCTTGATGACTGGTGTTACCTCATAAGTGCTTAGCCAGAGCCACTCCTAATGAGGGCCTGAATGCTTCTTCATGACTGGTGTTACCTCATAAGTGCTTAGCCAGAGCCACTCCTAATGAGGGCCTGCCACTCCTAATGAGGTTCTGAATGCTCCTTGATGACTGGTGTTACCTCATAAGTGCTTAGCCAGAGCCACTCCTAAAGAGGGCCTGAATGCTCCTTGATGACTGTTGTTACCTCATAAGTGCTTAGCCAGAGCCACTCCTAATGAGAGCCTGAATGCTCCTTGATGACTGGTGTTACCTCATAAGTGCTTAGCCAGAGCCACTCCTAAAGAGGGCCTGAATGCTCCTTGATGACTGGTGTTACCTCATAAGTGCTTAGCCAGAGCCACTCCTAATGAGAGCCTGAATGCTCCTTGATGACTGGTGTTACCTCATAAGTGCTTAGCCAGAGCCACTCCTAAAGAGGGCCTGAATGCTCCTTGATGACTGGTGTTACCTCATAAGTGCTTAGCCAGAGCCACTCCTAATGAGAGCCTGAATGCTCCTTGATGACTGGTGTTACCTCATAAGTGCTTAGCCAGAGCCACTCCTAATGAGAGCCTGAATGCTCCTTGATGACTGATGTTCTCGTGCAAGAGCCGGTTAAGTTAGAGTGGTGTTATTAATAGCAGAAAATGGATTGAGACCTTGGTTCAGTACTCTTGGATATTTTTGTTTCACATCCTTTTTGGTTCAGATATTGCATACATACATGAAATGAGAAGCTTTGTAACATAAAAGCACAAGCAGGAAACTGACACCACAATACCTAACGTACAGATATGAAACAACGTTAAAGAGCTGTCAAAGTATTTTTTATATTTATGGACGCTTTACTGATGCACTGCCTACAAATAATTAAACACCGCTCTTCGAGATTCTTAATAATTAATGTTTAGGCTATTTCTTCGTCCACTGGAATAATTGAGATTGTACAGGTACTGAAAACAGCATATCATGTCACCATTTTATTGCCCTTTTGATACTAAATGCTCACCAGAGGCGTGCCTCTGAAGAAACACAGAATCTACGCACATGTACTTTGCATTTCAATTCGGTCTAACCTAGTGTAGGTGCATCCTGTGGTCGCATATGTTCTTGTATTGTGGCCAACAGTGAAAGAGGTAGGGGTCACACTAAGCGAGAGTGTGGAGCAGGAGGCATTTGTTGCCTAAAAGAGGGACCATTAGTTGATGGTGACACTGGTTCAGGGTACACTATTAGGTGCAAGGGAAAGGGCTTGACGTACAATTGTGCAGTGGGGGAAAAGGGAAATATAAGATGGAACGGAGCCAGCAGCGTGGTCCATGTGACAGTGAATTCTACTACTGATTACAGGGGCACGGACGAGTTGAAGGGGTTATTTGGATGTCCAGTTGATACTGTAGGGTCAGATTGTATTGGACTCTGAAGGGAGTAGACATTAGAAGAGATCGTGAGTGCTTTGGTGAGAACATGGGTCACGAAGTACAAAAAAACAACATACAATGGGATTATGAAGGGCAAAAAGCTGCACTAATGGGAACTGGCAGCAATCGGAGGACTCTGATAGGGGCACAGGAGTCACTATGTGGTTCTACTCGCTCTGCTGTGTGTAGGACAGAGGCTGACTGTAAGCGAGTGGGCATTCAGTGATCAGAACAGGGAACATGAAAGGCTCCATTGGGAAGGTGTGAGGCATCGCTCCCCCCACCGGATGACTGCGAAGTTCCAGATGCTCTGATCATGGACCCTGGTGTCTAGTGAATAAGGGTACAGGGCACTATGGGACTCATGCCCAGTAAAAGTGGGGCTCTGGTAAACTCTACTGGTCGTGGGGTGGAAGAGGGTAGTGATATGATCCTTGCCATGCTCTGGGGACAATAGAATTTTGTGAAGTAAGTGAGAGACCTGGCCCTCCCTCATATAAAAAGCGAATGCAAAAACCGCTGTATGCAGTTTTCTTTGGAAGTGACCCCATTCTACAACTGCTGAGAGGAGCTGTTGCAGACAAGGTAAATAAAGATCAGCCCGCCTGTGAGAACTACCGCCTTTGCTCAGTCAACCTCTATTAGTGACAGCCCGGACCCCTCCTCTCCGTTGCCTCCATCGCCGGGAGCGATAACTGGGCCCCGACCGCTACTCACCTGAAGCCCGGACCCTTCAGTGCGCTGCAGCTCACCTGGCCCGACGACGTCCTGCTCGGATTCCCCCAGTGTTGAGGGTATCTCCTCCTTACCCAGCCAAGACCCCGGCAGCAGAGCTCTAGGGTTGGTGGGTCTAAACCTAGGGGGCGCTGCGGGCTTTGCCACTGATTAACGCGATGCCAGTCTCAACCCGCGAGCCGACTTCTGACTGCGCATGCTTCTGCACAGACACTCTACCATCCTGTGTCAGCTCTCTACTCCTCCTCAGGGCTGCCTGACCGATGTAAACAAGCATTTGCAATGCAATAGGACTCGCATTTACGCCAGACCTATTGCATTGCATCACGGACAACGGGAGGGGGGAGCACGGACAGCGGGAGTGCGGGCGGGGTCAGGGGGGAGAAGGGGGCGAGAAGGCACAGACAAAGTAGTGCTCACAGTCTAAATAACACGTACCGTACCGTGTAACACTCGAAGTAAAGGGGCCAGTAGCCATGGGAGGGTACAAATGACGACATGGCCATAATAAGGAGGGACTAACAAGCCTCATAATCAATCAGAAGGCAGCATTTACGAAAGACAATGACACGAGCCAATTAAAAACATGGGCGGAGAGTGGGCGGAGCTTCCACTGCATACTCCATTACTGCATGCCTCGCAGAGCGAGCAGCACATGCGCGCTGCCGCTATAGGCTCGACCTAAAAAGGAACATTTTCTGTGAATTGTATTTTTGAAGGAAAAAAGATTGAGAATTTGAGGCATACCATGTTCAAGAGGAAATTTTAGCCAAGACCTGCTCAGTTATAAGCACTGAATGAGTGGGATTATGTGGCAAATGAAAAAGCACATAAGAAAATGGAGAATGGTCATATCGGAAAAGCTATTAACCATTGGTTGGATGAGACATTGCATTTACAAAAAAAAGCATGGAAAAAGATTGGGCTGAGGTGATTGCTGGTGATTTAAACAAAAAGAAAACAGAAAATGAGAAAAATAAAATAAATAATTAGAAAAAGAGACATACTGCCTAGAGGGCTGTCGGATCATTCCCCGGTAGCATTGTGGCTTCAATGTAGGTCCACAGCGTCCCCCTTTCTGATGGTGATTGTCACCTTGGCACTTGAGAAACCCGTTATATGAGGCACACCTGCATTGCGCTGTAGTGGAGTACTTTTCCCTCAACCTACATTTTTGCGCCACTGAGTGCAAGCGTAGATCCCAGGAATTGTCTCAGCTGGAGGCACAGATGTTCGATCTTGAGGAGCATAGCCGCGGTGAGGGTGGTGGACCGGCACGGAGACAGTTGATCCTGGCTCAAAAAAATTATCAGTGGGTGCTGTTGGTGGAAGCTAAGTGTATATGGCGGGCCTCCCAAAGTCATATATACCAGTGGGGCAACAAATCCAGTAAAATGCTACACAGGCCAAGCGCACCATGCGATTGCCCCGGTCCCATCCCGTTGCGATGGACGAGGTGGTCTGCTGTCTAGCTCTGACAAAGTGGCTCGAAGTTTTGCAGGGTATTATGAGGTTCTATATGCTGAGAGAGAGGTCATGACAGCAGATCACTTCACAGAATGGACTAGTGGGGGTGCCTGACGTGAGAGACGCCATTATGGAGAGGTACCTTCCTCCCACAGGTGGCGGGGTTGCAGGGCTTTCAGGAGTGGGATCATATAGGAATCTCCACCTTGGGCGACATCATGCGGGGCCTTATTCTTAAATCATTCCAAGAGCTTCAGTCTGAATTCATGATCCACAGTTGCCAATT
Organism: Calotriton arnoldi; assembly: GCA_963921515.1. NCBI lineage: Eukaryota > Metazoa > Chordata > Amphibia > Caudata > Salamandridae > Calotriton > Calotriton arnoldi. The sequence goes on from CAWUFW010000721.1 coordinate 412,839, forward strand.
TTATAAATATTTGCAACTACGTCATGCTGTCTCCCTGTCCCTTCGCGCTCTCACAGTCAATCAATCAATCAATCAATCAGGGAATTGTAAGCGCGCTACTCACCCGTGAGGGTCTCAAGGCGCGGGGGGGATCAGCAGTGCCGTTCAGCCGAAGAGCCAGGTCTTGAAGGTCTTCCTGAAGGTGTTCAGGGAGGGGGCGCCGAGGGCGGTGGGCCACCAGGTTCTGTCCCATGCTGATGGGGTGGTCCCGAGGACTAGGACTTCTGTCTTCTCAGTGTTGAGCTTTAGGCAGCTGTTGGTCATCCAGGCTGCGACATCCTGCAGTCCTTCCAGACTTCAACCCGCTGGAGGATAAGCTCCTGTTGGATGACTTAATCAGTCACAAGACCTCTCAGGTCTATTAGACTCTAGTTACTAACAGCTCCACTACGCTATCTGCCCTCCATAGTGCTTGGTAAACAGATTTAGATGACATTAATGACAATGATTGGGCGGAAGCTCTGGAGTCCCCCCACAGTGCATCGATATCTTCCCGTTTGAGGTTAATTCAATTCAAATATCTCCACAGAGCGTATTTTCCAAGAAGCCATCTGTGGTTCATGGGCCTTACATGCTCTTCTTCATGTTTGCTATGTGTGGCTGCGGAAGGTACATTCTTACACACGGTGTGGGACTGTAGTGTTCTGACCCATGTTTGCTCCAAAACTGCTCCTTCTTCACAGCACTGGAGGCATAGGCGGAAACCGCTACAAGCGCCACCTGTTATTCCTTGGCCTCACATTGGCAAAAAGATGGAAGCCAACCCCATTATCTGATGTGAGAGAACAAAGGATTCCGTCTTGGTCTCGAGATGGACACCCCGCGAGGGATGTCAGACCACTGCGTGCTGGAGTGTCTGCGTGCAGGAACCTCAGCGTCTCGTGTCAGCGTGTCAGCATGGAAGTCTTTTCTCCTCTGCCAGCCCCAGCAAACATATAGGGGTCGATTCCGATGTCAGCCGGAAGCGCACCTAACAGTATTCGTCCGGAAAAAATACCAGCCGAATGCGTGTTTTCCGACCGACTCGAACACTCTACCGAACGAACAAGTACGATGCGCATAATAGCCCAGATTCCGAGCGAGCCGTACTTACCCATTCCAGCTCCTGTACCCCGCCCGAGCCGGATCCGTAAACGCCGAATCGAGTCGCACGGAACCAAATACACAGCACCTTCCGGCCGGACTAGTACGATGCGTCTTCCATACGCGCCGAACTCGTCGCTACGTCCGGCACGTTTGAGCATCCGGGCGAGCCGTACATAAGCTCCGTTTCGCGCCACAAGACGATCCACGGCTACGAGACGAACAAGCCTGCTACGAGTACGACTCGAAGACACGAGAAACCCGAACGAGATGATCCAAGCATGAATCCCATTGCGCAGGTCCTACCTATACTCTACATCTATTACCGGGACCGGCACGGACGCGTACGGCGCAGACGGTAAGTCAAACACCAACAATACAAACAAACCACACGTACACGAAACATGTCACACACACATAGGGATGCACAAATAACGTACACTAGCAACAGCAGAACCATAGGGGTGGGATGGCCAACACCAATGCCATATACACCCATAGGGGGCTGGATGCCTGCCACTACTACCACCCCTACCCAGGGGTGCCTGGATGCCTGCCACTACTACCACCCCTACCCAGGGGGCCTGGATGCCTGTCACTACTACCATCCCCACTCATGGGGGGCTGGATGCCTACCACTACTACCATCCCCACTCATGGGGGCTGGATGCCTACCACTACTACCATACCCACCCTTAGGGGGATGGATGCCTGCCACTACTACCACCCCTACCCAGGGGGGCCTGGATGCCTGTCACTACTACCATCCCCACTCATGGGGAGTTGGATGCCTACCACTACTACCATCCCCACTCATGGGGGGCTGGATGCCTACCACTGCTACCATACCCACTCATTGGGGGCTGGATGCCTACCACTACTACCATACCCACTCATGGGGGGCTGGATGCCTACCACTACTACCATCCCCACTCATGGGGGGCTGGATGCCTACCACTACTACCATCCCCACTCATGGGGGGCTGGATGCCTACCACTACTACCATACCCACCCTTAGGGGGATGGATGCCTACCACTACTACCATCCCCACTCATGGGGGCTGGATGCCTACCACTACTACCATACCCACCCTTAGGGGATGGATGCCTGCCACTACTACCACCCCTACCCAGGGGGCCTGGATGCCTGTCACTACCACCACCCCTACTCAGGGGGCCTGGATGCCTGTCACTACCACCACCCCTACTCAGGGGGGCTGGATGCCTGTCACTACCACCACCCCTACCCAGGGGGCCTGGATGCCTGTCACTACCACCACCCCTACTCAGGGGGCTGGATGCCTGCCACTACCACCACCCCTATCCAGGGGGCTGGATGCCTGTCACTACTACCATCCCCACCCTTAGGGGGATGGATGCCTGCCACCACTACCATACCCACCCTAAGGGGGATGGATGCCTGCCCCTACTACCATCCCCACTCATGGGGGGCTGGATGCCTACCACTACTACCATACCCACTCATGGGGGGCTGGATGCCTACCACTACTACCATCCCCACTCATGGGGGACTGGATGCCTACCACTACTACCATACCCACCCTTAGGGGGATGGATGCCTGCCACTACTACCACCCCTACCCAGGGGGCCTGGATGCCTGTCACTACCACCTCCCCTACTCAGGGGGGCCTGGATGCCTGTCACTACCACCACCCCTACTCATGGGGGGCTGGATGCCTGTCATTACCACCACCCCTACCCAGGGGGCCTGGATGCCTGTCACTACCACCACCCCTACTCAGGGGGCTGGATGCCTGCCACTACCCCCACCCCTATCCCGGGGGGGGGGCTGGATGCCTGTCACTACTACCATCCCCACCCTTAGGGGGATGGATGCCTGCCACCACTACCATACCCACCCTAAGGGGGATGGATGCCTGCCACTACTACCATCCCCACTCATGGGGGACTGGATGCCTACCACTACTACCATACCCACCCTTAGGGGGATGGATGCCTGCCACTACTACCACCCCTACCCAGGGGGCCTGGATGCCTGTCACTACCACCACCCCTACTCAGGGGGGGGGCCTGGATGCCTGTCACTACCACCACCCCTATTCATGGGGGGCTGGATGCCTGTCACTACCACCACCCCTACCCAGGGGGGCCTGGATGCCTGTCACTACCACCACCCCTACTCAGGGGGGCTGGATGCCTGCCACTACCACCACCCCTATCCAGGGGGCTGGATGCCTGTCACTACTACCATCCCCACCCTTAGGGGGATGGATGCCTGCCACCACTACCATACCCACCCTAAGGGGGATGGATGCCTGCCACTACTACCATCCCCACTCATGGGAGGCTGGATGCCTACCACTACTACCATCCCCACTCATGGGGGGCTGCATGCCTACCACTACTACCATCCCCACTCATGGGGGGCTGGATGCCTACCACTACCACCACCCCTACTCAGGGGGCTGGATGCCTGTCACTACCACCACCCCTACTCAGGGGGCTGGATGCCTGTCACTACCACCACCCCTACTCAGGGGGCCTGGATGCCTGTCACTACTACCATCCCCACCCTTAGGGGGATGGATGCCTACCACTACTACCATCACCACTCATGGGGGCTGGATGCCTGTCACTACAACCACCCCTACTCATAGGACGGGTAATGCATGACACAACTAGCATACTCCCACATAAGGACTGTCAGTAAATTACATCCCAGCCTACAACACCATGACAAGCGTGTGTGGTCTGTGTCAAATGCATACAACACTGAACATGACATTGAACATACAATGTGACCCCTAACACGTGTCACACATAATTGTGTGTGTGGCCTACACAATGCAAGCAGACCATGACCACTGTGGCAATGTGGCCCAAAGCCCCATCACCACAGTGCCCAAAGGTAAGTGTGTGCTCCATAGCTGAAGCACATTTTGAACAGTGTGGCAATGGGGCCCAAAGCCCCATCACCACAGTGCCCAAAAGGTAAGTGTGTGCTCCATAGCTGAAGCACATTTTGAACAGTGGGCAATGGGGCCCAAAGCCCCATCACCACAGTGCCCAAAAGGTAAATGTGTGCTCCATAGCTGAAGCACATTCTGAACAGTGTGGCAATGGGGCCCAAAGCCCCATCACCACAGTGCCCAAAAGGTAAGTGTGTGCTCCATAGCTGAAGCACATTTTGAACAGTGTGGCAATGGGGCCCAAAGCCCCATCACCACAGTGCCTAAAAGGTAAGTGTGTGCTCCATAGCTGAAACACATTTTGAACAGTGTGGCAATGGGGCCCAAAGCCCCATCACCACAGTGCCCAAAAGGTAAGTGTGTGCTCCATAGCTGAAGCACATATTGAACAGTGTGGCAATGGGGCCCAAAGCCCCATCACCACAGTGCCCAAAAGGGAAGTGTAGTCCTGGTGAAAGCTGCAAAAACATAACTGCAGGGATTATTCCTGGCCACACAACACCAAACACTACAGTGGCATTGTAGTGCTTGTGTCCCATAGCAACATAGATTGTGTGAGGCAAACAGTGCAGTGCCAATGACACATCGTTCTGGCCATGTGCACACAAACATCAGCCATGGGGGCCCACATTGTCTACATTCACAAATAACACAATGACAGAAGTGAGCATCATAATGCAGACCCACATATCAGCACCAATGGACACACAAATGTAGATATCCTGTGGAGACTGTAGATGTCAGGTGAACAAATACCATACCATGGAAGCAATGGGACATACTAACCATGTTCAATGTGCTGACTGATGACCTAGCAGTCCCAGGGCCAGCAGGGGAAAGCCAACAAACAACATACAGCCAATGGCAAACTAAAGATATGCCAATGCAGTGGTGCAAAAGCAAAAACACAAACAGGCAGACTCACACTGCATATCATACACAACAGGTGAGGGGGGTTGTGTGCCAGTGTCCCCAGGCAAACGCACAACCCATGAGGAGGCCAGATTCACTGATACACAGATGTCAACACAGTCACAAACAAAAGTAACTCATGGATTGGATTCCCTATGTGGGCAAACAGGCATTGTGAGATGAGAGGGAGCCCAAATTACACATGTCACACAAGCTTGTAGGAACAGCAACACACACAGCAAGAGACCGAACCACCACAGCACTCCCCCAGGGACCCCACATTGTGGTGACACTAGCCTGCATGACAATCACACTGTGATGACAAAGGTAGATGTCATCCACACTGTGAACCACAGCCATGTGTCCTGAGCAACAAACTACCATCACACCTATACAAGCACAAAGCACTCAGCACGGCCTGCCAGCCAAGGAAAATATGGAGGTAGTGCCCCAGCCGTGCAACAACTCACATTTGCACACACTCAACCTCACACACCTTGAACTCCACCAATGTGCAGCGTTGAAGCTCACATGGACTGCTGACATTGCACATGCACCCATGACAATCCCTGGGGTGATGGGGGGAAATAAGGTGCAGAAACCCATCACACATGGCCAGTCAACAATATTTGTGAATGTCTGACACACTGCACAGTATGCTGTACATGGGCATGACGTGAAATCCACCCCAAACAATGGGATCCTGGCCATAGTCACACACCAATGAAGAAGCCAAGCTGACCCACAAAGGACACACATAGACAACTTCCAACATTGCACCTCTGACCCTGAGGAGTGGCAGCAGTCACACACACAACGTGTCACAATCACTGAAAGCATACACAAACAGAAAATCACATTACTCGTGTAACCAACAAATGCCAAGAGGAATCCTGACTGTCCCATCTGCGTTTGCCCACATACCCAGCCCTGACAACAAAGACAACTAGGGATGACAACCTCATGAACATTAGTTTGCCATGCACCCACATCCCGGAGTAACCAGGTCCAAGATGCTGGATGAACACAGAACAACTCAGCAAGCATCACAAACAGGAACATCCGTAGGGACACAGCCTGTGTAGGAAAAGGAGAAGGGAACACGCACAGACATGCCTACACAACACACAACATGGGCACAGCCTATATCACGGAATCACGCACTGCCATGACGGCACTCCACTCCTGTGGAAGGTCAGCTGTGCCAAACCTTGTCTGTGCATGACTCAAACATGTCAGCAGAACACTCGGTCAGTGAGTCAACAACTACAACACACTAAAGGCTCTGCTCATATCAGCCTGGGTACGGGAGTGTCACGTCAGTCATCTGCATACACCCAAGACACGTGTCAAGCAACTTGCACTGTGTACACAGATGAGTCCTCCAAATTTGATGTCCTAAACTGCATGTCCATTGCAGACGGGCACACAGTCAGGGTACTAGGAACATTGGACAGTGGTAAGCCCACCAGATGTGCATCAGTGTAGGACAAAGATGATAATCTACAAATGCTAAACGTACATCCCTGTGTCAAATGCTGAACATAACACCCTCAGACTGCAGCAAAGGATGCTATAGATCCAGACTAGATTAGGACACATATCCCATGGACCACATGGAGCCCATCACAGCAAAACTTTATTTACCTGATCTGAACACTATTACAACAGCAAATGCATGATTCTACACATCTACATCATGTACCTCCAAAGATTAACCACAAGTAAACAAAAATAGGCTTTATTCAGCAAGTGTGCAACTCAAATCAAAAGTCCAAAATAAACTAAGGCCAATGGCCAGTCCAAATATACAGTCCCAACAGGGTGATGTGTGACAACTTGTCAACTATTGCTTGCCTGCACAGGTACGGACAGGGGACATCCCCCTTGGAGGGGCATACGAGGGGCAGGCCAGGCACCGCAGGGACAGGATCAGGGGATGCCAGAAGGAGGCAGTGAAGGGGAGGTGGGTGCAGGAGTGTCACCGGCAACTGCAGTGGAGGTGTCTGACTCAGGGGGCTGGCACCACCGCAGGGCTCAAGTCAGATGGAGTTGGTGCTGCAACCACTGCAGTGGGCTGGTCAGATGGAGTGGACTGGGTCCCCAATGCAGTGCCCGAGTCAGACGGGGTGGTTGTGGACTCCACCGCAGTGCATGACTCCAAGGTAGTGGAAGGGGGGCAGAAGAGCTGGGCAGGACAGAGGGGGGGACACGGTCTCCACACCAGTGGCACAAACAGGCAGAGCGTCTGGTTTTGGGGTGGAAGAGCATGTGGCAGGGGGAGGGCCTAAGCAGTTTGGGGATGCGGTATCGGTGTGTGGGGGAACCTGGGGCAGGGTGTGGCGGTGGAACCTGTGGAGTGGTGGCCTGGGGGATGGAGGTGAGAGACTGGGTGGTTGACTTGCAGGGCTGTGGCAGGGTCTTGCTCTTCCGGGACCGGGGGACTTGCGGGTGGGGGCTCACTCTGCCTGCGTCTGGGGGAGGGTGTCCGGGGGCAAGGGGCACTCCCCTCTGTGTGGGTGGACTTCCTCTTCCCCCGGTATGCTGGATCAGCAGGATTGGAGGGGAAGAGGCTGAGGTCACACAGGAAGATCTGCTGTGTAGGTGTGTGAGCAGGCGAGGCAAGGGAAGGGGTCTTGGAGGGAGAGGATTTGGAGGACTGCGGAGTTAATGTGAATGCCTGTGTGTGTGTGTGTGTGTTCCCCGTCCCCTGTGTCTGTGGTATCAGTCCCCTGAGGATGCGTGTGTGCACGTCTTGCCTTTCTCTTGGGTGTGTCTGTGCTGCTCGTGTCTGTGTGTTTGGGTGACTGTGCAGGTGTGCATGTGCTTTGGACAGGTAGGGGTGCAGGAAGTGTTGATGGGGCAGATGTGGGAGGGGTGAGGGACTGTTGGAGGAGGGACACTGCTGCCGTCAGGGAGGAGTCCATGGACCTATTGCTCCTCTGTAGGGCAGACATACCCATCGAGATGCCCTCCATGAACGACACCAGCTGTGTCAACAGAGTGGTGTGTGCATGGAGGACACTCAGCATTGCTGTCTGCCCTACATGGAGCTGCCGAAGGAGGTACACAGACTCCTCACTCAGGGCAGCAGGGGACACAGGGGCAGGGGCTGCGGTGCCTGGCACGAAGGAGACACGCTCCCGAGTACGGGAGCCTCCACGGACCTCAGGAATGGGAGCCAATGGGAGGGCGGTGGTGGTGGTGGTGGTGGCGGGGCCAGGCAGACTAGCTGGCCTTTGGTGGCTGCTGAGACCCGCCTCCACAAGGGAGTCATCCTCTGAGCTGCTGTGGTCCTCAGCTGAGGTGGATGGTGCTGAGGACTCCTCGGTGTGGCTCCCCTCGCCCTCCGTGCCACTGGGTCCCTCTGACCACCCGTCCGATGCTGACCCACTCTGGCTCCGCTGCTCCTCCTGGTCCGTGGAGCTGTCCCCTCCTGTGGCCGTGGATGTATCTGCAAACAATTAGGGAAACAGACAAACATCAGTCACCTGCACTGACCGCACACACCACAGTAAGTACAGCACATTACAGAGCAAGCCCTGGCATCCTTAGTTGAACATTGCCTAAAGTCCTCACACAGATTCGGGGAAGCCAATTGTCAGTCTGATGGTCAACCATGGGACTCACACCCCTCCTGCCCTTGCACCCATCTGTCCGGTGCCTGTCTGATGGTAAGACCCCAGTGTGGACACATGCACCACCTACACAGTTGTTGGACATTGCAGGGAACACGGTGAAGTATGTGAACATGCACACATCACATCTCCTGCCACTGAGTCAGTGCAGGTGTCCGGATAAAGGGATGGCCAGACTCTAAATAGAAATGCATGTGATGCATACCAGCACCAGACACCATGATGCACCCATGTCCGGATAGTCAATGCCACAATGGGGTGCATGTTGCACATGTCACTCCCCTGCAGGATCAGTCTCAGGGAGTTGAATGCCATGACACAGGAATGCGTGCACAGTCATACATTAATGTCTCAAGTCACATGGCCATGGCAGCCAGCCAACAACAGTCTGCACTGTGTCACAATCTGAGGGCATGGGAATGCAAGTTATGTGACTGACAAGTGCACATGTCCATCCCCCAAATACCACATCATCTGTACTACTATTTGTCCACGTCATACCAACTGGACATATGGGGGACATGAAACACAACTCTCAGAACATGAGCACCTCACAGTGTGCTGTGAATGACAATACAGCTGACTGAAAGTCACAGTTGCAAACACCTGTGTGCACAGTCAAGTGATCAGACACCTATAAGTCACAGAAGTATCGTCTATCATGGTCACATCTCAGATGGCATGCTGAGCCCTAACCGATAAACATACCAGTAGTCCTGACAACGAAGACACAGCACAATGAGACAGAGGCAGACACCTGAGGGTACATTACACTGATCACAACATGCCAGATGATACACGGGAGTGGGAGTACAGAGTGCATTGCATGCCCTGGAGTAGGCATGACTGTCCAGCTCCACCTGTAAGAGGGATGAGTCCTGGACAGTAGGCAGGTGGCTAAGCATGTGTGACACACTGGATACACATACTCCTGAGGCCCAAACATTGTTCCCACCAGCAGCATGGGTGTGTGCCAAATTCCCCAGGGACATGTGGTGAGTCAGAGCAGCAAGTGGACCACATATCAAAGTTATACCCAGATTACATGTCAGAACTTATGCATTGTGTAAGCAATTGACCCACCCATGAATCGCACAACATAGTCACGGGAACAAATGCTGTCCCACAGCTTGAGCAAAGCTAAATGCAATGACACAGTCCCCAAATGACACAATTTCCTGACTATAAGGGCCACACATATGCGTATCAGAGGAGAAGTGGGCATGTCACAAATGAGGGACATGGGTTCTGGACCACATGACTGATGTACTGTGGAAGTTTAACCAGGCCAGAGGAGGGCACATAGCATGTCAGACAAAGTGCACAGTGCAGTCATGGACTCACCCCCTCCTTGCTGCTGTCTGTCCTTCAGCTGCCCATCCAGGTCAGGGAAGATCACAGCCAGGATCCGGAGCATGTGGGGGGTCAGGGTCCGGTGTCCGCCCCTCCTGCGAGGAGGCGACAGCTTCAGCTGGATCCTCCGGGTCCAGCCACGAAGGTCCTGCCACCTCTTCTGGCAGTTGCGGATCCTGCGCCTGTAGACCCCCACGGATCTTACTTTCCGGGCGATGGTCAGCCAGATTTCCTGCTTCTGGTGGGCATCAACCTGTGAGGATGACAAAGTGAAAAGGCCATTACTACACATGCAACATATACGTGCATCACACAGTTGGATATACATGTCTCAATCACAGGGGCATATGATGTCCACAGGCAGTGCAACAATGGCTATGAACAGTTTGCCAGCAGTCACTACATGGTATCATTGCATGGGAAGTAAACCTAGTTGGAATGCACTGTTACTGCACTGTACCAGTTCAGTGCATGTGACTACACACTTTGGGGTGTGACAACTACTCAGTGGGCATGCTAGCCAGTGGTGTGCACACTGAAAGCCCTGCTAGTCAGACAACATGCACAATTAGTGAGGCAGTGGACAGCACACTCACCTGCTCCCCTGGTTTCCCATACAGCTTGCTGTACTGTGGAAGGAGGCTGTCCAGCAGGGCCTGGTTCTCCTCAAGGCTGAAGGCTGGGGCTCTCTCCACAGTACGTGCCATTGCAGGAGCCAGAGGATGCATAAACAGCAGCAGTGTTGGTGGCAGATGTCGTCCTGGAGCATGTAGTGCAGGCAAGTGAGCTCTCAGGGGAACAGCCAGCATTATATGTGTGCTGCAGAGGCAGATACTGTCCCATGTGTCCAAAGTGATAGGTCCAAGTCGTTTGCATCTTCTGAATTTGACCAATCCATGGAATGGCAGCACTAATACATGCCCACAGCATCCTTCAAATCTTCAACTTCATGACACCCATGATTTTGCAACATTGTTGTGGCTGGCCAACTGAATTCACTGCATCAGACTCGTTGGAGCTTCAAAAACGCGTCTGTTGCCATGCCAGGCCCCAGCCAATGTGTGTGCACCGTTCTGTCCATTGCTGTACAACGCGTACCAGGCATACAACGCGTACCCGCTCACATTCAATGCAATGGGCCGGCCGGGCACACCGATCGGTCCATTGCTGTACAACGCGTACCAGGCATACAACGCGTACCCGCTCACATTCAATGCAATGTGCCGGCCGGGCACACCGATCGGTCCATTGCTCTACAACGCGTACCCGCTCACATTCAATGCAATGGGCCGGCCGGGCACACCGATCGGTCCATTGCTGTACAATGCGTACCAGGCATACAACGCGTACCCGCTCACATTCAATGCAATGGGCCGGCCGGGCACACCGATCGGTCCATTGCTCTACAACGCGTACCAGGCATACAACGCGTACCCGCTCACATTCAATACAATGGGCCGGCCGGGCACACCGATCGGTCCATTGCTCTACAACGCGTACCCGCTCACATTCAATGCAATGGGCCGGCCGGGCACACCGATCGGTCCATTGCTCTACAACGCGTACCCGCTCACATTCAATGCAATGGGCCGGCCGGGCACACCGATCGGTACATTGCTCTACAACCCGTACCCGCTCACATTCAATGCAATGGGCCGGCCGGGCACACCGATCGGTCCATTGCTGTACAACGCTGCACCCGCTCACATTCAATGCAATGGGCCGGCCGGGCACACCGATCGGTCCATTGCTCTACAACGCTGCACTCCGCTCACATTCAATGCAATGGGCCGGCCGGGCACACCGATCGGTCCATTGCTCTACAACGCTTACCCGCTCACATTCAATGCAATGGGCCGGCCGGGCACACCGATCGGTCCATTGCTCTACAACGCGTGCCCGCTCACATTCAATGCAATGGGCCGGGCGGGCACACCGATCGGTCCATTGCTCTACAACGCGTGCCCGCTCACATTCAATGCAATGGGCCGGCCGGGCACACCAATCGGTCCATTGCTCTACAACGCGTACCCGCTCACATTCAATGCAATGGGCCGGCCGGGCACACCGATCGGTCCATTGCTGTACAACGCGTATCAGGCATACAACGCGTACCCGCTCACATTCAATGCAATGGGCCGGCCGGGCACACCGATCGGTCCATTGCTCTACAACGCGTACCAGGCATACAACGCGTACCCGCTCACATTCAATGCAATGGGCCGGCCGGGCACACCGATCGGTCCATTGCTCTACAACGCTTACCAGGCATACAACGCGTACCCGCTCACATTCAATGCAATGGGCCGGCTGGGCACACCGATCGGTCCATTGCTCTACAACGCGTACCTGCTCACATTCAATGCAATAGGCCGGCCGGGCACACCGATCGGTCCATTGCTGTACAACGCGTCCCTGGACAGGTCACACGCATATGTCACCATGCTGGTCACTGGTGAACCTATGCCAGCCACATTTACTTTCCAGGGACTCAGGGGCACACCTACAACACCACACCCAGTCCACACTGTCTATAAGGCATGTGTGTTAGCATAACCTTATCTGTGTATGGGGGTGAACATGTGGATTTTGGGGTGGCACTTGGGGACAGACACACCCAGGCTGTGCACGTGTTAATGGGGACAGGGTCCTTTGTGTGTTGTGCACCTGACCACTGTTGTGTGCAACTTTTCATTTCTGAGCATGTGTCATGGTCACATTTCCAGGTTGTGTATGTGTATGACATGTCACATACCCCCAGGCTCACATGTGGGAAGGCATGTACGTCACAGGGTGGCCCATTCCAACAATAGTGATGTCCCTCCACAGTCTGTGTGCATGTTGTGTATCACATGTCTCTGACTCCATGTGCACAATGGGAGACAGTCTCCACATCCACATGGCTTGTGCATGAACTTTGATGGTGTGTGTGTGTGTCACAGACGTCCATGTCTGTCCTGCAGAGGCTACAGGGGCCACTACCTGTGGGTGTCATGTTTGTTTTTCTGACGTGTACATGATACGCCATGTCATGCCAGTGTCCATGTGGCAAGACAGGGTCCCTGGGAATCTACCTGTCAATGAGCTGTGATGCCTGTGGAGCATCTGTCCAGACATGTCACTGTGGTATGTGTGTGGAACATGAGAGCAGTAAATGGGTACTGTGACACAGCCTAATGGTGTCCCATAGCACACCCTGGAACCTGTTGTCAACACTTGTTGAACAGAGATGTTAGATGATGTCCATGTAGGTGCCATATATGTCCAAACGGAACGACACACACATCAAGTACTTGTGTATGTTGATGATGTATCATGTGAAATTGAGTATGGTGAACGGCACATAGGTGGGGTGACTGACAATCTTGCTTTCTTCACCTATGCACTGCAGGGCTCCTGCTGTCCATCGACCATTCCCAGACCTGGCAACGATGGTGGAACGTGACAGCATCCGACAGTACCGCTTCACCAGGCAGCTGATTGAGGATTTGGCAGTGCGGTTGGACCCACATTTGCAGCCTGGCCGGCCGTATCCTACAGCGCTGACCCCCAAGGTGAAGGTGATGGAAGCCCTACACTTCTTTGCCACCGGTACCTTTCAACACACTGTGGCAACTACTGGTGGGATGTCACAGACTATGTTCAGCCCTGTGCTACGCGATGTTTTGGGGGCAATGTTGATATACCTCAACCAGTACATCTATTTCCCAACACGTCAACGACTCACTGACGTCAAGAGTGACTTCTATGCCCTGGGGAGGATGCCACATGTAATTGGCTCCATTGATGGGACACATGTGGCTTTGATACCACCACAGGCACATGAGCAGGCATACCGGAACCGTAAACATTACCATTCGATCAATGCTCTGGTGGTATGTCTTGCAGATATGACCATCTCACATGTGTGTGCCCGTTTCCCCGGTTCGGCACACGATGCATACGTGATGAGGAGTAGTCGCATCCCGAGGATGATGTCACAGATGCCGAACCAGCGTGCCTGGCTTGTTGGTGTGTACTGACTTTGTACCATTGTGTGTGTTCTGCTATGTTGTTTTCCGCACACATTTTCAAATCGGCTAATGTGCAATTGTCTGTCTGTAGGTGACTCGGGATACCCCAACATGCTGTGGTTGCTGACACCCCTCAGGAACCCTGTGACACCAGCCCAGATGCGCTACAATGAGGCACATGGTCGGACGAGGAGGGTGATTAAGCGGACCTTTGGTCTCCTGAAGAGCCGCTTCCGCTGCCTGGACAAGACAGGAGGGGCCCACCCATATGCCCCAGCAAAGGTGTGCAAGATTGTCATCGTCTGCTGCATGCTACACAACCTGGCAGTGCAGAAGGAGTTGCCTCTCATCCTGGATGACGATGACCAACGTCCGCCACCTGTGGAAGATCCTGGCCTGGGTCACGATGCCAGTGAAGATGATGATGATGATGATGATGGTGATGTCCGCACACAGCTCATCACCAACTTCTTCAGCTGAATGTGAGTCTCCAGAGGGTTGTGATGTCAATGATTTGAGTTTGCATGATATGTGTGTGTGGTGCTCTGATGCTGTTTGAGTGTGGCCATGTGCTACTTGACTGGATGCGTGCAGCGATGTGTCCTTGCAGGTGGTCTGTACTGGCCAACAGTGTTGACATGCTAACTTGGTTTTGCGTAGTTATCTCGTGACATGTATTAGACATGAGTATTGCCGTTCTGTGCTGTTCTTCATTGTTTTTGACTGTGTGTCATGTCTGTCCTTCACAGGGTGCTGCCGGAGTTGTCTGATCAACTTGGATCCCCTGAATCCATGATTCAACTTCCAAGGTGGAAGCAGTCGTTTCCCTACAGGTGATGTGCCACACACCCCTGGACTTTCTATCTTCTGTTTTTTTGACTTTGTGGCCACAGCCAGGTTGGATTAGCTTGCATTTGTAGTGGAAACAACATGTTGCAAATGTGTAATAAACCTGTGCTTCACTTTGGGATGTGCGTTGTCTGTAGTCACACATCTGACTGACATTTGCTTACTGCACCTGTAGTCTAGTTGACAGTGACTGTGAATAGGTGGCGTGTCTGTGCATTCCACTGTATTTAGTTGCAACATCAGTATAGGTGATGAGTCTGATGGCCCTGGTGTGTATGTGTTGTGTGGCCCTAGTGGTGTGTCTCCCTCATATGTGTCACGTCGCCATGACTGACATGACGGTGTTGGACTTGCTGTAGCAGTTAGCATGCACAGTGTCATTTAGCAGATCACCATCTACATGACAAAAACCATGTTGGAATCACAACAGAGGCAGATATGGTGTATTGGTGAGTTTATTTACATACAGGTGTGAGGATGGTGCACAGGATGGTGGGTGCTGTACATAGAAATTGGAATCCAAAGTTCCCATGTGTATTGGAAGTCTTGGTAGCTGACATGTCCAGAGTAAAGTCCAGAGTCATCTGATGAATTTGGCCAACTAGAGCTCCCCATGTCATGTGGGAGAGTCGGGTTGGCTTCGACAGGGCGTGCAGTTTGCACACAGAGGAAAAGTTCCAGAACAGGTGTTGGCTTCCTGGGGGATGTAGATGGCCATCGGCCTCTCAGTTTGGCCTCTTCGGACGGCCCCTCTTCTTGGGGGGGGGGACCCTCAGGTGCAGGCTGCGGCGGTGCAGGGGACTCTCTGCCAGAGTCCTCCTCCCTCCCTGTGGCATTTGCAGTTGTTTCAGCAGCAGTTGTTGTGGGCACACAGGGAGGTGAGGCCATGTTGGTGCTGATCTGGCGGAGGCATGAGAGTATGTCCCTATGCACCGCTGTCAGTTGTTCCAATGTGTCCCACTTGGACTCCATGCCAGACATGTGTGTCTCGACATGTGACATGTGTGTCTCGACATGTGACATGTGTGTGTCGACACGGGACATGTGGGAGTCCAAGCGGGCATGATGGGCAGCCTGCTGCTGTTGTATGTCCTTGAGGATCCCCACTACCTGGCTGACCTCTCCGGTGCTAGTCTGGTACGCATCCGCGATGCGTGCCAGTTGTGGGTCATCATGCAGTCCAGACCCCTCTGCAAAGAGCGACCTATGTCTACCACCCCTCCCACCACCCCATGCGACACGTGCAGGACCTGCGGTGGCACGCACAGGTGAGCGTGGGCCCACTTGGGTATTGTTCCTGGGCTCGTTGTCACCAGCTCCAGTTTGGGCCTGGGTCCCTGCGCTGTTGTCATCTGTGGTCCCTGGTCTGTCCGTGTTGGCAGGGGTGGCCTGTGTGTTGGCAGTTGTTGGAGGGGTGGGTGCAGGGGGTGCAGATGTTGGTCCTGCTGGTGCTGCATGATGACTCACACCGGAGGTTCCAGCTGGTTCTTCGCCATCCGAGGAGTGCAGAGGCTGATCCACACCAGTGAGCTCAGTGTTCCCCGGAGCCTGGGACAGGGACTCCTCCTCGTCTGCTGCTGTGTCCCCATCATCACCTGTTTTGGGGAGAGACACATATTGTATGTTATGTTTCTACTGGCATCAATTGTTCAAACACCTGACAGTTGTGACTGTACCTCTGGATGTGGGCCAGGACATTGCATTCTCCTAAATTCTGACAGTCAGAGAGTGATATTGGTGTAGCACATTGTCCTGCCAACCTGTGGCATGTCAATGTGTATGTTGAGGTGTGTGAATGACCAGCATTGGTGGTATTTGGTTGCCATCCAGGCCTCCTTCTCCCCCAGCCCAGTTATCCCACCATGAAGCGTGCTTCCATTGCAGGGAGTGCAAGTTGTCTTTCAGGATGTCAGTCAGTGGTGTCCTGCTGTTGGTTGTTGCACAGTTCCCAGCAGGGCCTTGTGCTCCCCCAGCAGTACCCAGTGTCAGCCATCTTGTGAGTCCTTTTCCACTCCCTGTGATGTGAGCATGGTTGAGAGTGGTGTTGATGGGCCAATTGTGAGGGTGAGCAATATCTGTGCCTACAACTCCCATCATGCTATTGCCTCCACCCCCTTCCCAGCATGCCCATCCTTCCTTCCTTCCTTTTGGCTCTGCTTCCCTATGGGGTGGGGTGCCTGTGCTGACAGGATGGCTGGGAGTGTTGTCCTGGCAGTTGTTTGGCTACAAGTCCCAAGAGTGTCCCTGTGCTTCACACAGCATAACCCAGGGTGGTGGTTCTTTGTGGGATCTTCAGTTAGGATGTGAGGCATTGTATTCTCCCAGGTGGGTTATGTGGAGTTAGTGTTGAGGGGGTGTGTGAGGGGAGGTCCTTGTAACTATGGTCAGTGCTGTGAGTCCTCCTTCCCACCCAGCCAGATATCCCACCATGGAACGTGCTTCCATTGCAGGGAGTGCAAGTTGTCTTTCAGGATGTCAGTCAGTGGTGTCCTGCTGTTGGTTGTTGCACAGTTCCCAGCAGGGCCTTGTGCTCCCCCAGCAGTACCCAGTGTCAGCCATCTTGTGAGTCCTTTTCCACTCCCTGTGATGTGAGCATGGTTGAGAGTGGTGTTAATGGGCCAATTGTGAGGGTGAGCAATATCTGTGCCTACAACTCCCATCATGCTATTGCCTCCACCCCCTTCCCAGCATGCCCATCCTTCCTTCCTTTTGACTCTGCTTCCCTGTGGGGTGGGGTACCTGTGCTGACAGGATGGCTGAGAGTGTTGTCCTGGCAGTTGTTTGGCTACAAGTCCCAAGAGTGTCCCTGTGCTTCACACAGCATGACCCAGGTTGGTGGTTCTTTGTGGGATCTTCAGTTAGGATGTGAGGCATTGCATTCTCCCAGGTGGGTTATGTGGAGTTAGTGTTGAGGGGGTGTGTGAGGGGAGGTCCTTGTAACTATGGTCAGTGCTGTGAGTCCTCCTTCACACCCAGCCAGATATCCCACCATGGAACGTGCTTCCATTGCAGGGAGTGCAAGTTGTCTTTCAGGATGTCAGTATTGGTGTCCTGCTGTTGGTTGTTGCACAGTTCCCAGCAGGGCCTTGTGCTCCCCACAGCAGTACCCAGTGTCAGCCATCTTGTCAGTTGTTTTCCACTCCCTGTGATGTGAGCATGGTTCAGAGTGGTGTTGATGGGCCAATTGTGGGTGTGACCAATATCTGGGACTACAACTCCCATCCTGCTATTGCCTACACCCCCTTCCCAGCATGCCCATCCTTCCTTCCTTTTGAGTGGACTTCAGTGTGTGTGAGTGTGACAGCAATGGCAAGATGGCTGACAGTGTGTTCCTGTTGTTTGTTGGTGCCCAGTTCCCAGCAGGGCCTTGTGCTCCCCACAGCAGTAGCCAATGTCAGCCATCTTGTCAGTTGTTTTCCACTCCCTGTGATGTGAGCATGGTTCAGAGTGGTGTTGATGGGCCAATTGTGGGTGTGACCAATATCTGTGACTACCACTCCCATCATGCTATTGGCTACACTGACTTGACCAGCATACACAGAATTCCTTCCTTTCAGTGAGCTTCCCTGTGAGGTGGTGTTCTAGTGGTGGGTAAATATCTGGGAGTATTTGTTGGTTCTATTTGTGCCACTGCCTTGCTGTATTTGTTGTTAGGTTTGTAAATGTCATGACACAGTTACATATCACTATGGGATGGCAGGTATTGTGTTTGTCTGATTAGCATTCACATCTTGGGATGGATATCTTTTGGTTGCTGTGTATTTGCTAAGTGTGCATGGTTTGCCTGTCCCCTTGACTGTAATGTGTGTGTGTAGTCACACCATATTGTGTATATTAGTTGTGTACTCACCAGGCTCTGGGATGTCTGTTAGTGCGTATACGCTCACTGGTGGTAGGATGGCCCGCACCTTCTCCTCCCAGGGTCTGAGGTATACTGGTTTTGCAGGAGGGCCACTGCCCATGTGCTGGCTGAGGAGGTGGTCCTTTTTGAGTAGGTCCCTGACCCTCCTGCGCACATCATACCACCTGTTCTGGATGTCTTCCTTTGTGCGCAAACATGGTGATTGTGCGTTGACCCTGTCGACAATCCTCGCCCACATCTTGGTTTTCTGCGACATGGGGGTCTGTTGTACCAATGTACCAAACAACTGTGGCTCTACCCTGAGGATCTCGTCTACCAGGACTTCCAATTCACAATCTAGGAACTTATGGTTCTTCTTTGGGGGCATGGTGATGGGTGGTGGTGGTGATTGATGTGTGTGTGTGTGCAAGTGGGGGTGTGTGAGTGTAGGTTTAGCTGGGTGTGTGTGAGGGTGCTATTTGTAGGTGTGGTAATGGTGTGTGGCTTGTGTGATGTATGAGCTGTGAGTGTGTCTGTGGTTGCTGTGTGATGGTGTTCTGTCTGGCAGGTCAGTGGAATTTGCAAGGGATCATGGTAGGGATTTGTGGCCTTTATGTAGGTGGAGTTGGAGGTGTGTCCTTGTTCCATTTTTTTTTCCTCCCTGTATTTATTGGCTTAGTGGTTGCTTGTTTGGCCCTTTTTTTCTAATTTTTCCTTGGTGTTTTTGGTGCATGTAGGAGTCGTTCTTGTGTCCGAGTAGGACGCTGCAGTTGTCTGGTGCGATCTTGTCCGACTCATTCCCGCTGTGTGTCAGCTAGGTTTCATATGCAGCGTACGAGTCGGTCGCGTAGTATTGGGTTGCTTCGGCTGGGTTTTGTATGCGTGTCTGTCGTACGGCTTGTGCTCCGGGCGAGTCGGTCGTGTTTTGCACGCACAGCATTGTACTACGCGGGTCGGAGTTCGCGGGTACGTTTCGTTCGGGTTCAATCCGAGTGCGTGTCGGTCGGTTCGTTTCGCGTGATTTCCCGGCCGGATGGCTTGTTTCCGTCCGGCTCGGTCGGTCGTTTTGTATTCCGTCCGAGTCTGTCGGATTTCACATGCATTTCATCGTACTACCCGGGTCGTGCGGCGCCGGTCCGAGTCGGTCGGACTAAATTCCCGTACCGAGTTGGTCGGTACGTTTTCCGGCCCGAATCGGAATCGGCCCCATAGTGTTTATATACCCAAAAGGTAACCTCAGGGGTTCTACCTTGCTGTGTCATGTCGGCTGCGGATGACGATAGTGATGAACCTTATACATAGTTATTATGCAGAAGATGGTAATCCTGCTGTGATTCTGAGAATCCTCATGCATAATAAATTAGGCTAGTTTCCGGGGAAAACCACACGACATTTATGCAGCACCTACCTAGGTAAAAGGTCAATACCAAAACCGTTATGTAGTACAACGGCATGGAAAATGTAGGTGAAAGGTTAGGTGACTACCCAGGCCTATATTGGGGTGCATTTACGAATCAAAACAGAAAGTGACTATTGATAAAGAATTTCCATTAAGAAAAGTGCCTGGAGGAGCAAATGTGCATGTACTTTGGTCAAGGAGTGACATGTGGACTTTTACAAAGAATTTCTTGAAGTTTAGAGAGGAGCCGGAAAGGTGGTATACAGAAGTGGAAATAATTGTGACTTGTAGTACCTAAAAATTTGTGGGCCGAGTTTAAGACTATAGTTCATTGGCCTGAGGAAGAACCAGAGAGTTGGTGCGAGGAATAAGCCTTCTCTAATAGTCATGGAGAAATATAAACCGGTTATTGAGCATTTAAAAGGAAAGGTTCCTCAAAAACAAAAAAAATGGTCGAAATCATGAGGGCAGCACAAAATTTTGATGAGTCTGTGCATGCAATTGATGAGAGATTTAAGCAGATTTACTTGCAGAACACTGCAGTCGATGATCGAGCAAAAGAAGGCATGTCAGGATTTGTTTTGCCTTTTGTGTTGAGATTGTATCCGGAGATAGTATCCAGACAGCAAAGTGTAATTGTCTGATCAAACAGTGGGATCCTTACCTTGTAAGCCCGTGCTGTGGCTTTACAGGGAAAATATGGACCTAACTCCTTATTCCCTATTTTTCTTACTTGTGACTGTTTGCAAACCGACAAGGAAGGCTGATCGAGACTAAGGAAGAGGGTTTGGTGGAAGTGCTGTTCTGTATCTCTCAAGGAACTGCTGTTGAACCTTAAAAGAAAAGATCTCTTTAGTTTTGAAGTCACCCTCCACTGTGCTTTTCCTACTACTTTGCCACCCTTGTACAGTTCTTTATCTACCTGCAATCACTCTGTTTTTTGTGTGTGAGCTGGCGTTTTAATGAAGGGGCCTCTGAAAGATGTCAGATGATTCTCTCTGAGTCCTTTGCGTTTTTCTTAATTACTGTTTGAACTAGAGCACAATGGTTATATGATTACTTTCAAATCAGAACAACTAAGAGCGGTACAGGTAGGGGGCGGGGGCTGCCCAAAAAGGAGACTGGGAAGCGCGGGGGCAGGCGGCAGAGCCTGCCCGCACGCTTGCCTGGTGACGTGAGGCTGTCTGCCTGCCTCGCCGGCAAGGGTGGGTGGGGCGAGAACCTGCACGCACGGACGCGCCTGGTTGAGCCTGCAAGCCCGGGGCATGAATGCATCAGTGGGGGAAGGCTGGGTTTTGAGATGCCGGCCCGGTAAATTGCGGGGGACCGGCAGCATGCTGGGGGTGCGCGTGGGGGATGAAAGGGATGAGGGACACGGGCGCTGGGATCAGGCCATGAACTTGTCCATGAGGGGAGAGGAGCAGGGGGATGGGTACTGGGATGATTGTCCATTGGTTTTGTCCAGTAGGCCAGGTGACGCCCAGCCTTTAAAAAATGCAGGGGACACGCAGTTGGCTACACAGCACCCCAAAGGGGGGGGAGGCCAAGGGGGCACCGTGGGTTAATTTTCGGCACAGGGGGTAAAAAGGGGGCTGGGGACAGAGGCAGGAGCCCTCCTCCCCTGCTCCCCAGGTGGGATGGTATGTCACTGGAGGAGAAGATCCGGGATCAGCGCAGGCTGATCCAGGAATCAGAACAGAGGTGGGCTGAGCTCTGCTTAATTAGGGGGGACCACGATGTTGACCGCTGGGATGGGGGGGCCCCCCACTCCCACATCGGAGGAAGAGGCAGAGGCAGCTCAAGAGGACAGGGTGCAGGCCTCCAAAGGCAAGTGGGTGTGGGTGTGGGTGGAGGAGAGGAGCCACCCCAAGACGGGGATAGGGACAGCCGAGACGGCGGAGAGGCCCAGTGGTGTTGGGGCCTCCTCAGGTTGGAGCAGCCTGGGGAGGGGGGGGACAAACCAGCGGTGGAGGCTGGTAGACAGGGGAAGGGGCCGGCGGGGCGCAAAATGGCCCCGAGAGGCAGGGGGGTCCACGGCGGCTTACCCTCCAACGAGGGATCGGGCGGCGATGGCGGTCACAGAGGACGTTGGTGGTGTGCTTGGAAAGAGTGGAAAAGGACAGAAGAGAGCAGTGCGCGAAGTAATGTGGGCGCCTGTGGAGATTGAGTCTGAGGTGCAACTGGATTATGGGGATGAGAGTAATGAGTTGGAGGAAGGTGAGGTGAGAGATGATGAGGATGTGATGCCACGAGTGGTGGGGGGCGGCACGGGAGTGTCAACGCAGAAGCTTGGTGTTTTGCAGGAGGCAAGTGCAGCCAAAGGCAAGACAAAAGCTGGGAGACAGAAGAAGCTAGGCGTCAGAGGGCCGGAGCGAGAAACACGACCAAGCCTGACAGGTGAGAGCGACTAGTGGGCGGCTTGGGACGGGGGTCCAAAAGGGGGGAGAAAGAAGCCCTGCCGGTCGGTAGGTGTGGGGGATGGGTCTGTGCGGGACGTGGGAGCGGCGGCAAGCGCAGTAGCGGCGCCTGCGGCGAAAGGGAAAGAGAATGGGTCCAAACAGCTGGTGGTGGCCAGTGTCCAGACGGACAAGTTAGAGGGAGTTGAAGGGAAGGACGAGACAAAAGAGGACAAGCACCAGAAGAAATTACCCTATATGGTTTTGGCCAATCTGTTAGGGTCTCACTTGTCAGATAAAATGAGGAACAGAATTTGGAAACATGAATACGTGGATGTGTTCAAGTTATTGCATAGGGAGATCCAGGCACTGGGCCAAAGGGCTCCTACCCCAGTTAGGGTCGAGGCCATGGGTCCGTGGCTCTCGGTGTACCCGGACAGGGAAGCTGCGTTGAAGATTCACTGGGGATTTACTGAGGGTTTCCGGGTGGGCTACCAGGGTCCAAGAGAACGACGGTGGGCAGAAAATTTGAAGTCGGCCAGAGAGTTGCCCGAAGTGGTGGCAGCGAAATTGGGTAAGGAGGTTGAAGAAGGCAGGATAGCTGGCCCGTTTGTCGACTGGCCGGTAGACGATTTGATTATTTCACCCCTAGGGGTGGTCCCGAAGAAAGAGCTCAGAGAATACAGGATGATCCATCACTTGTCTTGGCCAGAAGGGAGGTCCGTTAATGACTTCATTGTAGAGGAAGATTCGAGGGTACTGTATGCTTCAGTGGATGATGCAGTCCGCCTAGTAAGGTTGTGTGGGCAGGTGGCGGAATTGGGCTAAATGTGATGTAAAATCAGCCTTTCATCTCTTGCCCATACACCCAGCGGATTTTGCTGTGCTGGGGATGCAGTTCGAGGGGGCCACCTTTGTAGACAAGGTCTTGCCAATGGGCTGCGCGATCTCTTGTGCATTGTTTGAGATGTTTAGCACGTTCCTGCAGGGGGCATTCATGAGGATAAGTGGTCATTGGGGAGTGTCTCACTATTTGGATGATTTCTTATTTATTGGCACGGGGGTTCTGGTGACTGCGGCAGGGCGTTGCAACGGTTTCAAGACATGGCGTGGCGTTTTGGGGTTCCATTAGCACCGGAGAAAACAGCTGGGTCCACCTGTAAACTAACTTTCCTGGGCATCGAATTGGATTCGGTGTTGTGGTTGGCCCAGTTGCCCGCAGAGAAGGTGGTGGAAATACAGGCTTTCCTTTTGTGGGGGATTGGGGAAAAGAAGATTGACCTGAGGATGGTGCAACAACTCATGGGTTTCTTGAACTTTGCTTGCCGGGTGGTGAGAGCGGGGAGGACTTTTTGCCGACGCCGGGGCATGGCCATGTCTGGGGCAGGGCTTCCACACCACAGAGTCAGGATCTCATTAGGCGTCAGGGCGGACTTGAGAATACCTACCTATGAGCATAAGCAAATAATTTGGGTAGGTTATAATATCGGTGTGAGTGATCCACCTTTTGTATGGGAGAGATTCTGCCCACAACAACAATTTCTGTTTTTTCTTGATAGAAACTAATCTTATTTCCAATGTAAGCTGGTGTCAAGATTTTAAGTCGGGAGATTGTCTCCCCGTGCAGAGACCATGCGCCTAGATTGCGGTGGGTTTTTGTTTGTGTGTCGCTATATGGGTGGAATGAGTGTTGGTATATGAAAGATTCCCTAGTAGTGTGTTAGTGTTAAGCAATACGAGTGTGTATCGTGGGCACTTTTTTGAGAATATAAGTCAATATACTTGAATATGAGTACATGAGACGGAGGGAATGACTGTATAGTAATTTTAGTGTGATAGTGGATAGGAGTTGTTTTAACATGACTGAGCTGGCAATCGGTGGGTGTGTGTTTATTGATTTATTCATAATGCACTTTGATGTGAAGACACTATGAATATTTTTAAATTTGAAAATGTAAAATTTGTTTGGTGTTATATGTTTATATAAACATGTATAAATATATTATATATTTTTTCTTATAGATAAATTCCAAGTGTTGTGAATTTTTTAAATGTGTCATTGTAAAGCTTGAAGAAGGTGGTTTGGACCTGTTGATACCACCGAAACGCGTTGCTCTTTGGTCATTTTTAATGAAACTATTTTCACTTTGTTATAAAATTTTAATGTATTGTATAATAGGATGAAGTGTTTATGCTGATTTTTAATATTGACAGAAATTTTATTGTGTATATTTTTTGAGTGCAATAATTTTGAATTTATTTATGTGATTTTCATTTTAATATCTGATTAGATTACCCATTGGGTTGTTATTTGTATCAATTTGTCATTTACTATATTGAATTTATGAATAAACATTTACATTTCTGATTGGTTGGCTGTTGTGTTAAGCTCCTATTGTTTGAGTGAGAAGTGAGAATTTGGATTATGGTGTGTGATTTATGCTTCCCAAAGGGTTTATTTGCTAAGACTTAGTGTCAAGTTGGTGTCCTGTCCCTTTGGTAGAGTGGGACCCCTCTCTTATTTTTTAGGGACTTGAGAATATGGCAGACATTTTTGACTGACTTTAATGGTGTGTCATTGGACCTTGCAGAGGACAGGACGATCTGGCAAGTTCAAATCTTTTCTGATGCAGCGGGGGCCTCTTGTTTTGGGGTCTTTTGGGAGGGTAGATTGTGCGCAGAGGCATGGCCAGGACATTGGCTCAAACAAGGGAGGAGCATAGCTTTCTTAGAGTTTTTCCCTTGCTGGTGGCTTTGGCGGTATGGGGCTCAGAATTTCAGAACAGGTCAGTGCTGTTCCATGTTGACAACATGACAGTGGTGGAGCTTGAACAAACAGAGAGCGAAGGACTTGAGGGTTTTGCGGCTGCTGCGTAGTTTCATGCTGAAATGCTTGCAATTGAATGTGGTATTTCGGGCGAAGCATGTGCCAGGGGCGAATAATGACATTGCGGATGCTTTGTCTCGTTCGCAGTGGCAGCGATTCTGACGACTGGCACCTGGAGCGGATGCATGCAAGACAGAGCTGCCGGACGGCATCTGGGCCTGGGGGGAGTGAGAGTGATAGGCCTGGTTGAAAAGTCTATAGCGGATTCTGCAAGGCGTAGCTACAAGCTGGCGTGGACTGAATTTGGATCGTTTATGGGCTGGACAGCGGGCACATGGAACATGTCACGTCAGGACACTGAACAGGGAGTTGTGCATTTTGTGCTCAGTTATATAGATAAAGGTTTGTCGCAGACAACGATAGCAGGAAAGTTGGCTGGGATTTCGTTTTACAGTAAGTTGTACACAGGTTTTGACCCGGCTAAAGATGAGTTACTAAGTCTGATGCTGAGGGGTTGGGGCCGGGAGCGGGGGGAGGGGAGGGGATGGGTGGAGCACCCAGAGAGGCCATTACTTTTGAGCTATTGCAGGGATTGTTGGGGGTTTTGCCTGTGTGTTGTTATGATAGTTATGAGGTTTCAGTTTTCCGTTTATGCATGTTGTGGATGTTTTTTGGTGCGTTTCGGGTTTCGGAACTGTTGGGCACAAAGGGACGGCCGGGAAGGACTTTGAAGAAGTACGCTTGGATGGGGCCCGACTGGGGATTTGGCTGGGGCATTCGAAAACAGGTCAGGCGGGGAGGGGAAAATGGGTGTGGTTGAATGAGACAGGGTGCGGGGGGCATGCCCAGTGCAGGAATGGCTACAATTTTTGGGCAGGGCTCAAGGGCGGTCTGGTGAAATATTTTGTCATGCGTCTGGAGGGAAGGTGGAGGCTTTTCAGTTACTGGCGGTGTTGCCCATGACTTTGAGGAGAGTGGGCAAGGGCCCAGCCAGGTATGGCACTCATTCATTCCGCATTGGGGCAGCCACTGCGGCGGCATGACTGGGATGGTCATGGGATAGAATTCGTCAGATTGGGAGGTGGAGGTCTAGGTGTTGCGAGAGATATGTGCGCAAGTAAGGGTGGTTGGTGGCTCGGGCAGCGGGTGTCGTGCAGCGTGTAGGGGGGACAGCATCAGTGTGTTCTTGCTAACAGATTTTTCTTGTTGTAGGTTGTGTGGGGGGTCAGGGGACCAAGACGGTCACCTGGATTGTTGGACACTCTTTCGTTCATTGGGCAGCTAAATATGCAGATCGACAGGTCTAAGGCCGTAACCTGGGTCTGAAGAGCAGCCACCATGAGGTGCACTGGTGGGGAAAAGGTGGGATGCGTTGGGGGGCCCTGTTGCCCTGGCTGATGAAAATTATATCGCAAAGAGGTTGTCCGGATATGTTGGTCCAGCATCCGGGGGAAAATGACTTGATACGGCTGTCAGGACTGGCGGTCTTACAGCAGATGCAGAGGGATTTGGAAGTTATGAAAAGAAATATGGCAGAAACATGCATTGTATGGACAGAATTCATACCGCACAAAGTATGGAAAGGGGCAGTGAAGCCGGCGGCAGTCGAGAAAGCCCGCAGGAAGCTCAACAGGGTAATGAGAGTTTTTTGTGCCTCTAGGGATATCAAAGTAATTGGTCATGTTGGGATACGACTGGAGGAGCCTTTGCTTTTCAGGGACGACGGCGTGCACCTTTCGCAGCTGGGGAACGCGTATTATATGATGGAGATGCGGGATGTGATAAGCAAACTGTGGAATGAGTCTATTTGGTGCCGCAGGGAAGTGACAGGGTGAGGCCGAAAGGTGCACGGTTGACCGAGGTGGGGCAGGTAACCGCCCTACGGGAGTTACCTGGTTGGCAGTATTTCGGAGGGGTGGGGAGTCTCGGACGGGCACACCCACCCCTCCGGGGGGGGGGAGAAACAGGTGAATGATGGGGGTGCGGGTTGCAAGAGTGCGTTGGCGGGAGATACAGGAGAGGATGTTGAAAGATAAGCGAGGAGGTGAATGGAGAGTTGGAAGAGGCACAGAGTGGAATGGGAAGTGAGCGACAAGAGTGAAGGGAGAATGGGAGAGGTGAATGAAATGTTATCGGTTTGGGGATCGTTGAGCTAAAATTGATGTTTTGGTTAAGGTATTGTGTTTTTATAACCTGTCCTAATAAATGGCCTTTTACGCTTCAAGAACAGCGTGGAGTGTATTTATTGCGCAAAGAGAGTGCTAACAAATACGTTAATGAGCATGAAGCTGTAAACGTATGCGAGTATCCTTTCAGTGGCTTGTTCTCTTACTCTCTCAATGTACAGTGGCCAGAAGCATGAAAAAGTACCTTAATGTTGCATTTCGACGCTGTAGCAGCGGATGGGAACGAGGGGGTTATGAATATGAGCCGCGTGTGCAGCAATGAGGGTCACAGCGGGGTCACAAAAAGGATGCGCAGCCATGGATTGTAAGAATAGTACCCAATATTCCTGGCACGGTCCTTTGTAAAGCACTGGAACAAACAAACAACAACGCGATTGATGGAATGCATGGATTGATGTCATCCACTGGGGATTTCTCGGACCTCATTCACCCTGTGTGCCACTCTAGGCAGAGACCAGGCACATGCAATAGTCCGGTAAGGACAGTCCGAACCAGCTGCCAGACCGAGTCCCTTCCAAACAGGAAGATCAGTAAGGACCGGTTCGGCCTAGTCAGGAGGCCTTGGCACAGGGGCCTGCTTGATTCCTGAGCCACAGTGAGCGCGGGGCTCTCGTCTGGCCATAGACTTTGCAAGGCACAACGTTGCCATCCACCTGGCCTAAAGTGTAATGTGAAACAGATTCGAATAAAACATTAATAAAACCTTGGTTTGCTGTGCAGATACTCCCACTCTGAATTGTGAAATGTCTCTTCCGGTGATTTGACTCATGTCCTCGCCCCATCTAAATCAAACGTGCCCTTGCACACACAAACATCTTAGCAAAGCACATGCGGGCCTATAAATGCTAAATAAATTCATGATATCTTTTGCATTGCATGAGCGCCTCTGAAACTCTTTCTTAAATGTGGGCCACAGTGCAAAATTTTGAATAGGTGATGTCACCGTCCCCTCACCCTTAGGCCCACGTATGTACAGTGTGCAGGGCTCTGCTGCCTTCCAGCTGGAATAAAGAGGCACTCGAAGTCTTGGCACACATGCTCTGCTTCCCTAGCTCTCCCTGGAGCCGGCTGAAAGATCACAACTGCAGCTTGCCATTAACTTGTCCACACACTGAAGGCTTAATGAGGGCAAGGAAGTCAGGGTCCGCTGCTGATCTGCAGCCTTTAATTTAAAAGGGAAGGAGGAAATGTCTCTTCTTTGGACATTCTACATCCTTGTCTTGGAGCATGGGCATTGATTGTTCACTTGATATGTTCTTGCACCACAATTCCTGATTTCTGCACACACTGAGATTAAAACCTGGTAAAGCCCAACAAACAAAACATTTGGAAAACTAAGGAATGCCCTGGACAACACTCTAAAGTGGGACAGGCAGGGTGGACTCCTGCTTTTAATTATATTTAATTGCAATTTTAATTTTATATTTATGTTACACCAAAATATGTTTTCCCAAAACAATTGACATGATATCTCTGATTTTCATATCCCATGGGGATTTCTGTGCCCATTAAATAAGATCTTTATTAAGCTTGAGACACAGATTCCTATGTCGAAGTAAAACTGTGGATAATATCCACCGAAAGCATGTCGATTATCCTCAAATCTGCAGAGGCCAGTGTCTGACAAATTTACATAGTGACGGTAGAGTGACCTGTGTGGTGTGTCGTTAAGATGGACAGAATGTCACAATCTATTGCCAGTGTTTTTGTTATCCAGGGCTTTCATTAGTTCGGGCGTTAGAAATACTTTTTAATAATAAAAAAAACATATGTACAGTATACTTATTTAAAGGGGCTTTCAGCCAGCGTTCTACACCCATTGGCCCGTTTGTATTTTGCTTGTGCCCACTTCAGCCACTGGATAACTTCACTTTGAGTAACTGCATTTTGCTCTTTCACAGGGAGCACATCCGCACACAAGCTAGTTCCATTCTGTGCCAATGCTTTTATTTCTAATTTATTACTTTGATGTTCCCTTTGTGTTTAGTTTGATGTGACAGCAAGACACTTTATACCAGTGAGCCATGTAATGGCAAAGGCCACATTCCACACTTTATGACTTCCTTTCTCTGGCGAATGCTGTTTTAAATTCCTTTTGGAGTGTCCTTTATCTGACTGCTGGTATTTCACTGCATAACAGATTGCTATTATACAAGTAAATTTATAAGCAGACAATTCTTGAGAACACGTTTATTCTAGGCTCAATTTCACCAAAGGTTCTTTAATAAATTTTGCCCAGGAAGAAAACCAGCATTTATTGTGTTTAATTTGCAGCACTTGTAACACTTCTCATTCTTTCTTTCTTTTTCTTCTTTTCTTTCTTTCTTTCTTTCTTTCCCTTCATTCCTTCTGCCAATTAGACATTCAGGTTATTGTACTTTTATGTTAAGTTATGTTAGCTGATATTTATAGAGCGCGCTGCTACTCCTGGGAGTGTCCCGGCGCTAAGAAAGACTGCGTAACACCAAACAGAGAGCACCCAAGCAGAAGCTGGCCAGGATCTAATGTTGAAAAGCCATGTTTTTAATTTCCTCCTGAAGGTGAGGAGATCCTGCACATGTCTGAGAGAAAGAGGTAGGCTATTCCAAAGGCGAGAGGCCACCACTTGAAAAGATCTGCCCCCTACCCGGGAATGCAGGAACTTTGGAGTAGTGGTCAGAAGCTGAGCAGAGGATCTCAAGGTTCGTTGTGGTGTATAGTGCTGAAACCTTTCCCTAAGGTAAGGGGCCCCTATCTTATGAAAGGCTTTAAAGACCAAGACTAACGCTTTGAACTGAATCCTCTTCCGAACTGGAAGCCAGTGTAAGGAAGACAAAAAATGGGTCGTTCGTGTACTAGGTCCTGCCAGAAAAATGGCTCTGGCCGCCACATTCTGGACCACCTGCAATCGGCCAAGTAAATAATCCGGGAGGCCCAAGTACAGGGCATTTACATAATCCAGTCTCGATACCACCAAGGCCTGGACTACCGTTTTCCTGTAAGAAACTGGGAGCAGGGGGAGGAAGTTCCTCAGCATTCTCAATACCCCAAAACAGGTTCCGGCCACCGATTGGATCTGAGCCTTCATAGAAAGGGCGGCGTCCAATTTGACCCCAAGATTTTTCACAATGTTGACTGAGGATGTGGGGGGGACATGTCCTGCGGCCACCATTTGTGCCATGCTCCACAGGGATGGGAGCCGAAGAAGATAATCTACGACTTTTCAGAGTTGCACTTCAGTTGGTTTTGTCTAAGCCAGGAGAATACCTCTGAAAGACAGGTGTTAATCACATTGCCTTTGAGCTCAGCGCCCTTCTCGCAAGTGAACAACAATTGCGTGTTGTCCGCATAGGATACTATTTTAGCGCCGTATTTCTCGGCGAGGAGTGCAAGAGGGGCCATATACAAGTTAAACAGCGTTGGGCTCAGGATTGAGCCCTGTGGGACCCCGACATTCATGGGAGGGATTGTAGCCTATTCTACCTTTCTAGCCAACACATTCCTTTTGTTTTTGAGATATTGGGCCAGGCTGGTTGACCCCTTGTGGTTTCACAGATGATTTTCCCCTACAGACACAAACATTTAACCCATCTCCCTTGTAATTGTTCCAGTCTTGCATTTTATAATGGCCTAGATAATTCAACCTGGTTTTGTCCTTTTTTTTGTTTGACTTTTTAACAAGAACAGCATGGCCATTTTGGAGCACTGTTTCCCTTCCCCGCATCCCGGTGGAGCTGCGTCTGGCCCCCTCCTGCAGATAATGTGCTGCATGGCCAATTACTTATAAGGCCCCAAATGCGAGACCTGTTGCATTGCAAATGCTTGTTAGACCTGGCTTGACTTTACAGTTGTATTCATGACCTTTTGCTGCCAAGTCTTTAAAATGTACTGAGAGGAATTTAGCTTCACCGAGAGGAGCGTTTCTCTCACCTCATGCTATTGGCTGTTTGGTGTATCAGTCCGCCTGCTTGATTGCCATGCACTAGACGCTGAGACACATCTGAAAAGTGCATTCAATCATGGCATTCTTTAAGCCCTTGGAATGAGCGGTGCGACCAGGACGGACTCTGGGTGTGTGTATTGATTGAAGTAGGCAGAGCAAGCAACTTCCGCCATGTTTCGTGCTTTTGTTTTGTTTTCGGCAGTGATTTAATAGCTGTTATGGTCAGGGAGCACCTTCTAGCTGATCTCCTACTGGGGGAGGGCTGCGATATTTACGCGAGTTTGAGCTATTGGCATTGTAAATGACAATGACTTTTATTTATGTTTTGGTTTTTAAAACATAAATAAAAGGCATTGTCATTTACAATGCCAATATCTTAAACTCGCATAAATGCAAGACCTATTGCATTGCAAATGCTTGTTTCCTTTTGGCATAGCTATGCATCAAAACCAAGAAAGTTCATACCTCATGCTTTGTCAATTCTTACTAATGAGCACGCAGGAATCTGTATTGGAAACTGAACCGGAGACTGAACTGGAGACTGGAGATCGAGGAGTTGTCAGGCTCCGATCGAGGTGCCAACATCGCTGGAGACCTTCAGGTAAGTGTAGCTAAACACTGAGAACCTACTCATTCTAAATCTTCAAGGCAAAACGCACAATTGGACGTGGGCGTGGTTTAAATACTGACCACATCCAAGATGACTGCTGAAAATTACCGAAATCTCGTGAGGTTTAGGAAAATCCTGCGATACAACTACATCAAGCCAAACGCTCCATAGTGATGGGGAGGAGGCCTTAACTTACAGTGGAAGAGATGATGCATTACAATAAATTCACGCACTACAATAAATTCACAGTCACATTTCAGGGCATTGCTGACCTTTTAAACCCAGGACTAATGCACTATGGTGGACGGGGAGAAGGGGGCAGAAATGATAGCAATGCATGGTGTTGGTGGACCACTGGGAACGCCAGGCAATGCATGGTGTCAGTGTACCTCTGGGAATGCCAGACTTCACCTGAATGGTGCAGAGAGTGCTAGGAGACTCGCATATCTGGGCACTGATGACATGAGGTGGAAACCTGATGGCACGGCACGAAAGCAAAACAATAATGTGTTGGCAAGCAAAATCATTAGATGAGTCCCTTGGCTATGCAAATAATTATAGTGATTGTTGTGATGCGGAAAAGAAAACTGTTAGACCTGGCATCCTTGGCGGGGTATTCCCACAGACTTTTTGCCTTCACTCCCTTACTTTGTGGAACTTGCTTTTGTTGGCTATCGTCCTTTGTGCACTTTATCCCTGCTCACCAGTGCTGAAGTGCTTGTCCTCTTTCATTAAATCATGGTAACATTGGCTTATGCATTTTTGGCACCTTTTATTTACCTGTAAGTCCCTCGCAAATGGTACTGCCTGGACCCAGGGAACGTAAATAAAATGCTATTAGTAGGCAGCGGTATTCATTGTGGCACCCACTAAAGTAGCCTTTTAAAACATGTCTCAGGCCTGCCACTGCAGCCTGAAGAGCACTTTTAAACTGCCATTTCAACCTGTCAAAATAAACCTTTTTGCCAAACCTAAATCTTTCTTTTTAATACTCATATTTCATCCCAAGGTAGGCCCTAAAGGCTTGTAAGGCAGGATGCATGGTATTTAAAAAGTAGGACATGTGTGTTTAAGTTCTCTCCCGTAGACCAACACTGGGTTACCTTATTACACTTAATAAGTGCTAACTTCAGATTGGGAACAGGTAGAGACATTATGTTTGCAATCAAATGAATTGTAATTTAGAATCCACTTTGATGGTAAAGTTAAAGTTACAATTTTGAAAATGCTACTTTTAGAAAGTTGTCATTTTTCTGATCAAACCAACTGTGCCTTTTTGCCAGTGTCCTGGACCACAACACTGTGAATGGCTCTGCTGCTGTGGGTTGTGTATTACTTCCAGACAGCAAGACTAAGGAAGCCCAGGTATGAGGGGAGAGAGTCATCCTGGCAGGTTGGCTGGGGAGGAGGCGTACCCTGATCTGATAGCACTTCAAATTGTCCTGCCTGCAGCACACACAAAGGAACCTGACACCAGGCCTGGCCTTGCCTTTGTCACTCTAGACAGTTTGGAGCCAGGACCAGGCAAAGGGGAAGAAATTACCAGAACCATTTTTGGGCATAGGTCAAGGAATTGCCCCACTCAAAGGTTGGCACCAGGTATAAAACTGGAACCTTCAGAACCTCTCCTCAGAAGAAGGACTGTCATGCTGTCTGAGGAAAAGGGACTGCCATTCCGAATGAAGAAGTATTGGACCTGCTTGCCTTAAACCTAGGCTACCCAGAGTGACTCCAAGGGCCAGTTGGCTGACCTCCTGTATGATCTACAGGGACGCAACAAACTTCCAGAGGCCTCCTTGCAACTGACCAGCTGACCAGCACCAACTGGACCTGTCTGAGCCCTGCTGCTGACCTATGCTTGAGTGAGTACCGATACCCGAGATTTGCCCCCAAGGTCCTTACCCCGAGGCTGACATCAGTGAAAACACTTCCTGCAGAAAAGAGGAAGCTACAAACGTTGTGTGTCCTTTGCGACTGGAAAGAGGCCTTTTTGTGCTGAGAATTGACCACCTGCAACGACTGCTAATGCTAAGCTCCAGTGGGACCTGCTCTTTGCACCGATATCGACTGTCCACGACGACTGGCTATACGAGACCTGCACTTCACGCTGACAGCGACTGTCTGCGACAGTTACCCAAAGCTACATCGATGACCAGCTCAGACCTCCACTCCATTTTATTTGGCTTGAACTTGTGACTTTCCATCGGTCTAGAGCGACCAGATTACTGCGAGTGGCACTTTGTGCTTCTTGGCGCTATTTTCACCTAAAGACTTTAAAAACTAACATCTCTGGTTCCACTGTTTGGATTTCTGTTGTTTTGATGTCATTTTATCTATTTAAAATGTTTCTCTATTTTTCTAAATTGGTTTGGGATTTTTCTTGTGTTGTGTTTTCACTTTATTACTGTTTGAGTACTGCATAAATACTTCACACATTGCCTCTAAGTTAAGCCTGACTGCTTATGTGCCAAGCTACCAGAGGGTTATGATTCATCCTGATAAGGATTGTTTTTATTACTTGAGTGGGTCGTCCATCCGTCTCAAATAATAACCCAACTTCTTACAAAAATGGCAAAAGATAAGTTAAAGATTACTAAGACAAAGTTCTTTCAAAAAAGTTGTCAAGGAGCTTTTCAATTAGCAAGTTTAATGTACCAGGTGATGGTGTGCAATTTTTGCAAGGTGGAAATACTGGTCCTTGTGGTAGAGAAAGAGGATTTACTAACAATTTTAACAAAAATAATGTAAAAACAATGCACAAGTGAGAAATGGGCCATGTCATATTTGTGGTGAGGACTGTGACAGGAAACAAAGTTGCAGATTTAATCCAAATAGATTTCAAAATGAGTCACAAATGGTTCCTCAAATGCAGCAGAATATGAATCAGAAGGCACAGAATGGGATAATGCAGTCAGTGGTCCCAGCCCTACTTACCTCTGTGCAGAACATTCAGTATGCAATACAGTTCAATGGGAACATGCCTTCAGCCCCAATCATGCAACAACCTAAGCAGAATATAGCAGGATTTAAGCCAAATTTTAAATTTCAGCAAAAAGCATTCAGTATTTAATGATAATTTTCTATAATTTGCAGCTACACTTGGAGTTCCTACAGGACCGAGTTATGTGCCTGGCTTGACACAATGATGGTGCCTGAGAGGGGAGGAGAACTGGAGACCAGGATGGTCCTTTTGTGGAAGGAGAAATAAATGGTCATCCAGTATCATTTTTAATCGATACAGATGCTGCCAGACCCACTATGAGGTTACAAAAAAGGGTAAACCCAGACAGACCACTGGGACCTGGGTAGAATACAGTACAGAATAGGGTGGGTCCCAGTCGTACACTTCAGAAAGAACACACGTGATTAAATGCCAGCAGGCATTAATTCAATTACACATCAAAAATTGAATTCAATATTATTTAATCATATTGAGCATCAAAAATGATGTTCACAAACCAGCAATAAATCTGGTACAACGTATCAAAACAAGTGCCCCACGTGGTGGGGGAGAAAAGGGAAAGGAGGTAATGTGCACTTAGTGAGGATTGGGAAAGTGGAAAGGAAAGGTAGTGACATTAAATGCATCACACCATTCTTTACAGTTAGAGCCGGCCTTACTCGGCCACACATTTACATGAAGACAAGTAAAAAGCCATTGTTTATAAAGCACGATCACAGTGAGAAAGCAGTGTTGACAAAACTGGCATAGGGCAGTGACGTAGTCGACGTTTCGACCCCAAAAGAACAGTAGGCTGTTTGTGTCCTTACACCGGGGTCTTCCTCAGGACAGGGTGGGGGGCACCTGGGAATTTAACAAAAGAAGGCCTTAGTGTCTAGTGTTAGCCATTAAACGGTAAAAGCAAAAACAAAAATTAAAAACAGATTAATTTACCATGCGCCACCCTTAACTGGATGGTGGATATAATGATAGTGGGCCCGTGGGCTCCAAATTACCAGAGAAGCAGAACGATGTCACCTGAAAAACAGGATGGCATCCATAAGTAAATGTCACAGAGAAATAGCTATACCCTAGTTGGGCTGTGATAGAGACATCAAATGTTCAACTCACTTAAAATGTGTATTTAGGAGAGCCTTCCTGACATACACCTTGCAATCCAGGAAAATATTGTACAATTAAGCTTGGGCCCGAGGGTTCCAAATTGCTGAAAATAAAGATAAGGAGAGAGGGTCTAAGGTCAAAACACCACTCGTTTTCAAGAAGAAATAATTAGAACACTCTCTAAGGATCGCTGTTGAAGGGAAAAAGGGGACGTGTTTACCTGAAGGGGAAACACGGAGCCGTGGCCTTAATCAGTCCTCCCGGGTACTTTGAATCTGAAAGAATTCAAATCGAAAACTGCTCTTAGTCAAAAAGGCATTATATATCAGTGCGCTCGTAGAGCGTAACTGAAAAAGTATTAAAGCAATTGAAAGCGTCAAAGTCAAAAGGCGGCAAGGCTCTGTGCTTAATTACCTCACAGCAGGAGAATGCGTCCGTCTATGCGCGCACTTGTATTTTTCGTCCAACGCCCCAGAAGGGCTTGCACATGCCATACCATACAAGTGTTTATATATGTAATGCCTCCAACGTTTTGATGGTCATGCCAACTATACATATTGAAATTACTTTTGTAGAATGGAAATAGGCAGTTTGCCAGTATGTTTATTATCTTAACCACAACACCTCCATAGGCCCCCCTGATATTATCATCAATTACTTGACCCCGGCAGCTTCAGCGCATATCTTCCGTTAGTTTGGGTCCCTGGTCGAATTTTGACCATAGAGCTTGGACATTCTTAATAATAATCTGTTTCAATCCAGCTTGGATTGCTACTCACTAGCTCCGATGGCTGCCCTTGCCTATATCCACATTTAGTGCTTGACTGGAGTGTCCTCGTAGTTATTTTTGCACTTGACCGCCATCACATGGCCCCCTGAGCCCTAGCGCTTATTATTCTGCGATGTTTACTGTTTCTTTACCACTCGTGAGTCAATTCTGCGGTGCGACCAACAATTGCCCGTAGACCCACTCCGCATTCAGAGGTCTTTCCGCACCGTAATTTTCAAGTTTCCATATGGCAGTTTTAATTCAGATAACACTCAGAATAATCTGTGCTAGGTTTTTTAGATACATTTTTCTTTATTGACACATGGAATGTGACCCCCTGTCAGGATTGACAGCATTGAGCGTCTGCCTGGGCTTCCGCCGGCGCGTGCACGGTGCTGACGAGCCCTTCTTAAGCGTCACGGGCCGTCAGTGCTCCGTTTTCTTCCCAGAGACGGACGCATTCTCCTGCTGTGAGGTAATTAAGCACAAAGCCTTGCCGCCTTTTGACCTTGACGCTTTCCATTGCTTTAATACTTTTGCAGTTACGCTCTACGAGCGCACTGATATATAATGCCTTTTTGACTAAGAGCAGTTTTCGATTTGAATTCTTTCAGATTCAAAGTACCCGGGAGGACTGATTAATGCCACGACTCCGTGTTTCCCCTTCAGGGAAACACGTCCCCTTTTTCCCTTCAACAGCGATCCTTAGAGACTGTTCTAATTATTTCTTCTTGAAAACGAGTGGTGTTTTGACCTTAGGCCCTCTCTCCTTATCTTTATTTTCAGCAATTTATTTTATTTATTTATGCATTTTTATATAGCGCGGACTTTACCCGAGGGTGTCAGAGCGCTTCACAACAGGATTAGCAACATTACATAAGGAGGAGGATACAAATGAGCATAATACAAAGGCAAGCGTTACATTGCATGAAGAAAAGTGACAATTGTGCAAAAACAAACAAACCAAATACAAAAAGAGGAATAAGTTCCAATAGGAAAAAGTGACAGATGTGCATGAAACAAGGGATACCAAATACAAATGGAGGTATAATGCTGCAATAAGTGGCAGTCACACATGACACACTGGGAAGGCACTTCTATAGGCTTGGAGTACAGAATTTCCTATAGTGGAAGAACTTCCTTGAGGTAGTAGAGAGGGCGTGAATTCAGCAGGGGGTACATGGGGTACAAAATATATGATACATGGGGTACAAAATACCACTAAAGGCATAATACTGTAATAAGTGGCAGTAACTCAAAGCACACTGAGAAGGCCCTTCTATAGGCTTGGAATACATAATTCCTATCATGGAAGAGCTTCCTAGAGGTAGTAGAGAGGGCGTGACTTCACAGGGGACTTAACCTGGGGGAACACGCACATAAAAACCAACACAACACACAAAGTAAGGAATGAACAGACAAAAGTACAACTTTAAACTGACGGGCGAACTTCCTAGAGGGGCCTAAGACCGAACGTATTAGTTCTGGAAGTGTCTTTGGAATAGAAGAGACTTGAGGTCAGCTTTGAAGATCCGGGTAGAGGAGGTGGCACGGAGCAGTGGGGGAAGCGAGTTCCAGATTCTTACCGCATTGCCCGAGAAGGATTGAGCCATCGATCTTTCTCTTTTGAAGACGGGGGCTCAAGCAGAAGCTTTTCCGCATTGCGAGAAGGGCGAGAGCCACCGGACAATTTCAATTTATTCGCCAGGTAACAAGGGGAGGACGTGTGTAAGGCTTTGTGTGTGATGCAGGCAGTTTTGTAAATAGATCTTGCCTCGATCGGAAGCCATCGCAGAGAGGACAGGATAGGAGTGATGTGGTCGCTTCGTTTAGACCCTGAAATGAAGCGAGCTGCTGAATGGAGGATGGATTTGAGAGGGAGAGGTGGGATTTGGGTAGGCCAGTCAGAAGAGAATTGCAGTAATCCAGTCTTGAGAGAACCAGAGATTGTACCAAGGTTTTTAAGTCTTTCTCCGGGAAGAACCGACGGATCCCCCACAGAAGGCGCAGCTGGTACCGTGCATTCTTGGCAATAGAGTTGATGTGGGCGATTAGGTTGAGTCTTTTGTCGAGAATGACACCTAGGGATTTAGCGCTGTCAACAATGATGGGTTTGTTGTTGAGAAGGTTCAGCTGATCCATCCAAGATTGAACAGGAGGAGGTGAGAGAGAGGTAGAGAGGAGGAGGAATTCAGTTTTGGCGGGATTCAGAATGAGTTGGTGAGCTGACATCCAGTTGTGAATAGAGTTGAGGGTAGAATTGAGTAGGGAGAGATCGTGTGCAGAGGACACCTTAAGGTAGATTTGCGTGTCGTCCGCATACAGATGGTAAAGGATCCCA
Organism: Calotriton arnoldi; assembly: GCA_963921515.1. Classification (NCBI taxonomy): domain Eukaryota; kingdom Metazoa; phylum Chordata; class Amphibia; order Caudata; family Salamandridae; genus Calotriton; species Calotriton arnoldi. The sequence continues at coordinate 452,033 of CAWUFW010000721.1, forward strand.
GATTTGCTTAGGAGGTTCCCTAAAGGTTCCAGGTAGAGATTAAACAAGGTGGGAGCCAGGATAGAACCTTGAGGGACGCCCTGACCTACGGCCATGGGAGATGAGAGACTGTTCCCTATCTTGATCATTTGGGATCTGTCCGAGAGGAAAGAGGCAAACCAAGCTTAATTGTACAATATTTTCCTGGATTGCAAGGTGTATGTCAGGAAGGCTCTCCTAAATACACATTTTAAGTGAGTTGGACATTTGATGTCTCTATCACAGCCCAACTAGGATATAGTTATTTCTCTGTGACATTTACTTATGGATGCCATCCTGTTTTTCAGGTGACATCGTTCTGCTTCTCTGGTAATTTGGAGCCCACGGGCCCACTATCATTATATCCACCATCCAGTTAAGGGTGGCGCATGGTAAATTAATCTGTTTTTAATTTTTATTTTTGCTTTTACCGTTTAATGGGTCACACTAGACACCAAGGCCTTCTTTTGTTAAATTCCCAGGTGCCCCCCCACCCTGTCCTGAGGAAGACCCCGGTGTAAGGACACAAACAGCCTACTGTTCTTTTGGGGTCGAAACGTCGACTACGTCACTGCCCTATGCCAGTTTTGTCAACAGTGCTTTCTCACTGTGATCGTGCTTTATAAACAATGGCTTTTTACTTGTCTTCATGTAAATGTGTGGCCGAGTAAGGCCGGCTCTAACTGTTAAGAATGGTGTGATGCATTTAATGTCACTACCTTTCCTTTCCACTTTCCCAATCCTCACTAAGTGCACATTACCTCCTTTCCCTTTTCTCCCCCACCACGTGGGGCACTTGTTTTGATACGTTGTACCAGATATATTGCTGGTTTGTGAACATCATTTTTGATGCTCAATATGATTAAATAATATTGAATTCAATTTTTGGTGTGTAATTGAATTAATGCATGCTGGCATTTAATTACATGTGTTCTTTCTGAAGTGTACGACTGGGACCCACCCTATTCTGTACTAGAGCCACTATGAGACTGGTGGAAGTTCCTGACCTACCCCTCTTGGGAAAAGCAGTCAAAGTTGTAGGCATTTCAAATAAACAAGTGACTAATAAGTCATCAGCAAATATCCCAGTTAAAATTGTTTCAAGTTATAATAATCATGAGTTCATAATTAGTGAGACATGCCCAAGGAATTTGTTGGGTCCTAATCTTTTCTGCAAGTTAAATTGTGTGATTTACTGCACACGGTGGGTGTTGATATTCAAACAAAATGGAAGACATGGACTTTAAAATAAAATCACAATAGATAAATGTTATGAGTTCCCAGTTCTCACAATAGAAGATTTACCTCCAGCTATAATGCTTTTTTCTCTATTTTGTGTCAAGCATTTTTCTCTATCCCTCTTCATGAGGATAGTCAGTATCTTTTTGCATTCAGATTTAAAGATGAATTTCTCATCTGGTGTAGAATCCCACCGGGGTATCCAGAAATTCCTTCAATCTTTTCATAAATACTCAAGAAATATTTGGAAAGGTTTGATTTGTCTTATGCCTCGTACTGGTGCAGTACATTGATGGTTTGATGATTGTAGACAAAACAAAAGAAGGCTATAAGTTGGGTACAATGGCCTTATTAAATCATTTGGCTGAAAATGTGCATTAAGTGACCCCTCCTAAAATGCAGTACTAACAAAAACAAGTCATTTGTTTGGGATACCAAATTGAAAAGGGAGTGAGGAAGTTGTCCAAAGAACGCATTTCTGCAATTTTGTGAAGGAACCCACCAACTACAAAGAGAGGTGAGGATATTTCTAGGAATGGTTGGCTACTATCACCAGTGGATTCCAAACTTTTCCTTCTTGGGGAAGCCCATACAGAGGCTGATGCACATTGATGTTGGTGATACAATGCCCTGGGAGGATGAATGTATGAAAATCTTCCTGGAGCTCAGTCACTGTTTGAGTATCGCTTCTGCTCCAGGAAAGCCTAATTATGAGAAGGACTTTTATTTATTATGTCATGAAAAGGAAGGGTGCTCATTTTCTGTTCTTTTTCAGCAGCACGAATATGGGAAAAGACCCATTCCATACTTTTCTCCATGCTTTGCGTGGTTGCCTAAAGTAAATTGCAGCTACTGCTTTGGCAGCAGTACAGAGAGAGACAATTGTAATGGGGTATACACTTATTGTGTTGGTTCCACATTCACTTGAGACATTGCTAACTCGCACATGGACTCAGCATCTCACACGTAGTGTGTGGTATCTTCTCCAAGACAAAACAGCAGGAAAAGTTGTGGAGAAGCAGAAAATGTTTTATTGAATACAGAGCTGCCGGGGAACAGCCATCCAGGAGGGAAACAGCAGCCAACTGCCGAGAACAGAACACGCAATCCTGGCATTCCACATTCCAACAGCAATCTCGGTCACTGCTCACGCTCACCTAAGAACCGAAGGAGATTGCTGTTGGGATGCTACATTTACCTTTTCCTATTCTTAAAATAAGATATAAGCACTAAGTCCGAGGAACTCTAAAACACAGCAAAACTACAGAAAGAAAACGAGATACAGAACATAAAATACAGTCGGAAGATAAGTACAAGGTATACATAATAAACATAAAGTAAAAATAAAAACTAACATAGGAGCAGGCAATGCAAATTTGAACATGGAAAACAAAATGGACCATAAATCGCCAGGTTTATACATAATAAAAGTGAAGTAAGATTAAAACTAGCATGGGAGCAGAATGCACAATCTGACAAATAGAAGAAAACAATATGAAACATCATTGCCTGAACCTGACAGGCAACCTTGAACAATGACTACTCCTACGCAGTACGCCTCCAGCGTCACACATCTTTCCCCTTTCTTACGTAGAACTCTTATTCCTAGGACACACAATTGGAAACCTGATTGGCACACTTGAATTCTTCTGAGTACGAAGGGTGAACAGACCCATGAACCGATTTGACCATCTTCCCATATTCAACCAATTTGTTCCACTTACTCTCACAGCGTTACCACGCACATTTTGTCCACCACAAATGGTCCATTGAACTTACTACCACTTTTGTGAACATAACTTCCTTTCTTAATGAATACAGCATCACCTACTCTAAAATCACTCGACTTGACTCTATTACGACTATCAAACTGCATTTTTTGCTTCAACTTGGCCGCTTCCACATTGCTTCTTGCTTTGGCATCATACATTCTGGCGTCAACTCCAAACTTGACCCATTTGCTCATCCACCCAGGGCAAATCTTGGTAGCTGGCTTCCTCCCTCTCAACATCTCAAATGGAGAAACCTGTGTGGAGGATTGTGGAGTAATCCGGTAGAACCACAACATAGACCTCACAGCATTACCGACCATGCACCTGTTATTAAATGCCCATTGGACGCAATGGACCAGCATGCAGTTCATGCGTTCTACTTGGCCATTGGTTTGGGGATGGTATAGGGAGGTCTTAAGATGCTTCACATCACCAGATTTCAGAAAACCTTCCACTAAATCATTGAAAAATTGGACACCATTGTCCGAGATCAAACAACGAGGGAACCTTTCCCTGAGAAACAGTTCTCTGACAAAATCAACAACAGCATTGGCATTGGGTTCAGAGACAAATCTAATCTCTGGCCACTGTGAGAGTAGATCAACTGGTACCAAAGTAAAACGAGAATGGATCAGCAATCTATTGAAGGGACCAACAATCCACTCCTACTTTTTCCCAAGCCCTTGCAGGAAATTCAATGGGTAGTAAAGGTGGCTTTCCTACCACCAAATTCTTCTCCGAAGACAAACACACTACACAACCGCCTACAAATGATTCAACTTCTCTATCCATCGAGGGCCACCATAAGGTTTGTCTTAAACGTTTCTTAGTGTAAGTGACACCCATGTGTCCTCCATGAGCCATTTTAATGAACTTTGCTCTCAAACCAGCAGGTGGCACTAACTTATCATTTCTAAGAAGGAATCCATCATCTATCGATAGATCATCAGCTACTTTCCAAAATGGTTGACACATATTGGACAGTGATTTTTCCCTAGGCCAACCCTTTGACACCCAACCAAAGACAGCTTTCATGACATCATCAAGAACCATTTCATCTCTCCATTTGCGTTCCATTACAACACACATACCTTCCAAATCCAATGAAGCGATAAAGGAATTCTCGTCAATGTCATCTACACCATCCACATCATCATCCGAAATGGGAAAACGTGACAAAAAATCTGCTTGCACATTCATGCCTCCTTTGATATGGACAGAGTCAAAATTAAATTGCAGCAACTTAGACGTTAATCTAGAAATTCTCAGAGTCTGTTCTTTAATCTTTTCTCCAGACAAAATGGCTACAAGCAGTTTGTGATCCGTTTTCACTATAAATTTTGTCCCCCAAACATACAGTTTGAATTTCTGGATCGACCACCAACATGACAACAGTTCTTTTTCTATAGTGGAATATTGCATTTAAACCTCCCTCACTACTCTAGATGCATAACTGACTGTGTTCTACTGTCCCATTTTGCTGAGTTAAGATTGCACCCAAACCATAGCCACATGCATCAACCGTGATGCAACATGGTAGCTTGGGATCAAATGGTTTTAACACCCTTGATCCAGCCAACTGTTTTTTAACCCACTCAAAAGCATTGGAACATGACTCATCCCACCTGAAGTCAGCATCTTTTTAAGCAATTTGGTTAAAGGTGCGATGTGAGAAGCAGTTTCAGGAATGAAGCAAGAATAAAACTCACACATCCCCATGAATGACTTAAGCGCAACCTTATCTTTGGGCACTTGAATTTCAATTATAGCGTTGACCAGACCAGGTCTGGGTTCAATGCCTTGTCCAGAAATGACATGTCCCAAATACTCAACTCTATTTTTTGAAAGCTCACACTTGTCCATCTTAAGTACAATGCCTTTATCCTGCAGAATAGACAACACCTGTTCCAGAATTGACATATATCTTCCTTGGTTTTGCCGTAGACTATAACGTCGTTTTGAAAGACAAAAACTCCATCCACACCTCTGAACAGTTGGTACATTATTCTTTGGAAAACAGAAGCCGAAGAGGCTAGTCCGAACGGCATTCTGCAATATTGAAAAGTGCCCATTGGTGATACAAAAGCTGTGTAATGTCTAGAGCTAGGATCCAAAACTAGTTGGTGGTAAGCGGAAGCGAGATCCAGCTTGCTAACCCAGCAGCCAACAAATCAGAGCTTTTAGGAAGGGGATGAGAATCAATCCAAATGGCCCTGTTGAGGTTGAGTAAGTCTACACAGACCCTAAGTTCCCCATTTTTCTTGCAGCGACCACCACAGGAGATAACCACAGGGATGATTCGATAGGATCGATTATGCCTGAGTAACACAATGTCATTAATTCCTTATCTAAATCATCTCTGACTGAAAAGGGGACACTGTGTAACTTGTGTTTCACTGGAATAGATCCCTCCTTCACTTTGATCTTATGTTGAAAGCCTTGGATTAACCCAATTCCTTAAGAGAATACTCTTGGAAATTTAGTGCGTAGGTTATCAATCATGCAACCACCATCAGTGAAACCACCAACATCTACAACAGGCACTTGTTCACTGGTACCAGGCTTCAGAATCTTTTTAAACAGACCCTGGTGAAACCAACCCAGCATACATAAACCTTTCACAGTAACATACACCTTCCCAAAAATCGTCCTCCCTTTGAAGATCAATATATCTTCAAAGAAACCAGACAGGTCAATGCATCGTCCTTCATAGGACACTGGAGCACGGTCGGTGGTTCAAGTCCCCTTCCTGGCCACAATTTGCTGAACAGTTCATGCGTCAACATGGTTATCTGTGCCCCTGAATCAACCAGAAGTTTAACTGATTTATCACCAATCACTATATCAGCATAGGGATCCACACAGGTGGACGGATCTCCTGAAGCAACCATATCATCTCCTACCACTAACACCATGTCTTGTAAATCTTCTTGTAGCTTTTCCAGACAGTTTTCAGTATTTTCATCTCCTAAGTTAGCAACAACAGGCTTCCTTCTATTATACTGTTTTCCTTGACTCTGGCATACTTTGGAGAAATGCCCTAATTTGTTGCAAATTCTACATGTAACATTTTTTGCAGGGCAGATTTTTCCACTTCTAAAGTTTGACATATTACCACATCTAAAACAAATATTAGATTGTTTAAAAACACTTGTCAGATCTTGAGTTCTCTTTAATTTGGGGATTGGCATAGACTTTAAAATTTTACAGTTTCAGTTTTTCTTTCTTCCAACTCCTTCACGGATATTTGGGATGTTTCTATGCTTTTAGCAATGCGTAGCGTTTCTTCGAGTGACGGGTTGGCCAATGACAATAGTTTTTGCTGATTAGTCTTGTTGGAACAATGACAAATAAATTGGTCTCTAACTAACTGATCTGTAAAGTTTTCAAAATGACATTCAGCAACTAATCTCCTTAGAGCCGATATGTAAACATCAACACTTTCTCCTGACATTTGATTTCTCATTAGAAATTTGTGTCTCAACACCACAATAATGAGTTGCACGTCAAAACGTTTTTCCAGTTTTTTAACACACTCTGTGTAATTGTCCAGTTGTTCCCCTTGTACATTTTCTATGTTTGGTAAATGTTTGAAAATGGCACAACCCTCAAATCCCAAAGAATGTAGTAACGCATTTTTTTTCCATTCTGGACAAAATCTTGCGGCTCCGATGGCTCCTAAATAAGTTTCAAATGTGTCAAAACAGTTTTTCCAACTGTTAGAAATGGGGGTCTCTAGTTGGCAAAGGTAGGTGCCTTTGTCCAAATAGGGACCCTTGCTTCTAGTCAGGGTAAGGGGAATACACACTTTAGATAACCCCTGCTCACCCCCTTGGTAACTTGGCAAGAGCAGAAAGGCTTATCCCAAAGGCAATGTGTAAAGTATTTGTACCAACACTCACAGTGACACAGTGAAAACACCACAAAAGGACACCACACCAGTTTAGAAAAATAAAATATCTTTATCTAAACTGAACAAGACCAAAACGACAAAAATCCAACATACACAGTTAAAAATGTGCCTTTCAAAAGGTTTCAAGAACTTGTACCATAGAAAACTATGGATGCGTGACTTTTCACCAAAGTACCTGTAGATGTGTCAGTTCTCAAGCCAAACAGCAGCAGCATCGAAAAACAAAGAGATGCAACACTCCTGAGACCTTGGGGAGGCGATGCAACAGTCCCGCTGCACGCAGAGGAAGGGTTGCGTCGAATCTTTGTGATGGTTCCGGTCCGCAGGTGATGCGTCGGAAGAACTTGCCACACAGGTACGATGCGTGGAAATCCGGGATGCGTTGGCGATCGATGCGGTGGCGTCGAGCGGCGCTGCGTCGGTCCTCTTCAGCCGTGATCCCTCAATGCGTCAATTCTTGCAGCGGCGACAGGCGCTGCGGCGATGCGTGGAAATTCTTCTCACGCAGTGGAGATGCGTCAGGAAAACAGCCGCAAGAAGAGCGATGCGTTGATTTCTGTAGTTCTTTGAGTTTCTTCTTCCTTCCAGCTCCCAAACAGCAGCAACAACCTCCAGAGGTCCAAGACTGGCACAGGCACCTCTTGTGTCCCTGAGACTTCAGAACAGGAGGCCAGCACACTTTAGGCCCTTGGAGATCTCCTTCAAGCAGGGGACACAGCACACAGCAAAGTCCTTCTCCTTTCCTTGGCAGAAACAGCAACTGCAGGGCAACCCAACGGACATCGTCATCGTTTATGTTTCTTGGTTATCTATTTTCTACTTATTTAACTAATCTGTAAAGCGCTCTGATACCCTCTAGGGTCAAGTTCGCGCTATTTAAAACTTTATAAATAAATAAATAAACCCCAGACACACAGCAAGGGCAGTACTTCTCCTCAGTCTCTCCAGCTCTTCTCCTTGGCAAAGGTTCCTCTTGAATTCCAGGAATGATCTAAAGTTCAGGGGTTTTAGGTCTAATACTTATACCCCAAAATGTCTTTGTTCTCTTTGTGCAGGGGGCTCTGAGCCCAGTTCAAACCAGTTCTGGTGTAGTGTAGTTCCTATTTCCCTAATAGGCTCTGCGCATTGGAATAATATACCCTATAGGTTTGACATAGGACTGAGGTCGGTATGTCCCTATCGAGTATATTAAACTTAATTACTTTGTGCCAGCTAACTCAGAGGCCACTAGAAACTCCTTGTAAACAAGAAGGGAGTAGTTTCTGGCAACCGCATAAACATGACAACTTTGTTTCCCTGTAAAATCGGAACACTTCTCAGAATCGTGGAAACAATAGATAACAGTTTCACTCAGCTAATCGTGCATGCTTAGTTTCCTCAGAGCTACACAGAAAGAATAGACGGGCGTTTCAATAAAAAGGTTTTATTGAACAGTCTTGTTTCTCGTGTAAGAGATATGAGCTGTTATGATCACAAGACAGTATGCAAGATATATAATGTACAGCGTAAGCAGTAGAAATAAATAATACTGCGCTAGCATTATCTTTTAGCATATATTCACGTACATAAATAACATGAGCTAAAAATGCGAGTACTCATACGATGCTTCTCTAAGCTAGTTCTACCCCAATGTACCTAACCTAGTCTAGGTGTAGGGAAAGGTAAGAAGTAGGTGGAGTATTCTCTAGTATGGTATACTAAGAGTATGTTAAGTCTAGTATGCCAAGAGTCCCTCTAGGTTCTAGTCAGCTCCATACCTTGAGAATGAGAGAGGTGGGAATCTCCTGCCGGATCTCAATCTCTAACACCCCGCGAAGGGAGTCAGAACACTGGAAGCTGGATTCTTCTGCGAGCAGGAATGACAGCGTCTTCTCAGTGCGTCAGGCCGGGATACAGGCTCCTCTGAAGTCGAGGTCTCCTCTAACTTGCTTGGGCAAGGGAAGGTATATTTATACCTGGTAGGTGCCTTGGAATGTTAGCATTGACGTGAAGTCGGACAGAGGAAGACGTCAGGAATGAACCCTTAAGGTATAGCGGTTCATGCATAATAGATGAGTTCTTGGAGAAATCAATAATCCTGTGCTAGGGGAACTCCCAAGAGCTTAAGGGTCTGGTTTCTAAGAACTGGACGTTAGGGTGGACGGATGTCGGTGACCATGCCTGTATTTGGAGTGCACGGCTAATGCCTAAATAAGGACTGGGATTCTATGCCTATATAAGGGCAATGCGAATTGTGCCTATATAAGGACATGTTTCAGGAAAACCTATATACGGACACCTAAAGCGGAATACAACACCCACTCCACTTTCGAATGAACGATAATACTAAATGCTAAACATTAAACTTGAGTACCACATATTGCTAAAAACATTTCTAAAAGCATAGTAAAAGAAGTTTTTAAAAGAACTGTTGCTAAAACATGTAATGCAATAGGTACTGTACATTTTAAAGCATTTTTTCATTCTAAGCATATATTGGAAATAAATGCAACATGAATGAATAAACAGAAATATATACATATGATGAAATGGTTGACAAGTTTTCAAAAATCAAAGCCATTGCATATCATGGTATTAAATGAAATTTTAGACAAATAAGGTGACAGTGTGTCCCTGGAAGTATTCAAAGAAGTCCGTTTTATAAGAATAGTTCTACTGTAAGCAGATTGTTTTGCCATGTATTTTCAAAAAAAGAAAAGGTTCAATTTTAGGAAGAGTTCCAAGTTTTGAAAATATGAAGGCCAAATTCATTGCGTCCCTGGTACACTGTGAGCTGAATCAAAGTCAGTGTATGGGTCTGGTGTAACCATGAAATCATCTATTTCTGTAGACAAAATATCGTCTACCGAAGTTGGTGACATTTGGAACACCTCGTTCAGAAGGTTAATTGCACAGAGATGAGAAACATTGCCTTCAGCAGAAGATGCCGCAGCAATGTTCACGTCCGTTGTTACCTGTGTGCCTGTTGATCCATCTCGTACCTCAGCAGCAGCAGGAAGCGTCTGTGAGGTCTCAATGAATGCCGTCATCAGGATTGGTAGCCTCTGGGGACAACACAGAGCATGGGCCATTACCGGGTCCAGCAGAGTATCGATATCCGTTGGCATGACTGATGGGAGTGTTAGACAGGTGTCTAGCACGCATTCTTCACTGCAAAGCAGGCAGCGTAGAACAGGTAAGATGCAATCTTGCCAGATTGGTCTGAATGACAGAAACCATGTTGTATTAAGTTCCCGTAGACGAGGTATGCCCAAAAGTTGCACTATGCGCTCACGGCACTTCCGTTCTAGGAGAGCTTTCTCCACATCGCTCGGAGTGATGTCGGTGGATAGGCTTCCCATAGCGTAATAGTAGGAATAGAAATAGGATTCCTGCAACAAGTGCTAGAATTAATGGCACACCACCAAACACCGAATGTGCGAAGTTTGGGATGATTCCGAGGACTGCCTGGAAGGGTGCTAACAGTCCTGAACAGATGGTCTTAAATACATGCACAATACCGCTCGTATCAGACATGTTAAAGATACGTCCCATCATTTCTGCGAAATGTATAGGGCAGTTTGTACGAATTAAAGCCTGTATCTCAGCCGAAGTCCTTGCAATTTGTAAATCATAGATTTCTTTGGCCGAGGTCAAAGGCACTGTTTGTTGCAAAAGCATGGCTTTCATTCTGCTTAAAGTATCAAAACGTATAAAAGAAACATTCAAAGAAGGCCATAAAGGCGACTCCCTGACTGTGTCTATTGGGGGGAACAATACTTGCATACAGCAAGTGACCCTGGAGTCGACCGTTACCAGATATGGGATGCCTGGCAACATGCCACAGCAACTCTGATCATTCAACATAAGGTAACTCCCGTTAGAAAGTTGGCCAAACGTTGGATTAATCACAGTAGCTGGTGTACCCTGCTGGTGGCAGGAAAAATTTGACACAGAACCATTACAAGCCCCGTGTAAAGAAATGTCCTGACATATGAGTGAACCGCTTAGTGCATTTTCACAGTGTGTACCGCTTAGAAACACTTCACGATCCCCACTCCAACATCTGTATTCGTAAGGTAAATCCCAGGATGTCTTAATGTATTCTTTACCCAACCTTTCATATTTACCTGCTTGCATTTGTTTGAGGCAATACTGAAACTGAAAAGTAGTGACAGGCAGAGTGATTTTGCCATGGATAAGCCATTCTGTAGCTGGTTTTTCTGCTACCGTAAATGGTAATTTTTCCAGTTTTTCAATGCTCAGCACTGTATACTTTGCTCCCCTTTGTGCCACTTCGATCTGTTTATCAGTCAGATTGTATTCTGCAAACAGAGCCGACGTGTTGATAAAACGCCAAGGCACATAGCTCGCAAGCAAAGATTGCAGCGTCTAGCTTAATAACATAATAGAGATTGGCCTTGTTGTAACATGGCTAAATCTTGTTCCAGTATGTCAATAGCAGAGGATACAATGTTGTCCAATGAATACATTCTGGATGACAAAGTTGTTAACCCATTGTCGAGCACAGTGAGAGATTTCTCTAAGTTAATACGATCAAGTTCACATATTCGTTCTGCGGCCTCTGCCTGTGAAACCTTCCATACTTCATTATAAGCAGCATAGATGCCGGCATATATGAAACGTTTTTGATGCGGTTTTCTTGGTCCTAACAAGAGTTCCCTAAGGTCTGCGTCTTCTTTAAGTAAAGATAAGTGTTGTTTCACATCCTCAAGTGTAGAATTTTTGTAGCCAGTCGAGGCACAATTTACCTACACTGTATGTTGTTACTACCCCCGGATGTTGTCTTTGAACGTATCGTGGGTCTGGCCTATGGATAGTAAAGCCCTGTCTTCTATTCAGGAATCTTTCTTGACAGATGTTTGTGTCTGTAGGCCAGAGTAACCAGTTTTTCCAATCAGGATCTGTTCTGTTGGTTTGTAGTATTGTGTCAACTGTAACCGCTGCCTGTGTAGTGTTATTACTTGCAGGTGTTGGTACAGAAGGTGTTTTCATGTCTTTGATCTTGGCTAAACCAAGGCAAGACGTTTGTTGCACAGTGTCATTCAAAAACATTATTTGCTGAGGGATGATACATGCTCTAAACAAAGCTTCTATCCCCTGTACTTGCCAATCTTTAGAACCCCAGACAGATTTTGTGTCTATTGTGTCTTTCCAAAATTCAAATCCATGTCTAGACAATTGGGTAATAAATGCTGCAGAGTAAATCTGTTTTGTATTAGTTAACATAATTTTCGGTCCTGTTTTGTTTACATTTTTATAGTAAAATGTTTCTGGATCAGATGTATTGTACCCTGTAAAATAGGGAAACTTTTTAGCAAACGTTTTTGAACTACCTTTTGGTGGTGTAGGACAATGCTCCCATTGGTTAAACATAAACACATTTCTAGGTGTTGCAGATTTATGCAAGAAATGATGACCATAGTGGTTGTAACAATATAGCTGTTCATAGTCTGATGAACCCTCTAAATATTCATTGTTAGAGAATGCAGCAGACCTTTCTAGGTCAGACATCATATCATTTACAGTCTCAAAGTCCCAATCATCAGAATAGGTACTGGACAAAATAAAATCACTTAGTGAAATTTTAAATTAATGTGGAATGTTCAAAAGTTCCGTAGGGCTGAAGATATCGAAATCGGTTTTGTCCCACACTATACCATCCTGTATAGGAACGGCTGTGATGTTCACTGCTGACAAGTCTCTTGCTTCACGATGGGATTATTTGTGTGGTTTCAAAAGTAAGTTCACATTTTTACTTTCAATGTCGAAACGGATGCATCTGCCATTTATAAGCACGCTGATAGTCATAACCAAAGCTAGCCAAATCAGAAAGAAAAATATTCCAGAAATAATCCACAGTTCAATCCATGGTGAAACCAGATAAGTCTTTTTCAGAAAATGAAAAAAGTCTTGTATTTGCTGTTTGAAAGTTTTTGATGCTGGCGTCGTTTCAGGTTCACTCGGATCCTCAGAAAACGTATCAAAGTTAATGAAGTAGCCAGAAGCAGTTCTGTCAATTGTTGGAATTGCATCAGGATTTGTTGAAATCGCTGGAACCAGTTGATCACTTGTTACGTTGGTGTAGACAGGTGTATTTGGACGAACTGTTACTTGAGTTTCAAGAGGAATGAGTTCCATAGCATTGTTGCTTAGTCCTTCATCTGTTACTGCTGAATTCTCGATGGTTATCAGTCTTTCAGTCTGAACCTCTTGGATAGTAGCGAGAGGAGTGCGTCTGCTACTAGGTCGGAGTCCACGAGGCCTACTATTTAGTATTGGCCACATACTGTGGTTTGATGAGGTTGATTGACACATCTTTTCTCCTTTTTTCCAGCCAGGGGCGGCAGAAGTACTGTTCTTGTTCCTTGAATGGCTAGGACAGGTACTGGTTGTCTGTAAGAAGGTCCAAATTCCTTGTTGTCCGCAATCTTCTCTCTGACTAGATCCCCAACTTTTGGGATCCAGACAGGCCTTGCTGGGACTGCCGGTTTTTCCCCAGTGGTGGTTGGCTTCAGGAACATGTTGCTTTGTTTCGATCTTATAACACAGCCAAACGATCTTTGATATCAAAGAGTTTATTTTCCACCACTGTGCCTTTATATTCGAGATCAGGAACCCACATTCTTGTCCCAAATAGGACCTCATATGGAGTGACCCCCCCAGAGAACTTCTTGGCAAATTATTTAATGAGCGTTGGACCCCATAAAGATGTTTGACACACCCATCACCCGAACCTAATACTCTAGCTGTTATAGACTGCTTTATGTCCCGGTTTTTCCTTTCCACAACAGAATTTCCCTCAGGATGAAACGGAGAGGAGTACCGCAATGCAACGCCCAAACTGGCCATGGCTTCTTTGTAAGCCCGAGAGCTAAACGCAGGGCCCTGGTCAGAATGTAGTGTGCCTATTGCGTATGTGCCGATAAAGACTTGCAAATCTTTTATAACAGTTCGAGCGTCAGCCGAGCGCTGAGGCCATATCCATAGGAACCTAGACTTAGTATTTGTGGGATTGCATTTGTCCAGAAGGACGCCTGCGCGTAGATAGTCTAATGCTATCTAACAATGGTGTCTGTACTGGGCAGGCTACTTCGTAGCATGGTGTCTGGTGGCGTTCTGCATCACGCTGTACCTTACAGTCTATGCAGTCATTGATGAAGATGTGAATCTGTGTATTCATTCCAGGCCACCAGTACATCTCTTTTAACGTCAATATTGTTTTAGAGATCCCTTGATGTGACAGACCCTCCCCCAGATGTGCTTCATAAATTAAAGCTGCTCTACGTTCCATGTTTGGAATTACCCTATCCCCCACTCCAGGGATTCGAGCAAAAGGAACGTTGTTCGCATCAATTACATAAGAGTACTTGAGTGGAAACTTTTTTGGTAACGCTGCACCACTGCCTTTGCTTGAAGCATTGACAGCCAACAATATCTCACTGTCTATTCTCGTTTTTGAACGAGTGATCGCAGCTACGGAAGCCGTCTGAACAGCCCCCTTTGCGGCTTCGTCAGCCAATGAATTCCCTGCAACGTGAACGCCATCACGTTGATGACTCAGCGTGTGTATCACGTGAGCCTTTGGTAGTTCGTTTTTTAACTGAACTACTTGTTCCCAAAGCGTTTTATGCTTTATTGTGCCACCTTTTGCATCTTTGAACCCATTTTCAAGCCAATTTTGTATATATTCATTATACGACTGAACACAGTAAAAAGAATCGCACACTATTAGTGTGGGGAATTCGCGATCTGTACTTTCAAGTGCCAGTTTGAATGCTTGTAGTTCAGCTCGCTGAGCTGTACAATCTCCTAGAGATTGAGTTTTAGTGACCATTGGTCTGAAGTTACCATCTTGCATGCAACATTTAACGATTGCGCATGCTGCACTGTAAGCTTGTTTACTCCCTGTAGCTGGTTGTGCTGATCCGTCAATATAAATTATAAATTCGTACTGATCGAGAGGCAGAATTTCAGTGGGCAGAGGACATTCATGTTCATATTGCAGGAACGCTTGTGTTTTTAAATCAGGATCAAAAACATATTCAACATCTGTTGCAGCAAGAGAATTAACCCATTGTATCCATCTAGGATGTAATGCTTTTGCATTCGGAATGCTCGCTTTAGTAACCGCCTCTAAGGCTGGTACTGGGGTTACGACAATAATGCGTTTCCCTTGAGCTAGAGCTCTTTCTTTTGCTACTGCAGTTTGAACTGCTGTCAGTATTTTTTCTGTTGAAGTGAAGCGCATTTCTGCTTGTGTATACAAATGTGATTTGTATGCTATTGGTACTTTTTCACCCTCATTAAATGTTAAATAGGTGAATCCGCATTGACCAGAAATTATTCGGATCACTAAATTGCGTTGACTTACGCGTGTTTGTAAGTGATTTGTTGCTAACATGTTAGCTTGGAGTGAACGCAAGATTTCTGTGTGTTCCTGTGTCCAATGTTTGATTGAAAAATCAGGTTTGATTAATTCGTAGAGAGGTTTAACCCTTTCTGCGTAATTTAGAATATATGTTCTTCCAAAATTTAGGAAACCCAGGATGGATTGTACAGTTTTTCAGCATTTTTGGAGGTTGGAGCAGCGCACACTTTTCTAAAAAGTTAGCTGCCAAGCTCTTGCCTTCACTTGAAAGCTCATATCCTAGGAAAAGGACATTGAGATGGGCAATACTGGATTTTTTAAAGTTGAATTTATAGCCCTCTGAGGCGAAGCCCAATATAATGGTATTCACCCTGTTCAAGTGCCTATCCAGGTCATTATCTGTCAGATAGATGTCATCGACATATGACAATGCCTCATTATCATAAATTTGTAGTAACTCTGTTACCCTCGCTGAGAATAACCCTGGGCTGTTCTTGAACCCTTGTGGGAGTCTACAAAATTGACGCTGGGTCCCCATTATTGAGAAAGCTGTTAAGTACCTGCTTTCAGGTGCTATGTTTTGACAAAAGAAACCATTTGAAATGTCCAATGTGGTTTTATATTTTTTACGCACAATGTTATTCATTAATGCTGTACTATGTGCATTTTGCACTGCAAATGTTTTAGAACAAGTGTTCAAGTGTCTGTAATCCAAAACTAGACGATATGTATTGTCTGGTTTGGATACAGGAAACAAAGGATTGTTCATTGAGGAGGTGCATGTTTCAATCACCCCTTGGTATTCAAGTTGATCTAAGATCTCCCTGACCTGTTTTTTAGCTTCTTGCTTTATTGGGTACTGCCTTTGTGCAGTAGGTTCATTTTTTAGATGTATTTTATGGTGAGGTGAGTCCTCATCCCATCCTACATGATTTTTGTATAATGCTGGGGCCTGGGCAACTGCCCATTTCCTGGCATAAGTATATTTTAGGTGAATTGGAATATGGTTGGAGAAGGCAGGCATAATGATGTCCTCACCATGTGGGCACTCCCTGACAAATTGTGGTGGCCAGTCTTTTTCTGCTAGAAGTATATCATAACCCCTTGAAAGTTTCTCCCAAAAGAGTGTTTTCACCTTTCTTGGTATGTCTCCCTCCATTCGGAGTGTTATTTCATATAACCTTTGTGGAGTACTAACCCTGGTGTCTACAGTTTCTACTGTGATGTACTCATTCAAGTCCACTATCTCCAGAAGTTCCTTCAGGTTCTGGCGAGCTATTGTGACTTCTGCTGCACTGTCCAGCATTGTCTGAGCCCATTCTCCGTTCTTGAGCTGTGTTCTCAGTATTCTCGGCATGTCTGATCTTCAGACCTGCTACCTTCTTTTTGAGAATTGAGGTTTTGATTTATTTTTCTGAACGTGTTTGTCGTCTTTGGATTTCACGCGTTCTTCTCTATGTTCTGACCGTCCTCTTCTTTCCGATGTCTGTGACGATATCTGAAAGGTACGAGAGGAACGTGTATCAGTATCTTGATACCTGTCAGGCTTTCTTAAATTATCCCTATTCCTGAGGTTATACCTCCTTTCAGAGGGCTCCTTTTGAGGAGACCTACCTCGGGATTGAGAACGTTTCTCGTTTGAGTTTTGTTTATTAGTTTCCCACTTCTTTTTAGAAGATGTAGGAGTTTGTTTAATAGAGTCCTTCTCAGGACTTTCAGATAGTTTTGGCTTCAAAGGTTTTCCACCCAAACTATCTCTGCCTAATTCTGCATAAGATTGTTCTATTATTCTGGGTAGTTCTGTTTGATGTTCTGTAACATCAAATTCCCTTAAGCGTTGGCGGATCGCCACTGATGCTGCCTCCCCTTTAATATTAGATAATATTATTGTTGAGACCTGGTCGAAGTTTTTCAGTAATTTCATACCTAAATTCAGAGCAGGCTCTGCCCCGTATTCGTTTTGAATTTGTTTCAGGACATCTGGTATGACTGCAATTGATGGAACACCATGTGTTTTAGTATAGATGGCAGCAAAGACCGCGCCCCAAGTGGTGCAATCTTCCAGTTGTGGTGTGATCCCCATTGGTAAACAGATTGTTAGGATTCTGTGTTCCTCATAAGGGCTAGTATTTGGAAATACTGCTTCGATTTGAGTAATTTTTTGAGCTATCCAGAATGGAATTTGCTCACATTTTGTGGCCATTTTACCCATGACTGCGTATAAAGTCTGTGGAGTAATTTTTAGTGTATTCCCCTGTTGAGGGGTTTGATTTGGAATGGTCAATGGTGGTTGGACTGTGAAAGTCCGCATGACATATTGGACTAATTGTCTGTAAATTTTTATTAACTCTTGTAGTTGAGTAAGTAATTCCTCGTCTGACATTACTATCGATGTCAGGATGAGGTGTGTAGCCGGCTAGAATCGGCCATGTTGCTCCTGGTCTACCTAGTGGACCGAGCCTGGTAATGTTTTTGTGATGTTTTAGGGCGCCTTTAAACCAGAGCTGATGCTCTTGGTATGTTAGTGGAATTTCAATATCCTCGAAAGGAATATATTCCTCTGGTGGTTCATCTTCTTTGTAGAAGTGAAACACTCTTGTTACTGGATTTGATTCTGGGAATACTATCCATGAATAGAATACCTCTGTCTGAAAGGATTCGTGTGCCTCTATCACGAAAACTGCTCTACACCCTCTTGGTGGTAGGCCGTGTTTTATAAGTTTTAGAGTGATGGCTCTTCTTAAGTTTGGAGCGATGTCTATAACACCCTCCTCGGTTTTATTTAAACCGGTAAAGTTAAAAGCTGTTACGACTGGTTCAGCCGCAGCTACACCGTTCCCGGTGTTATCGTCCCCGTGATTGGACATTTGTTTTTTGCAAAATGTAGTACAAGTTTCAAGGAAAGAAAAGATAAGGTTCACAATATTTTGGAACACTGTATCCTTCAACGTTGATTAAACCAAAATAGCTAATCTATAGGTTTTTTGTCCTATTTAGCTTTGGCGGATATTTAACCCTACCCACTCCAGACGTCTTATGGAGTATGTGAGTAGGAGTCTCTGAGAGAAAAGCACGCCTGAGTTACTCAGTATCTAGCGTTAAATTAGTGCCTTACCAAACCGTTGGGCGCCATGTAGTGTAGTTCCTATTTCCCTAATAGGCTCTGCGCATTGGAATAATATACCCTATAGGTTTGACATAGGACTGAGGTCGGTATGTCCCTATCAAGTATATTAAACTTAATTACTTTGTGCCAGCTAACTCAGAGGCCACTAGAAACTCCTTGTAAACAAGAAGGGAGTAGTTTCTGGCAACCGCATAAACATGACAACTTTGTTTCCCTGTAGCATCGGAACACTTCTCAGAATCGTGGAAACAATAGATAACAGTTTCACTCAGCTAATCGTGCATGCTTAGTTTCCTCAGAGTTGCACAGAAAGAATAGACGGGCGTTTCAATAAAAAGGTTTTATTGAACAGTCTTGTTTCTCGTGTAAGAGATATGAGCTGTTATGATCACAAGACAGTATGCAAGATATATAATGTACAGCGTAAGCAGTAGAAATAAATAATACTGCGCTAGCATTATCTTTTAGCATATATTCACGTACATAAATAACATGAGCTAAAAATGCGAGTACTCATACGATGCTTCTCTAAGCTAGTTCTACCCCAATGTACCTAACCTGGTCTAGGTGTAAGGAAAGGTAAGAAGTAGGTGGAGTATTCTCTAGTATGGTATACTAAGAGTATGTTAAGTCTAGTATGCCAAGAGTCCCTCTAGGTTCTAGTCAGCTCCATATCTTGAGAATGAGAGAGGTGGGAATCTCCTGCCGGATCTCAAACTCTAACACCCCGTGAAGGGAGTCAGAACACTGGAAGCTGGATTCTTCTGCGAGCAGGAATGACAGCGTCTTCTCAGTGCGTCAGGCCGGGATACGGGCTCCTCTGAAGTCGAGGTCTCTTCTAACTTGTTTGGGCATGGGAAGGTATATTTATACCTGGTAGGTGCCTTGGAATGTTAGCATTGACGTGAAGTCGGACAGGAACATCAGGAATGAACCCTTAAGGTATAGCGGTTCATACATAATAGATGAGTTCTTGGAGAAATCAATAATCCTGTGCTAGGGGAACTCCCAAGAGCTTAAGGGTCTGGTTTCTAAGAACTCGTTGTGACGTTGGGGTGGACGGATGTCGGTGACCATGCCTGTATTTGGAGCACACGGCTGATGCCTAAATAAGGACTGGGATTCTATGCCTATATAAGGGCAATGCGAATTGTGCCTATATAAGGACATGTTTCAGGAAAACCTATATACGGACACCTAAAGCGGAATACAACACTGGGGGCCACTCTGCAAGTGCACAACAACATCCATTGTCAGTGTGAGCCTTGGCTCCAGACACACCACAGGGGCGTGGAGCCAGCCTTGTGGAAGGCAGGCACAGCCCTATTCAAGTACAGGTGCTACTCCTCCCACCACTCCAAATGCAGATCAGGCCTATTCAGCCTAGTGCTGACTCATCCAGACTCCTGGAGCCACTGCACCTCCCCAGCCCCTGTCACTCCAAAGCCAGACAGTCAATCCACAAACAGGCAGAGGCGCACAGGATGGTTGAACAAGAAAATAGCCACTTGGGGCATGGCCAAGCCACGGAGCGTGATGGCCGCTAGCTAAGAGGAGCTCCGATACCCATGACTCTCTCCCTAACATCCATACCGACTATCCGTCTCCCGAGCAACGGGAAACCTGGGGCAGAGATCGCTGCCGCGGCTGAGCCCTTCTTCGGCAGCCGGGACCTGAATCGGACCGAGCAGAGCACATACAAACGTGCGGCCTCCCCCGGCTGCTCGAGCCGGAGGCTGTGGTGGTGAGTGGTGGGCGGGGCGACGTGCACCATCGAGTCGCCCCGCAAATCGAGGCCGAGGCCTGGGCTATGAGGGAGGAACGGACGTGGCACACGAGAATCCAGCGCCTTGCTACAGCGCAGTGTATTGGCAGCCACCTGGAGCCGCGCGCGGAGCACAGGTGAGCACGAGCGAACGTCCGCCAGCAGCTGCTCCTGGCATAAGAGGCCCACCAATAGCTTGGACACTTGCTCCAGAGGGCCTACTAATCCGGAATGAGCGCGGCACCCTGCCGATCCGAGGACTAGGTGGGGGCCGCCTGCAGCATCGCGGTCCTACCCTCCTCCCCCCCCCCCCCCCTCCCGCAACTGTGAAATGAGTCCGGCCCGGGGCCCCCCCCCTTCCCGGTAAGCATTGGAAATCGCCGCAAGGGCCCGGAGGCCCACCACAGTCCTACACAAGGCCTGAACGGGCGTGGGCACACAGCAGCGGAGCGCCCCGGCGGGGGCTAAGAAGTGTATCGAGGACTGGTAGATGCCCAACTCCCCCTGGTCCGGCGAATGTGTGCTGGAGGGCGCCTGGAGACTGGAGGGCAGACAACCTATTGGCAGCCTCACACGGCAATCAACGGTGAGTGCACAGACCGCTGTTCCCTTTGACCGGTGGGCGCCCCGAACCTCTGCATTGGCACACGTAATCTTGAGGGCCTTCCACACGGCGCAGACGTCGACACTTTCGCAGTCTAGGATCCGGATTTCTTCACTAGTATAGACAGGGGTCCCGAGCACCAACGCTGCGCAACTCATCACCTCGCTGAGCACTGGGGTGTGGGGGAGCCATTGCGACAATGTCGGGGACCAGAGGACATAAACCAGTACAGCAGAACAAGCTGGAAAAATACAGTCGGGAAATCAGCCCTACCGGCACCCCATCTAGAGGCCACCGCCAAGGCGAGTGTGGAAGGGGGCACAGCAGAACTGACACTTCAGGACGTAATGGACGCTATCCTGGGGGTCCGGACCTCCCTTGAACAAAGGATGGATGCGATTACAACGGAGGTGACGCTCCTTAGGGCAGACTTAACGAAGAATCGGGAACGTGTGAAACAAATGGAAATCACCACCTCCAGTCTCGTAGATGACACCTCCCAGCTGCAGCGCAAAGTCAGCGACCTTCAGACGTTTCGGAAATTTGCGGAGGAAAAGTTGGATGACTACGAAGGGCGCACCCGCCGCAATAACGTATGCATCATTGGGGTTCCGGAAAAATCGGAGGGGCAGGCGACGGACCTCTTCGTAGAAGATCTCATTCTCACTCACCTCCAGCCGAAGGGATTGTCCAAATTCTTTGTGGTAGAGCGGGCCCACAGAGTGCCGGGGGGGAAGCCGAGGCCAGGGGCGCCGCCTCGGCCGATCCTGGCAAGGATCATGAACTTTCGCATCCGAGATGTCATCCTCCAAAATGCCAGTCGCCCCGCCTCTTCGATTTGAAAACTCGGAAATTTCATTCTTTCCAGACTTTACCCTAGCGGTGCAGAAGCAAAGAAGATCGTTTCTCATGGCAAAAAAGACCCTGCGAGACAAGGGAATCAAGTACGCGATGTTGTTCCCAGCCCGGCTCCGGGTGGAGGTGGAGAATAAAGTCTGGTTCTTTGACCGTCCAGAGGATGTGGCAGATTGGCTGGAGGCCCGGAGATGAGCGGAGTGAAATGCATCTCATGGACAACTCATCCCAACTGGCCCCTGAACTGTCCGCATCACTGACTGTAAGATGGATCATAACATATGTCGAGGGGTGGCACTGTGCATAGGGAGGGGGCGATGAGATCCTTGGGCCAAGTGGGTGAGCGTATAAAAGCCAGTGGGGTTCTATATTGAGGCATCATTGTACAGCGCACCAGGAACCCGGGGATGGGAACCGGCCATTTCTAACGCAGGGAGAGAGCATGGGGGCACGGCCTTCCCCCCCCCCTCAAGTTAACTGTAGTTAGTATCGTTTTTGGGCGACAGGCACTCTGCAAGTTTCGTAAATGGGCAGTTTTAGGCCCAGAGTGCAGGGGAACAGCGTGGGGGGTAGTTGGGAGGGTACAGAAGAATTGTTATTGTTAATTGTCATGTCGACTGACCTATGTTTTATACAGGTGGAAACGAATGCCAGAGACACTCATTATGCCGGGTATGCACCAGGAGGGACACTTTAAATTACTAAGTTGGAACGTAAATGGGTTGGGAGACAAGCTGAAGCGCTGCATAGTCCTGCAGCACATTAGACCACATACCCCATAGGTGGTTCTACTGCAGGAGTCACATCTAGTGGGCAACACCTGCAAAGCATTAGACAGAGGGGGCTATAAACTCATTGCACATTCTGGCTTTACAACCAGTTCGAGAGGAGCGGGCATCATGATAAAGAACTCCTTCCTGTTCTCCATACACCAAACGTGGGTAGGTGATCTGGGATGATTTGCAGCAGTTTCGGGGCAGTGGGAGGGATCGACTCTCAACCTGGTGACGGTCTACGTCCCACCTGGACTCCAGAATCGTACGTTTCAGGAGCTGGGGTCCCTATTGCTCACGCTCCCGGTGGGCCGACTTGTGGTGGGAGGAGACTTTAACTCGGTGGTATCGGGGGTCCTAGACAGACACCCTCCACGAGACATCGGCGCACACGTGAGGTGGCTCCCAGATTTCATAGAGGCAATGGGCTTGGTAGACGTATGGAGAACATTCCATCCAGACACTATTCACCACACCTTCTACTCGGGGCTCACAACAGTCTCTTCCGCATTGACTACCTGCTGGTCCCGGCGACCCAGATAGCTGAGATGCATGACACTAGACACATGGCAAGGGGAATATCGGACCATTCACCGGTCTGGACCCAGGTGGTCCTGGGCGGGAAACGAGAGGGGAGAATTGCGCCTATCAACCCGTGGTACCTTCGTAACCCAATAGTTAGGGATTCCCTAGTACGAACTATCGACAACTACTTTCCCGAAAACGTAGGCATGGTTACCTCTCCCCAGACCATCTGGGAGGCCTTTAAGACAGTGGTGAGCGGGCAGGCACTTTCCTCGATAGCCGGTATTCGGAAAGAAAAACGCAAAACTATTGATCAGGTGGAGAGCGAGATTCTCCGTCTGGAAGGGATAGGCAGTGAAGGAGCCACGGAAGAGAATCTCCATACCCTGAAACTCAAAAGAGATGAATACAAGAGCATTGCTACTGACCTGGCTAAGGAAATGGGGAGGGACACAGCAGGTAGGATCTACGATCTGGGGGACAAAGCTGGGAAGCTATTAGCTTGGCTGGATAAAAGAGACTTAGCGAGCCGACTGGTCCCGAAACTAGAGGAGGGGGGTGGGCAAGTAGTGACAGACCCTCAGGCGATTGCAAACGAGTTTGCAAGCTACTTTGAAATAGTTTATCGTTCCAACTCCACCCTCACAGTGGAAGATTCAGCAGAGCTGCTTAGAGATCTCCGTATGCCTACCCTGTCATCTGACGACAGACATCCTGGAAAGCGCTCTCACAGATGACGAATTGGCAAATGCGATCTGAGAACTCCGATCCGGAAAAGCCATGGGTCCCAACGGCCTGCCAATAGAACTATACAAACTAAAACCAGATGTCATTGCCCCACACCTGCAAGCAATGTTTCACGATAGTCGGAAAAAGGGTCGGCTGCCGAGAGACCAGAGAGTGGCCACGCTAGTAACTATTCACAAAGAGGGTAAACCGAAGCACAAATGCTCCTCATACAGACCCATCTCCCTGCTAAACGCGGAACCCAAGATCTTGGCTAAAAAGCTAGCGAATCGTCTTATCCAGGTAATTATCAACCTAGTACACCCCGATCAATCTGGCTTTATGCCTCACAGAAATACGGCTTTAAATCTCTGCCGTCTTCATGGGGTGCTAGGTAGACTGGACACAATCCAGGAGTCAGCAGTGGTGGTATCCCTAGATGACACCATGGCGTTTGACACGATAGAGTGGTCCTACTTATTTGCTGTCTTAACTAAATTTGGGTTTGGGCCCGTTTTTATAGGGTGGATCAGACTGCTCTACGCAGAGCCCTTGGCGCAGATCGTGGTCAACAATAAGAAATCTGTGGTATTTGGGCTGGGCAGGGGAACCAGACAGGGCTGTCCACTGTCCCCCCTCCTCTTCGCTCTCTCACTGGAGCCACTGGCTACCTGGATCCATTGGAGCCCATCTATTAGAGGGCTCAGGTGGGCGGCGGATTGGGAAGACCGCATCTCCCTATATGCAGATGACATCCTTCTATACTTGGCCTCCCCGAAGTCCTCCATCAACGAGGCCCTTAACATTTTTACAAACTTTGGGAGATACTCAGGATATAGGATAAACTGGGGCAAATCCCTGCTGTATGTTCTAAAAGGAGACCCCCCCAACCCTGCCCC
This sequence comes from Calotriton arnoldi, assembly GCA_963921515.1. Classification (NCBI taxonomy): domain Eukaryota; kingdom Metazoa; phylum Chordata; class Amphibia; order Caudata; family Salamandridae; genus Calotriton; species Calotriton arnoldi. Next base: position 476,620 of record CAWUFW010000721.1, read on the forward strand.
GAGACTGCCCTATGCAAACTGTGAAAGAGGGCTTTCGTTACTTGGGTATCTTTATCACTTCAGACCCCAAATGTCGATATGAGCGGAACCTACTCCCCCCCACTACAGAGGCTCAAAAGAGATGTTGCTACCTGGAAAGGGCTCCCGCTATCACTACTAGGCTGGGCGGCATTATTCAAAATGATGGCATTACCGCGTTTCCTCTACGCATTGCAAAACACCCCAGACGTGGTCCCAAATAGATATTTTGGAGACATAGAAAGCATACAGAGGGATTTACTATGGGAGGGAAGACCCAGGATTGCCTTCCATAAATTAGTCCTGGGGTGGTACGACGGGGGTATTGGATTACCAGACATTAAAAAGTACTATTGGGCAGCGCACTTAACGGCGATTAACCACTGCACGTAGTACCGCACAGATGAGGACCCAGCGTATAAAATGGACAAATGGCTGCTCCCTGGGGGAACATACCATAGGACCCTTTACTCAAAACCACAGAGATACCCCCTGACGGGGCCAACTAAGCATTCAGTGTTGGTCTGGCATGCCGCTAACAGAAGTCTGGGTTGGGATAAGAAGATCACACAGGCCACCCCGCTGTGGGAGACGGAGCAGCTGGGCACCTTGGGCACCACGAAGGGGTTCGACAAGTGGGACGCAATTGGTATAACAACATTTGGAGACCTATGGGACAAGGGAGAGGTGATCACGTTCGCCGCCCTGCAACAGACCTATGAGTTAGCTGGCACAGAGTACTACCGCTATCTGCAGGTTAAGCATGCGCTCTCGTCCAATATACCCAGGGGCACGACTCTGCCAGACTCTTCACCACTAGAGGACAGATTGCTAGACGGATATATGCCCGACAAAGCAATATCCCTGACATACAAAAAACTGATTAATAACACCCTAAACCCCCTCACATCCCTCAGGCACCACTGGGAAAGAGATGGGTTAGAAATAGACGACGAGGAATGGCAAGAAGCAGTAGCGTCCCCAAGAGAGGTGGCAATCTCGTCTAGGCTCCGTTTAGTACAGTTGAAAATCCTCCATAGAGTATATATCACTGGGCCTACCTTAGTTAAAATGGGTAAAGTGGAAGACGGCACCTGTAGACGAAGATGTGGACTGTTAGGCACATTCATGCATATAATATGGGAATGCAAACATATCCAATCTTATTGGGCGAAAATCCTCGATTGCATGAACGAGGTACTGGGGGCTACCTTGCGGATGGAGGCTAAGAGATGCCTATTGAACATTTGGGAACCCACTGATCTCGGCGTTAAAGACATAATCTGTGTTACGCTGGGACAGATGGTGGTCAAGCGGAATATAGCACAAATGTGGGGAGCGGGGGCACCGCCCAAGGTAGACTCTTGGAAGAAAGATATGGACTGGTGCATGTTTCGAGAAAAAACTGTCTGTGTCACGGGGATGCCCTAGAAAGTGGTCCTCCATTTGGAGTAAATGGAATGTATATAGAGGCAATATCTGTGTTCCCCCCATTGTTCCAGAAATAGAAGACCCAAATGTTCCGTAATAATTGTCAATTATTGATATGTATCTAAGTCACCCGCCATCATGACAAGAACTGATTCAATGTTTCTGCCTTGGTTGTAACCTGTAAAGTCGACTCGAATTGTTAATAAAAAGAATTACAAAAAAAATAAAAATAGCCACTTGCTAAAAGTGGTATTTTCAAACACACAATTTAAAAACCATCTTTACTAAAATATGTGTTATTAAATCCTGAGTTCAGGGATACCAAATTCCATTTTTCTATCTTATCCCTATGGGAAGATATGCTTGTAAAATGTTACAAAGCATTCCCCATTCTGTTTTATGAGGCAAGATAGCCTTTCAATAGTGAAAAACGAAATTGGCAGTATTTCACTATCAGGACATGTTACACACACCAGTACATGTCCTACCTTTCACATACACTGCACCCTGCCCTGGGGGGTACCTTGGGCCTACCATAGGGGTGCCCTATATGTAAGGAAAGGGAAGGTTAGGGCCTGGCAAGTGGGTGCACTTACCAAGTCGACATGGCAGTTAACAAACTGCGCGCAGGCACCGCGGTGGCAGGCCTGAGTCATCTTTTCAGGGCTACTCATGTGGGTGACACAATCAATGCTGCAAGCCCACTAGTAGCATTTGATTTACCAGCACTGGCACACTCAGTGCACTTTACTAGGGACCTACTGGTAAATCAAATATGCCAATCATAGATAACCAATCACAATAGCAATTTATACAGGGAGCATATGCACTTTAGCACTGATCAGCAGTGGTAAAGTGCCCAGAGTCCTATAGCCAACAACCACAGGTCAGGATAAAATAGGAGGAAGAAGCAAAACGTTTGGGGATAACCCTGCAAAAAGGGCCAAGTCCAACACCAACAAACTGGTGGATCACCTGGAGAGTCTAAAAATGAAGGAGGAGGATTTACAGACTGCATTATATAGGATACACAATAATGTTTTTATTCGTCAATGCACTGTCTTTATAAAAAGATGTTCATAACCATGAAAGTCTGCGAGAATTCTTGAAGAACGACAGAAACTATAAGGTGATAATCCACAATGTGCTCTTTAAAATTGAGGCTAAACCGTGCACATTGGTGTGACTTTGTGGGAATTTGAAGAATGTAGACTACGAACTGTACAGCCATGCGCATCGGCGTTGAAAAGTGAAGGTTGGACACCTATAAATATGGAACAGACGAGTGAGCAAACAAGCACTTTACTGCTGCGTGCTTCGGCGTAGACCAAGAGAACAAAACAAAATTTAAAAGGACGTGTACAAAGGCTGGAGAGGAAATCAGTACACTGATGATAAAAACAACCCAACCAAGCCGTGTGCATCGGCGATGTGGAGAATAATAGCAGGATGTGCTATAAATAGAATAAGGATTGTATTTATACCTTTTGAGGTAGCTGTGTGCATTAGCGAAGCTAATACAAAACAAGCTTTTGGAGGATGTGCCAGAAATGTTATATTTTTAATTGTATGTGGCTGTGCGCATCAGCGATGCCGTAGCTGCAGGAGCTTTGGAGAATGCTCCAGAAGTATACAAGAAATATCCGATTTTTAACTGTATAAAGCTGTGCGCAACAGTGAATCCGTAGCTAGAGAACGTCTTTGCAGTCTGTACTCAACCACACAAAGGACTCTGTGTATGGCTACGTCTGAGTCTCACTCGAGTTGTGAAGCCTGCCGAGCGTGGTGCAGGAAGCGCGGGCTGTGGAGCAGAACAGCGTGGGCACAGTTTATTGAAATTGAACACCGGCAGTAAGTGATTGATGCTTGCGGAAAACTGAATCGCAAGTCTTCCAAGGCTCAACAAAAAGACTTCACGAAGAATATTTGGACAACAAAGCAAGAATTATTCCTAGAAGAACTTTCCTAAGAAAAAGCAAAGTGACAACAATTGGCAAAGCACAGTTTCCCAAATTGGCAGAAGACGAAGAAAGCCAGGACCGCAGAGACCACTTTGCTAAAACTCCTTCAAAGAAGCTATAGGACCGCAAACCAGACGCTTTGCAGGAACGGTGAGTGGCGTTAAGCAGCGGTGAGGTGCGAGTAGAGCGGATAGCGGAGACGCTGAGTGTGGAGTAGACCGCGAACGGCCGTAGAGATTGCACGTCCGCGGCTGGGAAACAGCCGGAATAGCCGGAACAGTACCTCACAGTGCTTACGATGCTTAAAGAGCTGAAATAGAGGCATAGGAGGCGTTTTGAGACAGCAGCATCCTGAAATAACCCGATATAAGCCAGAGTGATTGCAACAGCACTCTGCTGTGAGGACATCGAGCCTAGCCAGCTGAGAGGACAGCAAGCGGTGAGTGGTGCCGCAGGGATAGGAGGGAAGCTCCACCCCGCAGTTACCCCGTAGTTCCTTGGCTCTGGGCCCGGAGTAGTTAGCACTTGAGGACGGTCGTCAGTCTGGGACATAGGGACTAGCTCCGGGTGCGGCCTGCAGTCACCAAGTTGGTCCCACTTGCTCTAAGGGTATCCGGGTTACAATTCCGGGTCCCCCCTTTCTTAGTTACCCTCGTCCCCCGACTCAGGCACTGCAACTAGTTCAACTAATTCCAGCTCCGGGACCAACACCAGCATACCATCATTCAGACCACTATTTCAGCCTTCAGATTGGCGCCCAACTGACATAATTGGAAAATCGGAAAGTTTCCCCTAATGAAAACTTAAATCATCAAAAACAAGGAATAAACTAATATTTGAGACTAAAGTTCCACTACCTCCAACTCTGATAATAGGTAGCATGCGCTCAAGAAAAGAAAGAGCCTCTGGTCCTCCCTTAAGAAGAGCAAGGAAACTGCAGGATTCAAAAGCAACAAAAAAAGTAAAAGCAAATTCCCTTGGAGGGAACCAACCGCTAATTTCACCAATTGCACGCATGTTTGAAAAGTCTATGAAAATCCCACATAAATTTGATTTTATGAAAGATCCGCTTGGTGCTATGCTGACAATACAAACGGCGACAGCAGCAACCAACCTTCAATCTCCGATTAAACCGGTCTATAAGATGCAAGTTGCCCGTCAGGATCTAGGTTCACAAAGTTTGATCAAATGTAATCACCTTGGGGAAAAGGAAAATGAAGGCATGTCGGAGGGGCATATCACAGACCTAGAAATGCTAAGTATAGCACCAATAATGCAAGGGGAACAAGATGATACTGACACACCAGAAATACCTCAAAAAATGCTGATAACCACCCCTGGAAGTTAAAGTAGAAATTAAAAAGATGGAGATGGAGTCTATGCCTCTACTGCCTGAGGCCATCCAGGTAATTCAAGAACCATCAGCAGCTGGTTCTCAGGAAACACTGTCCGAAGAGAATAGCAGTAAGGCCTCCTTGGGTACAAATTCAGAAATAAGACCGGATATGGAGTACAGCATACCCTTCAACGATCGCTCGGATGAATTAGATGACCAACGAGAAACAAAGGAGAATTTGGAATAAAAGAGGATAACATACAACTCTGCAGTACTCCGAGCATCAGGTATATCTGTAGGGATAAAGACAGAGGAAGAGCAATTTAATGCCATAATGGGCACTGATAATACATCACATTGTGATTCTGAATACCAGCAAAATCAGAAGTTTCCATCCTCAGGTAAACAGGATTTGGGGTCAATATGGGACATATTCTATCAAACTTCATCTCTGACGCTAGAAGCTCTGACACTTCAGTCGAATAAAATAGAGATCTAAATTGACTTACTTAATGTCATGGCAAATGCGGTGGCTGGAATAGACCAGAAATTGGCTAAGCTAAATAGCCTGATAATAAGAGCTCAAACGCAAGCCACCGTCTCATATCTAGACTGCACATGTGCCCCAATAATCAATAAATTGGTAACAATACCGGATGTAATGAACACAATACTTGAAGATGTAAAATTGAGTCTTCAAATCGGAAAACACAATGAACAAGGGGAAAATAGAAAAATAAAGGTTATTAGACCAATGAATAATATAAAACAACAAAGTGATGTTGTCCAATTGACTGCCCCGAGTGAAATGGCAAGTATGGATAACCCAATAACCACAACAGGTCAGGACCAACAACAGGAAGGAAGGATGCAAAATAGAGCACAAAAATCTATTGGCCTGTGTACAGAAGAATCCACTGAAGACCAGGAGGGTAAGGAAGTTATTTCTCCATTTTTTAGGTTGACAAAAAAACATAAGAAAAAATTACAAAAAGCAAGAAACAAAGCTAAACGTAACTCGGCAATTACAATACAATGTCAAGAAGCGGAACCTAATGTGTCGGGTGTTGACAGCACAAAACAGGATATTGAAACAATGGTAAATCAGGGTAAAGAAATACATGGAGAAAATTCACTGTAACTAATGGAAAAAGTAAGAAGTATTTTGCTTTATTCAACAAAAGTAAAAGTGAAAAAACTTGAAGGAACAAAGTAATAAGTCACGTTATCAAAAGAGCACACCTACTAAGACAAAAACAAGTAGAGAAAATCCTTATGAACCAGAAATAGAAGGGACAAATAAAAATTTGACATTAAAAGAAGCTGTGCTGCTAGAAAACCATGGAGGTTTAGTGAAGTCGTCAGTTGATAAAACAGATGCACTGTGGGAAAAGACTGAAAAACAAAAGAGCTTACCGATACCTGTAAAAGCTAAAGTACCGTGGAATGATGATTTGGGAAGTCATCCTAAACTACCAATACAAAGAACATTATAGGTATATCAAAACTCAAATCAAAGCTTAAAACAAAATCCGCAACACCCTCAAAACCAATCATCATCATCAAATAACTTTATTTTGCATTTAGGAAAAATGCATAAAAGTACATAGTGCAAATAACAGTTCAATAAATTAAGCTAAAAAGGCATCATAGGCATACATTCTTTCTTAAAAACCTAAAGCAATAATAAAATGTCACATAAAATCCATGTCTATGTAAAATATACATTTGATCAACAATTAACTAGGTTGCGAGTTTTTACGGCTGCACATAAAAAGGAAGCAGTTACACAGCACACATAAGGCGTCTCTAGCTGTTGCATAATGGACAATGCAGTGATATAGCTGCGAAGACAAAAAAAATTTAAAAAGGGGATAATAAATCTCTTTCTTTCCTTTACATACAATAGGCAAAAAAATAAAATATGTACAATTGATTGTTTTGACATTTTGTCGCAGGGGCAACAGTCCAACTGATTTTGGGAAAAGACATTTGCAGGGTAACCCAACATTTATGTCACATAATTAAAACGGAATCTTGTCAAAATAAATCGGTGATGGTTATTTTCTACAAATCAAATATGACCCGAAATGATTTGATGGAACAAACAAATGAGTATTGGAGTTTATCAAACTAAGATCATTTAACCACAGAAAAGGATGGACGATAGAAATCATTTGTCAGCGGTAAAACTCAACTGATTTTCAAACCCGAATACTGTTCCAGAGGCAGACATGATATATTAAATCGAGGAAATATCCTTCACCTCTTTAAAGCTATCCCGTCATTAGAAAAAGTCACAAGTGAAAACATTGAAGCTATTGAATTCCTTCCAAACACAGAAAGTAGCCAAGAAATGACGTTGATAACTCTGAACTCTGCCTTTGTAACGGACTTAGTCATTAACGAAAAAGAAACCTTCTTAAGTTGGGGAATAATAATTAATAGGCCTCACCCAATAGTATATCCAAGTCCATTTATTATAAATGAGAGCCCGACCGTCCAACAGAAAAAAAACCAGCCATGAGGTTTTTTCAATACTGAAAAATCCCATTGGAAAAATGGATAAATCAGTAGAGTCGACAATGAATCAAATTAAAATAGAAAAGCCTATTAGATTAAACGAAGAATGGATTACTACGGCCCTTCATGGGAAAAACCCACATTGACAGAATAAACCAAGAAGACCACAAGTGGAAAAATATAAATATAGTGAATCTCTAAATCTTTGCTCATGGAATATAAATTGGGTACGTAAAAAACTAAAAAATGCTCACCTAAACTCAATGTCAAACAACTATCAGATTATTCTCTTACAGGAAACTTGGTCCATAAACCCCGTAATGCTTGAAGGTTACAAAGGATATTTTGAGCCAGCAATCAAACAAAACAAATATGGACGCCCCAGTGGGGGCCTGGCAACATTTATTGCCATAGATTTGAAAGTGGAGCATGAACAAGTAATTACGAATAACGCTAATTTATTAACTGTAAAGCTACGGTACATGGAAAACAATAAATCAAAATCATTATTAATAATAAACTTATACATGCACCCTACATTAAGTTCAAGGAGCAATATGAGCACTATCCTTATTAGTTTCTTATTACAGCAAATGATTGAGGACCCATTCACTGAACACATCATTTCAGGGGACTTTAACATAAATTTACTTGTGCCCTATTTAAGAGATGACATAACTCAGCAACAAGATTATTTATGGGCAATCCCGCAGCAAACAATACCTGCAGCAACTCATCCCATCCAAAGCAAATTAGGCATAAGCTTTGTTAAAGATATAGAAGCAAAGGGATTAAGAATTTTAAATGGGAGGCTACCTCAAGACTCACCTTCAGCTTGGACATATTATTCACAAAATCACAAATCAAGAATCGATTATACGATAGTATCCTTGAATATTTTTAGCAAGATAACTTCTTTCCATATGGAGAAAGTGTCTGACAGCGATCATAGTCAGCAAATACTTTCGACAAACCTATATGGTATAAAACACAAAACATATGCAACTGTTCCTGGGCAGATGGGAACAATCAACTATAGGAGACTAATCTGGAAAGAAAACTCTAAAGAAGCCACCAATAAACTGGCCCAAAAATTGGTTAAAGAATGCTTTGAAGCAGAATCTTTATCTGTAACGGAACGATGGGCGCATTTCATACAAAAATTAGTTAAAACTTATGAGTTAAAACCCCAGTATAAGAAAGACCAAAAGACTTAAATTGGAGCAAGGAACAAAATCAATTTATCTCATACGACGCGGATCCTGAGCAGAACACGTAACAGCCTTAGGAGACAGATAAAAAAATGCCCAAATGATATGGATTTACGTTCTAATTTAAAAATTATTAATCATAATCTGCAGAAGTTAATCTGGGATGAAAAAAATCAAGCAAAGCATGATCTCTGTGCCAAAGTGCTGTACGATAGTAAGCAATTGAACTCTAGGGATTTTTGGAAAACAATAAATGGTTTATCACGACCTACTAAAACAGCTGTATCATCCACTTAAAGTGAAAAAGATTGGATTAGATTCTTGACAACACACCAAAATACCAACTGGGAAACCATCTGGAAGGCAGTGTGAGTGTGATTGATACATTAAGAAAGGATCTGGATCATGAAATTGACATAACAAAAAATCAAGTATGTAAACTAATTCGGAAACAAAAAGACGGTGCTCCTGGGCCCAATGGCATTCCAGTCCCACTTTATAAGGAAAACCCTGATATATGGGCAGAATATCTCACAAAAGTATTTAAGGAAATTGTCAGGACATCAATAATACCTGAAACATGGAGGGGCTCATTAATATCACCAATATATAACAAGCATTTGCAATGCAATAGGTCTCGCATTTGTGAGAGTTTAAGCTATTGGCATTGTAAATGACAATGCCTTTTTTTTAATCTGTTTTGATAATTAACACATAAATAAAAGGCATTATCATTTACAATGCCAATAGCTCAAACTCTTGTAAATGTAAGACCTATTTTACTTCAACGAAGCAGCCGCCATTGTCCCAGGCTGCTTGGAAAGTAAAAGCGTGCATGGCGCGCTGAATGTTGCAGGAAAGCATGTTGTGCCTGCAGTAGGAGAAACTCATTAAAGAAAATAGTGCTCACAGACTAAAAAATGGGTACCGTGTAACAACCGAAGTAAAAGGGCCAGTCCTCATGGGAGGTTACAAATGAAGACAAGGCGGTACTAAGGAGGAACTAACAAGCCTATTAACTAATCAGAAGTCAGCATTTACAAAGAACAATGACACAAGCCAATGAAAAATATGGGCGGAGCTTCAAGTCCATACTCGAATACAGCATGCCTTGCAAAGAAGCGCATGCGCTGCCCAGGCTCGACCTAAATACAGTTTATACCCCATTAATGCTAGTCCCACCCTTTCATGCATCACAATAGGATATGCGTGAAAGACCTTCACAAACGGCAGCAAAAAACAGCAAAAAATATTGCTCTTAACCAAGCCTGACCCACACTGCCTGTGCATCATGTATAAATAAACCCCACAAAAATATAAAGCAAAACATCAGGACCCACTGAATTTAATTGAATCAAGACCCACTCTACCCTACCAGACCACCAAGTAACCCCATAGAAAATAAAAATACCCCAATTTCAACGCTCCCAGTGCCCCTGCTTTATATGAATAAATACATAAATAGTCCCCTAAAAAGGGCACAAAACTGCGATGTACCCCACCCAACCTTTCCAGGCCCCTAATGTTCCGTATCATGCCACCAACTGTGTAAAGGGCTGTTAGAAATGGGGGTCTCTAGTTGGCAAGGGCTTGCACCTCTGTCCAAGTAGGGACCCTTCTTCCTAGTCAGGGTAAGGGTGTTACACTCGTGAAGTAACCCCTGCTCACCCTCGTGGTAGCTTGGCACGAGCAGTCAGGCTTAATTCAGAGGCAGTGTGTAAAGCATTTGCACATAACCAACAGTAATACAGTGTAAGCACTACAAAAGGACACCACACCAGTTTAGAAAAATAACCAATATTTTTATATACTCAAGACAAGACCAATTACGACAAAAATCCACAATACGATACTTTGAAAATGAATGCTTGATAAGGTAACTTCTTCTTTGCAGGAATAACACAAAAGCAAAGTTCGTGCGAGTCGGTAGCCCCGTCTGGGTCTACCGCGATGCTGAAATACACAGAGTCTAACAGTTCCAGCCGACCACGTCGCTACGGGCCAGCAGAGTCGTGAACAGAATCGGTCACAGTACCTTTCTCGTTGTGGCTGGTACGGAGTGTACGAGCCGGTCGGCGTTCGTCGCGGTTGCGGTGCAAGACGGAGCGATGCAAGGTGCGGTGTCCCTCGATGCGGTGCAGGCAGCGGCTCGATGAGCGTCGTGCAGACGGAGTCGGTGAGTCCAAGGCGTGTGGTGCAGGGCGAGACGGTGTACGATGCGGTGCTGACAGGTTGCGATGCAGGTGACCAAGCCGGAGTGCGGGAGCTGGCGTCGGACAGCGGTGCAAGTCGGAGCGGTGCGTCGCGAAGCGTGCGAGCGGTGCCCCAACTGCGATGCGGTCACGATGGTTGAGCCAGATGCAGCGACAGCGTCGGTCTGGTCCGGCCGGTACAGTGAAGCGATGCGAACTGCGGTGCCCACAGGTCACGGTGCAAGCAGCGGCTCGATGGTGACGGCGTCGGACGTCGCCTACGGTGAGACCAGGGTTACGATGCGAAGCGGGACGATGCGGTCTGCGGTGCAAACAGGTCACCGGTCAGGGATGGATTCGGTTGACGGAGTCGGTTGCAGTTCCCTTCCTCTGTGGCAACTGAAACAGCGTTCCAGAAGCGGTACCCAGAGGCTTGTGAAGTCTTTGCAGTCCCTGAGACTTCTTAACAGGAGGCCAGCTCGGTTTCAGGCCCTAGGAGATACTCAGCACAAGTTTGTAGAAAGTTCAGTCCTTTCACTGCCCAAGATAGAAGCAGCAACTGCAGGCCAACCCAACAGAGCAGTCACTCAGCAAAGGGGCAGTACTCCTCCTAGCAGCTCTCCAGCTCTTCTTCTTGACAGGTTCCTTGGTTCCAGCGAGATCTAAATTCATGGGGTCAGGGCCCCAATATTTATATCCCAAATTCCTTTGTTCTTTGAAGGCAGAGAGGCCTTTGCCTAGCCCAAACCAGTTCTGGAGCACTTTGTTGACAAGTCTCTGTCCTTTCTTTCAGAGTAGGCCAGGGACATCAGACGCACCACAGGAGGTGGAGCCAGCATTGTGGAGGGAAGGCACTGTCCTATTCAGGGCCCAGGTGCAACTCCTCCCACCCATCTACATGTAGATCTTGCTATTCAGCCCTGTGCTGACTCACCCTGTCTCCTGGCATCCCCCGGCCCCTGTCACTCACACTCCAGACAAGGAATACACAACCTCGCAGAGGCAGGCTTGGATAGTTAGACAAGAAAATACTCACTTTCTAAAAGTGGTATTTTCAAACACAGAATGTTAAAACCAACTTCACTAAAAGATGCATTTTATCATTCTGAGTCCAGGCATACTAAACTCGAATTTCTACCATGTTCCCTGGGTCAGTTAGGATTATAAGCTGTAATAATCAAAACTGCCCGTTCTGGCCTATGGGGAACAGGTAGCCTTGCAATAGTGAAAAACGAACTAGGCTGTAATTCACTATCAGGACATGCCACCCACACCAGGGCATGTCCTACCTTTCGCATACAACGCACCCTGCCCACAGGGGTACCCTGGGCCTACCTTAGAGGTGACTAACATGTAGAAAAGGGAAGGTTTAGGGACTTGCAAGTGTGCGCACTTGCCAAGTCGACATGGCAGCCCCAGGCTGCGCACAGGCTCTGCAATGGCAGGCCAGAGTTACACTTTACGGGCTGTTTGCGTGGGTGGCACAATCCAGTGCTGCAGCCCACCAACAGCATTTGATCTATAGGCCCCGGCACTCTCAGTGCACTTTACAAGGGACTGACACATAAACCAAATAGGCCAATCATGGAAACACCAATCCATAACACATTTTATACAGGAGCACTTGCACTTTCCCACTGGACAGCAGTGAGGAAAGTGCGCAGAATCATTACACCAGCAAAAACAGAGTCAAAACCAGGAGGTCAGAAAGCAAAAAGTCAGGGGAAACACGCCAAAAGATGCCAAGTCTAACACATGTTCCCTCCAGCTGAAAGTAGGGAGAACTACCCAACCCCATGGGAGTTCTCTTCACTAAGGCGGAAGAACCTGGACAGACCATCTGCGTTGGCGTGTTCTGTACCAGGACGGTGTTCCACCGTAAAGTCCATTCCCTGTAGGGAGATGGACCACCTCAGCAATTTTGGATTCTCACCCCTCATTTGCATCAACCATCTGAGGGGCCTGTGGTCTGTCTGAACCCGGAAGTGAGTCCCAAACAGGTATGATCTCAACTTCTTCAGCGCCCAGACCACAGCAAAAGCTTCCCTTTCTATGGCACTCCACCTCTGTTCCCTGGGAGTAGTCTCCTGCTAAGGAAGACTACAGGCTGATCCAGGCCCTCTTCGTTCAGTTGTGAGAGCACCGCTCCCACACCATGCTCTGAAGCGTCAGTCTGCACGACGAATTCCTTGGAGAAGTCAGGTGCCTTGAGCAGGGGCGCCGTGCACATGGCTGCCTTCAGGGCATCAAAAGCTTTCTGGCACGACTCAGTCCAGATCACTTTCCTGGGCTGCTTCTTAGAAGTCAGCTCTGTTAAGGGGGCAACAATGGTGCCATAGCCCTTAACAAATCTCCTATAGTAGCCGGTGAGACCTAAGAAGGCTCTCACCTCTGTCTGGGTCTTGGGGGCTCCCAAGCCAGAATGGTGTCAATCTTGGGTTGTAGGGGCGCCACCTGGCCGCTTCCTACCTGGTGTCCCAAGTACACCACAGAACCCTGCCCGATCTGGCACTTACTGGCCTTGATCGTGAGGCCTGCACCTTGCAGAGCCCTCAACACTTTCTCAAGGTGCTGTAAATGTTCTTCCCAGCTGGAACTGAACACAGCAATGTCATCCAGGTAGGCGGCACTGGGCACTGGGCTGGCCCAAGGACTGTTGGAGGGCTCAATCACCCCTAACGCCAACATCTTGGAGACCTCCTCCTTGATGCTGGCTCAGACCCGGTCAGTCAACCTGTAAATCTTGTGCTTCACAGGAGGGCTGTCACCAGTGTCCACGTCATGGGTACACCAGTGAGTAACACCGGGGGTCAGAGAGAACAGTGGGGCGAACTGTCCCAATAACTGGTGACAGTCCCCCTGCTGCTCCTGAGTCAGAGTAGGGGAGAGGATCACACCTTCTACTGACCCATCATGCTCCTTGGTAGACAGGAGGTCCGGGAGAGGCTCACTCTCCTCTTCCACCCCATCATCTGTCGCCAAGAGCATACTCACTTCGGACCTCTCGAAGTGGGGCTTGAGGCGGTTCACGTGAAGGACCCTCAAAGGGTTCCTTGGAGCCTGCAAATCCACCAGGTAGGTGACGTCACTTTTGCGCTCCACCACCTCATATGGCCCAGTCCACTTGTCCTGCAAGGTACAAGGTGCCACTGGGGCCATGACCCACACTTTTTGCCCAGGTTGAAATTCGACCAGAGTGGCATTCTGGTCATACCATCTCTTCATTTCTTCCTGGCTTGCTTCTAGGTTCGCCTGAGCGAGTTTCCTGAAGCGGGCAGTTTGGTTTCTAAAGGCCAGCATGTAGCTAAATACATCCTGGGGAGTTTTCCTGGGAGCCGCCTCCCAGCCTTCCTTTACCAAACTCAGAGGTCCTCTGACAGGGTGGCCATACAGGAGCTCAAAGGGGCTGTACCCAAGAGACTTCTGAGGCACCTCCCTGTATGCAAAGAGTAGGCATGGCAAGAGGACGTCCCACTTACGCCTCATGGGTTCTGTTAGACCCTTGATCATGCCTTTCAAGGTCTGGTTGAATCTCTCCACCAGACCGTTTCCTTGTGGGTGGTAAGGAGTGGTGAACTTGTAGGTTACACCACACTCCTTCCACAGGGATGTCATATACTTCGATATGAAATTGGTCCCCCTATCAGAGACCACCTCTCTGGGGAATCCCACACGGGAAAAGATCCCCATTAACGCCCGGCCCACCACTGGCGCCGTCGTTGTCCTGAGAGGGATTGCCTCCGGGTACCGGGTGGCATGGTCCACCAAGACCAGGATGTACCTGTTGCCCATGGCTGTCTTGGGATCCAGTGGCCCCACAATATCCATCCCTACCCTTTCAAAGGGTGTTCCAACAACAGGAAAAGGTTGGAGAGGAGCTTTGACCTTCCTCCCACTCTTACCACTTGCCTGGCAAGTTTGGCAAGACCTACAGTGTGCATCTGACTGCCTTCGCATTTGGGGCCAAAGAAGTGGGTGACAAGCCTGTCAAAGGTCTTGTCCTGCCCCAAATGTGTTGCCAAAGGCACGTCATGAGCCAGACCCAGTAGGAAGGTCCTGAAGCGCTGGGGTACCACCAGCACACGGGCTGACCCAGGCTCAGCAACCTTAGGCTCACTGTATAGGAGACCACTCTCCCAGTAGATCAGATGTGACCCGGACTGATTACCAGCTGCCTGGTCTGCAGCCTGCCGCCGCAGACCCTCCAGAGTAGGGCACTCGTTCTGCTCCCTGCAGAACTCCTCCCTGGTGGGACCCCCTCTTGCTGCCAATGGGTCAGCTCAGAGATGTCTCCCAGTTCGGCTACCTGCTCCCCTGTAGGCACCGGGGCGTCCCCCTCGAGGTCCGCCTCCTCCCGGTCCGTGGGAACTTCGGGGGCCGGTTTCCCGCGCCCCCTGCCCTTTCTCTTGGCAGGAACTTGGCCCACTGTTCCAGGCTCCAAGTCCTCTTGATCACCCTTTCTGGCTGACATTGACCGAGTAGACACGCATGCCCACTCTGGCAACCCAAGCATCTCCAAGTGAGACCTGAGCTCAACATCCTTCCATAAGGACTGCTCCAGGTCGTTACCTAGCAGACAATCTACAGGCATGGTAGGGCTCACAACCACCCTCAAGGGACCTGAGACTCCCCCCCCCCATTCAAAGGGAACCTGCGCCACCATACACTGGCGCTCAGAGTTGTCTACAGCAACTACTTGGTGGAATGCCCCTGGGACTACCTGCTTCTCAGAGACCAGGTGACACCGGACTGAGGTCACACTGGCTCCAGTATCTCTGAGAGCCTCTACCCTTTTCCCATTGATGGTCACCCAGGTGCTGTATTTCTTTGTGTTAGGGGGCACCTGGTTTCCTGGGACCATCTCACTGTCCCCTGGTGAGACAAGGGTCATTTCTGCGGGATCCCCACCCTCCTGTGGGCACCCCTCCTCCCCAAGCGCTACACTAGCCAACACTTTGGACTGTCCACCGGTGGGTGGCTGTGTCCCCTTTGGGCACTTGGGGTCCCCCTTAAAGTGACCTACCTGGTCACATGCATAACACTTGCGGGGGCCGGTCTCAACAGGCTTCCCTGTAGAGACCCCTTTCTTCTTATCACCGGGGGCTGGGAACCTTTACCCGGGGTACTAGTTTGGGGCCCTTTAGAGAACTCCTGTGTTTTACCCTTCTCCCCCCCACTCTTCTGCTGGGGACCCTGCCCACCTTTGGCTGAGTCTCCCCCAAACGATTTCTTGTGGACCCTGGTACTCACCCAGCGGTCCGCTTCCATAGCAAGCTTCCTGGGGTCAGTTAGCTTACTATCCACTAGGTGCTGGCGCAGATCTGCAAAACATAGACCAGACAAGTGCTCCCACGCATTCAAGTTGTAGAGCCCCTGAAAATCTGTTACACTACTGCCCTTCACCCAACCATCCAGCGACCTGCAGAACACATCCACACATTCCAACCAAGTGTTAGCATCAGACTTCTTACTGGACCTGAACTGATCCCTGTACTTTTCAGGAGTAAGACCATACTTAGTGAGAAGGGCATCCTTCATGTCAGCATAGGTGAGGTGATACCCCTTACCCAAAGCTATCAGAGCATCCCTTGCTTCTTCAGGGAAAAGTGGCCACAATCCTGCTCCCCAATTTTCCTCAGGGACCCCATTCATGTGTATGGCTGCCTCATAACCCTGGAACCACCTTTGTATGTCATCCCCCTTCTTGAACTCCTTGCCTACATTCTTGGGAATGTGCACAATCCTGGCTGCCTTTCTGGACGAATTGCTGCCACCATCTGAGCCTGACTTACTCCTAAGTTCTAGCTCCTTCAGTTCTCTCTCATGCTCTAAGAGCATCTTCTTCTCCTCCATGGCCAATCTCTTCTCCTCCCGCTCACTCTCCAGCCTGAGCTTCTGCAGCTCAAACTGCCTTGCCTCCCGCCTGTCCTCCAGCTCCTCTGGGGACAGACTGCTGCTGCCTGACCTGGCGGGTTCCCCCTCACCCAAAAGCACATCCACCCTGGAAATAGGCTCCTCCACCTCCTCACTGAGATTACCAGGCTGCCCACTGGCATGTCTGGCTGCTACCCAAGCCCTCAGCGCCTTCTGTAGCTCCTCCTTCCTTGTGAGGCCTTTAATTTGGACTTTCAGGTTTTTACAAATCGCTCGTAGCTCCTTTACGGCGTAGGATTCCAACCTATCCTCCTCAAAGATAACTTCCAGAGATGCAACGGATGATGCAGTTGATTCAGGCATGATGAAAGTAGTGAGTTGAAAACTGGCAAGATCAAAAATAGGCCAAAAGAAAAAGAGACAGTATGTGGTACGTAATGGTCTGCGATATGGTTGTAGTGCACACCAATCACTGAAAGTCAAGTGCACACACAAGTCCTATCCCACCGCTGCCACCAATGTTAGAAATGGGGGTCTCTAGTTGGCAAGGGCTTGCACCTCTGTCCAAGTAGGGACCCTTCTTCCTAGTCAGGGTAAGGGTGTTACACTCGTGAAGTAACCCCTGCTCACCCTCGTGGTAGCTTGGCACGAGCAGTCAGGCTTAATTCAGAGGCAGTGTGTAAAGCATTTGCACATAACCAACAGTAATACAGTGTAAGCACTACAAAAGGACACCACACCAGTTTAGAAAAATAACCAATATTTTTATATACTCAAGACAAGACCAAATACGACAAAAATCCACAATACGATACTTTGAAAATGAATGCTTGATAAGGTAACTTCTTCTTTGCAGGAATAACACAAAAGCAAAGTTTGTGCGAGTCGGTAGCCCCGTCCGGGTCTACCGCGATGCTGAAATACACAGAGTCTAACAGTTCCAGCCGACCGCGTCGCTACGGGCCAGCAGAGTCGTGAACAGACTCGTCACAGTACCTTTCTCGTTGTGGCTGGTACGGAGTGTACGAGCCGGTCGGCGTTCGTCGCGGTTGCGGTGCAAGACGGAGCGATGCAAGGTGCGGTGTCCCTCGATGCGGTGCAGGCAGCGGCTCGATGAGCGTCGTGCAGACGGAGTCGGTGAGTCCAAGGCGTGCGGTGCAGGGCGAGACGGTGTACGATGCGGTGCTGACAGGTTGCGATGCAGGTGACCAAGCCGGAGTGCGGGAGCTGGCGTCGGACAGCTGTGCGAGTCGGAGCGGTGCGTCGCGAAGCGTGCGAGCGGTGCCCCAACTGCGATGCGGTCACGATGGTTGAGCAAGATGCAGCGACAGCGTCGGTCTGGTCCGGCCGGTACAGTGAAGCGATGCGATGCGAACTGCGGTGCCCACAGGTCACGGTGCAAGCAGCGGCTCGATGGTGACGGCGTCGGACGTCGCCTACGGTGAGACCAGGGTTGCGATGCGGTCTGCGGTGCAAACAGGTCACCGGTCAGGGATGGATTCGGTTGACGGAGTCGGTTGCAGTTCCCTTCCTCTGTGGCAACTGAAACAGCGTTCCAGAAGCGGTACCCAGAGGCTTGTGAAGTCTTTGCAGTCCCTGAGACTTCTTAACAGGAGGCCAGCTCGGTTTCAGGCCCTTGGAGATACTCAGCACAAGTTTGTAGAAAGTTCAGTCCTTTCACTGCCCAAGATAGAAGCAGCAACTGCAGGCCAACCCAACAGAGCAGTCACTCAGCAAAGGGGCAGTATTCCTCCTAGCAGCTCTCCAGCTCTTCTTCTTGACAGGTTCCTTGGTTCCAGCGAGATCTAAATTCATGGGGTCAGGGCCCCAATATTTATATCCCAAATTCCTTTGTTCTCTGAAGGCAGAGAGGCCTTTGCCTAGCCCAAACCAGTTCTGGAGCACTTTGTTGACAAGTCTCTGTCCTTTCTTTCAGAGTAGGCCAGGGACATCAGACGCACCACAGGAGGTGGAGCCAGCATTGTGGAGGGAAGGCACTGTCCTATTCAGGGCCCAGGTGCAACTCCTCCCACCCATCTACATGTAGATCTTGCTATTCAGCCCTGTGCTGACTCACCCTGTCTCCTGGCATCCCCCAGCCCCTGTCACTCACACTCCAGACAAGGAATACACAACCTCGCAGAGGCAGGCTTGGATGGTTAGACAAGAAAATACTCACTTTCTAAAAGTGGTATTTTCAAACACAGAATGTTAAAACCAACTTCACTAAAAGATGCATTTTATCATTCTGAGTCCAGGCATACTAAACTCGAATTTCTACCATGTTCCCTGGGTCAGTTAGGATTATAAGCTGTAATAATCAAAACTGCCCGTTCTGGCCTATGGGGAACAGGTAGCCTTGCAATAGTGAAAAACGAACTAGGCTGTAATTCACTATCAGGACATGCCACACACACCAGGGCATGTCCTACCTTTCGCATACAACGCACCCTGCCCACAGGGGTACCCTGGGCCTACCTTAGGGGTGACTAACATGTAGAAAAGGGAAGGTTTAGGGACTTGCAAGTGTGCGCACTTGCCAAGTCGACATGGCAGCCCCAGGCTGCGCACAGGCTCTGCAATGGCAGGCCAGAGTTACACTTTACGGGCTGTTTGCGTGGGTGGCACAATCCAGTGCTGCAGCCCACCAACAGCATTTGATCTATAGGCCCCGGCACTCTCAGTGCACTTTACAAGGGACTGACACATAAACCAAATAGGCCAATCGTGGAAACACCAATCCATAACACATTTTATACAGAAGCACTTGCACTTTCCCACTGGACAGCAGTGAGGAAAGTGCGCAGAATCATTACACCAGCAAAAACAGAGTCAAAACCAAGAGGTCAGAAAGCAAAAAGTCAGGGGAAACACACCAAAACATGCCAAGTCTAACAAGGGCCCACCACAAAATCAAACAAAACTATTGCCCCATAACTGTAAGATTGTCACTGTCTTTTATGTCACCAATGCATCAATAATGATTATCCCGCCAAAAATCAAACAAAAGTGTTGCCCCAGCCAAATTCCCAGTACTTAACTATTCGTAGGAAAACGTTTGCGAATTGTGTCTTACTGATGTCCTGGATGTCAATTACACCTAAATATATAAGCATGATTCACTGAGCATTTTCTATGAGCTGCGTCTTACTCCAGGCGCAGTGGCGAATTACTTATGAATTCCCAGGAGAAAGAAACGCTAACAAAAAATATGTTTTGCGTCACAAAGCGTGTTTCCTTAAGTAAACATGTTTTACTCTTGCAAATTTATGGGTAAGTCACACTCACAGTTTGAGTAAAACATAACTCACCTCAAAAAGTGTTCTGTGATTAGGCCTGGTAATGCAGGAGTAATTCACACCTAAGACAGAAGTAAGCCACATCTACTCATAGCAAAACTACTTTAAATCAGGCTCCCCAGTGTTTCTACATCATGGCACCAAATGCATAAACTGGCAAGATAAAATACAACAAAAATATTGTATCTCGCTCTGCTAGACACCCATTTCTCAGTAAATGGATAAAATTACCCCCAAAAATGAAGCTAGAATGCTCCAATACTGTTAGACCCCGTTGCTCCTCAAAAGTGTCACCAAATTCGTAAACGATTCCAAAAAGATATAATAAATGTATTGTCACCACAATATAATGTCATGAAATGCAGGTGTCCCCTGTGTGCTCGGGGATAGACCCAGGAACACATTAACTTAATTAGCCATCTTGTGTGAGCTTGAGCCCCCTGCTGCATGATCATTACAAGTGCAGCACACATACCCTGCTCTTCGGACCTGATGCGTTTCTAAGAAGCTGCGGCAATCTTACTGGCCGACCCCGCAAGATAAGGCTGCTTGAGTACACATCCTGCCTTTTTGCTATGGGAACTCTGTTGGGATTCGTATCTCTTGTTCTGAACGTTTGCTGGAAAATGCAGATAAACCCTATTACGTTACAAAATAGAGTGCTCTGTGATATATTTCAGGACATGGCGTGTTTTATTTCATTCCTAAACTTGTTTACACAATCAATCAAGCACAGAATTTGTAAAGCGCACTACTTACCCGCGAGGGTCTCAAGGCGCTGGGGGAAAAAAGGGGGGGGTGCTGCTACTGGTCGAACAACCAGGTCTTGAGTAGCCTCCTGAAGGTCAGCAGGTCTTGGGTCTGTCGTAGGCTTAGTGGAAGGGTGTTCCAGGTCTTGGCGGCGAGGTGGGAGAAGGATCTGCCGCCGGTGGTGGTTCTTCGAATGCGAGGGACGGTGGCGAGGGAGAGGTCGGCGGAGCGGAGTTGGCGGTTGGGGACGTAGAAGAGGAGTCGTCTGTTGAGGTAGGATGGGCCAGTCTTGTGGAGTGCCTTGTGTGCGTGTGTTAGAAGGTGGTTCTGACACTATGGGCCGCCCGGATTTTTCGCTTTTTGAGCACCTATGTGTTGAGCTTTTACTGTGGGAGAGCCTCATAAATTGGGACTCATCCACAGTGAACTCATGATGAAGGAGACGGCATGTGGATTTTACTGGTGTCCCCCTAGCTTGACTAGGCCGCTGCGCAGCAGCTGGAGTAAGGGGCACCGGGCTGGTTACATGCAGACACCTGTGTACATACGTGTGCACACGTGTAGGGGCTGCGCAGGGGAGATTCCTGGCGTGCGCAGTCCAGGAGCAGCTACAAAGTGAATGGTGTGGCGGGACTTATGCAGAAGTGGGTGGTGACACGGAATAGGCCTTATACACTGGGAAGGAACATGCCAGGGAAAGTCAGTGTGTTTTACTGTGTTTTTCACTTCATTATTCCCCTACGGGGATGTGGAGCCCATGTGCTAGATTAACTTTCCTAAGGCCTACAGATTCCAGACACGCACTAAAGTCCACTGTAGCGGATGTGAAAAGAAGTATTCTGTAGAGTCCAAAGTCATATTTGTACTGCTTTTGGGTCATCCAGAAATGTCACATTTCTCTGAGTCAGTCATAACCAGGGCCAGGCTGAGGGCTGACCTCAGCTGGATGGATTGATAACCTTTCTTCCACAAGCTAAGGCCTCCTCTCCACGAAGAGAAGATGGGTGGGGCTACAGGCTCATCCATCAGCAGCTATCACTGGGTGCCAGGCACCAGGCTGCACCAAGGAGGGAAGGCAGCGAGGAGGGAAGGGGTCTGGTTTCAGAGACCATGTGGCCAGAGACCCTGGACGACGCCATTTTGAACAAACCCAGAGGCTGGACAAGAAGAAGGGAGCAGGGAAGTGATGTGTCACTGTTTGATAGGACAAACAGAGACTTCCTGCCAGCCCCCCTACTCAACTCTTAAAAAGTACTGGAAGAGGAAGAGAGCTCTCTCTGGGGTGTGGTCTGGCTGTATATGCGTAATCCTGTGATGTCCTCTGTGATGCCTTTAGGGGCTGTAATTGCAATGCATTCAACTGATCAACCAAGGTGATGAGTACTGTAATTCTAACGTGCTGCTTAAACATGTATTCTTGCTGCTGCGCTTAGGTGAAGAACCCAGACTGCTAGCCCTTAAGATATAGAGGTGCATACTTTATGGTCAGTAGGAAATGCTCGGTCAGGGTTATGTGTCACCAAGGCAGGTATGCCCATTTTTAAATGCTTGTTGAGGTAACGGGGTGGGACGCCACTGGCATGGTGCCAGTGCGCAGGGCCCTCGCTACAGGTTATGTTCAACTAATTGCATTGGGGGGCAAGATGATGTGCACACATAGGAGTTGTGGTACTAGACCCCACCCCCCTGCGGGAGGGGTGGAGATGTTATGCAATGTCACAAAGTAATTCCAACAGCTTATGTATATTTGTAAATTGGTGCATAGTATTGAGTAGTGTGTGTGTTTAATAAATGTACTCTTACTTTTATAAAGCAAAGTACAGGGTGGACAATCAATTATTGAGTGTTATTTCTGCGCACCTGCAAATGGCGATTACTAGCCCACACCACCTCCCTTGAGTAAGCCTCAGACTGCTCTGCAATGCTACCCTCTGAGAGTCAGGCGCTACAATTGGGTGTTTGGTTCCCAGTGAAGGCCAAATGTAGCCATGTTATTTGTGCAGGCCTCACAGATGCTGCCTCGTTTTCCAACAGCGTGGATGAGGAGTTTGAAGGAGATTCTCCTGTCGACGGGGAGCCAGTGCAGGTTCCTCAGGTGGGGGGTGATGTGGCTGTGGCGTGGTACATCGAGGATCAGGCGTGCGGAGGCGTTTTGTATGCGTTGCAGTCGCTTGATGAGCTTGGCCGGGGCTCCCGCGTAGAGGGCGTTCCCATAGTCAAGTCTGCTGCTGACGAGGGCCTGGGTGACTGTTCTTCTCATGTCTGTCGGGATCCACCTGTAGATCTTGCGAAGCATGCGGAGGGTGTTGAAGCAGGAGGATGAGACTGCGTTGACTTGCTTGGCCATGGAGAGCGTTGAGTCGAGGATGACTCCCAGGTTGCGTGTGTGGTCGGTGGGTGTCGGGGCTGCTCCCAGCGTCGTTGGCCACCAGGAGACGTCCAGGCTGAGGGGTTGGAGCCGAGGATGAGGACCTCTGTCTTCTCCGTGTTCAGTTTTAGTCGGCTGATCTTCATCCAATCGGCGACGGCCTTCATCCCTTCATGGAGGTTGGATTTGGCGGCGAGGGGTCCTTGGTGAGGGAGAGGATCAGTTGAGTGTCGTCGGCATAGGAGATTATGTTGAGGTCGTGCTGTCTGGCGATGCGTGCGAGCGGGGCCATGTAGATGTTGAACAGTGTTGGGCTGAGGGACGATCCCTGGGGTACGCCGCAGATGATCTCGGAGGCTTCGGATCGGAATGGTGGGAGGCGGACTCTCTGGGTTCTGCCGGCGAGGAAGGAGGTGGCCCATTCCAGGGCCTTGTCTCGGATCCCTGCGTCGTGGAGGCGTGCGCGTGAGAGTGCGGTGGCAGACAGTGTCGAAGGCGGCGGAGAGGTCCAGCAGGATGAGGGCTGCGGTCTCACCGTTGTCCAGCAGGATCCTGATGTCGTCGGTGGCGGCGATGAGGGCAGTCTCAGTGCTTTGGTTGCTGCGGAACCCCGATTGGGATGGATCCAGGATGCTGTTTTCTTCGAGGTATCGGGTTAGCTGTTTGTTGACGATCTTCTCGATGACCATGGCTGGGAACGGAAGCAGGGAGATGGGCCGGAAGTTCTTGAGGTCTCTCGGGTCCGCCTTGGGTTTTTTGAGTAGGGCGTTGATCTCTGCGTGTTTCCAGCTCTCTGGGAAGGTCGCGGTCTCGAAGGAGAGATTGATGATGTTGCACAGGTGGGGTGCGATGGAGCTGCTGGCTTTGTTGAAGATGTGGTGCGGGAAAGGGTCTGACGGGGAGCCGGAGTGTATTGTGCTCATGGTCTTGATGGTGTCCTCGATGTTCACGCTGGCCCAGGCTGGCAGGGGGTCGTGGTCGATGGTGTGCGGCGGGTCTGGTGCATCGATCTTGGTTGGGGCTGTCTGGGTGTTGAAGCTGTCGTGGATGTCGGCGATCTTGCGGTGGAAGATGTGTGGCGAGGGAATCGCACAGGGGTTGCGACGGCGGGATGTCGTTGGTGATGGAGCTGGGGTTGGAGAGTTCCTTCACGATGTTGAAAAGCTCCTTGCTGTTGTGTGCGTTGTTGTCGAGGCGGTCTTTGAAGGAGATTCTCTTGGCGGACTTGATGAGGTGGTGGTGGTTACGGATGGCGTCTTTGTGGGCTGCGTGGCTGTCCGGTGTCTTATCACTGTGCCATTTCTTCTCTAGTTTCCGGCAGGTACGCTTGGAAGCTAGGAGTTCCGAGGTGAACCAGCTGGCTCTTTTGGTGGTGTCACCGTAGGTGAGTTTTTTCAGCGGGGCGAGGGTGTTGGCACAGTCGTCCATCCATCTTCTGAGGTTGCAGGCAGCGTTGTCGGTGTTGGATGGGTCGGAGGGAGGGCTGAGAGCGAGGGTTGCCCGTAGTTGGTCTTTGCCTTTGACCTTTGACCGCTCCATAAATATTAGCAGGAGTTTATAGGAATACTGGCTTTGGCTTATGTTTCCTCAGTCCCTTGCTGCTGCACAGCGGCTACACTAGACTCATTGTCTCAATTAAATGCCATCGAGAGCGCCATCTGCATACCAGGCATTCTGTGGTGACTCAATGGAAGAGAGGGCGACGCAGGGACACATTTCCATATGTCGGAGCAAAATAATAAAAAAAAAAAGCATTTGCAATGCAATAGGTCTCCAATTTACGCGAGACCTATTGCATTGCAAATGGTTGGCAAAACCGGGGGGAGAAGGCACAGACATCGGTAGGGAGGGAGGGAGGGAGGGCGGGGGGGGATAGAAGGCATGGACAACGGGAGGGAGGGCGGGGAGGGGAAAAGACACTCCACTTTTACCTGGTCCATCTCCTGCGGCGGGCTCCAGCTGCTCCCTGGGCCTCGGGCTTTGACTTCTAGAGGAACCGCACCACCACAATAAAGGAAATAGTACACGCCAGGGCAACAACCAAGTAAAGGGGCCAGTAGCCATGGGACGATACAAATGACGACATGGCTGTACTAAGGCGGGATTAACAAGCCTCATAATCAATCAGAAGACAGAATTTACAAAGGACAAACACACAAACCAATTAAAAATAAGGGCGGGGGAGTGGGCGGAGCTTCTCTCCGTACTCTACTACCACAGCTCTTCGCAGAGCAGCGCTTGCGCGCTGGCTCACGCTCAACCTAAAAAAGGGGATTGGGCACATCCTGAAAATTATCGATTAATTACCTTACAAGACACAGATGCCAAATTATTTGCAGGAGTTCTACTATCAAAATTATCTGTATGGGCAAAGGAGAAACAGATAATACCACCGAATCAAACTGGGTTTATACAAGGATTAGGTACCACAACAAATATATTAGTGCTATCAGTATTAATGGATAAATGCATTGCAAAGAAATAACCATTGTATTTGTGTTTCGTGGACTTTAAATCGGCCTTCAATTGTGTACATACACAACTACTGTGGCAAAAGCTGAAGGATCAAGGTATCCCATTGTCCCTCGTAACATCAATCCAACTCCTCTACTCAGACACTTGGGTCAGAGTTCGGATGGGAGATGGTTCGTGTGTACCGAAGGAAATTCCAACTTCCACAGGTTTAAAGCAAGGGTGTGTACTGGCCACATTGCTTTTTAATCTGTTCTTATCAGACCTAACTCAAGCGTTGGATGAAGTGAATGCCTATCCTCCAAAATTAGCTAGCACTCAGATATCAAATCTGCTAAATGCAGACAATGTTATCCTATTAAGCCAAACAAAGGTCGGGCTGCAACGCCTGATAAATAGGATATCAAGGTACTCACAAGAAAATGGAATGGTTATAAACGAAACCAAGACAAAAATCATGGAGGTTAACAAAAATATACGGTCAAAATATAAGCACAAATGGTTCCTCGATAAATCGCAATTAGAACAAGTAAGAACATATAAATACCTGGGAATACTATTTGATGATAAAGGAACTTTTCATCCACATAAGGTTGATATGCAAAGGAAAGCAAACACCCTGTTAACGGCATTCAGAATCTTGTAGAAGTCATTAGGAGGGCTGAGTTACCTATGGTTTTTAAAAGTAATATCGGCAAAATTGCTGCCAACATTAACGTATGGTAGCGAAGCACTGTGTGGAAAAGAATCTGTACTCATCATTAATGCTGTGACAAAAATGTTCAAATCCCTTTTCTATCTCACTCACAACGCATCGCCCGCACAGATAAGATTGGAATTTGGGTTAGCTAACCAGCTAATTGTACGAAAAGGCCAATTTATAAAAGTGTGGAAAAGAATAAAAATGGATAATGTAAATCAAATGTCCAAACTATTATGGCAGAAAATTAACACAAATCGGAAATCTCAGTCCTGGAAGTACTTACACGCTGCATTAGACGAATAATCAGCGAATTCGATCTGGGATATGCCAATAACTACAGACTCATTTAAAAAATCTATTAGTAAAATAACAAAACATCTATCACTGCTTTTGGATAAAGATTCTCTTGTAAAAAAGAAAGCATGCATGGTCATTAATCAATGGGTATACAAAGGTGAAAGAACAATCATATCTTGAAACCCCATGTACTCTGAAACATAAACAAATTTTTATAAAAACTTGTTTTGGTGTTTTCCCCGGCTTATGTCATGTAATGCCTTGGCTACAATCAGTGGAATTGACACTCTGTCGCTTATGTAAACTGGGAGAAGAGAACATTATTCATTTGCTGTGTGTATGCCCGAAACTTAAAACTGAAAGAAAATCTATACTCAAGCTGCATTTTAACTCACGAGGAATATGGACTTGTAGACAAGCACTGATACATACGATATAATACTGAACTCAGCTTTTGTAAAGTTTTTATTGATATTAAGAACAGAGTTAGACCAGCAAAATCAAATTGAGAAGTAATACAGGATGTATATAATATGTAAATAGAATTAGGAAATCAGTATTATTAAGTCTAATCTATTTAATAATATGAAAGATTGTTTCATCTATTCATGTTTTTATAACTTTTTTAAAAAACTGAATTTTTTATAGCAGGAAGTATTGTTACCATATTGTAAGATTTTAACTAATCAAACAATAAAGAATTAATTGAAATTAATAATAGAGAAGTTTTGTGCACGTAGACATAAAGGAAGTGGTTGCCAAGGAAACAATAAACGAACATCGTGCTGACGAGGGTACACGTAGCGGAAGAGCATGTGACGTAACAGTGGGTAGCTGAAAACAAGGCCTAATGCCATGGAACGCAGGAGGCAAAGACAGTGAAATGCAAATGGTAGACCGGAGGACGGTGTCCAGACATCGATCACTGAATAGGAGGAGGCCGCGTCCAGGAAAATGTTTTCGAAAGGTAAGATTAAACCTTAGAAGAAAATGTAACAGTACTTGCGGTTGAGAAGCAGACTTAATGTGGGTCCGGAGTGCAGCTCTGAAGATCGTTGCCAAAGAGGAATGCGGTATCTTCTCCAAGACATAACGGCAGGAAATGTTGTGAAGAAGCGGAAAATGTTTTATTGAATACAGAGCTGCCGGGGAACAGCCACCCAGCAGGGAAACAGCAGCCAACTGCCGAGACCAGAACAGCACAGAACACGTGATCCTGGCATTCCACATTCCAACAGCAATTTCGGTCCCTGCTCACACTCACCTAAGAACCGAAGGAGATTGCTGTTGGGATGCTACATAGTGGCTCAACTAAGTATGAACAGATTATATTGGTGGCTGAGAACATTTAATTTAAACTTTGCAATATCCTGAATCCTGCCACACTTTTGCCTTTACTAAAGAAGTAAAGACAGCTGATTATTAAATTGATGAATGCCAACATAATTGCATTAAATTAACTGAATTATGCACCAAGCCAAGACCAGGCTTTCAAGATGTACTTCTCAAGTTGGCTCATTTGGTTATATATGTCGGTGGTTCTTTTCTGAGAAACCATCATGGAATCCTTCAAGTAGCACATTGACAAATGTTGTGGAGGCATCATAATAGCAAGCTGTGTGGCCAATGAATTGAGTGTTACAATCTATACAGATTGCCAGTATGGTTTTGGTGTGGTCCATGATTTTGGCCAATTGTGGTTCCAGCGGGACTTCATAATATCTGCTGGCACTCCAATACAAAAAAGTCCCTGACTTTTGGACTTACTGGAAGCTATAAAATTTCCAAAGAAAATTGCTGTTGGGAAATGTGCCGCACATAACAGTGGAGATTACATAATTTCATTGGACAATACCTTTGCAGATGAAGTTGCAAAATGCTGTGCTTTTAAGTCAGGTTCAGTAGAACTGGACAAGAATTCAGAAAAAGAAGTGGAAAATGAAAATACCTTTTTGTCAATGTCAGTTCAAATTCTGGAGGAACTTAGGAATTTGCATAAGAGGATGAAAACAAAGTTTGGGGAAAAAGTTTAATGTGCTCAAAATAAAGATGATTTGTGGAGGTCAACTGAAGGGAGAGTTGTATTGCCAGATTGAATGCTACTGCAAACAGCAAGATATATACACAGACCCACACGTGTGGGGTGTGATGGAATGTTTGTCACTTTCAGGAAATATTGGTTTAATCCTCATTTTAGAATTATTACTGAGAATTTATATCAAAGATGTGTAATCTTCAAATAAGATTCACACTATGCCCACCTACCCTGTAGACCAGCATGTAGATGGTGTTCGTTCAAAGTCTATTCACCAATCGAACAGTTATCGATCTATGTTGAATGACATAGAACCGAATAATCAATCATAGAAATGTTACTGCATAACAATTAGTTACCAAGTGTCTTGCAATGTTGAGAACAATGCTACCTGTGGACATAAATAAAGGTTTTTTTAAAAGAAAGCTGTGTAATCTGTCAGCAAGTGAACAAAGAGAGAAGGAAAGACTCATGCGACCATGAGATGTGGTAAAATCAGAACGTCCATTCACAAGGAAACAAGTAGATTTTGTAGCAATGCCAGTTTGTAATGGCCTTAGAAATATCTTAGTAGTCATTTGTCTGTTTTCCAGGTGAATAGAGGCATATCTGATAAGGTGTTGTGATGCACTCACTGTAGCCAAGCTATTACTGAGGGAGCTGATCCCTAGGTTTGGCCTGACAACTCCTTTAATCAGATAAGGGAATTAATTTACAAAAGGAGGTCATGAGGGTCCTATGCAGAGCACTGAAAATAGACAAAAACTTGTTGTGTAGTTAAAATCCCAAAGCCTCAGGTGTTGTGGAGAAAGCAAACAGTACAATGAAAACAAAATTGATTAAAGTGTGCTTTTCTATGCACCGTAATGGCCAGATTCTCTTCCTCTAGAACTATCAGAAGCACTCCAAATAAGGGCACAGGATTAACACCATATGAGGTGTTAATGGGGAGAACCATGAGTATTTCTGGTATTCCTTCAGCTGCTCTTGTGAATATGACAGATGATCTGGTTCTGGATTACTGCCAGGGTTTGGATGGTTTGTACGCTCTATCTCTCAACAGGTAAAACTAAGTAACCCTCAGCAAACAAGGAACTCTGCCATGTCCTAAAGGCTGGAGACTATGTTGCAGTGAACAAACACATTCAAAAGGCCTGCTTAGGCCTCAATGGAAGGGGTATCATCAAGTCATATATGTGACAAACACTGCTGTAAAGTGTGGCGGTTTGCTGTATTGGATCCACGCTTCTCATACAAATGAAGTATGGACTGTAGATGAAGAAGCAGTGATACAAGCTGCTGATTAACAGAGTCAAGCTTGATTTCTCTACATGGATCTAGAAGGGGAAGAACAGAAGTTTCAAGGAGAACAAGAAAATAAAACTTTTGGGGCGTGGCCTGCAGCCGAGGAAAATGGCCGCATACTAGGTGAGCTGCGACAGCAGATAGGGTAAAACCACCCCTAAATCCGTCACAATCCGGCCATTGGGGAACGCGAACAGCGGAGCTGACCGGCGGCGAGCCGCTCGCGGGTGCAATCGCAGCGGCAGCAGGGACGAGGGAGGCTTCCAGCCCGGTGGGGCGAAAACTCGGAACTCAGCGCCCGTGCGGGCGAAAATGGCGCCGATGGAGTGCGAGCGCTCGGCCTAGAGCGGACAGTCCCGAGGCACGTCCAGGAGCCGGACCTGAGAGCGAGAGGTGCTCGGACTGCAGCGGAGCCCGAGAGTGGTGCGCACACAGCGGCTGCGAGGCGGCCTGAGGAGACCGACGGCCGACACAGAGGTGGGTGCGGAGGTGCCCTGGGAGCGTCGCTCGGCCAGTTGGGGGCCCGGAGGTGAGCTGGCAGCGCAGGCACGCAGAAGCCACGAGCGGAACCGCTGTCGCGGCGGATAGCTGCGTTGGGTGTGCGCTACTGACAGCGCGGAGCCCCGGAGCCCAGGGAGGCGGCGCAGTGAGCCCGAGATCGGGGGACTTGGCCGCACTGGTGGGGCCCGCGGAAGCGAGCTGGGCCTGCTGAGCGTTGCTGTCTCCCACCGTACGCCGCTTTTGAATAACTCCGGGGTCTGGGGCCCGAGCGCTCTGAGGCTCATCCATGGTAGTGGGAGGCCTGGACCAGTACTGAGTGGCCTGAGAGGCGCTGGGGGTGAAAACTCGTCTGCCTGCCCCTGGAAGCCTGCTGCGTGACCGTTGGCGGGCGGCCTGCTAAACCGGTCGGCGTGCGACCTGAGCGGGGGTGAGCGTTGGTGTCCCTCACGGCTGAAGTGGCGGAGGACCGGGGGTGGACTGGACGGTCCCTCCGGCCTGCGGTTGGACGACTGCGACAGGGACAAGGGGCCAGACGTGTGAGCCCTCCCGCCACGGCTTCATCTACGGCAATGGGTCGGCATAAGCCGCCCCTTCCGAACCAAGCCAACCAGATCGACAAATACACAGTGGCTATGGGGAAGGGAGAGGGCCTCCGCGATGGGGGACAACAGGGTGACGACGCGGACGGAGGATCGGACCCGTCACTCAGAGACATAATGCAGGCCATCAAAGACATGCGTGGCACAATGGAGCCCAAACTGGACTCGGTCACAGAAGAGGTTAACCTCCTCCGGGCTGACTTTCGGACTATGTCGGGCAGGGTGGCCGAGACGGAGAGTGGCATTGGAAATTTACAGGGCAGAACGAAGAAGCTTGAGGAGCAGGTCGCCACGCTGGTGAAGGCCCAGGGTGACGTCGTAGCCCGCCTGGAGGATCAGGAAGGCCGGGCGCGACGCAACAACGTCCGCATCGTAGGGGTGCCGGAGGGACTGGAAGGGCCGTCCATGGATTGTTTTGTTGAGGATCTGATACTGCAACACCTTAAGCCCAAGCGTCTCTCAAAAATATTCTCTGTCGAAAGGGCCCATCGCGCAATGGGGGGAGGCCCAAGCCTGGGGCCCCTCCGCGCACCATCATTGCCCGGTTCCTGAACTACCGGGACCGGGATGCCATCCTGCAGGCCTCACGTACCACCGAGGACCTAAGACTGGAGAACGCAACGATCCGGTTTTCCCGGACTTCACTCTGCAGGTCCAGCGCCAGCGCAGGTCCTTTGAAGGCGTCAAGCGAGCCCTTAGGGACCAGGGTGTGCGATACATGATGCTCTTTCCAGCACGGCTCAAGATCCTGGATGGGGAAAAGGTGTACTTTTTCGATTCTCCGGCGGAGGCGAGCGACTGGATGGAGGGATGGCGGACCGTGGGCCGCCAGGGTGCGGCACGGCGCCGGACCTCCAGCGACAACTCTCGTGAGGCTGAGAGGGCTACGGCACCAGCCCGAGGGAGTCAGGAGCGTGAACGTCCGCCACCGGAGGACTGATGGGGACACAAGCCGCATTGAGGGCTCTACATGGGGGAGGCGGGCAATGGCGCACGTCTCTTGGGCCCTGATGGGCTGGGGGCCACTAGTCGGGCTGCATAAAGATTTTGAACATCTCCGTGACTGTGAGTGACCGCGCTGGCTGACGTGGATTGCTCGTCCATAGGGCTCTAGGCGTTGGCCCGCTGGGGTTTGGGAGAGGGGGGAGGGGAGGGGCTAATTTCTTGTTTAAAGGGGTGGAAATCCGACAGTCAGTTGTGCCAGTTTCTGCGAGTTGTGGGCTTACGTTCCCTCAGTTAGTTGAAATGGGATTATTTGGGCGACAGGCACTCTGCAAGTTTTTAAGGTGGGGGTTGGGGGCCCACTTAGCAGGGAGGCAGGGAGGGGGGACAGACTGGGGGGTGGGATGGGGTTGATGGGAAGTTTAAGTTTAGCTCATGTCAATATATCTATGTTAATGCTGTGGTACTGTGGGGGCACTGCGCAGTGGCAGGGTGGAAATCCGTTGAGGATGTGGATTCACAGTGGGGATGGGGGATCAGGCTAAGATTAAAATATGGACATGGAATGTCAATGGGATGGGCAACAAGATCAAGAGAACTCTAGTACTGCAGCACCTGAAACGCCACTCTCCAGATGTGGTGCTCCTGCAGGAAACCCACCTCCGGGGTAATAATTGCAGGGCCTTAGATAGATTCGGGTATAAGATGGTAGCCCACTCCGGATTCACGTCCGGCTCCAGGGGGTGGGGATACTGGTCCGTAGGAGTTTGCCAATAACTGTCTTAAATTCCTGGATGGAAGACGCTGGGTGCTTCGTGGCGGTGGCGGTGAGATGGGAAGGGCGTACGGTGCTCCTGTGCTCCTGTTACATCCCGCCCGGCCTGCATGCTACACTCTACAAGAAACTGGGGACACATTTGGCGAACCTCCCCAACGGCACTCTGATCCTGGGGGCGACACCAACGCGGTAATGGACGTCGAACTAGACCTGTCAGGCGACAGACGAGCCAGTGGAGGGGAGGCAGGCCTGCGGGGCTTCACGGCTGCAATGGGCCTATGCGACATATGGCGAACTCAGTTCCCAGCCCGCAGACTCTACACCTTTTATTCGGCCAGACATGGCTCCTTTTCGAGGTTGGACTATATTTTCACGCGGGGGATCAGTTGGGAGATTTTGTAGACCCGAGTATTATGGCGCGCGGCATATCGGACCACTCTCCGGTGGGTGTTACCCTTCGGGGGACGGTGGTGGACAGGGCCGCATTCCCGCGAATAGATCCGTGGCGGTTAACTGACACTTCGATCACTGATAAGCTTCGGGAGGGCTCCGAGAACTATTTCTCCGACAATCAGGGATCGGTTACCTCCCAGCTAACGTTGTGGGAGGCATACAAGGCGGTCCTGAGGGGACAGGCCCAGGCCTTGATCGGTGCCCAGAAAAAGAGGAATCGCTGCAGATTCAACAGCTGGAGCGCGAAATCGAGTCTCTGGAGCGAGAGGCAAGTGCATCGCCCTCGCCGGAGCGCAATCATGCTTTGGCCCTGAAGCACAGGGAACTTCGCTCGCTAGCGGAGGGTGAGGCACGTGCCTACTCCCTTGCCACGCAGCATCGGATATATGATGCAGGTGACAAGAGTATGAAGCTTCTTGCGTGGCTGGAGCGCCGGGACAGGGAGCGTTCCTGGGTTACGGAGGTGCGGGATGGTTCCGGGGCCCTGGCCTCCACGAGTGCGGCCATAGCGGAGGCTTTTGCGTCCTACTATGAAGGAGTGTATACCCCAGTGTGTACCAGAACCGAGAGAGACTGTGAGGAATTCCTGCAAGACTTTGTGTTGCCTATGCTATCCCAGGAACAAACTGAGTGTCTGGATGCAGACCTCACAAGA
Organism: Calotriton arnoldi; assembly: GCA_963921515.1. NCBI lineage: Eukaryota > Metazoa > Chordata > Amphibia > Caudata > Salamandridae > Calotriton > Calotriton arnoldi. Next base: position 510,323 of record CAWUFW010000721.1, read on the forward strand.
GCAGAGCTGGGAGAAGCCCTTAATGCCCTCCAGTCCGGCAAGGCGCAGGGACCCAACGGACTCCCGGTCGAAATCTATAAGAAACAGGCGAGTGTGGTACTGGAGCCCATGCGACGTATGTTCCTTGAGGCACGGGAGGTAGGCGTGCTTCCGCCTGACCAGAGAGAGGCCACAATTGTGGTTATTCATAAAGCCGGGAAACCGGCGGACTGCTGCTCATCCTATCGGCCTATCTCCCTCCTGAACGTGGAGGCGAAGGTCTTGGCCAAGGTCTTAGCGACAAGACTGCTATCTGTACTGCCCGACCTCGTGCATGTAGACCAGTCGGGTTTTATGCCCCACAGGAGCACTAGGCACAACCTGCGGAGGCTCTATGGTATTCTGCACATGACTAAAGACGTGGGACATACGCAGACGGCATTGATGGCGCTGGACGCCTCAATGGCCTTCGATAGCATCGAATGGCCATACCTATTTATGGTACTGAATAGACTGGGATTGGGCCCCGTGTTCAGTAGCTGGGTGAGACTCCTGTACACGCAGCCGATGGCAAGGGTGAGGGTCAATGGGGTGACGTCCCGAGCTTTTGCCCTGTATAGGGGCACTAGGCAGGGCTGCCCCCTGTCACCGCTCCTGTTTGCCCTCGCCCTGGAGCCGCTCGCTCATTGGATCAGAAGAGATAGGGCCTTTTGGGGCCTGGCACTCACGGATGAATGGGAGGAGCGTATTTCTCTATACGCTGACGATATTGTCCTGTACATGGCCAGACCCTACCAGTCCATGGCGCGGGCCCTCCACCTTTTCGCCCTTTTCGGTAGTTACTCTGGCTACTCGATTAATTGGACCAAATCGGTGGTTTATCCTCTGTCGGGTCCACCTCCTCGCATTCCGCGGGATTGCCCGGCATCGCTGGAGACTGCTGGATTCAGGTATTTGGGAGTGTACGTCACCAGAGACGCGGGGAGTTCTTCGCCCGAAATTTGGAGCCTCAACTGATGAGGCTGGGGGTGGACATTGGACACTGGAGGTCCTTGCCCTTGTCCTTGATGGGGCGCGCGGCGCTCTTTAAAATGCTGGCGCTGCCAAGACTTTTATATATCCTCCAAAACACACCGTACCTGGTCCCGACGGCGACATTTAAGCGTATCTCCCGGGAGCTGCGGACGTTACTTTGGGACGGCGGCAACCCGAGAATTGCGTTGCAGAAGCTTACGCGGGGGGTGTACGACGGGGGGCTGGCCCTCCCGGACGTGCAACTCTATTATTGGGCAGCTCAGTTGCAGGTGGTCAATGACTGGGTCTATGCGCCGACCTCGGAGCCAGCTTACAGAATGGATAGGCACGCGATGGTTGGAGTAACCTGTGAGCCGTATCTCTACTCCCGCGGGCGGGGTCGTGATCTGCCCGCGCATACTGGGGTGGTATTCCACTGTTGGAGGGAGGCCAACAAGTTCTTGGGCTGGACGAACACCCTAACGGGACAGACCCCGCTTTGGACGGGCGATCGGCTAAAGGAGGTGACGGGACTATCCGGCTATAGGGGGTGGAAACTGATCGGCATTGAGCATCTCGGGGATGTGTGGAAGGGGGGGCCCCGGTTCCCTTTGCGGCTTTGAAAAAAGAGTATCAACTTCATGATTCCCAGCACTACCATTACCTGCGCCTCATACATGCCTTGCGGGCCCACATCCGTGCTGGCACTTCCATCCCGGAATACTCCCCTATGGAGGACAGGCTCCTTCTCGACCCCATTCTAACGAAGCCCACGTCAACGATTTACCGAAAACTTATTAATAACATGCCGGACCCCTTGGGTCCCCTGCGGGCGAGGTGGGAGGGAGACGTTGGAACACTAGATGACGACGACTGGCAAGACGCCCTGCAGAGCCCCCGCGAGGTAGCGATCCGGCCACGATTCCGCCTTGTGCAGTTAAAAATACTCCACAGGGTCTACTATCCCCGAACCCACCTGTTCTCCTGGGGTAGGACTCTGTCACCCTTGTGTGTGAGGGGCTGTCAAGGGGAGGGCTCCTTTTATCACATTCTATGGGATTGCCCACTCATAATTCCGTTTTGGACCAGGGTGACGCAAACGATGGAGGGGGTAGTGCGGGCCCCGGTCCCACTGGAGCCCAAGTGGCTCTTGCTCATGATCAAAGGTGCCACGGACTGGACACGTCATAATGAGATTTGGTTGGGGCTGGCAGCAGGGGTGGCTAAACGCAATATTGCCAGGTACTGGGGTGCGCAGGCGCCCCCTCGTGGGATCAGTGGCTCTGTGACCTGGATTGGTGTCAGAGGGCGGAGGAAACGGTCTACAGGTCCCGGGGATCTGTGAATAAATGGAGGAAGGTGTGGGGTCCCTGGCAAAGGTTTCGAGCTGTACAAGAGGGGATGGGATAGAGGACTGTTGCAATCACTTCTCGGCATTTCCATGCATGTAAAAATGTGACGAACTGTGATCACTGTGAATATATTATGAACTACCGCTGTGTAATGCACTTGAACATGAGCAATGTTAATAAAAAGAATTTAAAAAAAAAAAAAAACTTTTAAAAGCTGAATGTAAGAATTGATGCTCACTTTCGAATCTCTGCTCATATCGAAACCTGTCAACAAGAAGAAAGCCAAACCCTAGGAGGGAATCAAATGTTTCCAGTTGCAAGTGTTGCAAAACAAGAAGTAAATAAAGATGAAAATAAGGCTGGTGAAACAAATGAAACTGAACACGAAAGCTCAATACAAGCTGAACTGTTTGAAGGTGTCTGAGAAAGAAAGAGAGCATTACAAAGGTTCAACAGCATAAAGCGAAATGAAGAAAAAGAAAAATCAGCTGATGCCGGGACAGATCTTGATCCAGCGCTAACAATAAAAATTCTTCTCCTATATGACTCGGTCATCCAGGTAAAACTATCTCTCCAATACACAGACTATATCCATATGACGGTGGGGCCCATTAACACCGCATATACATTCACTTACTCATTTATTCCCTGGATTACCTCCGTCCTTAACCTAGGAGAAAAAACAGTAAAACGATTCGCTGGAAGGAGACGGGATACCTCTTTTTAACACAATCATAATGTTTCTCATTGCTTTTAAGGTATTCCGCTCATTGGTCGATGGACCAACTAGTAGGAATCAGTTGATGGTGATTAAGACCAGCTCAATCACAAACTCTTTAACATTTTACCTTAATTATTGAGCTAAAGAATCACTGAGTCATTTGTTTAAAGATAATAAAGTTTATATAAAGTTTTAGAAACAATGCATAAGTTTTAAGTTTATCACTTAGATTATTACATTTATCATCATTATAAGAATAAATTGAAATTACAATGCATACCTATTAGATGGAAGATAAAGTTTGTCACAGCAAGAACTCCAAAAAGATCTATCTATCTGTCTTGGAAAATCTAATAGCTCTAAATGAAAAATCTATCAGGAGAAAAAAGGTTCTCCAAAAGCAGCATCTTATACCTAATAAAATAGCAGCAGCAGCTTCGATCATCCGCAACAGCAACTCAGCACCCGCAACTCATCTATCAGCAATCTCAGCTCTCTCTTCTCCTAACAGTACGCTCGCTCATCATCATCAAGAAAAAATATAATACTAATAATCCCTCCCACCCGGAGTAGGTCTTCTTATACCCTAATTCTCGCTTCCTAAATAAAATGTTGCCTCTTTATGGCGTGATTCTCTCTCATTGGTCCATTCGAGTCCATATACATTTTTATCAAACTTCCTTGTCTTAACCAGTTCTTTGTGGAATGTCCATGCTTGCATCGTTTCCCACAGTTCATGACATTACTCATCAGTTTCGATCAGTCCAATTTGTATCACTTTCTGATACTTTTTAGGTTCAACAGTTCCGTTTGTCCATTTATTCATTTTGACTTCTCACGCTTCTTGCTGATCATCTTGGCACACATTTGCTCAGTAAGGTCACAATAGCCTTGACCATACTTCCATCCTAGGCTCTCAGCACGAACACGTGGTCATTCTTGTTCACAGCCTTTCTCCTTTTCCACACGGCTTCTCGCACATGCGTACTCTAGCTCATGGCGGCCATTTTATATTGCTGCTCAACAGGCCTAAGCGCACTATTTTCAAAGATAAACAAAATATTGTTAAAAATAAAGAATATAAACCCTTTCGTTTCCCTCCCGTCATTCTACGTACCCCAATTAGGTATTACCTAGCAAAAAAGCAACATATAAAGCCGTCCCTTACTTACCATCGCTTTATTTTGCCACCACACTTTTTATTTTCAAAGCACAAATCATGCGTTTATTATTTTATTAGTACGCAAATATTACATTTATGTTAGACACGTCAACAATTATAAGTAGATTAATTTGCACACAAAATAGCGTGTTACCCTTAACCCTTCACATGTAACATACATTGTTGGTTATTTACTTAAACGAACATGTTTATTAATTATTTTACGAAAATTATTAGGTTAAAATTTTTCATTTATCCTGCTCCATCAACTCCCCCCCCCCCCTTTGGTAATTTTTAATATCACCACAAAAACCCAAGTTATACAATTCTCTCAGACAGCATATTTCTTTTATCCGTTTGCTTTTGTTAGTTTACACAACTGTATCCCTTTCAACTTGTCTCTTGGTCTTCTTGTACATGTTCTCTTTTATCTCTTCCAGCTCTATTTCACCCATTTCTCTCTCTCTCTCCTTGTTTATCATGTTTTCTTTTTCTATTTTATTCTGTCTTCTTCTTTTCTTTATACATGTAATTACAAGCTTCAGCACTAAAATTATTATGATTATCATGGTTGCTATTATTATAACTTTCCCTATTATTAATCCACTCATTCTTGTTAACCAATTTATTACTGAAGAAAACCCTTTACCAAGTTTTCCAAATGCACTTTCAACCTCCAGTGAAACAAGTTCTTTGTGCAAACTTGTAATATTCTTTATATACTTTTGTATATTTTCACTTTTATCTGGAATGTAAGTGCAACAATGTTGGGCTTTCAGCATTCCACAGACTCCACCCTCTTTGCCAAAAGAATGTCAAGGGCAAGTCGATTTTGCATTACCATAGCTCTCATGGCAACCATCTCGGTATTTACCATCAAGAACCCTCCAGCAGTATCTGTAGATAAACGATCTACCACTGTGGATAATTTCCGAATTTTAAATGCATTCAAAGATATTCCCACTGCTGGTATCAATGCTCCAAAAATATCACCTACTATTTCTGAAAAACTTTCCCTTTTTCTACATGTAAAGGTATTTATCATTTTGTGTGTTCCTTTTTCTTTTCTATCCATATGAAAAATCTTTGGAAAGACCAGGCCTAAATAACATGACCCATACCAATGGTCCGGCAACCTGTAATAAGCCCTATTACCGCAAACATAATAGATCCCTGGAAATATTGGATCTTTCGTTATGTTATGTTATATGACTTTTATACAGCGCAAAATCACCTTCAGGTCTCTAAGCGCTTCTAGAGAAAAGTGAGCAAGTCACTAGGGCAGAAATAAAATAGCAGCAGCAGAGACAGAAGGTTACGTGGTCGTTATCGCCTCTCTAAATAGGAAAGTCTTTAAACGCTTCCTAAAGATGAGCAGAGCCGGTTCCCTGCGAAGGAACTCCGGCAGCTCATTCCAGATCTGCGGGAGAAGCACAGAGAACGCTCTACCCCCTTTGGATTTAGAGATGTACCTGGGGGAGACTAGCCTGCAGGCCTCAGAAGATCGCAGAGTCCGGCCAGGAACATATTTCTCCAAGCGATCTTTTATAAACTTGGGTGCCTGACCATAGATTGCCTTATGAGCAATACATAGACCCTTGAACTGCGCTCGCTGTTTAATAGGGAGCCAATGAAGTTTATGCAACAGGGGGGTAGCGCGTGTTTTCCTAGGAAGTCTAAAAATAAGCCTGGCCGCATCATTCTGCACCACCTGCAATCTCCCAATAAGCTTCTGGGGGAGACCAATGTAAAGGGCATTCCCATAGTCCAGCCTGGAGATGACAGTGGCAGAGACAATTGACTGTAACGAAGCTGTGGACAGAAGAGGAGCAAGTTTCCGTAGCTGCCTGAGTAAGCCAGTACAGGTTCCTACTACCGTGGTGACCTGGCAAGACATAGATAGTTCAGAGTCTATTTTTAAACCCAGGCTTTTTACAACCGGGGCTGGGACCGGAACTACACCTAGTTCCGGAGGCCAAAAAAGATCACACCAGGGGCTGTTACTTGTTGGGATGACGAGCAACTCAGTCTTATCCGGATTTATTTTCAATGAGTTGGCCGTCATCCAGTTCACAGTGAACCTGAGCAACTTCTTGGCCGACTCCTGGGCCTGGCAAGAGTTGTTAAGCCCCTTTGAATCCCCATCCGCCTAAAATTTGATAATTGTCATGGCAAATACTGGAACCCACAAAATAATTGTCATATCTTGTTCTATTTCTTCTAATGCACAACCTTCCCTGTTGGGGCCAATCCAGAGTCATAGCTGCATTTGTCTTTTTCTTGTCATGATTGTCTTCCTCAAATGCCCAAAGAGATGTTTTTGTCTCTTCTATCACTTTTCTTTGAAATTTCACTCTTCTTTCTTCAACCATCTCTAAAAATACTTTTTCTTCCTTCTTTAACTCACAGGTAAGGTTGTTTTTAACTATATTATCTAATGTTAAAATCTTATCCTCTATGAAAAATTCACCAAACGTTTTCCCTCTTTTATTTTGTTTAGTTCAGGAACTACAGAAACTTTCGCAAAAATCTTATCTATGTCAGTGTAATAATATTTTAATCTACCTGTTTTATAAAATAAACTTGCTAAAACACTACATGTTATTCCATACGTCAAAGGAAGGTGATGATAAGTCACACCCTCTGCTACAGACGCAGGCAATTGCATACAAACATAGCAATCTCTTACATCCATTGTTTCTACATACTCATATAATAATTTAGTAAAAACATTCTTTGAAAAATCTGTTATTGATTTGTCCTTATGTAATTCTGCACTACCTTTTAATATAACTGTTTCTTGAGTGTTAGCTCCTTTTTCTTTCTCTGTGTGATTAGACGTTTCTACTACAGCTAAACTAATTGGAATAGTGATTGCTAAAACCACCCATACTGTCATTAATAATCCTGTACAAAAGAAGCACATCTTACACCATCTACTTAAAAACTCACATCTACATTTTCTATCTCTAGTATCCTCCATTTTGTTTTATAACCTTATTTATTTATTTTCAAGAAAATTGTGTCACTACACCTCAGAAATGACTTCTTAGCCACTCTGCACTCAAATATTTCTGTCTTCGTTCGGTACTTTCTTTTAATTCTTTTCAGAATTCTTTCTTTGTCCAATCCAGTGTTTTGTCAAATCCGGTAGAAATTCGTCAAATCCAGTATTTTGTCAAGTCCAGTAGAAATTCGTTTAAATTTCTTCAAGTTTGTTGCACTTAACCTTCACCCATTAGGTTTCTTTGTTCTGGGTTCTCGTGAGTGTTCTTTTCTTCTTTGATATCAGTTAAAGCAAGGTACAACCATTCAGGCGATCTATACTTCGGATTTACCTTCTTTACTCTTTTCGTTTTCTGCAAGTGTTTTCCACCTTGTTTTTCTTGCTCTGACTTATTTCATTCACTTGTTCAGCACTTTTTCTATCTAACCTTATGATCCTGTATCTTAATTTTCTTACTTCGTTGGGCCAATTGTCTGCTTTTCTTGGCCTTTTTGCCTCACTTGCTTTTTCCTCTCTTTCTGTTTTCCAATTCCTTTTTCTTGACTCTAGTTTTTGGTTTCTTTCTTCTCCACTTTCTTCAGATTCTGTTTCAGTTTTCTCTTGTCTTTTATTTTGAATCTTATAATTTCATTTTCTTCCTCTACTTGTGGTTCTTTTCTTATCTTCCTTCGTTCACCTACTTCTGTCCCTCCTCGAGGTTCTTCCGAATTTGTGTCAATCTCTCTATCTACTTCTAAATTTCCCTGTTCTTTTGTTTGGCTATCTGTCCCTATTGCTCCTCGGGGATCTTCCGATTTTTCTAACTTTCTGTTTGAAACTCTCCCTTCTTCATCTATTAATATTATCTCCGAAGGATTTTTACCACAACTTGTACTTGGTTGCTCACTGTTACTGTCTTCGTGCTCAGTTTCTTCTCTTATGCTTTCAAATTTCCAATTTCTTTTCAGAATTTCCTCACAATCCGAATGATCTGTATCAGATTCTGAACTGGTATCTGATATTTCCAGATGTCGACTCACATGTCGATCTTCAAGTTCTGGAACTTCAGCTATTTCCTCCACTTCTTCTGTCGTTGCACTTGTAGTTGGGTCTTCCAGATGTCGACTTACAGGTCAATCTTCAGATTCTGGCACCCTGTTCGTTTCTTCTTCCGCTTCTGATGCTGAACTGTTATCCAATACTTCCAGATGTCGACTTACATGTCGATCTTCAGGTTCTGGAACTCTGATGGTGTGACTGGCATGCACCCAGTGTTTCACTCCTGCACATTTGACTGCAGTGGTTGTCACCAGGATCACCTGTCGTGGTTCGTCCCAGCGAGGAACCAAACAGTTTCTTCTCCTGTGGACTTTTATGCGGACCCAATCTCCTGGATTCAAGTCGTGAGCTGGTTTTCTTTCAAGAGTGGTCGCATCCGGTCCAACCTGATGAAACACAGAACGCACCACATCAGCCAATCCCTTGCAATAATCCAGCACCAGATCATCAGTTATAGTCAGTAGTTTGTTGACAGGTACATGTGCTTGTCTCATTGCTCGTCCCATAATTATCTCATGGGGACTGAGTCCAGTTTTCCTTTCCGGAATACTTCTGATTGTCATTAAAACTAATGGCAAGGCTTCTGGCCATTTGAGTCCTCTGGCTTGACACATTTTTCCTAACCTGTTCTTAATTGTTCCATTCACTTGCTCTACTATTCCAGAAGCCTCTGGTCTGTATGCACAATGCAGTTTCTGTTTAATACTAAGTGCTTCACAAATCAGTTTAATTAATTTGTTTTGGAAATGTGTTCCTCTATCTGTTTCAATCGTGACTGGAAAACCATACCTCGGAATGAATTCTCGCAGCATAAGTTTTGCTACCGTGATTCCATCATTCCTTCTGGTCGGGTATGCTTCCACCCAACGGGAAAACAAACAGACGACTACGAGGACATACCTTAGTCTGTTGCTCGGGAGCATTTCTATAAAATCCATTTGCATTCTAGTGAACGGACCTCCTTCTCGTCCTATTGTTCCTAGACTCACTACTGTCTTCCTTCCTGGATTTAACTGTTGACAAATAAGACATCTTTGACAGACTCTCAGCTATGGCTCTGAATTTTGGATTATACCATGTTTGTCTAAAAAGTCTGATCATTGAATCTCTCCCAATATGGGCTTGTCCATGGTACATCCGTGCCATGTCAGAAATCATGCTATCAGGCATAACTGGTCTTTCATCTCTGTAAACCCAAACATCATTTTCCTCATGTTTTCTACATCCTGCTTTTATCCATGTATCTTTTTCCTCATCATCTGCTGCTTCCTGTAACTGTCTCACCTCATCCCATGTCTCAACAGGGTTAGTAAAAAGCAAAGGACAAGAAATATGCTCTCTTTCTCGGTTCCTGTTCAAAGAGACCACATTCTTTGCACAATACTGTGCAATCTCGTCAGCATACTTATTGCCGACAGTTATGTAGTCTTCCCCATTTTTATGTGCATTGCACTTCACAACAGCAATCTGTTTAGGCAGCTGTATCGCCTCAAGCAACTTTTTCACAAAATCTCCATTTCTAATTGGCGTTCCTGCAGACGTCAAGAAACCTCTTTGTGACCAAATCTGACCAAAATCATGCACCACTCCAAAACCGTATTGGCTATCTGTCACAATCGTAACCCGTACATTTCTCCCCAACTTGCAGGCTTGAATCAGAGCTACTAGTTCTGCTACTTGGGCAGACCGTATCCCTTTCAGACAAGATGCTTCCATTACAGTTGCTACTGTGCAAACTGCATACGCTGCACTTAGAACTCCATCATTTGTTCTCAAACATGAGCCATCCACGAACAGAATATAATCTGATTCCTTTAAGGGCTCATCTCGTATATCTGGTCTTGGTTTTGTACAATATTCAAGCACATTCAGACAATCGTGATCTACTTCATCCATTTCTATCACACTCTCTTCATCTGGCAATGATGTCGAAGGATTCACATTCATACATCTGTCAATAGTCACATTATCTGCACTCAAAATTACTTTTTCATACCTAGTCAGCCGACTATGTGTCATGTATTGTGTTTTCGTTCTTGTCAAGAGAATTTCCACAGAATGGGGAACATATACTCTCAATGGATATCCCATCACTATGCCTTCACTTTGTTCCAGACTCACACAAGTAGCAGCAACTGCTTTCAAACATCCAGGCAACGCTTTTGCTACAGGGTCTAAGACAGCTGAAAAATATGCAATGGGTCTTTTCATGGTTCCATGTCTCTGTACCAAGACTGAAAATGCACATCCATCTCTTTCACTGCAATACAACTCAAAGTCTTTCTCATAGTCAGGCATTCCCAATGCTGGAGCTTCACACAATTTCTTTTTCAGCTCTCTGAATGCTTTCATTTCCTCATCATTCATTTCAAAAGGATCTTTAACTTCCTTCTTTGTCAGTTTTTGCAACGGTTTGGCGATCAATGAAAATCCGCTTATCCATTGTCGACAATATCCAACCATTCCCAGAAACATTCTTACCTCTCTTTGCGTCATTGGAGCTCTCATTCCTTGAATCATCTTTATTCTTTGTCGTTACCTTTCGCACTCCTTTCTCAATTCTATGCCCTAAATATTGTTAATTATCTTGTTGACAAAACTGCAATTTTGATGGGGACACTTTATGTCCTCTTTTGGCTAAATGATTCAGCAAAGCAATTGTATCATTGACACATGCTTCCTTCGTTTTTGATGCCACCAGTAGGTCATCAATATACTGAACCATCACTGACTTTTCTGGCATTTTTAAATCTTCCAAGGATTTCTTTAGAATCTGATTAAAGATCGAGGGGCTTTCTGTGTACCCTTGAGGAATTCGGCACCATGCCAAAATACGCTCTCCAAACCTGAACGCAAATAATGGCTGGCTATCTGGATGCAAGGGAATAGAGAAAAATGCACGACATAAATCAATTACTGTGTACCATTCTGCTTCACGTGGAATCTGGTATAGAATCACAGCAGGGTTCAGTACTATTGGGCAACAAGGCACTACAATTTTGTTTACCTTCCTCAAATCCTGTACAATTCTATATGTTCCGTTTGGCTTTTTCAGTCCCATTATTGGCGAATTACATGGACTGCTCATGATTTCTTTTAGAATCCCTTGTTCAACCATTTTATTTATTACTGGCGTTATTCCTTCTATTATTTCTGGTGTCAATTTATACTGGGGCGTATTTGGGTAACTCGATCCCTCTTTTACGGAGATTTTAACGGGATCTACTTCTTTCATTAATCCTATATCTTCTCCTGTAAAGTCCCACACTTCTTCTTTCACTGTCTTTTTCAGTTCAATTGGGATTTTCTCTGCATCAAATACAGGAAACAAATCATTTACTTCTGGTTCTAAATTTACCAGTGTCATTTTATACAATACATCTTCATCTGGGGTCTGAAATGCAATTCCATCTGGAGTACAATAGATAGTGCAATTCATTTTGCACAATAGATCGCGTCCTAATAGGTTCACAGGACTACAATCACATACCACAAATCGGTGCATTTCACTAAATGGACCAATCTTTACCTCCACTAATTTAGTAAGAGGCGTCTTAATTTGCTGATTCGATACTCCAACTACTTGGATATGTTCACCTGAGAGAGGAAGGTTTGGAATTTCCACTGACCTAACAGTAGAACGGGTAGCTCCAGTGTCCACAAGGAATGTTACATTTGCACCATTCACTTCTCCATCCACAAATGGACCAGACTGATCTACCTCTAGAGTTGCACCAAGCACGCACTCTTCCCCCTCTCCTAGGCACCGTCAGAAGCTTTCATCCTCATCCTGACGTAACCAATATTGAGAAATGGCAGCTGCACGCGGCAACTGTGTTACCTGCTCTCCTCCGTAGAATCCTGTTTCTGCACTGAATTTCTGTTGGTTAACACTCTTGGGAAGTGGTGGTTGTGGCACCTGACTCTTGAGTAACTACCTCACTCTGCACCTGTGAATTTAATGATTGATTTTCCACATTAAGTTTTGGAGGAAATTTACACTCGTTTCTCCAATGCCCTAGCTTTCCGCAGTTGTGGCATGGCCACTTTTTCTTTGCCTCATCTATGCTCATTTGTCCTTTTCCTTTACCTATATTTGGTTGAAATCTAGCCTGTCCTGCTTCATTACCTGTATTACTCAATTGAGCTTCTTGTTTCTCTGCAACTTTCACCTGTGCCCACATGGCTTTTTCTTTCAATTTATGCTGTCTACTCTCAATATCATCACTGCAATACTTAGCATATCTCAAAACTTCATCGACTGTGCTATTCTGCCAACAAATCATATGCTGTTTAATCATCTCACTTATCTCTGATTTCAACCCATATACAAATCTATATACAAAATGACTCATATCCTTCTCATTTAGTGTCTCATAACCACTATACTGTTTGAAAACTAACAACAGTCTCTCATAGTAAGCATGCACTGATTCTTTACTTTCCTGCGTGGTTCTGTCTATTTTTACCCAATCCGTTTCTTTAGGTGGAATCTTATTCTTCAAAAAGGTAATTACTTGATCGTACTTTCTCATCACTTCTGGTCCTGGCGCTCCTGTTTTAGTATCCCTTGGATATTCTACAGTTGGCCAATCAATAGTAATCTTACATTCTGTCCACAAATCAGCTGGCACTACTATATCAAACAATCCATCCAAGTCTATCCACAACACCTTTGAAACTTTAACAAATCTCTCCACTTGTCTGTACCATTCTACTGGCTTCTCTCTCAACTTTGGGAAATCATTTGTAAATGACAGTATATCCTGTCTAGACCATGGAACATGCACATAACTACCTCCTGGAGTTTCTCTCATCGGGTACTCCCTTACAATTGGTTCCTTATCTGTCACTGCAAAAGCCAAAGATGCTTTATCTGTTACTTTCTCATTCTTTTTCATCCATCTACTTCTCCATCTATCCACATCACCCCATTTTCTCAGCAAAACAATTAATTCTTTTATTTGGGTCAATCTTCCTGATGTGTTTAGATTTTCTATCTTTCTCACAAAAATCTACTCTATATGGTTTCTGCAACGTTCTCACTTTTGCAAATTCTACTCCCAGTTCACTTGCTGTCTCTTCTAATTTGTCATGTAAATTTCTAGCTCTCCATGTAAGACTTTTTCACAAAAACATAATTTCATCATCCTGATAATTTTTCAATTTTTCTGTACCAATCGTTCCTAAAATCAATTCTTCCATGTCTATTTTTAACCTAATTACATCTAATGGTTTTACTTCTGTCTCTTTCGTTTTTAACGTTTTCATCCATTCATTTAACTCATCTGGAGTCGGACCTACAGGCGTACTATTTAATTCTATCCAATTGTTACTTCTTTCTGGTGTCCCTGATGCAGATTCCGTTACCATAGGTATTCTCCTGAACTCATTCTCATTTATCGTCAAATTAGTAGGTGGGCTTGGTCTATAGGTACTAACTAAATGGTGTGCACCTTCATTGTCCAGTTCCATCCCTTCTCTTTTTCTTTGTAAATGTGAATTCATAGGAATCACTAAAGATCGTTCATCAATTTTCTGATTCTCAAAAACTGGCATTACTGGACCTATCGTTACTGGTACAGTTACAGCTTCCATATTCTTTGTCAATTCTCTTATTTTCTCAGTCAATTCTCTTGTGGTTTTTGCTAATTCAGTTGCATTGTCACTTTCTATCTCTTCATTTTGTGAAGTTTTTAATTGACCTTGTGACCTATTTATCTCATCTCTTCGTTCGGGAATTTTATTCCTCCCAGTTTTCATTGGCAGTGCATTAGGTGTCACCACCGCAGAAGTCTGTTGGTATGGAGGTGGGTTTCTGTTTAAAATATCTTCCAGCAATTCATCTTCCGTTTCACTACCACCATACCCATACTTTTCCATAACCACATGTTTCTTTTTCTCTGTACACTTTTTCTTTGCTTCTTCCTCAACTGTAAAAGCTGGAAACAAACCTCCTGTCATATTAGCACATCTCCAACGCTTTATTCTGTCCTCATGATTTACTCCCCATAACCTACCAGGCACAAACTCATGATTCTTTAATCCTCTGAATCTCTCTCGTTCATACATCTCATCGTCCCATTCACTTAAAGCTTCAAACTGTGTCGGTCTAGGTTCTAACATTGCCATCTTCTCTCTCAAATTCCGTAGTACAGCTACACTAAATGAACCATTCTCAGGGAAAGCCAATGCTCCATCATTCTTGGTATATTTTGTCCAATTTTCTAACCATATGCATGTATGATATCCATATTTCAGCATCATGTGCGAAGCTGGTGATTTCGGCGGAGGAATTACTTGTCCCTCTCTAGTCACTACCTTTTTGTCTTTCTTAAAAAAGTTCTTGACTTTCCACATCCATGACGTTTTCTCTCTACCATACTCATAATAAGACATGATTCACAATCGCTTTCTCTCCTCAAATGATCCGCAATTCAACACTGTTCTCTATGCGTTATTCCAACCAATACTAGCGCGACTCACACCAACACTCCAATCATAAACTTCCACGTCACTATTCTATCCGCCAATCTTAGCGCGACTCACACCAACACTCCAATCAGAGCGGTTTCTGTCTACAGCGCACTGTCCAATCCCAGCGCGGCTTTTGTCTACGTCAGTTCTGTTCCTGTCTCTGTATGACTAGCGCACTGTCCAATCCCAGCGTTTCTTTTGTCTACGTCAGTTCTGCTCTTGACCCCTCCTTTACAAAATTTATCGGCAATTTCTCTTTCAACAATTCTTCGTTAGTTACAACATTTAAAACACATTTCCATTGTCTGATTCGCTAAACCAAAGAGATAGCTTTGTCCATTTATACAAGAATTCTGTATTTTCCAGTAGGCAGCGCTTACCTCTACCCTACCACAGAATTTTCCCGTTTCGCCGATAAAGTAGCACTTCCCTCTACCTTACCCTTCTTTCAAGCAAGCGATAAACCCGTTTCTCTGGGGATAAAACACATGTGGAGACTATACTGCTCCTGAGAATTAAGGCCAGAGTTTCACAAGAAAACCGGTCACTATTTCACTTACACACCTTTTATGCGGAAAATGTCCCTATCATAACACAACCTGTGTTATCACCAATATGAACTCAGACAATGCACTATTCCATGTGACTTCTCTTGCCACACGTGTTCCACTTCCTACTTCCCGGAAGCGTGAAAACTTACATATAACATAACGCGACTCAACATAAAGTGTTAGACATGAACTTATCAATAATCACCAAACTAATCCATAGTAACCATAACTCTGCTACCAAGAAATCTGATCCAGTGCTAACAATAAAAATTCTTCTCCTATATGACTCGGTCATCCAGGTACAACTATCTCTCCAATACACAGACTATATCCATATGACGGTGGGGCCCATTAACACCGCATATACATTCACTTACTCATTTATTCCCTGGATTACCTCCGTCCTTAACCTAGGAGAAAAAACAGTAAAACGATTCGCTGGAAGGAGACGGGATACCTCTTTTTAACACAATCATGTTTCTCATTGCTTTTAAGGTATTCCGCTCATTGGTCGATGGACCAACTAGTAGGAATCAGTTGATGGTGATTAAGACCAACTCAATCACAATAAACATTTTACCTTAATTATTGAGCTAAAGAATCACTGAGTCATTTGTTTAAAGATAATAAAGTTTATATAAAGTTTTAGAAACAATGCATAAGTTTTAAGTTTATCACTCAGATTATTACATTTATCATCATTATAAGAATAAATTGAAATTACAATGCATACCTATTAGATGGAAGATAAAGTTTGTCACAGCAAGAACTCCAAAAAGATCTATCTATCTGTCTTGGAAAATCTAATAGCTCTAAATGAAAAATCTATCAGGAGAAAAAGGTTCTCCAAAAGCAGCATCTTATACCTAATAAAATAGCAGCAGCAGCTTCGATCATCCGCAACAGCAACTCAGCACCCGCAACTCATCTATCAGCAATCTCAGCTCTCTCTTCTCCTAACAGTACACTATATAATACTAATAATCCCTCCCACCCGGAGTAGGTCTTCTTATACCCTAATTCTCGCTTACTAAATAAAATGTTGCCTCTTTATGGCGTGATTCTCTCTCATTGGTCCATTCGAGTCCATATACATTTTTATCAAACTTCCTTGTCTTAACCAGTTCTTTGTGGAATGTCCATGCTTGCATCGTTTCCCACAGTTCATGACATTACTCATCAGTTTCGATCAGTCCAATTTGTATCACTTTCTGATACTTTTTAGGTTTAACAGTTCCGTTTGTCCATTTATTCATTTTGACTTCTCACGCTTCTTGCTGATCATCTTGGCACACATTTGCTCAGTAAGGTCACAATAGCCTTGACCATACTTCCATCCTAGGCTCTCAGCACGAACACGTGGTCATTCTTGTTCACAGCCTTTCTCCTTTTCCACACGGCTTCTCGCACATGCGTACTCTAGCTCATGGCGGCCATTTTATATCGCTGCTCAACAGGCCTAAGCGCACTATTTTCAAAGATAAACAAAATATTGTTAAAAATAAAGAATATAAACCCTTTCGTTTCCCTCCCGTCATTCTACGTACCCCAATTAGGTATTACCTAGCAAAAAGCAACATATAAAGCCGTCCCTTACTTACCATCGCTTTATTTTGCCACCACACTTTTATTTTCAAAGCACAAATCATGCGTTTATTATTTTATTAGTACGCAAATATTACATTTATGTTAGACACGTCAACAATTATAAGTAGATTAATTTGCACACAAAATAGCGTGTTACCCTTAACCCTTCACATGCAACATACATTGTTGGTTATTTACTTAAACAAACATGTTTATTAATTATTTTACGAAAATTATTAGGAGGTTAAAATTTTTCATTTAATCCTGCTCCATCAATCTAAATGACAGAGTCTGGAAAATCTGAAGTCAGAAGTTCAATAAGAGTAAGAGTGCCAAACAAGAAGTACACAGCTCCAGAAATGGTAGATCTGACAAGGATTGAACCAGAAGAAAGAGACACTGATTTATCAATTTCTTTTTGTAGACCCTCCCTGAATTGACACATGAACCGAGAAAAATGATTAACGTTGAATAATCTGATGAAATAATGGAACTAAATGTTAGAATTTTTATAAGCATGCCTGCAGAACTGTCTTAGATAAGTATTTTTGTTTTTGCCTTCATATTAAGAGTATGTCCTCATCCTAGAAGACTAATTTTGTACCTACTTAGATATCCAGCTGAAGATAGATTTATGCCCACATAGCCCTTTATGAACAATTAAACTGAACTTTAATTCTTGCCTGCAAAATTTTTGTGAACATTTGAACAGATTTGTGCACTACAATGAATTGTTTCCCATTCCTGTATAATCTTGGGAATACCTGAGCTGCTGAGTTATATGCCCACCTCTATTTTATTTTCTGCTCGCATCAACATTTCCGAACTATTATTTTACTAATGCCTGCAAGGTTTGCCCTCATTTGTTGCTTAAACGGTCATTTTTGTTAAGTGCCCACATCATAGTGATTCTAACATTTTAGAAACATTTAATTTTTTTTTTTAGACTGAGACTGTTTTTTATACAAAGAAGATAGCTTCATGTAAAGAGAGATTTTGCTTGACTGAAATGTTTTTATAATTTTTTATTTTTCATAGTATTAACTTGAATATTGTTGGGTTTATATTTTCCTCTCTGACAAGCTTCAACCTATATAAGTAATACACAACATAACACTAGAAATAGTAGATTATATTTTAGAAATAGATTTGATGGGAACTTTGGTGAAAATGCTTATGCAAATCTGCTTATGAAGTTTGAGAGCGTAATGAATGTTTCTAATTGTTATATCTGCACACACCTTCCTCCTTCTGTTTCAGAAAGAGTGCCCTATGTCCAGTTACCCTTGCCATATGGCCATTCCACTCGTGTTTATTTTTCCCTAATTATGCAGTAGGAATTTTAGGAAGAATACAAAGTAGATTAGAATATTTCTATAGCTAAAATGCCTGAAGTTGTAAGATTAGATTATTCTATTAAATATAATAGTCCCATTATATTATATAACTCTGAAACTAACAACACTAATGAGAGGAGAGTAAGTAAACTGACGGATGTAGAGTGTAATTTTAATAGAGAATATGATAGGAGAGTGCAAATTATTATGAGTGGTGTTCAAGGAATGGAGTTTCATTCAAAAGATGAGACAATCGTTAGGAATTCGCAGGTACATCCTAGACTTTGGATTTCGACAAGAATATAAAGGAGTTGTGTGTATGATGCGTGCAGGACGTCATAGATGGGATACTTCCGTTATAATTGGAGCAAGCGTGTGTAGTTACAATTATTTAATTGATAGAAATGTTATGTTGGATGAAGTCTCCTTATTTAAAGGTTTATCACATCCGTGGTTAAACAGCTTATTTTAACATTCCAAGTAACTGGGTAGGTTCTTTAGCATTAGTTTTCCCTAAAATCTATCATATAAATAAGTTGACTGAAATGAGTGGAGGGAGTTACAAATGTAGGTTTGGTTAAGTGCTTATGGATGTGCTTGGTATATTGATTCCTCCTATTGGCGTGGCATTGAATGATGTGAAAATTAGAAAGTTCTCTACTTTGGTGGAGCGTTTGGCTACTAATACTGCAGGAGCATTAACTAAAATGAATGAAGACATGATTGCCATTCATGCCATGGTGAACCAAGACTGCCTAGTTTTAGATAGGCTTTTGGCTAAAGAAGGTAGAGTGTATCATGTAATTATAAATAAGCAGTGTTGTACTTTTATCCCTGATAATAGCATGGCCATTAATAAATATATTGATATTATAACTAACATTGTGAAAGAGGTTCCTTCTTTAGGAGAGACTGGTATATGGGAAATTGTAGGTTCATGGTTCAGTAAAAATGGTGAGGGATTTTGTAGGGTGGGTGAATGGTTTAGAAGTATTGGTGGTGGTTTACTAAAGAACATTCTAACCCGGTTAATAATTATAATATTAAGCATATTGGGCCGAATACTAATATTAAAACTTTTGGAAGTTATTTGTTTTAAGGGAGGTTTAAAATGTTGCTGTGACAAGAAGATGACCAGACAAAGAAGGAGACTGAACTTGATTAAATCAAATCTAGGGTATACAATAGCTTAAAAACCTTGAAGCAGAAGCGTCATTGTAACTACATTTGATGTAGGACGTTTAGTGTAGTACACTATAGTGATCAAAAATCATGAGAGGGGGGAATTGTAGAAGCATTATTGGTCATTAGAAAATAATGCTTAAGTTTGATGTGTTTATGTTAGCCAACCAGCTTGCATTGAAATCATTTCAAAATTACAGAAAGAAGGTGCACTTTTAAGTGAACGAGCATTATCCGCGTTGATGGGTACCTCTGTGTGCTTTTCCATTTAAGAAAATCAGCAAATTTGAAGCCCTCATTTGTGGAGTTCTTAACTGTATTAAAATGAAGGCATGCTCAAGATGTTCCTGTCTTTGTAACATTCAAGATCCTTTGCTCTAGCCTTTTCTAGGAACCATTCATTAGCTGAATTATCTATTGTACTTCTATATTATATAAATATCATGTCATACCCTATGCAAGCCTCTTTATCAATAAGCAGCAAAGTAGTATTTACTAGGTGTATCTTATTTGATGTATCTTATGTAATTGAATAATGATTGGTTTACATGAATATATCTTTGTTAATCCAGCCCTATTATATCATCAAGACCATACCAAGTGTGCAGCTCCTCTGCCTAAAACCCTATAAGAGATGAGATTTTTGGGTTATGTACAGGCTATTTTTTCTCACTCTTTGGAGGCAGACTCTATATCAGCCCTGTTGCTTAACTATTCTTTGGTTCTGGCTGATATTTGCTTTAGAGACCTTATGTTAATTCTCTGATTTTGATTTATTATGATTGCTGATTACCCATGATTTAGCTAACAACTTTTTTCCTTCTGTGACAAACTTAATTTTGATTAGAATATTGGAATAATGAGAGCTCCACTGAAGACAATGGAGTAGCTGCAGGCATATAATGGTTGGTATAAGCTCAGAGTCCAACATTCCAATGCTTGTCTTTACGTTTCTCCCTTTTAAAATTCAGAACATTCTACCCCAAGTGGGTGGGATGTAATAGCCTTCTGCCACGGGCTGTACTGGTTGTCATAGGCCCAGTCCTTCGTTATATGCCCTCGCCTGCAGCTTGGGCCTATAACTCGGGTTCAGGGCCTTTAACAGCCCTTGACAGCGGGCTACAATGAATACATATAGTTTTGACTTGAATTCTTGTTTTGCAGAAATTGTATTTATTTGCATTGGACTTAGTCTATAAAGACTCAGTCTCAATCCTACACCTCAACCCTCTTAATTGTTTTAAATAGAACAATGACAACACAAGTGGCATCTGTCTACACTAAGCAAAAACTACATGCCACACTGACTTGAGCATGCAGAGTGCAGCACTTTTATTCAAACACCATCAGATTATGTTGTGCTCAAAGAAATGTACTCGTTAATGGCTATTATTTTTTTTTTCCAGTAATCCACTTATAACTGGCCAGGCCACCAAAAAACAAGTGGAAGCAAAATCCCACAGGCACACACTCTTGCACTGAAAAAGTACCTCAGACAGCTTGTATGGACAAGCTCTTTTCATGCTACAGTGTGCTTTTCTTTAAATATTGTACAGCTGGCATTTTGTGATGACACAGCATTGAATGTTTCTCTCAATTCAGTGCTACCTTCACTGTGCAGCATAACCACATAAGCTCCCTGCATCACAGGGCTCCTCGCGCTCACCACACTGTGCTGACGCCCCTTAATATCCTAGGTACAAGTGGGTCAGATCTTCCAAATTCAAAATGATAAAAGCTGTAGCAACAAGCACCTTCCCAGTACTCCTGAATCAGGACTCCTCAGTTCTGCTTGAGATGCTCTGCCTTTTGCACTAACCGTGCCTCACTTAAACTGAATTGGTAGCCCTTCCTGCATCACTTGGCTAAGCAAGACTCTAATGTACCTTTCTTAATCAGCACTTCTGCTTAGCGCTCACTCCTGCAGCACAGTTATCATACAGCTGCTGCTCTCTGCACCTGCCAGGTCTAGTGGGACTGGTGGGGTTCGTACTTCAACTAGGCAGTATCATGGATCACCACTTTGGTCTCCTTCAAATACGTTTAGCTTTCACTCATCATCACTGTTGCATTTTGAAGATGCACAATGGTAAGAAGACCCAAGAGCCAGATAGGGGTACAGGAACAAGTTACAAGTAAGGGAACCCTACCAGGAGCTAGGATATAACAAGCTCATCCCCCAGCTGTAGACTGAACTGACAGTGATGCTACAATCCCCAGATGGACTCCTTTTTCAGTCACCACTGCAAAAGGTAAACCTGTGCAATACTCCTATGGCCTGGGCCAAGATCTGAAAGATACTTTCAGCAAGCAATGGCTGAAAGGGGCTACCTCACACAAGTAATTGCCTAACCCAAAGCTTACTATCCTTTTTGTGATAATGACATGAGCTCTGGGTAACAGCAAAACCATCTGTAGCCATACCTAAAAAGCTCACCAGAATTGTGATTCATTTATTATGTGCTGCTAACGTTCCTGTATCAAATGCTTTTGGTGATAGGCATTATATTAGAATACAGCCCTTAGGAAGACAAAAAAATAGAAAGAAAGAAAAAAACAGTCCAAATTGTATATAGTATTTTAATAAAGTTTCTTGTAAAGGTCATCTGTTAAAAGAATGCATTTTTCTACTGTGAAACATGAAATACAAAGTTCACAGTAGGCCCTTACAGGAAAATCTACAATATTGAAACACGACTCCCAACTTTTAAAAACTTCTACATTTCAATTTACAAAGAAAATCTAAACACATTCTGAAGGAAGAAAATGTTGAATTTAGTACACATGACAAATTAAAAGTTCAACTGATAAACAGTTTCCTTATTGTGAATCGCGTCCACAGACAAGAAAGTGCCACATATTGTTCCCAGAGTGATAAACTAGAATACAGTCTAAGTGCAACAATAATGTACAGGACATTAGTAACCCTGAGTGGAAAACTGTTGTACAGGTGAAAAAACGAACCTCAGCAATTTCATAAGCTTAAAAAACAGGATCACAAAACACTGAGTACAAACCTGAGTAATTAAAGTGCAGTTCAAATTACCCTATAATACCAGATCATACATATAAGAATGTAAGTATTTATAACTTGGCAATGCCTATCCAAAGGGATGTCGATTCACCAAACTGCCAGGAGTAGTATAAATGACAATGCACCATTCGACTCCTGATGACATCACAGTTTGGGGCACCTGCCCACCCTTAACCCCACTAACAACCTCCTATTAAGATAAGATAGGGGAGAGACATCTTTCTGTTCCTGCCACTGCTTTCAAGACCCCAATACCAAAGGGTAACAGAAACGTAGCCAGGGGTAACAAATCGCAATTCAGGGTTAGCAGCAGCTACCCCTGGCTACTCTTAATTGACATGTCCAGGGCTAGTGGTTCTTATATTTTCACCAACATTGGTATATTTCATTTACACAATTCACCCTCCAAGAACTTATCAGAATATAGTACATGACAAGGATAATGTCTATGAATGCATAGCTAACTTAAAAACCATTAAAAAGGGAAAGTCAAGCAGGAACAGATTTTCCTCGGGGAAGGCAGACCGGACTTGGTGTACATGTGAGATCTGGTCAGAGTGACTGATGTACCTCTTAAATGGCCCTCTAGAATGAGCGCTCTGACAGTGTTTGGTGTACCTAGGACCTCCACCTCGTAGGGATGCAAGACTACAGACATTGAAACAATCATGTGTCAATCAAGACTGCAAAGAGCATGGTCCAGACCCCCTGAATATCTTTATTGATCATATTGGCCATTTTGAATTTAAGACACAAGATCATCTTCAGTCTGTTACAAAAACCATTTCAACTGTTCGTAATCAAATGTCAAAATTTTTTACTATCACTTTAACAGTCTGAAAGCTGGTGGCTTTCCCCAAGATTACATCAAACAAAGTATTTACAATAAAGAGCATCATGTCGGTGCTTAATTTGAGCCGGTGGTTTCCGGTGCTCGGCACAGTCTGCCACATGGTGGTGCTGTTTGCCCGATTTAGAAATGAGCTAAACAACAGTTGTTTAGTCATTCAATATACTTTAAAAATTACTACTACCTGCCGCCTCAGTCATTCTCATAGCTTTGGGGGCTTGGAATAGTCTGAATTGTCACACTTGTAGGAGTGTGATGGTTATAGTTGTCTTGGTAGTGTCATTGCAAGCGCTGGCAAAAGCAATGGGTGTTACAAGCTACAGGCGCCACCTGATGAGGGCCCTGGCACCTCGTTTTTTTTACAAATTGAGCACTGCATGATTGCATCCTTTCTTCAGCAACCTGAACCTGATCACTGAGGCTTAAAAGCGATGTGCAAACGGCAGACGTTATTTTAAAAGTGCCTCTATTTTAACCAGAAATGCATTGATTTTATGTGAAATTACATCTTAAGAACAATAACAGGAGTCATTATATCTGACAAAAACTACATCGAAATTAAGATAAGTTAAAATGTGTGAGTACGAGTGTATGTGTATCTTATATAGCACACTGCAAAGATTTGATATTTTATATATATTGTAATCCTTGGATTCATAATAATACATTTATTGAGGTACTTGGAATGGGTTCCTGACAGGGAAATAGTTCATATGATCAAGTTAGAATAAGGCACCGGCTTATTGTGCACAAAAGGGATCCCCAGGAGGACAGTGGCCTTTACATCTCTTTGGGTAGGTCTTCGATGGAAGTCACCTCTAGCCAATTTACAGCCACTTTGCCTGCTTCTTAGGCCTTCCCATCTACAGTCACCGAACTTTGGCCTGCTGGTGGACCTCCATCCTTCCGCAAAGAGTCCAATGAACTTTCATGGAGAGAAGAACCTTGAATGTCAGAGCTTTCCTCTAATGCTCTCAAGACATCATGTAAGACCAGACTAAAAACAATGCAATAATCACTGTTCCCTTGCTAATAAAAAAGAGCAGCATTGACTAATGATTGACTTAAAATATTCTCACAGTACAGAAGACTAGAATCCCAAAAGCAGTTGTAGTGATTTGATTGCCCAAAAAGTTGTCAGTATTCTTTCACAAAAAGAATGATAAGGAAGAGAATGTAAGAGCAAGAAACAGCTGGGTCCTTGGAGGAATCAGAGAGTTCTTCTGGATAACTTGCACCCTCCCTGCAAATATTGTATGCTATTTTTGTCATTGCATTGAGGTTCTAGGTTTGTAATAAAAAGGGTGGGTTAGCCATTTGGTTAAGTAGTTATTCGCACTTTTGTTTTCAAGCATCAAAATGCCCTGCACATCATGTATTATCACACACAGTCTACTCGGCCAACCTGAGGTCACACATCTTCTGACCAGAAGTTTATATGACTTTTGTGAGTTATTTTTATTGAAAAATATTACAACGTTAACATTCTGCTGCAGCGTCTTAGTGTATGCGATAAAAACTCCATAAACCAGTCATACTATCAGACGCCAACCAAGTACCATGAAAGAAAACTATACTTCCGACTTGCAAAGTGGGGTAGTTAGAATCACATTAGTCAGTAGGGCTTGTTACGGTTTACACCTTCAATACAGTAAGCAAGTTGATCAATGGAGTACAGTGAGTACAGTACCAAGTGGCAGATTAAGATTTTCAGCTACTTCATAGAGACCCAAGTAATGCTATAAGGGTAATCAAACCACGTATCATACACAATACAGTTGGCTCCTCATCCAAGTAGAAAATACATTCATTCTAAGTAGTTAAAACATGATTTAGTTGCCAAGTAGCAACAGACACTGAATTTGTGGACGCTATTATAGACAGAAACACAAACATTATTTTGGTGGAAGAAAAACAATTGAATAATGAATATGGAAGACCAGGAAGCATTCCTAACAATCTAACTGGATCTCTTGTGGTCTCAGAAGGGAAGCCCCTTTCAGTGTCACTTTAGGTGAAGCTTGTTATCTACAAAAGGACATTTGATACTGACCATTCCCTCAGCACACAGTAGCAGCTTGCCAATGAAAGGGTCACGTGACATTGTTGATGCATGGCACACTGTATGAGTAATGATTACAACCCGAGTGTGTTTTGGTTTAGTTTAACTGCAGAGTACTCTGCACCACGAACCTGCCAGTAACTGACTAATATAACATACAACGTTTAGTCATTCCTTGTTCAGTCCCCTAACGTGAGGATGACCAGTATTTAAAACCTATGCGCGTATAGGGTTTCCACCTCTGTCTGCTCATTACTATCTTCATTTCCCTTTTCACTCACACCCCCCTCACATAAGTATCCAACTGAAATTTCAATATCTTCTTTTTTTATGCCGTTCATTTTATATTGCAAATCTGTACTGTGGCTACTGTCATCAACATGGCCGTTGCATTCAACATTTTCCATTTCCTTTTGACTACAGCACAGCTGGGAATCACAGTTACTGGAGATGCAAGCAGAGTTACACTTTGTGGAAAAGTCCTTCAGATCCGTGAACTCTGGTTGGATAGTCACCGAATGGATCCCGGCATCGTGGAAAACCTTTCGCATTTGCTTGGTGGAGGCTTGGTAGTCAGACGAGTCTTTGAACTTGATGTGCAGTGATGCAATGTTCCTCCCACCTGCAAGTTCCCAGACATGCACCTCGTGAATGCTGCCAACTCCTGGCATAATTTTTATTTTTTCACCTATGACAAAACAGAAGAGACTTAAACTCATGTGGACAGTTTACAGTTACTACTCTCAATGAAACTCTTTCACACAAAACCTTTCTAACTAGCCATAAAGGCAAATGTGTTTGAATTTCCACCTTCATAAAAACTATTATTTAGCAAACAGGCTTTTTGCCATATAATAAAGATTATATCCTTAGTGGCCAAGCATGTCGAGAAGTTTGAAAATTTAAAAATAATAGGCCAACTGCTGCTACATAGAAACATAACATGATAGATATTAAATGGTGTTTTGGACATCATGTTTTGAAGCCTTTGATCCTTCATATAACCCACATCTTTCGTTATGCAAATGACTCAAGAATAAAAACCTCAATGTGGCATCAACTACTTCATTCTGTGAGGAAATGATGGGAGATGATATATCTATTATTTGTAGCAGTGGCAACAACTGCCAAACAAAAACCCAATACCAACTGTTTGATGTTGTTAAGACAAAAGTTGAAATGCATCTGTACACTTAGCTCACTCTGTAAATCGCTTGGCATCATATGATGAACTCATTAAAGAGCTGTAAGCCAGTCCACTGGTTGGAATGTTTCATTATGTTAATAATACTCAGATTAGTATTCTTTGTAGCATGTGGATATAAACTGCAGCATTTTCAAACCTTTCTAGCTTTGTTAATTTTACTCACTTATAATCTTGGGGGGATTTTCCGTATATGAACATGGCCTCCCCTGAAAACCTTTGCAAGTTAATTACACTTGCTATCGTTAGTGGAAATCATGAATCTCTAAGTGGATGGAGCCCATGTCTAATGTTGTTACTATTAAAGATTTTTTTTAAATATTTTGAATAAATTGTGTTGTGAAAAGAGAGATATGAGGAAAATTCAAAAGATTCTCAAAAAATCCATCATTTACATACTGTAATTGGTCTGATGAAACAGGAAATATGAGCAAAAATCTTACCAATCTCTTGCACATCTACACCTTTTGGAACCATCTGTAGCAAAATTGTAGCCGTTTCTTTGATGAGCGGGAAAGCGGAGGACAAAATGATGATGACCATGACCAGCGTCAGGCTGGGGTCAATGTAGCACTGCCAGTTGCATTGGTCGGCGCTTGCCAGGGGTTTGATGTAGAAGATGGTGGCTGTGATCACCACAATGACCGATCCAAGGGCATCTCCCATGACGTGCAAGAGAACCCCTAGAATAGAGCACACGTAGGTTAGCCTTTTCCCGCGTCATCACCTTCACCTGCGTTCACTGTGGAACTGTCCCGAAGCAGATGCGCGAATCACATCAAGCTTTGCAATACGGATCGCAATGCTTAGCTTCCATGATCATTCCTTCATTCGGGTGAGCAGGATGAAGGGACCAATAGGGTAATGGTACAAAATATAATCATACGAAAATCCTGATTTTGTAATCCTATTGGTTTTTCTACAGGTAGCTCCAGTGTTGCAAGTGGCCTCTGGTATGGCCTGATATTCCATAAATGGAACAAAAATAGAGATAATCAAACCAGTGGTAGATGTATTACAAAGGCCCTGTAACTAAGATTGACTGAGGGTCTTGGAAATAAATAGAGGAGTGTCACAGAGCTGGATCTGTGCTGTACAGTACAAATGTTTCACAGTTATGTGTATATTAAATTGCTTCTCTCTGGTGAGAATTGTGTGTTTGGTGATCTGACCCCCGGCTGTGTCAGTGTATCTGTCCCAGAATGCCTCAGACATGCTGTAACAAGAAAGAATAGAAGCAGGAGAATGATAGTAGCGGGGAAGTGGGAATAGTTGGAGATTTTACAGCATTGATGTCTCAACGGCTGATAGGAAATTTTGTGTGACTACACTAGCTTTGTGATCTTTGGATGCTTGTGGTTTTAGCAACTGAGCTGTCGGGTAGGGCCTTGTTCATTAAAAGGTGAGTGGCTACTAATGAACCTTCTCCGCTGGAAGAGCGCACATTTGCTTGAAAGCGTGCTCCACCCCATTGCTGTGACAGACAATATTGTAATATAGAGCTGTCAGATCCTAAGTGAATCCAGATCAGGACAAGATCAGACTCTCATTCATTTTAAAGGAGGTGGCTTCCAGGGAAGACCCTCCGAGTTGGGAGGGGGCAGGAGAAAGGGGAGATAGGTGCCAGGCAAAGAGATCACCTGCCTCAAGCAAATCGAATGGCGCCTCAGTCAAATGACCTGGGCCCACGGTAAAATGGGCCA
This sequence comes from Calotriton arnoldi, assembly GCA_963921515.1. Taxonomy (NCBI): domain Eukaryota; kingdom Metazoa; phylum Chordata; class Amphibia; order Caudata; family Salamandridae; genus Calotriton; species Calotriton arnoldi. The sequence goes on from CAWUFW010000721.1 coordinate 538,583, forward strand.
CTCGACAGGAGTCCAAATACATTGTGTAAAAACTTACCTTTACCTCCCGACCTTAAGAGGGTCCTTATATTTGACTTGAAGATAGGACAACAGAGGGGCAGAGTGAAGGAGAGGACAGGATCACAGAGCACTGGCTCCTTGTGCAACAGGGCCTTCTTCTACAAGTTTGAGAAGTGCATACATACTCTGAATGAAGTGCATACATACTCTGAATGAAGTGCATACATACTCTGAATGAAGTGCATACATACTCTGAATGAGGTGCATACATACTCTGAATGAGGTGCATACATACTCTGATTGAGGTGCATACATACTCTGAATGAGGTGCATACATACTCTGAATGAGGGGCATACATACTCTGAATGAGGGGCATACATACTCTGAATGAAGGGCATACATACTCTGAATGAAGGGCATACATACTCTGAATGAAGGGCATACATACTCTGAATGAAGGGCATACATACTCTGAATGAAGGGCATACATACTCTGAATGAAGGGCATACATACGGGCATACATACTCTGAATGAAGGGCATACATACTCTGAATGAAGGGCATACATACTCTGAATGAGGTGCATACATACTCTGAATGAGGTGCATACATACTCTGAATGAGGTGCATACATACTCTGAATGAAGTGCATACATACTCTGAATGAAGTGCATACATACTCTGAATGAAGTGCATACATACTCTGAATGAAGTGCATACATACTCTGAATGAAGTGCATACATACTCTGAATGAAGTGCATACATACTCTGAATGAAGTGCATACATACTCTGAATGAAGTGCATACATACTCTGAATGAGGTGCATACATACTCTGAATGAGGTGCATACATACTCTGAATGAGGTGCATACATACTCTGAATGAGGTGCATACATACTCTGAATGAGGTGCATACATACTCTGAATGAGGTGCATACATACTCTGAATGAGGTGCATACATACTCTGAATGAAGGGCATACATACTCTGAATGAAGGGCATACATACTCTGAATGAAGGGCATACATACTCTGAATGAAGGGCATACATACTCTGAATGAAGGGCATACATACTCTGAATGAAGGGCATACATACTCTGAATGAAGGGCATACATACTCTGAATGAAGGGCATACATACTCTGAATGAGGTGCATACATACTCTGAATGAAGGGCATACATACTCTGAATGAGGTGCATACATACTCTGAATGAGGTGCATACATACTCTGAATGAGGTGCATACATACTCTGAATGAGGTGCATACATACTCTGAATGAGGTGCATACATACTCTGAATGAGGTGCATACATACTCTGAATGAGGTGCATACATACTCTGAATGAGGTGCATACATACTCTGAATGAGGTGCATACATACTCTGAATGAGGTGCATACATACTCTGAATGAGGTGCATACATACTCTGAATGAGGTGCATACATACTCTGAATGAGGTGCATACATACTCTGAATGAGGTGCATACATACTCTGAATGAGGTGCATACATACTCTGAATGAAGTGCATACATACTCTGAATGAGGTGCATACATACTCTGAATGAAGGGCATACATACTCTGAATGAGGTGCATACATACTCTGAATGAGGTGCATACATACTCTGAATGAGGTGCATACATACTCTGAATGAGGTGCATACATACTCTGAATGAAGGGCATACATACTCTGAATGAAGGGCATACATACTCTGAATGAAGGGCATACATACTCTGAATGAAGGGCATACATACTCTGAATGAAGGGCATACATAGGGCATACATACTCTGAATGAAGGGCATACATACTCTGAATGAAGGGCATACATACTCTGAATGAGGTGCATACATACTCTGAATGAAGTGCATACATACTCTGAATGAGTTGCATACATACTCTGAATGAGTTGCATACATACTCTGAATGAGGGGCATACATACTCTGAATGAAGGGCATACATACTCTGAATGAAGGGCATACATACTCTGAATGAAGGGCATACATACTCTGAATGAGGTGCATACATACTCTGAATGAGGTGCATACATACTCTGAATGAAGGGCATACATAGGGCATACATACTCTGAATGAAGGGCATACATACTCTGAATGAAGGGCATACATACTCTGAATGAAGGGCATACATACTCTGAATGAGGTGCATACATACTCTGAATGAAGTGCATACATACTCTGAATGAGTTGCATACATACTCTGAATGAGTTGCATACATACTCTGAATGAGGGGCATACATACTCTGAATGAAGGGCATACATACTCTGAATGAAGGGCATACATACTCTGAATGAAGGGCATACATACTCTGAATGAGGTGCATACATACTCTGAATGAGGTGCATACATACTCTGAATGAGGTGCATACATACTCTGAATGAGGTGCATACATACTCTGAATGAGGTGCATACATACTCTGAATGAGGTGCATACATACTCTGTATGAGGTGCATACATACTCTGAATGAAGGGCATACATACTCTGAATGAAGGGCATACATACTCTGAATGAAGGGCATACATACTCTGAATGAGGTGCATACATACTCTGAATGAGGTGCATACATACTCTGAATGAGGTGCATACGTACTCTGAATGAGGTGCATACGTACTCTGAATGAGGTGCATACGTACTCTGAATGAAGGGCATACGTACTCTGAATGAAGGGCATACGTACTCTGAATGAAGGGCATACGTACTCTGAATGAAGGGCATACGTACTCTGAATGAAGGGCATACGTACTCTGAATGAAGGGCATACATACTCTGAATGAAGGGCATACATACTCTGAATGAAGGTGCATACATACTCTGAATGAGGTGCATACATACTCTGAATGAGGTGCATACATACTCTGAATGAGGTGCATACATACTCTGAATGAGGTGCATACATACTCTGAATGAGGTGCATACATACTCTGAATGAGGTGCATACATACTCTGAATGAGGTGCATACATACTCTGAATGAGGTGCATACATACTCTGAATGAGGTGCATACATACTCTGAATGAGGTGCATACATACTCTGAATGAAGTGCATACATACTCTGAATGAAGTGCATACATACTCTGAATGAAGTGCATACATACTCTGAATGAAGGGCATACATACTCTGAATGAAGGGCATACATACTCTGAATGAGGTGCATACATACTCTGAATGAGGTGCATACATACTCTGAATGAAGGGCATACATACTCTGAATGAAGGGCATACATACTCTGAATGAGATACATACATACTCTGAATGAAGTGCATACATACTCGGAATGAAGTGCATACATACTCGGAATGAAGGGCATACATACTCGGAATGAAGGGCATACATACTCGGAATGAAGGGCATACATACTCTGAATGAAGGGCATACATACTCTGAATGAAGGGCATACATACTCTGAATGAAGGGCATACATACTCTGAATGAAGGGCATACATACTCTGAATGAAGGGCATACATACTCTGAATGAAGTGCATACATACTCTGAATGAAGTGCATACATACTCTGAATGAAGTGCATACATACTCTGAATGAAGTGCATACATACTCTGAATGAGGTGCATACATACTCTGAATGAAGGGCATACATACTCTGAATGAGATACATACATACTCTGAATGAGGTGCATACATACTCTGAATGAGGTGCATACATACTCTGAATGAAGTGCATACATACTCTGAATGAAGTGCATACATACTCTGAATGAAGTGCATACATACTCTGAATGAAGTGCATACATACTCGGAATGAAGTGCATACATACTCTGAATGAAGTGCATACATACTCTGAATGAAGTGCATACATACTCGGAATGAAGGGCATACATACTCGGAATGAAGGGCATACATACTCTGAATGAAGGGCATACATACTCTGAATGAAGGGCATACATACTCTGAATGAAGGGCATACATACTCTGAATGAAGGGCATACATACTCTGAATGAAGTGCATACATACTCTGAATGAAGTGCATACATACTCTGAATGAAGTGCATACATACTCTGAATGAGGTGCATACATACTCTGAATGAAGGGCATACATACTCTGAATGAAGGGCATACATACTCTGAATGAGATACATACATACTCTGAATGAGGTGCATACATACTCTGAATGAGGTGCATACATACTCTGAATGAAGTGCATACATACTCTGAATGAAGTGCATACATACTCTGAATGAAGTGCATACATACTCTGAATGAAGTGCATACATACTCTGAATGAAGTGCATACATACTCTGAATGAAGTGCATACATACTCTGAATGAAGTGCATACATACTCTGAATGAAGTGCATACATACTCTGAATGAGGTGTATTTTTTCTTACAGGGAATGTTTACGTTATCGGTCTTACTCTTTGTGCTTTTCTCAAGGCTTCTGATGGATTCCTTCTTTATCATCCTTGGGTGAACAGTCAAAGGGTCCACTGTGGGTTGAAGAAACCAGTGAAGAGGGCAGTGCAGCTGCAACGAGGGGGCTCTACTGGGTGGAATAGGGCTTTGGAGCACCTCTAGGACTGCCTAAAAGGATGTCTGAGGTGGCTGGGCCACAGTTTGCACGAGTAATTACAGCTTCCTCTACTAAATGTCCTGTAGCAGTGAATGATGTGTAAGTTCGGGAGGAGGGAAGACGGACTGAGCGAAACAAACTCGCGATTGGCAATCAACATGGAAATAAATGTAAGGGAAGGCAGCGGCCTCATACGAGGCCGGTCAAACTTCACTGCGCCTAGACTGACTGCTGAGCATCCTTGAAGGTGTGCATTAAAACTCCTGGAGAATACCTGCGTGGGGGGTGATGGTCACATGTCTCAGTCCAATGAATACGAAAGGTGTTAAATTTTATAACATGGAACAGTTACATCGTCCCCTGGGGGAGTTATACCATTGTGCATCTGTGCAGAAACATTCACGTCACAGCCATGTATTTATAATGATAATGTTTTATCCTGTTTTCTCTAACCTTTACTGCGTGCATATTATTAAATCAAAGATGCGACCACCTCCAACCAGAAGAAAAGCACTGTGCCGCCTGATTCACGCAGAGAAGTGTGAGACTGGATTCAGGTCCCAGCCTTGTGGTTCCCAAGTATGAAATGTAATGACATTTTCCACCTCATATGGGTCATCCATGGTGCCAATAAAAATATTTTTCTCTAGCAAAACGGATGACCGCTTCAATTGCCAAATAACTGCTCAAATGCCTCTTTCTGTTATCGTTTGGGGGCTGTTTGAGATTATTGTCTACAACTCTACTCGCTTACTACAGCAGAACACATAATATTTTTCTAGGCAAACGTTCCCTGAACATTTTGAGGAATGAACGGTTTTTCAAAAGTTTATGGAACAGACTCTTAAATTACAGCATATGAAAAGCTAGAGGACCGGAAATCCAGAATTTCAGGGACTTCCATCACGATAAACTGAAAATGTATCATTTACAAACATCACGGGATTACTTGAGATCACATGAGAACAAATCAAGAGAACCACACCAGGAGTGGTGTCAACCCAACCCCTACACCACATACTGTGCCAAGAACTATAGAGATAATAATGGTCACCAGAAAGCAAATCCAAATCGTGCAATGCCAGGGGGATAAGGCCTTGCTGGGTAGGGCTAAAAAGACGGGCAATCGGTCATATTTTGGACAAAGAGTGAATGTGGCAATAGGCAGCATCAGGTTGCAGTAGTCTCCGAGCGAAGGGGAGGTGTGTGTTAGAAGCTTTGGATTGGGGGCTGAGTGGAAGGTTCATTGGTTGTATCTGAGACCAGTAAGTTCTAAGTAGAGTGTGGAGTGTGTTAGACGCTTAGAGGCTAAATGAAAGGTTCAGTCCCTGTATTCGAGGCCAGTCATTTCTATATTAGAATGTGGTGTGTATTCGATGCTTGCAGAGGTGAATGGAAGGTACAGTGTGTGTATGGAAGGTCAGTAAGTTCAGGGTTTGAATGTAGTGTGTGTTATAAGCTTAGGACGTGAGCGGAAGATTCAGTGAGTGTACGGGAAGGTAGTAAATTCTGTGTTAGAATGTAGTGTGTTGAGAAACTAGGGGTGTGAATGGAAGGGTCTGTGCATATATGGGAGGTAAGTGATTCTGTGTTAGAAGCTTGAAAGCGAATAGAAGGTTCAATGTGTGACTGAGGTCAGGGTTAGAATGTTATGTTTTCTAGGCTCTTGGGTGTGAAATGAAGGTTCAGTGTGTGTATCTGAAGTCAGTAAGTTATGGTTTAGAATGTGATACGTGTTGGAAGCTTAGGGGTGAATGGAATGTTCAGTGCATGTATCTGGGGCAAGTAAGTTCTATGTTAGAATGTGGTGCATGTTTAGATGCTAGGGGAGGTGAATGGAAGGGTCAGTGCATGTATGGAAAGTCACTAAGTTCTGTGTTGACCTGTGGTATGTGATCTTGGGGCGAAGAGAAGCGGCAGTGTGTGTATGTGGGGTCATTACATTCTAGGTTATAATGTGGAGTGTCTTAGACACTTGGGTGTGAATGGAAGGTTTAGTGCATTTATGTGAGATCAGTAAGTTCTGGGCTACATTGTGGTGTGTCTTAGATGCATGGGTGTGAATAGAAGGTTCAGTGTGTGCATGTGAAGTCAGTAAGTTTTGGGTTAGAATGTGGTGTGTTTTCGATGATTTGGTGTGAATAGTGCATGCATGTGATGAGGTCAGTAAATCTGCTTTAGAATATGGTGTGTGTTAGAAGCTTGGGGTAGGAACAGAAGGTTCAAAGCTTGTATGTGAGGTCAGTAAGTTCTGGGTTAGACCGTGATGTGAGTTAGAAGCTTGGGGAGGTGAATGGAAGGTTCAGTGCATACACCGGAGTCCAGGAAGTTATAGGTTAGAATGTGGTGTGTGTGAGATACTTGGTGAGGTGAATGGGAGGTTCAGAGCGTGCATCTGACACCAGTAATTTCTAGGTTAGAATGTGTTGTATGTTTAATGCTTAAGGAGGTGAATGGAAGGTTCAGTGTGGTTATGGGAGTTCGGTACTTTCTGTATTAGAAAGTGGTGTAAGTTATAAGGATGGGGTGAAAATAGAAAATTTAGCACATGTGAGTGAGGTCAGTAAGTTCTGGGTTAGAATCTGGTGTGTGTGTTAGACTCTTGAGGTGAATGCGGGGTTCAGTCCATGTATCCATGTATGTGAGGTCAGTAATTTCTAGGTTACAATGTAGTATGTGTTAGAAGATTTAGGGGAGTGAATAGAATCTTCAATCCGTGTATGGGAGGTTAGTACGTTCTGAATTAGAATGTAGGGGTGCTGGACTTTTGATGTGTGAATCGAAGGTTCAGTATGTGTATGGGAAGTCAGTAAGTTCTGGGTTAGAACATGGCTTGTGTTAGATGCTTGAGGTGTGAATAAAAGCATTAGTGTGTGTTGAGATGTCAGTAAGTTCTGTGTTGGAACGTGGTGGGTTAGACCCTTGTGCTTGAATAAAATGTTCAGTTGTGTAAGAAAAGGCAGTACGTTCTGGGTTAGAGCATGGTGTGTGTCAGACACGGAGTGTAAATAAAGGTTTCAGTGAATGTATGGGAGGTCAGTAAGTACTGTGTTACAATATGGTGTGTGTTAGACGCTTGGGGAAGAATGGAAGATTCACTCCACATATGTGAGATAATTAAGTTCTGGGTTGGAACATAATGCGGTTCAAAGCTTGGGGAAGTAAATGGAACCTTCAGGCCGTGTATGAGTTCAGTAAGTTATGGGTTGGAATGTGTTAGAAGCTTGGGGTGTAAGTAGAATGTTTAATGCATATATGGGAGGTCATTAAGTTATAAGTTAGAACATAGTTTGTGTTAGACAACTAGGGTGAATTAAATGTTTAGTGCATGTAAGGGAAGTCAGAAATTTCAGGGTTAGACACAGGATGTGGATAAAAGATTCAGTGCGTCTATGGGAGGTCAGTAAGTTCTGAGTTAGAACGGCGTGTGTTAGACACTTTGGGTGTGAAAATAAGGTTCAGTCTGTGTATCTGAGTTCAATAGTTCTGGGTTAGACTGTGTTGTGTGTTACACGTGTGGGGGGTGAATGAATGGAAAGTTTGTGCATGTATCTGAGGCCAGTAACTCCTAGGATAGAATGTGGTGTTAGATGCTATGGGTGAGAATTGAAGCTACAGTACAAGTTTGGGAGGTCAGTAGATTCTGGTTTAGAATGTGATGTGTGTTAGAAACTTGGGAGGAAATAGAAGGTTCAGGGTGTGTATATGAGGTCAGGGTTAGAATATGATGTGTTTGAGACACTTGGAGTGTGAAAAGAAGGTTTTGTGTGTGTATCTGAGGCCAGTACGTTCTAGGATAGAATGTGTTGTATGTTATACGTTAGGGGGGGTGAATGGAAGGTTGAGTGTGTGTTTGGGAGGTCAGAACGTTCTCTGTTAGAATGTGGTGTGTTAGAAGCTTGGGGTGAATAGAAGCTGCAGTGCATGTATGTGAGGGCAGTACATTCTATTTTTGAATGCAGTGTTTCTTAGATGCTTGGCTGTGAATAGAATTGTAATTGTATTTATATAGCACTTACTACCCTTGATGAGGCGTCAATGCGCTTTTCGGCAAGTAGCACGCAACTCCGGAACCCAAAAAGGATTAGTGGTGGATTAGTATAGTGAAATTTGAGCAGCGGACAAGTGAGTCTGTTAGTTGGATTGAAAAGGATAATGGGGGGATAGAAGAGGAAATAGTCTAGAAAGTGTTTATTGTGAGATCATAGTAGTAAGATGAGGTTTGGGATGAGTATAAGGAGAGATGGAGGAGGAAAGAATCTCTAGAAATGGATTAGGGAGATCACAGTAGTAAAATTAGTTTTGGGATGAGTCAAACGAGGGATAGGTGAGGGAAGAATTTAGAAGGGTTGTTTGGGTGATCATAGGATTAAAATGAGGTTTGGGGTGATCCAAAGAGGGATGGAGAAGGGAAGAGTCTAGAAAGGGTTATTTTAGAGATCATAGTAGTAGAATGAGGTTTGGGATGAGTCAGAGAGAGGAGGTAGAGGATACATTGAGAGAGGTATAGTGTAGTGCATTGGAGAGAGTCAATTTTTGTTTTTCAGTAGGAGTAAAGTAATAAATATATAGATACATAAGTACATATTATTATACATATTTACTTACTTATTTAGATGGTGCAGTGCGTGCATGTAAGGTCGGTAAGTTCTGGGTTGAATGCTTGGGGTTGGCACAGAAGGTTCAATGCGCATAATGAAGGTCAGAAAGTTCAGGGTAAGAGTGTGGTGTGTGTTAGGTAGGCCAGTAAGTTCTAGGTTAGAATTGGATATGTTAGACACTTGGGGAGGTGAATGGAAGCTTCTGTCTGTGTATATAAGGTCAGTAAGTTCAGATTTAGATTGTGATGTGTGTTAGAAGGTAGCGGAGGTGAATGGAATGTTAAGTGTTTTTACCCGAGTCCGGCAAGATTTAGGTTGGAAAGTGGTGTGTGTCAGATGTTGAGGGGAGATGAATGGAAGGTTCAGTGTGTCTACATCAGGTCAGTAAGCTCGGGGTTAGACAGTGGTGTGTGTTAGAACCTTGGCACTGAATGGAAGGTTCAGTGGGTGTATTGGAGGCCAGTGAGTTCTATGTTAGAATGTGGTATGTGTTAGATGCTTGGGGACGTGGGTGGAAGGTTCAGAGCATGCATCCAAGGGTAATAATTTCTAGGTCTGATTGTGGTGTCTGTTAGAAGTTTGGGGTGTGAATAGAAGGTTAAGTGTGTGTAAGTGAGGTCAGTAAGTTCTGATTTAGAATGTGATGTGTGTTAGAAGGTTGGGGAGGTGAATGGAATGTTAAGTGTTTGTACCCGAGTCCGGGCAAGATTTATGTTGGAAAGTGGTGTGTGTCAGATGTTGTGGGGAGGTGAATGAAAGGTTCAGTGTGTGTATGTCATGTCAGTAAGCTTGGGGTTAGAGAGTGCTGTGTGTTAGAAACCTGCGCTGAATGAAAGGTTCTGTGGCTGTATTTGAAGGCAGTAAGTTCTATATTAGATAGTGGTATGTGTTAGAAGCTTGAGGAGGTGGATAGAAGGTTTAGAGCATGCATCCAAGGGCAATAATTTACAGGTCAGGATGTGGTGTCTGTTAGAAGCTTGAGGTGTGAATAGAAGGTTAGGTGTGTGTAAGTGAGGTCAGTAAGTTCTGGCTTAGAATCTGGTATATTTTACATGCTTGGGAGTGAATGGAAGGTTCAGTCCATGTATGAGAGGTCAGTAAGCTCTGAGTTGGAATGTGATATGTGTTAGAAGCTTGGGGAGGTGAATGTAATCTTCGGTCTGTGTATGCGAGGTCAGTAAGTTGTGGGTTAGAATGTGATGTGTGTTAGACACTTGGGGTGTGAATAAAAGGTTCAGTATGTGCATGCGAGGACAGTAAGGTCTGGCTTAGAACATGGTGTGTGTTAGACACTTGGGGTGTGAACAAAAGATTCAGCGTGTGCATGGTATGTCAGTAAGTTTTAGATTAGAATGTGGGATGTTAGACACTTGGGGAAGTGAACTGAACCTTCCGTCCGTGTATGAGAGGTCAGTGACTTCTGGGTTGGAATTTGGCACGTGTGTTAGATGCTTGGCGTGTAAATAGAAGGTTCAATGCGCATGTGGGAGGTCTGTAAGTTCTAGGTTAAAATGTGGTGTGTGTTAGACACTTGGGGTATGAATAAAAGGTTCAGTGTGTGTGTATTAGAGGTCAGTAGGTTCTAGGTTAGAAAGTAGTGTGTTAGACACTTGGGATGTGAACAAATGTTCACTGTATCTATGGGAGATCGGTAAGTTCTAGGTTAGAATGTGGTGTGTTAGATTTTGGGGGAGGTGAATAGAAGCTCCAATCTGTGTATGTGAGGTCTGTATGTTCTGGGTTAGCCTGCGGGTGTGTTAGGCCCTTGGGGTGTGAACAGAAGGTTAGAGTATATATAGAAGGTCAGTAAGTTCTGAATTAGAACAGAATGTGCATTATACACTTGGGGTGTGAATACAAATTTCAGTATGAGTAAAGGAGGTCAGTAAGTTCTCGGTTACAATGTGCTGTATGTTAGACATTTGGGGGAGAATGGGAGGTTCAGTGCATATATGGAAGTTCAGTCAGTTCTGGGTCAGAATGTGGTGTGTGTTAAGCTTGGGGTGTGAATAGAAGGTTTAGCACATCTAAGTGAGATCAGTAAGTTCTGGTTTCTAATCTTGTGAGTGTTAGACACTTGAGGTTGAATGGAAGGCTTAGTAAATGTATGTGAGGTCAGTAAGTTCTGGGTTGAAATATAATGTGTGTTAGATGCTTGGGGAGGTGAATGGAATCTTCAGTTCCTGTATTTGAGGTCAGTGAGCTATGGATTAGACCATGATGTGACACTTGGGCTGTAACTAAAAGGTTCAGTGTGTGTACAGTAGGTCAGTATGTTCAGGGTTAGAATATGGTATCTGTTAGAAGGGTGTGGTCATCTGGAGAAGGGGTGCCTTTGGTGAAGGTTGCCTCTTGTTGATTTTTGTACCTGTCGGTCGCACTGTGCGTAAGGTCATCTTTCGCCTCCACTTAAAACAATTCTCCTTCTGACCAATTATCACAGTAGGAATATAATAGAAATTAATAAATCTATCTGCGTACAGAAAATGCTTAAAATGTGTAAGTATCACACATCCGACTTCCATAAAACCTAATAAAAGTAAGATAACTAACCATGCTTTTAATTTTCAAAAAGCGCAAATTGTTACCATACCTCTGATGTTCAAGGCGGCTGCTTTGCTGACCTCTTTTCTGCTTTCTTCATCGTCAGACCCATCTTCGATGTTCAGTGTATCACCTGTAGCCAAAGAAGAAATCTGGTGTTGTGTATAAGTTCTACAAACAAAAAAAGACCATTTTTCTCAAAGTGTGCTTTAAGAAAAAAGGTGTTCTTCAAGTGATAAAATTGAGTTCTAAGAACCTGGAGAAGCATAAACAGTAGAAAGTCAGGAAACCTCATTTGCAAAAGCCAAAAATGCAGGGAAAATAGTTCAGTAAATAAAGGGACAGACTCGAGAAAAAATAGCACAGTCAGTCATACAAGTAGGCAAAACATGCTTGAGGATTAATAAATGGGATTGTTGGATACGACACATGGGGTCTCCAGTAGATCCGTTACTCATCCTTTGGTTTTGTCTCTGTATTACGGCAGTTATCATCGGATATAAACTTTAAACAAGAAAAATGTAAAAAAAAAAAAAAAAAGACAAACACCATACAACAAGGACAAATCTGAGGTCTCCGAAGAAGAAAACAACTGTAATTAATGGAACAAATATTTTAAAAAGATTGATGAGAAAAATAAATGATTAATGTCAAAATGTAAGCGATGGGAACAAAAAGAACAGATGGATCAACTTTATCTTTGTAAGAAAGTCATGGTAGACCTAGCTAACTCTTACACTGCAGAAGTGACTCCTGCTGAATTCTTACATTTCCAGGTCAGGCAAGGAACATCAGGTGCTTATAGAGCCCTCGATATGTGCCTCCCTAGCCTCGTGTTTTTATTCAACATCTAATAACAGCCTACCCATCAAACGAGGAAAAAAAGCATCTTCAAACCTCCACCTCTCTGCTTCCCCCTGGCAGGTATGTCATCTTTGCAGAATCATATCCAGCACCTAGCCCAGAAATTGCAAACCACATCAGTGATTTACTTTCTCTAATAGAAGCATCTCCTCCTCCTGCATCTCCAACGTACTGGTCCCAAAGGTTTTCTTTACGTTATGGTCTAACAGGTGGAGGTGTAGCCACCAGGCAGCATTAAAATACTTACAACTGTATGCCTTCAGCACCTCATATCTTCTTTACACTTATGGCCTCCAATAATCTCTCACTACACCTATGTAAAGGCACACGACGCTTAAGGATGACAAATTCAACAAGCACTTCTCAGAGTTTGCCAACTACATTTAAAATCCTTGATACCTCTTATCTGTTGGTTCTTCTTCAATAATCTTCATTTCAACCCAAATTAAGGAAGCACAATAGACTTCATCTTGCCTGAAAAATGATCATTCTCAAAACCCTTGTTCGGGGTTCTCGACGGAAGTGACCATGAAGCAATACAATTCTGAATTCTCTGAGCTGTGCATCCAGTGATCTCCTATAAAAAGTCCATGAAGTTCCTAACATGTTCAAATTGTTATCGGATTACTTTCTCAGTGCTCTCCAGAGGAGATGGACTCTCGAATCCATCCGGATCTGTGCTCCGAAATCTCCACAAATAGAATTAGTGGACTCCATTGCACACCTCACAGGTAAAATAAATACGCCTAACAAATAGAGTCACAAAGCTGCTGCTAAGCCAAAAAGAATTCACTTGAATCAGTCCCTAATTACTTGTGCAAGCCATCGTCACAAGTCAATATTTAGCCAAGATGGCTTTCGAACCCCGAGTTTTGCTACGTTACATAGATGGGGACGAATAAATCCCCGCCTGTGCTTCCTGGATCTATCTAGGACATGTGACACAGTAATAACTCTATCCTGCTGCAGAGACGCTACAGGAGATTTGCACGTAACACGCATAGATGGAATAACCTGTTCCAGACTCCCTGTTGAATCACATGGCACAGCTTGAGATACAGTTGCCTGGCCAGGGAAGAACTACAAACCAAAATTGAATCTGGCGAAAATGTTCAAACCAGCCCCAGGATGCAGGAGACCGCGACTAGAAGAGGGTATGGGCACTTTCATGATTGGGTCATCACCTCTGAAAGCAGTCTCCTAGCGTGCGGCCTAGTGGGAAAATGCCCGGGTGACAGAATGGCCAGTCCAGCCCTGTGCATGGCTCTTTTTCCCTCCCCTGCCCCCATTCAGGGGGACCGCAAACTTTTTAGAAACATACTTCAGTCATATACTTTAGAAACAGAATATTTAGGCCAACAGCAAACAGACGCCGCGCTATATACATCAGGCACCCACAAGCACATGACTTACAAAGTTAAAAAAGTGCACGACAAAGCTCAAGTCGAAAATTAATTCATAGCCAAACATAATTATGCAACACCAAATACTGCCTGCCAGCACTCAGTTTAAGCAAACAAACATGCAAAAGTCTCACATTTATTCAGCACAAGAATTGCCTTTAGCTCTTCCAATGTGCTTTCGTTCCATTCAACGAGTGCATTTAACCATTTACAAGATCAGATACGAGCTTCTATACATTCCGTGCATATGCAAGCCAACCAAGAGCTAGGTGTTAATGTGAGCTCAGTCTTTCTTCGAGTGAATTCCCCAACTGACACCTGGTGTAACACAAACATGCTCAGAACACTGCAGCACACATTCCACCACAGTCAAGCATGCTCCACTCACACATCAAGTACCTCACACCTAGATACCACCACTTCCTTAATATAAGGAATGTTCTACACCCAGGCTGCAGTCAAGGCACCTAGAGGACGGAGGGTTTACTGGGGCCGTAGTAGTGTCCCCTCCCCTCCTCGAGGCAGCAATGCTGATGTTAGACAACACATTCTACACTCAAAAAATACGGGCCTCCTGATTGGTCAGCACGGGTTGAGTTGATGAGCAGCCAAAACTGAGCAAGCATCGACCATCTCGCAGCATAAAAATTAGCACAGGAGTTATTTGAACCCTTTCTCTTCCAGCTGCTGGAAACACCGACTCACCCACGCCCGTTCAGCTCTCGTGTTGATGCATTGTTGTGATTACATCTCGACAGGTGCTTGAGCGCTTTACAAATGCACCCAAACATAACCTTTGTACAACTTGAAACCCAAAAAACGTGTTCCACCGGTTCAGGTAATAAACATGTGTAATTATGTATATTAGAATTAGTTTCATGGCTAGCCCTAACAAACATTGCTTATTTTATCAGTGGGTGCTTATTTTGTCAATGGGTGCTTAAAACTGTTTTTTTAAACGCTCTCAGGTCGGGCAGCCACCGCTATTAGTTGATATCAACAAGTGTAGTTATTTCTCCATAAGTAAAGCAACGTTCACCCAACCTGTTAGACACCGTAAACCAGGCCTGGCTTTTTAGCCAATATCAGATGCACTCTGTGACGGCTGCTAAAACATCAAGTATGGATTCAAAACTCCCAGCATGCAAAGTACTGTTTGTTAAACAGAATTGCCTAAAGGAGTGAAGTATCCCATGGGGCAGCTTGGCAGCGCTTCTAGGAAAAAAAGAAATGTGTACAGGGATCATATGAAAAGAGGGCAGCTAGAGGCTGAAGACAATAAGGAGCAGGAAGGAGATTTAAAGGCAGGGCCACTGGAATGATGCGATTCTGCGGTCGCGGCGATTTTCGCATAATTATGGATTTGCCTCATTTTCCACATAGTCCATCGTCTGCTGCATATTCTATAGATTTTAACAAAACAAATCACGAGTAGCGTTCCAGTGCACCAGAAGGCTTTTCCCAAAAGTTGACTGGTCATCGTTCATTTGCTTACTGCTGTGTTTGGGTGTTAAATTGCTATTAAAAAGATGAACTATTTTCCCAGAGACTCTTACCAGGTGTCAAAATAATGAAGTAATACTATCACAAAATGTGCAGCATCATGCCGCACAATTGCCCTTTTCTTGCCGCATAATTTCAAGCCTATCGCTTAATTCCAGTGGCACCGATTATAGGGCAGAAAATAAAAGAGGGGGGGGGTGAAAGTGTAGGGGGTGAGAGAGTGTGAGGCGAGGGGGTTAAAAAGGAGCGCCGAATAAAAAGAGCCAACAAGATGAATTGTGAAAAGCGGGGAAGCGACGGGTGGTGAAAAGAGAAGTGTAGAGGCTGTATTGAAGAGGAGAATGGGACAAACCGGGAAAGGGGATGGTAGACAAGAGGGACGAAGGTGAAACAGAAGATAAAAGGTAAGGACTGGAGGCAGAGATGGAAGGTTCGTGTGGTGAAGAAACTGAAAAGCACCTGCTCCGTCGGACTCCCTGCGGGCTGCTCCCCGCGGCTCCTCCTCCGGCCGCGTGGTCCCTGGCGCCACCTGCAGGCCGCTGGAGGTGGCGCCGCGCTGCCCGCGGGCCCCGCACAGCAGCCGGCGGCAGCGGCCGTAGTCCTGGAAGACCAGCAGCCCCACGATGTTGACGCCCAGGCCGAGCGCGCCCACGATGAGCACCAGGCCCGGCGCGTCGATGACCTCGAGCCGCGCCAGGCGCAGCACGGCCTCCACCAGGATGGTGAAGCAGAGCGCGGTCAGGAAGACGGCGTTGCTCAGCGCGCCCACCACCTCGGCCCGCGAGTAGCCGTAGGAGGCCGCGGGGCCGCGCCGGGCCCGGCGGGACACGCACGAGGCCGTGATGCCCACGCACAGCGAGATCACGTCGGACAGCATGTTGAACGAGTCCGACACCAGCGCGATCGAGTTGCCCAGGTAGCCCACGACCAGCTCCACCACGAAGAAGCCAGCGGTGATCACCAGCATGAAGATGAGCCGGCACGTCCGGCCCGTGTAGCGCCCCATGGCCCCGGAGCTGCGCGCAGCGTCTTACACTCCCCTCCTTAGCTCCTGCCCTGCAGTGGACCTACCCCCCGCCGCTGTCTGTGCAGACACCTACCCCCCGCCGCTGTCTGTGCAGACACCGCAGCCCCAGCCCCGCGGGCTGTGCTTTGCACTGCTGCCAAGACCTGCTCGTGCAACAGGATACCTGTCAGTGCAGCGTGTGCCTCCTCAGGCAGTATCCTGCTCCGGAGACCGGTCAGTGCAGTGCCCTGCCTGCTCCTCTGATCTGCATGTGTTCTATCCTGCTCCGGAGACCGGTCAGTGCAGTGTCCTGCCTGCTCCTCTGACCTGCGAGCGCCCTGCCCAGCTCCTCACTGCAGTGTTCCACCTGCTCCTCTGTCCTGCTCCCCAGTTCCTTGCCCGCTGCCACAGACCCTGCAGGGAAGTGCCGCCCTCCTCGGATCTTTTGAGTGCAGTGCCCTGCTCCTCAAACTCACCACTGCGTTGCCTTGCTCCTCAGACCCGCCAGGGAAGCGCCTTCCTTCCCGGATCTTTGAGTGCAGCGTCTGCTCCTCGAACCCGCCAGTGCAGTGCCCTCCTCCCCGGAGCAGTCGGTGTCCTTCAGGCGAGCTTTGCACTACTCCCCTATAAGTGCATTCTTCTGCAGCTTTAGTGCACCGCTCTAAAGCCACACCTGGCACCGAATGCCCCTTTTGTAATAGCCTACCTTCAGGTGGATGCCCTGCTCATAGAAGTCTTCTTTACAGTAGATCTCTTGGTCGCCTGCGCTGCCCTGCAGTGATCTTCTCTCCTGCTTTACCATGGGTGCCCCTTACTCCTGCCCCTCTTTACAGTGAATGCCCCTCTCTCCTACCCCGCCTCACAGTTGTTTATGCCCGTGTCCTTTCCTGTTTTACATCGGCGCTCGTGGCAGGCTTTAGAGTCTGCGCTTTCCCCCTAACCTGTTTTGCTTTAAATACCACCTCCCCTAAGCCCTCCTGCCCTGGTAAACAACATAAGCCCCCTTCGACTCCCCTCCGTCAGCGCAAGTCTGCCCCCCTGAGTTGCCGCTTGCCTCCTCGCCCGCTGGATCTCCGACGCTCTAAGAGCTTCCGCTGCCTCCGCGATGCCCTTTTAACTGGTTGCGATAAGGGCCCGGGTGCCAGGTTCAGCCTCTCTCGGCCGTGCCCAACCCTGGGCGCCTAGCAACGGGAAGTGAATCTGCTGTGTTCACTAGTCTCAGGAGATAGTGTGCTTTACGGTGACTCATGCTGTCGAAAGTCACGGAGCATCACGTAGGCACTCACATGGCCCAGATAACAATAAAACCCTACAGAACTAGAAGGCCTGATCTACGAGATTTCCATTCGCAAAAAGGGTTTGCAAATTGCGCACCAACTTATTGTAAATGGAGAAGAATTTCGGTTCTTAAAATTCAGAAAAGTAGGGAATCGCAATCCGACCTATGGCACAGGTATTCCTGTGATAGGGCGCAAACCACAACTCACTAAGCTTGGATGCCATCACAGAGTTTGTGGCCTTCTGTTAATAGAGTAAACATTTTATTTTTTAATGAAGGCGTTTTGCTTAAAGTAAATGAGGCTACATTTAAAGTTTTATGTTTTTATTTTTTTAAAGTTTATTTGAAAGCTGGCAGAAGTCCATTGGACCACTCCTGAGCAGGCGCCCCCCGCGCCTAGTGGAGGGGCGCCCTTAGTAGCGCCACGGGGCTGAGCCTCCTCCGGGGTCTGGCTGTGAGAAGAGGGGCTGGATAAAGATGGGCTGGCCTATTGATGTCATCAGGATGAAACGAAACTCAGTAGGTTATTTAAGGGTGGGCTCTGGGAGTTTCGTTCTCTTTGTCTCCTCGGACCACAGCAGGACCACAGGAGCGTCGTCGATGAAGAGGAAAGTGTCCGGTCGGCGGCTGGCATTGTGTGGCAAGCTGGGTTGGAGGGGGCCGTGGCGTAGAGGTTCGCCCTCTTAAAGGGCGTTTTTAGGTCTCGCGCCTAGCGTTACAGTGTGGAGCACTGCTCGCGCAGCGCGAGACCTCTAGAAAGGGCTTCTGAAAGCTACCCACACGCTTGTGCGTGTGGTTTTGCTTTCCGCGGCTGCCATTGGCTTTCGTGTGCTTTTTTTTTTACAAAATCCAGCACGCAATTGGGCAAAGGCGGGCGCATGTCCCGCCTTTGCTCCGCCCATTCCCGTCGGTGGCCAGCACGCGCAGCAGCGTGCGTTCGTCTCGCTGCCGCGCTCCCTCCCCCCGCTCCTCTGTGGTGCGCGCGCACCACTGGTTTCGCGTTCGGCTCCTGTTTTTTAAAGTGTCCTATTCCACGCCGGGTCAGTTATCAGTGTTGCTTAGTGATTATTTAATTCAAATCAAATTTAAACAAGTGTTTTACTTTGTTGTATTGCAAAGTGTAGACCTATTCTGCCGTTAGAAAGCTGCTAACCGCCTCTTGCCTGTGTTTAACCCGAACAGGAAGTGTATGTCTTGAGTTCATGTCGTGTAATTCAGTATCCTATCGAGCCTCTCCCGGGGGAGGGGAGGGCAGGAAGAGATGGGAAGATTACTGAGCAGCCGGGAGTCTCTCTCATGATGCTGCAGTTACAGCTTCCGGTGAAGCCTGCAGCTGACCATCTCGGACCAAAACCGGACAGTGGCCACAATCCAAGCTCGTGCAATAGCAGTACGGGGCAGCCGTATTTTCTTGTCCAGTTTAAGGACTCCGTTCTCTCATTCGGACCAGTTTGTAAATTCCCCTCCTCTACTTTCACAGCTCTTGGCCAGTCTTGCTCTTCCGGTTCATGGTTTTTTGGTGACTAGCACCAATGCCAAATCTATAAATCTGCTTGTCACAAAGTTGGCCTTAGTTTGAGTGAAATGGCTCTAATGGCCTAACATCTGTGGTTGCATTGTATCCCAAGAAACACTGAAAAGAGCAAACCCAAACAATGTGAAAAGTTTGCACTTGCAACGGTGCACATGGGCACCCTGCCTGCGTATCTGGGAATATATGATGGCTTCTCGTAGGCGTGATGTATACCTTTTGTAGGAGTGCTTCAATATAGTGATCCAGTCGGTGCTAGTAATTTGCACTCCCATAACCCTCACCCGTTTACAATATAGTTCAAGTGGGTGAGCCGCAAACGAGTGTAATTGTCACGGGCATGTATTGCAGACAGATGTTCGGGAGGTTCCTCTGTGCCATTTTCCAGCACCTCCGCATTGTTCCCATCAAGGCGCCATGTAGCAGAAAATGTCCCTGCGGCAAATCCTAACTGACTTTGGATACCCGTACTAGTGCCCCTGCAGATAAGACTGCTCACTACTACAATGCCTTTCATCACATTAGTGCAGCCCCTTCCAGTTTGCCTGGTGTGGCCAATTTGTCCAATGTTTTATAGGTATTTCTTTAGTGCAAGGCAGGTGCGGGTGTGTTCTCTCTATTCCACATGTCCAGAAAAAAAAGCAGTGTCTGGATTAAGATGCCATAATCTTTGACGAGTGACTGCTTCTGAAAGGGGTAAACAATTGTGACAGAGGGTCCGGGGGGGAGGGGGCGGTGGGGAGGCTACGACACCAGGATACGGTGCGGCAGTGAAATGTTTGATCTGTATCCCCTGGTAGCACCTGTTGAATCATGAGTGCCAGTGTCTCTGCTGCCAAAGCAAATACAGGGGAAAAGGGACCCTCCTGCCACTGTTCAAGACTCCGGTATGATAAGGCCCTTTCTGACTCTAGCCAGAGGACCTGTGTATAATAGTTTGGACCACCTCAAGAAGCCTTGGCCCAGCCCTGTCCCTAACATTGCTGCATAGAAGTCCGACCAGAGGAAATTGAAGGCTTTTTTATGTTGATTTATAACACCATAGCTGAGTAACAGACAATCGATGGGTCATCAGGCTCCTGTATGAATCACCTTATGTTGGGCATGATATTGTGGTGGGTGTTTCAGTCCATTTTGGTCTGGGTGAACAATATCGGTATGTACTAGTGTCTGCCTGTGTGAATGTATGTGAGATGCTGGGCGCGAGCAGGTGTGTGTTTGTATGTACTGGTGTGTGCGCACGTGTGAGTGTATTTGAGAGGCTGTGTGTGTACAGGTGTGTATTTGGTGTGTTTCTATGTACTGGTGTGTGTCTGTGTGAAGGTGTGATTGAATGTGAAAGGCTGAGTGTGTGTTTACAGGTGTGTGTATGTACTAGTGTCCGTCTGTGTGAATGTATGTGAGTTGCTGGGCGCGAGCAGGTGTGTGTTTGTATGTACTGGTGTGTGCGCACGTGTGAGTGTATTTGAGAGGCTGTGTGTGTACAGGTGTGTATTTGGTGTGTGTTTGTATGTACTGGTGTGCGTCTGTGTGAAGGTATGAATGAATGTGAAAGGCTGAGTGTGTGTTTACAGGTGTGTGTGTGTGCATTGTGAATGTATGTGAGAGACTGTGTGTACACTATCACTAATTCTTTTATGGGTTCCGGAGTAGCGTGCTACTCACCAGAAAAGCGCTTCAACACCCATCAGGGGTAACAAGTGCTATATGAATGCAAACCTTTCTTCCCCTTCTATTCCTCCGCTATCCTTCTCACTCCAAATACCTGACTAATATCCACCACTCAAATTACTTTCATATTTCACTATACTAATTCACCACAAATCCTTTATGGGTTTCCGGAATAGCGTGCTTCAACACCCCATCAGGGGTAACAAGCGCTATATAAATACAAACCTTTTTTCCTCTTCTATCTTTCTGCTATCCTTCCGAATCCAAATAACTGAGTAGCCTATCCACCACTTACAATTTACTTGCATGTTTCACTATACTAATTCAACACTAATCCTCTGTGTCCCGGAGTAGCGTGCTACTCGCCAAAAAAGTGCTTCGAAGACTCGTCGGGAGTAGTAAGCGCTATATAAATGCAATTACAATACAATGCAAGTTTGTTCCTGTGTACATTGCTCATACTTTTTTATTTCTTCTTAATGGAAAACTAACATGTGGGGATGTGTGTGCGTGTGTATATACAATGTACCTTTCTAATTAATTTTAATGAAGTTATGGATACAGTGCATTTGGTTCAACCTTTAAATGAAAAAATATATAAATATATTTTTTTATTATAAGGATTTTCTTGTAGCATTTGTATTGTGCTGTTTTGTGAAAACCTTAACCACGCAAAAAACTTTACTTTCTAAATGTATCTAATACTTCTTTCTGCAATGTTTCGAAGTCTAATGAACGCTGTAGGCCTTGCAAAGAGTATGTTAAGTGCTAAATAACGAAATAAGTACTAATGCAATAAAATACAATGTACCTTTCTAATTCATTTTAATGAGGTTATGGATACAGTCCATTTGGTTCAACCTAGAAATAAATGTTAAAAAAAATATATATATATATATATATATATATAGTTACGTGATTAATGTTTTAACAAAACAGCACAATACAAATGTTACATGAAAATCCATCTTAAAAAAAAAAAATTCCCCACACATAAATTAACATGTAAAATTAAATGTCATAGCGAAATTGTTAAACTTGACATTACATATTCATCACTACACATTGTTCGCAGTCAGAATCCAAAGTTTATTTGCACAGTTTATACCTAAAGGCGTCTGAACCTACCTAATATCAATCGTCAGGGCTTTAAGTGGGCTGGGTCCGTCTGGGTCTCAGACCCGGAAGAATTTAAAACGGGCATTGAAGCGGGTCCCTGTTGGAGACTATAGTCATGTCCTAAACTTTAGAGGCAAAAACACCGAGTGATTTTTTTTTTTTTGTATATTTGTATTGAAAATATTGATAGCAAGAACATAGATCAGGTCACATCCTTGGTTACAAAATTTCAAGTGAGAGGGAGCTATGGTAAGCCAAGGAAAAATATATAGTAAGGACACTGCAGTACAATAGTTGCGGGTGGGGGGAGTTTCTTCCTTTACAAAAAAAAACCACTGTTACAAATGGAAAGCAGTGTCTGCTGGGGGAGAGGATAAGCCTTTTGCCCAACTTAGACTTTACAAGTCCAGAACACACTGTCTGAGAGGCAACCACTGCACAACCATTTGGTCATATACTTGAAGGGCCCGTCCTCCGGGCTTTTTCATGATACCATTGTGGGTAGAAAAACCTGTTTTCACCGGAATTGCAGTAGTGTGTTTGAATTGTGCTGCCATCCTTCTTTCCTATTCACATTTCCCAAGGAGGAATCATTTAATGGGAAAACCACCTGGTTAGGATGGAAAACGTGCATGAGTTGGTACCCAAGCACCAATACCTACGATTATTTCCACAATTAGAGTGCAAAACCCAGGGCTTTAAGTGGGCCAAGTCTCACCGGTGCTGAGCACTGGCAGTTTTTAAAAGGGGGCCTTGAAACGGGTCTCAATCGGGCTCTGTTTTGTTCCCTGGCACAAAGTAATATTCAAGTATTCCCCAAGCTTAGTTGTTAAAAATATGCTTCATGGCTACACACTTACATGGTCCACACATGCTTTCTTTTTTTTAAAGTCGCTGCTTGTTTGGTTTACTTTTGGCCAGTCACTCTCCAACAGAGCATTTTGGCACTCCAACACCAACTGCTCCCTCCATCCTCCCTTAGTAGGTAACAGACATTGCCATTTACAATGCCAATAGCTCTAACTTAAAAAAATGCGAGACCTATTGCATTTCAAATGCTTGTTTATTATTGTGAGGTTTGTGTTCCGTGCGTTTCCTGCAGCGCATAATGGGCGCTTTAAGGAGAGATGGGAGGGCATGGGACCGCACAGACAACATCGCAATGTTACATTCTTGAAAGGTTATATCATCCGGGGTTCGGCTGGCATTGTGTGGCAAGCTGGGTTGGAGGGGGCCGTGGCGTAGAGGTTCGCCCTCTTAAAGGGCGTTTTTTATTATTGTGAGGTTTGTGTTCCGTGCGTTTCCTGCAGCGCATAATGGGTGCTTTAAGGAGAGATGGGAGGGCATGGGACCGCACAGACATCGGTCCCCGCAAGGGCTCGCGTTCGCACTGCAAAAGGTGATGCTTAACTAAAAAAAAAAAAAAGGTAGCGCGCCGCGTGTAGCGGGCGTGGCTGCATGGTCTGGGGTTCGATGGCGGCCCGGGGTCGCGCTTGAACATACACGCGGAAGGAATTACATTTCCGCTGTTTGAGGCAGATAGTTGGCAGTACTGTTCGTTGCATGGGGAGGTAGCCCGATTCGTTTCGCACTGCAAACTCTTTGGCCGGAGATCACCTAATATTTATTTATTGAGCTGGCTGCAGGACATTAAGCAAGATCGATACACACATATCACTTTGAGTGGCGGAATAGAGCATATCCTCGGAGGTAAACAAGGGATTACTAACACGTTATGTCATGAGTGTCGAATAATTTTCTGTGAAAGAAAAGACAGATGAATAGTTTATGGATGCGGAGTTTAGGAACGTACCCTAGCTGCCGTTTTTAAACTCGTCTTTCAACAGCCATGTCAATCAGAGGTCTTTAACAGAGGTAGAAAGCACCGCTTCTCCTTGTCATGGAACAGCATACGGTTCGCAAGGTACATAGTAGTATATTAATTGGGAAGTCCCGCGCAAACACGGATGTGGTCCGTCGGCTAGACTGCCGACTTTGGTGCTGGAAACCAGGGTTCGAGTCTCTGGGTCACGTCCGCATCCTGTGATTCTGGGCAAATCACTTAATTCCCCAGTGCATGAATGGGTAATGTAAATATGGTGCTCATGTAAAGCGCTCCAATACCTTCAGGTCCAGTTCGCGCTATATAAATTAAAAAAAAGTATTTTTTTTTTTTAAACGTACGGGGCGCGCCGTTCATTCTCTCCAGAATAGCTCGTCTGTGGCCATGATGACTTTTACCACTGCAGAGGGCAGAGTTCGCTCTTAATATTGCTGCAAACTAATATATCTCAATAGAGAAAGTAACCACCAGGTTGGCCGGCTGCAGCGGTGACATTGACTTCTGCCACGCCTAATAATTAAAAAAAAAAAGAGAAATGGTTTTTTTAATTGCAAAATTATTCTACTGTTTCCCACCGTTTTGTTCCTTGCTTGCTATCTTCAGTTATTTTAGCCCTGGTGGTCTTGTGGCATCTCTGTACATCATTGCTGCTAACGTCAAATTGCTGTCTGCCTGAGAGTGACTCCTCGAATCCTCTTCCAGCCATTATCTTGGCAGGCAAGGCATTGGTTCAGTCCTGGCGGCGTCGTGCCCGCTGCATGAACCGCTTACCGCCTACTTTGAACTGGGCTCTTCATTACAGACGGCAGGGCATAAGAGGAGGTAGGGTGCTGAATATGTTAATCGGGGCAATAGTCAGGTGGAAGTTCTCGGTGTCAATTCCTGCCGGGACGGATAAGGTATGCATACATAAAGACAAACCATCCGTGGTTAATAGACTTCCGCATCTAGGAAGGTTTTAGGCATTGTGAAGGTGGCACTATTTGTATACCTTGGGTGCCATAAAATAGTTTGGGCATTTCTTAAACACAGCTGAAAGGTTCATTCATAATTTATGTGGCTTTAATACATCAGGGTATTTCTGGATACACCAATAACAGTTCTTCTGTAACAGGCCTTGTTCTTTCTTCCAATTCCTACTAGTGCAATTACATTCAAAGGCTCGGAAGGCCGGGCACGTTAGTTTTATGGCCGCAGTCGGCAATGCACGGATACAGCGGACTCATAAGGGGGAGAGAATACTTATTATTTTTGGATTTCTGGCACACAAAAGGAAATGGTTCACCTCTCCCTCACATATCTAGGTGCAGTGCAAATAAGCTGTGCTAGAGCCATAGCATTGACGAATTGCCTTTAGAAGGCACTAAATACTGTACTTCTCTGGGCCTGACCGCTTCATGGCTATTTTCCCGAATAAATGGTTTGGTGCTGTTACGTGGAGGCATTTTCGGATTGCAGTCATCAGAAGGCATGAGCTTCAGGGTAAAAAAATAAAATAAATAATAATTTACAGTGGTGGGGCGATGGGGTTACGTTGGGTGCGGTTACTTTCCGGTATATTCCTGTTTTGGGTTGTTTGCCAGCATCACGCAACGGGTATTATGGTTGCCTTAGGTTATAATATTTGCAACAACATAGTTCTTGTGGGCTTCAAATTTATGCCTTGGGGATTTTACATAATCTGGAACGAGTGCATGGGTTAGTGAATTATGTTCATTAATTGCTGGTTCCGTCGTCTGGCCAGGCCGGGTGGATTGCTGGATTAATACATCCGTGATGGGGCTGCACTCTACTGCCCTAACCCACAATGTACGGACTGACTACAATTTTGGGGAGGCTGGCGGTGTTCAGGTACCCCGGTGGGCCGGTGCGGTATGCGGTGCCCAGGTTGTCGAGTAATGCCACTGTTGGCTGTAGCGCGTTGGAGCCGGCCGGCGCAACGTGCGCAGCAGAGTGGAAGATGTGGGCTGAGACGGCCAAATTCAAATGTACGGCCAAGTTCTAGTGTACGGCCGAGTTAAAAGTTAAAGTGTAATGCTGTACCTATTTTCCTTACTGCCGTTGACATGTTTATGCTGAGAAAAAGTGAAGCTGTGAATAATTGGTATATATCCAAGAAGGATACATAGCATGTGCTGAATTACTTGGTTTCATGTGAATAAAAAGGCTACACCGTGACCACATACCTTGATTCTGAGAGTTCTTGGGCGTAGCGGGGCGGTAAGGTGATGTATTTTGGGGAGGAGGGAATGTCACGTTGTGCGCTTACTATTACTTACCAACAAACTTCGTTTTCCATTCACCAAGGCATGCATTCCCTTTTGGGATTGTGTTACCACCCCGACTTGGGAGTCTGTAACTTTTCAATATTTTGCGACCGTATTACGATTGCAAAATCTTGATGCATATTATAATGAATTGCTATTAGGAAAGGATGCCCTAAACACGCCATTTCCAAATAGGATTGGTTATGCCTTTCTAACTCCATTTTGCAATACAGTAACATGTTACCGAATCACAAAAAGCTATTTTGTCATTGCAAACCCTGTGATTTGCAAATTGCAGGCTTTGTTGTACATCAGACCTAGGGTTCGGAATTCCAGATAGTGTGAAGTTTACCACTCATGGTAATTACCTGATGTAATAAAACTCTGCACCTCTGCAATCCTATCCAGGTCAATTTTGGCAGATATAGTCTGCCACAATTGACCTTGTGAATGGCTCTGCGGTAATCCTCAGCATTTACAAAAATGTTTGCAGAAAGCATCAACTTTTGCATGTTCTGCTCCATTTCTGAGTTTGAACAATGAATAGTAGGTATTTCTGGATCCCCTAAATAAATCACCAGTAGTGTCAGTATTTACCAGGCTAGAAAACCCCTTATGCCATTTCCGTACTTGTGATCAGGCCAATAAAATAACTAATGTTGAAGAGTAGCTCACACAGAGGATCTCAGTGGTGTTCTTGGTCGAGCCAGCTTGGCTCTAATTCAGATCTCCGTGGGTTTGACGAAAGATAGGAGCGCAAAAGGGAACAATGGATGTTTATACTCTCTTTTTGCACCCCAAGAACCTCAGCCTTGCAAAAGGGGATGGAGACCTTGTGCACAATTTGTGCCCACACAATGTGAATGGGGGTACTCCAACCATTTGCCTGGTTGTGTGGTTCCCCGCAAATGAGTGAGCTCCTTTGCCTGTATCCCTTTTACCTATTACCCATTGGGGTGCAGAGGCAGGGCCTTACTAGGGACCAAAAACAGTCCTGACAAAAATGCTCAACCAGCCTCTTTCCCTTCCCCTTTCGCTCTCTCTCTCTCTTCACCCCTCTCCCTCTCTTGAAGCCCCCCAGGCCTGCTGCAAATAATCTCAGGGGGCTGGGGACAATGACAGCCACCAGCAGTGGCCTTGGGCTTTCAAACCTAACGTCAGTGGCTCAATGGAAGCCCAGTCGGGCCCTGTACACAGCGGAGCAGTGCGGGGGGGGGGGTCACTAAATATGCTTTGCCTAAGAACTGGCACAGTTAAATACTCCGAGTTTGCGCAAGAGAGCGCAAATTATCTTTTTACGTAGGTGCATGGTACAGGTCTGTGTCGTGTATCCAACGAGGGTGCGCACCAGCTCCAATCAGACCATAAACCCAGTGTGTATTTGGGTGCCTGGGGCCCAGTTACAAATTAGACACCTGTCCAAGCTTTCATTAGTGTCCAGCAGAACTAGATGCACACAGCGGTAGCTGGAACTGTGCAATGGTTACACCAAAACATGTTCTCTATCCAGAGCATGCACTGACTGTCTCTGTTATCACATGTGCTGAGCAGAGGGCAGCAGTGAAAGCGCACCAGTTCAGTCTACTCCATTTCACTGTAGACAGACCTTGCCTGCCTTTGGAAGGGGTGAGGATCCCCCTTCGTCTGATCTTGGAGTGTCCCTAGGGTACCCATAGGTCGGTCCATGCCTTTATCCAGCATTCACTTTTAGGTGCACTAACTGTCTACTTTCAGGTGATTACAGTTAGTGCCCCACGACTCTGTGCTTCCAGGTGATGCACAATCAGTGCACCATTACCGTGTGCTTCCAGGTGATGTATAGTTAGTGCACCACTACTGTGTGTTTCCAGGTGATGTACAGTTAGTGCACCACTACTGTGTTTCCAAGTGGTGTACAGTTGGTGCACCATTACAGTGTGCTTTCAGGTGGTGTACAGTTGGTGCACCATTAGTGTGTGCTTTCAAGTGGTGTACAGTTGGTGCACCATTAGTGTGTGCTTTCAAGTGATGTACAGTTGGTGCACCACTACTGTATGCTTCCAAGTGATGTACAGTTGGTGCACCACTACTGTGTGCTTCCAGGTGGTGTACAGTTGGTGCACCACTACTGTGTACTTCAGATGATGTAAATTGTGTGCACCACTACTCTGTGCTTCCAGGTGAGGTACAGTTGGTGCACCACTACTGTGTGCTTTCAGGTGATGTACAGTTATCACGCTACACTATGTGCTTCTAGGAGCTACAGGGGCACAACAAGCTTCCGAGGCCTCCCTGCAACTGCCTAGCACCAACTGGACCTGCCAGAACCCTGCTGCTGGCTTCTGCTGGAGTGAATCCTGATCTCCAAGAGGTGCCCCCAGGTCCTGGACCCTTGGCCGTTATTAGACTGCACTCCTCCTGAACGCCAGGTGAAAATACAGATGTTTTGGGCTCCTCAAGACCACAAAGTGGCCATTCGAGCCGAACAACTGTCTGCGATGGCCTCCAGCACGAATCTCCAGCGATGACTTTTTTTTTTGCGTCAGCCCCGGCAGACTGCGTCACCAGCAGCAACCTGCGTTGATAACCAGTGCGAAGCTCCACTGACAACCAACTCTTCACACTACAACAGGGACCGTCCGCAACCTGCTTCGATAACGGTCTCTTGCAGCCCCTGCGAACATGAACCTCCACTTGCTGCTCCTCGCAAGGACTTGGACTTGAGAAGGTAACTCTTCAGTGCGACAAACCTGACGCTTGTATCAAACCTGCACTCCATCACGGTCGGCTTGAATTTGTGACTTTCACACAGTTCAGCACTCATAATTCTGGTTCTATTTATTGGATTCTTGACATTTTGCTGTCATTTTATTTATTATTATGTACTCTATTCATTACATTGATTTTGGGATTTTTATTGTGTTGTATTCACTTTATTACTGTTTGAGTGCTGCATAAATACTTTGCACATTGCCTCTAAGTTAGGCCTTACTGCTGTTGTGCCGAGCTATCAGAGGGTTAATAACAGGTTTATTCAGTGAACTTTTGTGGCTCACCGAAAAGAAGACCGACCCTCATATGGCACAGTGAGTAAGGGATCTTTATTCATGTTCAACCGTAGGCCTCCTGGTTCAGGCAGCAACTTCCACCAAGAACCCCAGGAGCATTCCACCACTTAACACTTCCACAAACCTTATTTCAGGCCATTTGAAGAAATAATCAATTAAAACAATACCAAACTTGGGTCTTCTACCTTAGACCCCAAAGGGTCCTGAAATATCCAAAGCCTGCTTATGCCATGGTAAGTTGATACAGGTTATTGGAGAAACCGAACTGGGTACAGTCGACTGAGCTTTGTCGCTCAAAACGCATGCAGTGCAGTCTCTCACAAAATGTTCCACTTCTCTGTCAAATCCAGACCACCAAAAATCTCTCAACCTCCGTTCATAGCACATATTCCCACAAATCCTTTGTGCACCAGTTCCAAAACTTTTCTGCAAAGAACCCCTTGGAAGCACCGACAAACCAATTCTAAGTAATATACCATCCACAACAATTTATCTGGTACACATTTTTTATGGGGTGAGACTATCCTGCAACTGTTTGGTGTCAAACCATTCTTGAGCTGTACTATTCATAACAGTCTGCACCTCACTATCCTCTAGTAAGGCCTGCCTCCACTCCTCAGACAATGTCCCCTCCGTGATAGCGCCTACCGAACTCGTAGTACACACCATTTCAAGATCCTCAGTATGTTCCCCTTGAACATTCTCCACAGATAACGGTAGCCTAGTAGATAGGCAATCAGCCACACAATTCTTGGCATCCGCGACATGCGTATCCAGGAATTTCTATACTGCCATTTGGCAATACGGCGTTGCGTTACCACCAGCTGTGGTGCTAATCAAGTCAACCAAAGATATATGATCAGTTCTTAGAATAAACTGACTTCCCCAAACAAAGTTCTTGAAACATTGTGTACCCCACCACAAAGCAAGGGCTTCCTTTCCAATCATAGAGTAAGTAGACTCCACACCACGTAATGCTCTGAATGCAAAGGTTACAATTTCTTCACACCTTATCTCTTTTCTGCATCAGCACTGCACCCAACCCCTTATTACTAGCATCGGTAGTAATGACACTTGCATCTCAAAGGTTAAAATTTTTAAGGGGCTTGGCCGATACGATTTCAAGTTTGATTTTTTTTCAAATACTTCATCACATTTCTCCAGTCCACTCTAGCTTAACATTCTTTTTCATGAGTTCACTTAAACATGAAGTCTTACTGGAAAAATTATGAATAAATCTGGCATAGTCCTCAATGAGACCCAAGAATGATCTCAACTGATCCTTATTTACAGGACTGGGTGCTTTCTCAGTAGCTTCCAATATTTTAATCTTGGGTTCGATGCCTTTCCAAGACACAAAATGACCCAAATAATCCACACCATGTTGTTAAAACTTGCACTTATCCTGAGCGTAAATCCGCTAGCAGCCATAATCTCCAACACTTTCCTTAATCTAGCACTATGCTCACACACGTCTTTTCCATATACCAAGATATCATCTTGGAAATAGACAACACCTTCCACATTCTTAAATAAATTGTTCATTAACCTTTGGAACAAAGAGGAAGCAGACGTTAGGCCGAATGGCATCCAGACATAACTTTCTAAACCCCCTCTGGTGTCACATAGGACGTAAGGTGTCTAGAGTCCTCACAAACGTTCACCTAATAGTAAGCAGCAAACATATCAAGGGGTGTAAATAACTCTACCCCCTTAAGTATAGCTAACATTTGATTTATGTTGGGCAACGGTTGATGATCAACCCATATAGTGGAATTCAAATCTCGCAGATCAACACAAATTCACAAAGACTTGTCTGACCTGCGTGCAAGAACTACCGGAGCCAACCACTCTGAACCTTCAATAGGTTCAATAATTCCTGACTTGCACAACTTCTCAAATTCCACTTGTAACTCTTTCCTCAAACACAACAGAACCTTCATATCTTGTGCACTACAGGTTTTGCAGCATCTTTTAAAATGATACGTGTTGGAAACCTATACGTTTACCTAACTCATCCTTAAATACTTGCAGAAATGCTTTCACCCACTCATTTTCATTTATTAAGTTCACTGACAATGAACATAAGAGTCTCTGTCCTGTCAACCGTATCCAGGTGATTGAGATCAAGAATCATTTCAAGATTTCCCTGATCATTCCATCCCATCAAACTTGTGCCATTTTTTACAATAGAAGCCTGAGTGGTGGTGGTACGCCCTCCAAACTTCAGAAACGCATCAATCCTTCCCGTAACTTCCACTCTCTCCACACCATAAGCAAATATCTTTATCTTTGACTCTAGTAGGGGTACCCCATCATAATTACGTAACTCCTTCTCGCAAATCAAAGTAAAAGGAGAATCTGCCATGACCCTTACACTTTTGTTGTCGACAGATATGACGGAAAATGATGGCTCCCTTTTTTGTCATCCACGACAATTTCAAATACACCATCCTCATCCCAATCAGTAGAGGACAACATTAGTACAACATTCCAATCCTCATCCGCAACACTACCACTTAGATGTCTGACTAGACTTTACACAAGGTTTATTTCCCACGAAAGCCTTACAGACCCATGAAAAGTACTTTTTTTTTTCCACATGTAAAACACAATTGATTCAAGGCCTCACCAAATTTAGCATTCCCCAAATGAGACTTGCTACCACAAAGAAAACACCCTACTTCGCTTCTCACAGTCTCCAGAACTACATGAAGCTTCATTTTTCTCTTTATCCCCCCCATTTCTGCACCACATGTATCCACCTGTTTAGTAATGATTTTAACTTCATCTGACAGTCTGTTCAAATTTAATTCTGTCATACACTGTTCTGAATGTTCAATACACCTAGCCAAATGTAAAGCTGATTCCAGATCTGAATCTGCTGTTGATAATAATTGTTCTTGAATGTTCTTATTATTCGTCCTTTCTGTCAGCTGATCGCAAATTACCTGTTCTTAATCCAGCCACAAAAGAGTCAATAAATTCTCCGGGTAATTGCGCCCTTTGAAGAAATGTGTGCCGCTCTAACACCGTGTTCTTTTTGGGATTGGACCGTTTGTCTAGAGCAGTAGTTCCCAAACTGTGCACTGCGGCCCAGTGTGCCTGGGGCGACACGTCTTAGTCCATCCATGAGCAGAGTGCATAGTCTATGCGACTCATTTAGTCAGTCTGTTCTACAAAACTGTTAATGCTGTACACCTATTTGTTCAGCAGTGAAGCTAAAGCAGATCGTTTCAACAAACTGCAGTTCTTCTAATAGCCACTAGATGCCAGTATGAGCACACGCCTCAAGACTTGCTCCCCGCACTGAAGCAAAATATTTTTCATGCCAGAATGTTCATTACATTTCAGAGGTAATTGAAATTCTATACAAATCACAGGCCAAGTGTATTTCCCGTTAGAGACAGTAAACGGAAGGTGCTGATTGGAAGAGCCGTTTTATTAGTCCCAAACCGCCTGAGTAGTCCAGGTTAGAGAGTTTAAATTTTAAGCATTTGGCAACGAAAGGTCAGTAGTGAAAACTGTGTCTACAAAAAGAAGGTTCCAGGTTTTCTAAGAATGTGGTTTATGGGCGTGGAATGTGTTCATATGTTTTATGGAAGCTTTGCAGGGAACATTGCAAACGTTAAACATGGCAAATATGGCAATGCAGTTTATGGCGGACTCGTTTATCCTTTCCTTCTTGTATATTTTTATACCTGCATCACTGTGCAATCTATGCAAACTTATTTGTATCTTTGATCATAGTTCGCACACGTTCTCAGTTGCATTTTTTCAACTTCCAATGATAGCTTGCCCAAAATGTATCCATTTAATCTTGCTTGTATGTGTTTTATAGCATGCTGTCAGGCAGTGGTAATGTATCAGAGGCGGGATAGTTTATGGAAGTCAGTGCTCACCCTTGAAATGTATGATGATCTGTAGGTCACAAATTCAAGTCCCAGTGTGGCCTACTTAGCTATCCGTTCTTCCAAAGTCAGTAAATTGAGTACTTAAAAGTCTTCAGTCATGTAAAAAAACATCTGGTCTCCTGTTGTATAATGAGGACCTGGTACTCATTGTAAACTTCACCAATTTACGAAGGACGGTGGTGAAAAAATGTGTTGCCTCAATTAGTTATTCTCGGTGACCATTTCCCAGGGTCAATTGTCATAAAGTCTCAGAAACCAAGTAAAACTTGGCAAATAAGAAAAGCATCCTCCATCAATGTATATGACTGAAAAATGTTACTTCGGTAATCAATGATGGCTTGGTGTGGTTCCCAAACAGCGCCACGGCACCCTGGTGCCCCTGGCTCATTTTGGCTGGATGTGTCCTGCTCTTGCCTGAGCACGCACAAACAGTAAACGGATGCAATCCCTGCATGGCCCGAGGGTGCACAAATATTGTGAAAAGAGAGGAGACATATCCTTGCATGGCACGCACTATTCTCCAAACCTTCATCCCAATTATTTTTAGGGATTTAAATGGAAGTACTACCAAGGTTGGACTTACAACCCCACCCTGCCAAAAAAAGTAAGATAACGGGGAGCCATGGCCAATTGGGCAAAGGAGATGTGGGTCGAAAAAGTTTGGGAACCACTGTTCTGGAGTTTTAATGATTGGCACATATTCACCCTGCGTCTCAACCATATCGCCATCATCCCTACCACCAGTGCCTACTGTTACAACTTCCACCAGAAACGTTTTGAGTATACTCCTATCAGGTGCCAAGTTATACACTAAATGTGCTATTTTCTTTTTTGAAGTTAACGTATCACAGTCAATGGCTTCAAGATATGATTCAAACACTTCATGCCACTGTACCCAATTATTGGGAGTAGTGCCAGGACTTTGCAGAAATGGAGGTGGTGCTGCTATTTTTCCATGGTTGCTGAACCAAAATGCTAGCATGGGTAGTTTTATGCCTACAACCTCATGAAAATTCACCAAACCATATATATGCACTTGAAAAAAATAGTACCTCAGTAATAGGTGTGCCTGTCACCAGTACACTGATTATCAGACCGATAGCAATCGTAGGTGTGCCTGTCACTGATGTGCTGATGAGCAGTACTGACAATCTAATCTCCAACCTGCGTGTTCGATACACACTCCACTGTCCAACCAACTGTTTGATAATTAATTGCAGGATTTCCCAAAATATGGCTGCCAAACATGCACAGCTTAATTTCTATAGTCGATGGAGCATGTTCCACAGTGCTCATTCACCTCCCATGTGCGAGCCAGCTCAACCAGTTAAAATGGCCACCGCACATTCAGCTCAATATCTTTCTACGGGAGGTAGGTACACTGCCCCGGATGCAGCCGAACGATTAAAAATGGCTGCCGGTCGACACAGTCAACGATGTTTCCCCGTCACGCTTCAACTGACCTGACAGATGACACAAAGGGGAACCACACCTATAGTTCCAGGAACAGTTTTTTCCGTGCCACCAACAACA
The DNA here is from genome assembly GCA_963921515.1 of Calotriton arnoldi. Classification (NCBI taxonomy): domain Eukaryota; kingdom Metazoa; phylum Chordata; class Amphibia; order Caudata; family Salamandridae; genus Calotriton; species Calotriton arnoldi. The sequence continues at coordinate 573,272 of CAWUFW010000721.1, forward strand.
TAAGAATTGCCGGAGAAGCTACTTTAAAAAAAAGGTACTCAGAGCAGCACTTCACAGATATCATGAAACAGCATGGAGGGCCTCAGTGGGGACGACCAGGAAACGTGGCAACCAACTCGTCAGCACTGAAAAGAAGACTAAGATGCTCCTACAGCACGGTGAGTAAAGGCACTTTATTCATGTACAACTGTAGGTCTCTTCGTCCAGGCAGCAACTGCCAATAAGAACCTCAGGAACATTCCACCACTACCCATTCCACATTCAGACCCCACACTCACCTTGACAAGGATTGTGTTTATTACTTGAGTGAGGCTCTCAACTAGTAACCCAGTTTCTTAGAAAACATCTGTTGACATTAAATCACTGTAGAGAGATACATTTTCATTCACGAATGCACATCAAAACATGTCTTGTAGGTAGGGCCTCATCCCCTCAAGATGGCCACCTTGGGAGAGAATGTCACACCAGAAGCTGCCTTAGCATTTTAGCATGTCACCTGCCTGGTGTTGTGCACCATCCTGGTACTTGGTAAATCCAAGCAACATATGTGCCCAGCTGCGCACACTGAGCTGCATCTTCATCTCAAGCTTCATCTCACTCTTAAGTAATACACCCATTTTAGAACATCTAAATTCCACATCCCTCATTTCTCATCTCCCATTCCTCACTCCTCATCCCCCAGCACAACCAAACACCAAACCATAGTTTCCAAGCAAAAAATTCAAGGCCTGGATGACTATTTGGGGCACACGCACATGACTCAGGGCATTTAGCCCATCACACCAGCTCATATGACCCTGCCTTCTGCTCCCTACAGAACTTGACAGAGCCCTCTGGAATCTACCAGGATGAGATGAGAAGACCCATATGATAATCTCTGATGGGTGGAGATGGGGGACAACTGATTTCATGCCCTTGCTTCTTTCTACATTGCTTGCCGGCACCTGATTGATTGCAGATTTCTAGAGGGCAATAGCTGCTTCACAAGGAAGCGTCCGGTGCTAGCCCACAGAGAATAAATTATGGATTCTTACTTGTCTGCAAAGAGGAAAGACTTTAGCTTTTTCCCAAATGGTATTTCAGCATCCAACATCCTAAGTTTGACCGGAAGTTCGGCCCATAGCTTGAAGGCAAGTATTAAAAAGGAGCAAAGTGCCAGCCTGGTTTTGTTGAATCTGGGAGCATGAAGTAAGCATTTGTTAGCAGAGTGAAGAGCTCTTGGAGGATGGATTACGAGAAACCGGTTCCTAAGATACTCAGGACCTTGTTTTCGAATTGCCCGGAATAGAATAGCCAGAGCTTTGAATTTGATACGTTCTTTAATGGTGAGCCAGTGAACTTGCTTGTGACCGGCACAAATTGATTATGTCTTAGCAAATGTAAATTATGGCTCTGGCCGCCGTTTTTTGGACCAGTTGTATCTTCTTAATTAAGTAATATGGGGAATCCAGGAAGAGGGAGTTTGCATAGTCTAGAGTTTACCAGGGCCAACAGAATTGGCTTTCGAGTCCGGAATGGTAATAGATTTAGGCTCTTCCTCAAATATTTCAGAGTGTAAACGCAGGTCCTTGTCACAACACTGATTTGTGCTTTGAAGGAAAGTTTGTTATTGAATTTTACTCCAAGATTTTTTACCAGCTTTGCCGGAGTGGGTAGCTCGCTAAAGGAGAACGACGACCACCGTAACAGGTCAGAGGGGTCATCCTTCCCAGAGAAAAAAAGCTCAGATTTGCTAGAATTAAGCTTCAAATAGTTCTTATGCATCCAGTTTGCCACCTCCGAAAGGCCGACCTGAAATTTCTCAGAGCTGTATCAGCATATGACTCTAAGCCAATAGTTTTAGCCAGAGGAGCTAAGCATATTTTAAATAAGGTTGGGCTTAAGGCTGAGCCTTGGGGGACTTCATAATTCTGTCCTTTGTTACCAGAACTAAACCATGGAAGAAAAAAAGCCGGAACTGTATTACTCAAATAGGAGATTATTCATTTTTTGGGCTTTCCTGACTCCAGATAGCCTACCAGAATGTCATGGGAAACCGTATTGAAAGCCGCTGAAAGGGCCAAAAGAATCATGACAGCTGTTTTACTGTGATCGAGGTCGGTTTTGATAGACTCTGAGGCCTCAAGGAGAGCTGTCGCCATACTGTGTCCAGAGCAGATGCTCGATTGAGTGGGATCCAGTATAGGATTGATTTTAATGAATTCAGAGATCTGTTTATCCATTTTTCCATCATTTACCTAGTGCTGGAAGCAAAGAAATCGGCTACAATTGTTCATCAGAGCGAGCGGGGTCAGCATTAGGTTTTTTATTAAAGCATTAGGACCTGAGCTTTTTTCCAGTCTGAAGGGCAGGTACGAGTATCAAGTGATTGATTAAACAGATGATTGATTACAGGATTCACAGTGGAGACCTCTAATTTTAAAACATGAGGAAGGGAAGGATCTAAAGGAGATCCGGATGTGGCTGACTGAATCGCTAATTTGGACTCGAGGGCGATGTTTTTGAATTTGGTCAAAAACAAGTTGTTCAACTCGCTCACATTGCTTGAACTAGAACCTGCGGAATCTGCTTTCCTCTGGTTATCAAAGGAGATGTAAATATTGGACACCTTTTTATGGAAGTAGTCAGAGATGCTATCACATAATGTTTTAGAGGTGGCAAATTTCTGTTGGCTGGTAGTAGGTGATAAAGAGGATTGGACAACCTTAAAGACATCCTTAGCATTATTCTTAGATCTATCTATCAAGCCAGCCAAAGCCTTGATTTGAGCGAGTCTAATACTTTTGTGGTATAGTTTTAGTGTAACTTAGTACACCTTCTTAGCCTCCTCATCTTGAGACTTTCTCCACTTCCTTTCTAGATTCTTACAAAATCTGTTGTCTTTCTGTAATGTGGGAGTGAAGGAGCCAACTTGTTTATAGCAATTAATAAGGAGGAATTAAATGAGGTGACATTCGCCCCTGGGATTTAACCCATTTGGATCTAAAGCCTTCACCAGGTCAGTCTCAGGGATTCTATGCCATGGTCGTGTAGAAATAGCAGGCTTAGAGTCTCTTTACAAGGCACCAGATAATATCACTAAGGAAGGCACTAGAGAGTGATCTGACCAAGGAGTTGGGACAGGCATATCAGCCGCTAGCTCTGAGCTGTTAGAAAAAATTAAGTATATCATGTGCCTCCCCCCCCCCCTTTATGAATAGGGCCATACACCCTCCGCTAAAGGGTAATTTCCTTGATCACTTCCAGCTGGTTGGATGCAGCCTTACAGGATGGATTATTGACATGTACATTAAAATCTTCCAGGATTGTAAAGTTAGAAAAGTGGAGCAGGAGAGGATCAGCTAGCTCAGCAAGTAATTCTCCAAACTTTCCTCCATAGCCAGGATGGAGGTATAGTGAAGTTCCTGAGAATGAAGCATTATGGAACAGCTTAAAGGAGAAAATAAGACCCTCCACTGACTCCATCCTCTTGAGTTTCCGCATTGAACAGATCAAAGTAGACTGGTAGATAATGGCGATTCCCCGACTTTATAAGCATCTCAATCTAGGTGGAAAATAGAGTTGCCCTCGGTATTGCTTGAGCGATATCTGGCCCAGAGGATCCAACCATCCTTCTGTGAGGAATTGTGCATGCCAATTATCTTCTATCAGAAGGTTCCAAATATAACATTAATGCTTTGGGAGGGATCTAGTGTTTATCAAACCTGCTTTAAAGTGACCCAAACCTTTGCCTAAACTAGGCAGGGGTTGGATCCTATTAGACACACTAGTCGACTCTACATAGTTTCGATTTTGTAATGGCAAACTTGACATTAAAAGGTCGAACAATTGGCAAGGAGGCGATAGCACTCACAGTTGCTTCCCCCTCATAAAGACAGTAGGCTATCCCTGCCATTGGCGAGTTTTACCTTATTGTCTCTGTGTGAGCAGTCACAATCCTGGTGCAGATAGGCTTGCCTTTGCGTGCGTTTGGCGCGCATCCCCACCACAGTCCTCATTGTATGGGGGAGGCAAATGAGATGCCGATCAGAACCGAGCACTAGATCGCAACAATGCAAGATGGCGCCTGTAGGTGGAACTGAAAACAGAGTAAAAAATGCCTGCCAACAGTTTTAGTAATTTTCCCCATAAAAAAACTCCTCCACGTAACATTTCATTCCGATTCAATCAGTAATCAGTTATTAATACCCCGTGATTCCCAGAAAACACAGTAAAATAACAAGATTAAAAGAACTCAAGCCGCAATGCCATAAGAAATACCCACTAGGCACATACCCACCATGGAAGATGTGCCCACAAGGTGGTGCTATGTGGGAAATTGCAGCAATGATTTTTCCAAACACATCCTAGGGCCTAAAGCATCCAGCTTTCCACAAAAGAAAGTTAAATCCCCGGTCTTTGATGATAAATGTTGCTCTCACCTGCAACTCCCTCATAACTTCATTCTTGTACAATCTCTAAGTCTACCTCCTATTTCTTCTCAACCTAAAGGCCATCCTTTTCCAAGCACACCCATCCTGCTTACTTGCCCATTTTTAAGTCGCCTGCAAATATTGCAGAACAAGGACCAGATATACAAAGTTTTTTTTCCTGTCACAAACAGTCTGATTCCATAAATCAGAGGGTTTGGGGCCAATAAAAACCTTCTTCTAATGTACTAAACCCATTTAGCAACTTTCCAAATCGCTAAATAAGTTTTCACATGATTAGCAGTTTGGAAGGGGCATGTTTGGGGCATCCCTTCCAAATTGTGAATTGGTAATTTATGTATCAATGGTTTGTGACTTTAATTCCAGTTGCAAACCATTTGCCAGTTACCAACTCACAGGTTGGGGCAGCTTCAGGGGGACTAGGCAGTGGTCCAAGGGAAAATGGAAAAACGTTTTTTAAAGCAGCCTTGTTTTCATTAAGAAGCTATGGCTACTTTAACAAAATCAATATTGAAATACTTCTGCAGGTGTGGTGGTCTCCTGTCCCTTGCAGGCCACCATCCCTCTAAAGATAGCGAGTAGGTAGGAGTTGCAATTTGCGACCTGCTGAATGACTATTAATTAGGCAGGTTTTCTGTGACCCCCTCTGATTCCTTATTTAGTGAGCCGACCTATTAGTACAAAGTTTGTTCGCAAAATAAATAACAGGTCATAAAAAGTCAGTGCACAATTTGCAACCACTTTGTGCCCATAGAAATGTTAATGATGCGGGGGGCGGAGCTTGCCGCAGCGCAAGATGGCCGCGTAATAGAAGAGCTCCGCGAGCCATCAGCACCACACGCCAATTATCCTATCAATCGGCACCGCTGCCCGAACATTTTACACAGATTCGGATGGCGCTGGACACGACTTCTCTGCCGACACCTTTCCTGAGGCGGAGATCACTCCGGAGCGGCGCAACGCGCTGTGGGCCTTTGCTGCGGAGGAGAGGGGCGGCCACGTTCCCGGAGCTCCCTGGCCTGGTCTCGTCGCTTGGGCTGCCGTGGTCTACTGGCGCCCATTAATCCACCCTCTCTGCAGGGCTGGGTCTCTACTATTGCAGACAACTGCTGCAATCCTGTTTGCTGGCTGCTGTTTCCTGGCGCCGGGGTCGACCCCTGCAGCGGAACCGGGTCAGACCCGGCAGAGGCGGCCTGGCGGCACGGCCTGGTGCGCGCCCCAGTGGCGGAGGTCTATCGGGCCCTCGCGCCGGATTCGCCTGCTGGACCGGGGACTTCGTCTGCACACACAACTACGGTGAGCTGCTGCGGGCGGGCCCTACGGGGGTTGGCGGTCTACCACGCTGGGCCGCCCGGAGATCTACGACCCCTGGCGTTCCATCGCCACTGCCTCCCTGCCTGCCCCACTCGCGCTCTGCGGCGGGGGTGCCTGGACCCCCTGGCCTGAATGAGCCTCCCTTGCCTATCAGCTGCGGCGACCTGTGAGGCCCTGGGATCCCCCGTGGCCAGAAATCGGACCTGCGCCCTTGCTGAGGCGTCCGGGGGGGACGCCGCCGCCCCATTGTGCGAAGACTGCTCTAGCTGGGGCCTACCGCCCTGTTGGAGGGGACCCGATTGGGAAGTGGAGGGCCTGACACAGCCTGAAGTGCCGGGGAAGTACACGCCCAGCTGCTGAGAGAAGGCCTGGGGGTCCATGTTTGAGATGCCAATGAGCTAGATGACCTGGCGCCTCGTGCTATTGGGCCCTCTGCACCGTGTGTCTAGGGTTGAGGCCTAAGTGGGGATATACGATCTCCCAGGACCTGGTGACTGAGAACGCTGCGCCTTCAAGAACTCTACCCCACCGCTGCTCTCCTGCGACGGGGTCTCCGCTTTCCTCATCTGTATACTATCGCAGAGGAGGCCCATCTTTGGCTACAGAGTTAGATTCCTGCGCACTGCTGCCCTCCGGAGGTACTGCTGCGGGGAGAGGACTTGGCTGACATTGCTTAGCACACCACGCCGGGCTCCTAGCCCCCCACGGGGAGATCCTACCCACCTTGGCCCAGCCGCCATCTTCTCACCTATCACGCACAGACACCTACAGCGCTACGTATTTTAATGAAAGATCTATTCTAGGGTTGATTTATGCAACTCGACCCCTGAGGCCAGTCGCCACGTGAATAGTGGGCCTGGGTGCCGTGGACTGCTGTCGCGCTGGTCCGCTGTGCCACGCTCCTACTATTCCAACAGCAACGCTACTCCCCTCCTCCTCAAGCGGGCTGCACCATGGGTAAGGTTGACAAAACGCAGACGAAGCTCTTGTTTGACTCAAAACGCTCTAGAACTAGAGAGACGGGGGGGCCTGTTCCACGGACGCCCAAGCAGAGAACTCTGAGGATGAACCAGGTGAGGTCAAACAAATGTTTGCGGCGTTACAGAAAAGCCTGACGGTGATTGATGGGAAAATTGACTCTCTGGTCTTTCGTATGGACAGGATGACGGAACGGCTAGATAAGCAGGCGGAACGGATAGATATGTCGGAGCGCAGAATCACGGAGGTCGAGGAGGCTCAGTCTGAAACAGACTCAATACAAAAACAAATGGCCAAGGCACTCCCGTAGCTCCAGGACAAGACAGAGGACTTGGAAGCCCGCTCCCGACGGAGCAACATTCGCATCACGGGCCTTCCGGAGTCTACCTCAATGGGCAACGCAGAACAATTCATAGAAAAACTCCTCATCACCTTACTGGGCCGCGATACCTTCTCGGAAATTTTCGTGGTGGAGAGAGCCCACCGATCGCTGGGACCGCGCCCGCCCCCGGGTGCCCCGCCACGCCCAATGATAGCCGAATTGCTGAATTACCGGGATAGGGACTCAGCCCTGCGACGTGCCAGAGAATTGGGTGAGCTACAATACGAGGGCTCAGCGATCTCGCTCTATCCAGATTTTACGATAAAAGTACAGGAAGCGAGACGTCAATTAAAACCCTCAAACGGCAACTTCGTGATCAAAATATCACCTATGCCATGCTATACCCGGCCAGATTAAGAGTCACCCTAGATGGTTCATCCCGAATTTTCTCAGACCTGAAAGCACTGCAGAAGGCACTCAAGGAATTCTCCAAACGGGCGAAACGAGATGCGGTGGAGGAGAAGTCACCCGAAGCGGCGGATGGTCTGCCAGAGGGCCGTCTAGATGACAATGACTAAGACATCAGACCAGAGGGGGCCCTCTCCTGGGGTCCGACAAGTTGACACTTGCTACATGCCTTTTTGTTTCCTGGAACCCGTGTTTGCGGTGTTCTTGCAGCCTTGGCACCCCATGGATCTCGCGGGCCACCTGCGGTCCGACGCAGCTGCCCAGAACTCACGCAAGTATTTGTGGACTTTATACAGTTGGAGAGATGTTCGCATCTTGTATGTATACTCGGCATAGACCTTAGTGTATATGTGGGTTCTGTTCTGTGCAGACATTTTACCTAATTGTTATGGTTGGCCGCATTTCTTCGTTTAATTGCGTGCCAGAGCTGTTATTTCCTTAAATAGAGCCGATTGTTTTAACCCGTTCATTATAGTGTGGCTGTATGCTGATGGTTATTCGTAGTGCTTAGGTAACATCCGCCCCCGCGTGTTACACACTACCTGGCTGTTTGCCACTTTTTTTCTAAGGGAGGGAGGGTGGGGGGGGGAACACTGACTGTGCTCAAATTGGGTTAGCATGGCGTGGGTATGTTTTTTTTTTTTTAGATTTTGTGTTTGATTTTAAATGCTTGGATTTTTTGGATCACGATGTTACTTCTGTACACTGTACACATAATGAGCAGTGCAAGTCGCAGCAACTGGCCGTAAGCATTATAATTAGAGAATGAACGGACATCATAGCTGTGATTTTCTCTCCCTTCTTCTATGAAGCATGGAAGGTAGGATGAGGCTCTTGTCCTGGAACGTCAGGGGACTCAATGACCAACGCAAAATTCAAAAGGTTATGTCGTACCTCACTACGACATAACGTTGATGTAGCGCTACTACAAGAACCGCATCTCACAGTAGCGAACCTTCCACTGACCCGATGTAGGATTCGTGGCACTTTCCATGCTGCGGGCTTCACCACACATGCTAGGGGAGTCCTGACCTGGATTAACCCCAAGGCCCAACTCATCCTAGAGGAATTGCATACTGATGTTGACGGTAGATATGTCATATCCAAATGTAAGGGGAGAGGCATGAAATGTATATTGATTAATGTATATGGCCCTAATCACGATTGCCCGCAGTTTTTCCAAGATCTTCTGGTCCTAGTTCGCACATTGCCCGATCTACCACAGATATGGGGGGGCGATTATAACTGTGTTCTAAATCCAGATCTAGATCGCTCAGGGGGTCCACCACGCCGCCGTTCTATGGCTGCTGAGGCCATTATGGATGCCATGACAGAACTAGGTCTAGTGGACGTCTGGCGCTCTCGCTCGTCTGAGAGAGGAGGCTTCACGCACTATTCTGCCCCGCACAATCTACATACCAGAATTGATTATTGGTTTTTAGCAGGATCACTTAGACCTGGTATCCGGAGCTGCGAGGTCTTCCCACGCATTTATTCAGACCACTCCCCTGTATTACTCACACTGGCATCCCCTGTCAAGCGACCCCCCCCCATTCACCTGGCGCTTCCCCCCATATGCATTACTCGACGAGGTATTTAAAGCGGAAATGCTAGAGGCGATAGAGACCTTTTTCGCTACCAATATGGGTCCAGTTCCACAATTTGCCACGATCTGGGAGACCTTTAAGGTCTATATACGGGGCATCGCTATTTCCAAACACTCAGGAGTGCTGAAATCGATCAGGGGTAGGCTGGCCCTACTAGAGCAAAACCTGGCGAGACTAGAGAGAGAAATATCGGAGACGAGCAAACCCCACTTGTCTGAAGCTCTTAAGTCCACTTTGGAGGAATACCACTTAGAGGCAGATAGAGAGGTTAAGCTTCTGGGTAAATATGCAATTGCAAGAACATATGGTGAGGGGGAGCGTCCTGGCGCTGCCCTGGCGAACCTTATGAAGGGGCGCCGAACTGCTACCCAGCCCATAGAAATTGCCTCGGACACCGATGAGCGGATTGTTGACCCTGATAAAGTCGCTGAATGTTTTAGGGCTTATTATGCAGACTTGTATAAGTCAAGGTCCCATGACACTGACTCTGATATGTTGACATACCTAGAATATATAAAACTACCCTGGCTGTTAGACGAGCACAGAGCATATTTGATGAGACCACTAGAGACGTGGGAGATTCATGATGCTCTGACTACAATGCGCTCCGGAGGAGCTCCAGGGCAGGTGGGGTTTTATAAAGAATTCAAAGATTTACTCACCCCTTACTTAATAACATTGTTTGAAGAAATGGCTGAAGGTGGCTCCATGCCCCCCACGATGCGAGAGGCTCTCCTGGTCGTTATCCTAAAACCTGGGAAATCCCCCCCATGATTGCTCCTCTTATCGACCACTCTCTCTACTGAATGTGGACACGACATTTTTTGCTAAAATAGTGGCGAACCGCCTGGCTCCTCTTATGCCCTCTCTCGTTGGGCCGGAACAGGCAGGATTCGTCCCGGGACGCACACTTGCACACAACCTTCGCACTGTATTCGGGGCAATTCAACACACAAAGCAGGACACTAAAGTCGCAGCGATCTTTTTGGATGCTGAGAAAGCATTCGATTCGGTGGAATGGAAGTTCATGTTCCTAATTTTGGAACGCATGGGATTGGGACCCCTCTTTATACGTCTGGTCACCACACTTTACACGGCCCCTGCAGCCAGAGTGCGGGTGGGCAATGCAGTCACCGCTCCTTTGTCGATTTCTAGGGGTACTCGCCAGGGCTGCCCGCTCTCTCCGCTCCTTTACGCCCTTGTTGCAGAGCCGTTGGCCTGCGCGCTAAGAGAATACCATAGCCATAGAGGGATTCGCTTTCCTGGGTATAACCTTATAGTTTCATCTTATGCGGATGATACTCTCCTATACATTCGGGACCCAGCTCAGAACTTGTCCCCAGTACTACGGGAAGTGGTGAAATTTGGAGATTTTCAGGACTGAAAATGAATTGGGCGAAATCCATTATGTTTCCTCTCACCCCTGCGACGCTTCCTGAGGACCTAGATTTTCCCTTAATCTGGTCCACAGACCCGGTAGGATACCTAGGAATCCAGATACACACAAATTCCGAAGTAGTGTTCAAGTGTTCAAGGAAAATTATGGCAGAGCCATTGCTAAATTAGAAGACGACGTTACTAGATGGATTCGCCTTCCCCTTTCACTTCTAGGCAGAATCTCATGAAAATGGTGGTCCTCCCCAGATTCCTTTTCCTGTTTGTCAATATTCCAATGGTTCTTCCGGCACACTTCTTCAAACACCTTAAAATGTTGCAAATAAAACTGGGCTGATAAACAACCACGCGCCAGTTGGGAACTCCTCACTCTCCCATATTCAATGGGCGGTCTGGGCGCCCCAGACCTAGACCTCTACTATCGGGCCGCCCAGGCCTCTCACGCCTACTATTGGCTACATCAAGAGACAGCTCCCCCTCATTTACACATAGAACGGATCGCGCTGTCTCCTGCCCATTTGGCGACTGCACGGTTCTGAGTTGCACGTCGCAGCACCGGAATTCTTGATTCGATCAATGCTACTACGCATGCTTGGCAAAACCTCCTTAATCGCCAAGCACTTTCCAGACTATACTCCCCCCACACCCCCACTACATGGTGCACGTGGCTCCCAGTCCTCACCACACCTGAAATGGTGGAAGCCCTGCATACACTAGGCATAGACACTATCGGCTCCTTCTTCCGTGACGGGCAGGGGAAAGATTGGAATGAACTGGTGCCGAATGAACCACCGCCTACCCCTCTGACGTTATTCCATTATTTTAGAGCTAGAAGTGCATTGCGCGCCCTGCTTGGGGATGAGCTGCTAGAACCTCCAGAGGTACTTCCTTTCTCTACCATGCTTCGCACTGACTCCCCAAACAGATTAGTCTCACATATATATAAGAAAACTCAGGAATTACGACGCAATCACTACGTCAAAGCTAGATCACACTGGCAGGCTGACCTGGAAATTACTATAGATGATGACATGTAGCGATATTGCTGCGAGTCGACTAAGCGCATTTCCCTTAATGGCAGGCACCGCCTCATACAATTCAAATTCCTCAACCGACTTTACCACACACCTGTCCGGTTACACAGATTTGGATTGCGTGAAACAAATAACTGCGAGAGATGTGGAGCGAGTGAAGCAGACTTCATACATCTAGCATGGCTTTGTCCCCCTATTGCTAGCTTCTGGTCACAAGTCTTTGCTAAATTAAGTGATATCACGAAAGACACGATGTGCCCTGACCCGCTGTTAGCCATATTAGGCTACTCTAAAAAAATTGAGGAAAAACCTCAGACGCCTGTTCGACATGGGGCTTTTGGTCGCGAAGAGAGTAGTAGGGATGCATTGGTCACGTGGTCCCCCTCCCTCTCTTTCCCAATGGTCTAGAGATATGGTATTTTGTAATACACAAACAGAAGCGTATAGCGAACTGCTCCCCCCTAGAAGCCGCCCGGAAAACTTCTGGAGTTTGTATAATAACTACATTGAAGCTCAGACCTAAAGGCCTATCGCACCAACTAATCACACACATAGGACAAAGCAGAAATGTCAGATTTTGCCAGGCTCTGATTGTAATTGCTTGCGGCGGCCTCACATATGTGATACTGTATAATGATATCTCACAATTACGGTGATCGTGAATAATCCTTTTCTTCTTTTTGTTGAGGCCAATTTGAAATTAGTCTTTGTATTTGATTTATGGGAATTGGATAATCTCCTGAAGGAATTCTGCTTTGCGATGTATAATTTATATCGTATGTATTTTGTTTTTGCCATTTTGTTTGTATGTTTTCATTTAAACGAGAAATAAAATAAAAAAATTAATTAAAAAAATTTTAATGATGCATCCACTCCAATTAATGGGTGGTCATTCTGTCAATGAAAAATATCTTGAATTGATTTTACATGTTGACATTTAGTAAATATTCGTTTCCTCTACACTTTTGCCGGATAATTTAAATAGACAATTATTGTGTAAAATACTTTTCATCATTATTTGAGAGCCCTGCAGATTAGGTTATTAAAGATGGTGTATACGTGCATGTTTATTAGATTGCATAATCTTAAAAATAATATAAGACGCGCATACATTGCATGTTCCTGCGGTATATCTATCGAAATATAGGAAATAATTTGCCTTCTGTCTCTTTTTAGTTTCTTTAAAAACGCTACTCCTCACCCCGCTCTGTTTTGCTATTTATTTTTCATATACTATGTGTATTTACCCTACAGTAATGCTTTCGGCCCGTATTTTGTCAACGCCGTCACACCTCTTCTGTGTCTGCACAACGGCACTCTCCGCATGTCACCTTCCTGTGCCCACTTAGTAATGTATCTGCCTCCGTGGGTCGCTGCACGTAGCCGCTCGGCATCACTTTACAGTCCCCGAGGGGTATCTATGTTCAGGTGCCCATGGATTGCGTCTATTTTCTACCAGCTGTACTTCTGATGTCATGAGATCTCGTTTATTAGGTATCTCCAGACCCCGCCGGGTTTGTAAATAGAATTTTATGCTGAGTCATGCTTAGTTGTAGCATGTATAACCAGTACTGTGATTCTAAGAACACAATTGGCGAAGTGCAGGGTCCCTCAGTTTTTCTGTGGGTTCCATACCAGGAAAATCACGGATACAGCCTGTAAAGATATATATGTTCACACATATATTTATTTGTTATGTATGTTGTATTTTGTCTCAGCTGGTATTGATGCCTTTTTGTAGTATTTATTATTTCATCCCTACCATATTAAGTTTTCCGTCCTGTTGAGAGGACGTTTTGGTTTGATATAGAGCAGTGCCATAGCACATAAATATCTATTTATGTCTAAGTGATGTCACCCATATTGTGTGAGGTAGAGATTTTAAGTACCTCCACATCCAGCTGAGATCTATGTATATTACACAATATCCAAAAAGACATATAAATTATGAGTGGGGATTTTGTCAGGATCCCCAAAGGGTGAGTTGCATCAAGCTGAGCTCCTTTCCCATCATCCCAAAACCGAGAGATTCTCCGTCGCCCCAGTTCCATCCACTCCCTCTGGTCATTTTAGCACTGGGGGAGGGGGCCTGGCTTCCCTTCCTGCTTGCAGGTTATTCCGCTGTGGATGCTGTGGCAGGACGCACGTGGCCCCATGGTGGCTCTCAGGAGTACTGCGAGTCATCTAGACTTCTGGCCCTGCGTAACCCCTTGGCAGATGGCTAGGGTGTAAGATGGCTACATCAAGTGTCCCTGTGATCCTCCTCGTGTGGGTCATGCATCTGGATCCATGTAAGGGCATGGTCGGTCTCAGGAGAACTGTAGCTCATTTAGACTTCTGACCCTGCATAGTCCTTTGGCAGATGGCTAGGGTGTAAGATGGCTACATCACGTGTCCCTGTGATCCTCCTCGTGTGGGTCATGCATCTGGATCCATGTAAGGGCATGGTCGGTCTCAGGAGAACTGTAGCTCATTTAGACTTCTGACCCTGCATAGTCCTTTGGCAGATGGCTAGGGTGTAAGATGGCTACATCACGTGTCCCTGTGATCCTCCTCGTGTGGGTCATGCATCTGGATCCATATAAGGGCATGGTCGGTCTCAGGAGAACTGTAGCTCATTTAGACTTCTGACCCTGCATAGTCCTTTGGCAGATGGCTAGGGTGTAAGATGGCTACATCACGTGTCCCTGTGATCCTCCTCGTGTGGGTCATGCATCTGGATCCATGTAAGGGCATGGTCGGTCTCAGGAGAACTGTAGCTCATTTAGACTTCTGACCCTGCATAGTCCTTTGGCAGATGGCTAGGGTGTAAGATGGCTACATCACGTGTCCCTGTGATCCTCCTCGTGTGTGTCATGTATCTGGATCCATGTAAGGGCATGGTCGGTCTCAGGAGAACTGTAGCTCATTTAGACTTCTGACCCTGCATAGTCCTTTGGCAGATGGCTAGGGTGTAAGATGGCTACATCACGTGTCCCTGTGATCCTCCTCGTGTGGGTCATGCATCTGGATCCATGTAAGGGCATGGTCGGTCTCAGGAGAACTGTAGCTCATTTAGCCTTCTGACCCTGCATAGTCCTTTGGCAGAAGGCTAGGGTGTAAGATGGCTACATCACGTGTCCCTGTGATCCTCCTCGTGTGGGTCATGCAGCTGGATCCATGTATGGCCTGGTCCCTCATTGCAGCCTGATGAAGATATTCCAATAGGATGGAGCAGGAGACTGTTTCAAATGCTGCTGAAAGATTACGCAAGATGAGTGCAGTCACTCTGCACCAAATAAATGACAGTAATATTTCCCTTGGCTACACTTTTGTTCTGGATGGCATACGCACAATATGATGCTGCGCAGAACTGATGCTCCTGGACACTGAATCAGGGCGAAGAGTGATGGACTGTTTCAGGAGGTCCATTCAGGCTCCGTCTGTGGTACTGTGGGGTCTCCAGTTGTCCCACTAATTTCCACGGGGCTCTTGGGCATACTCACTGAACTCCCTCAGTGCTCCACCCCGGCTGATCTGTTATGTGATCACTCACTGAACTCCCCAAGTGCTCCACCCCAGCTGATCCGTTATGTGATAACACACTGGAACAGTTTCTAATGTTAGCAGATTTTCACCTGCTGCTATCATGCATTTAAGTGAGTAAGTAAAAGATTATTTCAGAAAATTAATTCCATAAAACTTGCACACGATAAAACAATGATTTAAATGCAATATTACAAAATTGTTAAGACCAATTGAGATCACTTTAAGACCTAACATAGCATAACTCTCTTTGAAAACAATAAAATCACAAGATGGCTCTCTTTAAAGTAAAATAGAAAGTGGAGCAGGTCCAGTAACACCACCTAAAAAACAAAGTCAGACATGAGCAAAACAGGCGATTTGTATAAGCAGCCCATTATGGCCACAGTTAGAGATTAAGACCTTTAGCTTTCCTTATTAATCCGGCCATAAATAAAAACTTGCTTAGAGCAAAAACAATGTAAATAGTTGTGGTGCCCTTCAAGATTGTCATTGCCTCCTGATATCTCCGGAAGCCATAATACAAACAGAGTTGCCGTTTCCATTTACTTCTAGGCTTTTGCATGTGCTGGACAGGAACATAATATTTGGTGTATGGATTAATTTGCAGCTAGCGAGCACATAGTGCATACAGATGAGTGAGCATCGCTCCTGTTCGAATTCCATAGGGCAGTAAATGACCCCTGCTCCAATGTTTCATAGCGAAATTTTAGATATAAGGTTTTTGCTAGTTGCTGGAGCGAGAGGTCAAGAAAGTTTTCATAAAATGGGCGGTCCTTGATAGGGAAAAATTGATCTGTCAGCCTACCAAGTGATGAACTGTGAAAAAGATTAGTGTATATGTGTTTCCAGTAGCATTTTTTTTAGCAGCAACTTAGAAGAAGCTTCCAAAGAGGCGGGATCTGGCCAAAGGGATCCAAAGTCCAATTTTTCAAACCATTGGTGGACATGTTTTAGCAAGCGAAAAGTCAAGGCTTTGTCGAGGACCAACAATTCCTCAACAGCCATCTGGTATGGCATCAACTCTTCCGTGATCCAGAGACTCACCCAATACAAAAGGGGCCTTAGTCTGGCTACTTCTCCCACTCTTTTTATGTTGACATCATAGAACATCGATATTAAGGGAGTGCTCAATGGGAGATGGCATAGTGAGCGGACAAACTTGTTTTTGCTTATGGTGAGAGCATCTAGATTAGCATATCCCCAAAGTTCTGCCCCGTACAACATGGCTGATTGGGCCTTTAGTTCGTAAAGTGCAAGAGCCGGGAGTAGGGCTCTTAATGTTGTTCCCTGGAACCTCCTGTATATTGCTGAGGCCTGGTGTTGAGTCACAACCCTTCTTTTCTCTGTGTGCAGACCACAACAATTACCTTCAAGCATTATGCCCAGGTACTTGATTCTTGATACTCGTCCCAGGTTTTCATTTGCCAGAGAGATAGCTTGCTTAAATGTTTTGTGTGGTCTAACGGTCATAAATTTAGTTTTCGAGGTGCTGATCTCGAGGCCCTTAACTAGACAAAAAGCATTACATTTTGCCAAGAGCTGCTGGAGGCCCATCGGGGTATGAGAGATTAAAAGGGTGTCATCAGTGAATAGGAGTGCGGGCACCCTAGCCCCATCCAGTTTAGGTGCATCTATATTCCCTAGGGAGAGAGCTTCCACTAGGTTGTTGATATATTAGGAAAAAAGGGTAGGGACCAAGACGCATCCTTGCCTCACTCTCCTGGCAATCGGAATTCTATCAGTTAATTGCCCTCCTGTTCCCCAACGGATCTGGGCATAGTTGCTCTGGTGGAGTCTGATTATCTGGGTGAGGAGGGCATCCGGGACTCGTAGATCCTTTAAGGGTGCCCAGAGAAGCCCCTTGGGAACCAGGTCGAAGGCTGCTTTGAGGTCAACAAATACAATATATATGTGTCCCTCTCTGAGTCTTGTATATTTCCAGAGGATGATCAGCAGCCTTAGAACTTGGTCAATAGTGCTAACTTTTGGCTTGGGGGCACAATCTCTAGTCCCTCAATCCAATTGTTAAGTTTACTCAACAATTGTCGAGCATAGACATACTGCAGGGCGTCCAGTAGGCTAATTGGTTGGTAGTTTGCCGGGTTTCCCCTCTCCCCCTTTTTAAAGATGGGTATGATTTCTGCCCCTTTCCAAGTGTCCGGGATAGAGGCTCCTGCTGCTACAGTATTAGTCAATCAATTGACATAGGGAACCCAAACTGCCAAGTCATGACGGAACAAATCTCCAGGGATGTTATCTGGACCTGGTGCCTTGCCCAACTTAATTGAGAGAATGGCTAGCCTAGTCTCCTCAGGCGTAAAATATAGATCTGAAAAGAGTGAGTTGTGTCTGGGTGTCCATCAGGGGCTGCCCATATAAATAGGAGAAGTGATCCACCCAGGCCCCTGGGTTCAGGTGGCAGTCTATCTCTGGGGTTGCAGTCCTTCTTCTATTGGCGATAATTTTCCAAAAGAGGGAATTATCCCCCATTTTGACAGCCATCACTAGGTCCCCCCAACATGCTTCCTCCCAGGCTGACGGGCCTTCCCTAATTGTCTTCTTATGAGGCATCTTAGAGCACACACCTCTTGCAAATTATTATTTTTTAGAGCATCTATTAATGTCTTTTTGGCATCGCAGCACCTTTTTGTGTACAATGGGTTGCATTTAACTTTGTTGACCTTTGGTGTTTTTTTCTTTAGAGGGGGCCTGGTCAGGATTGATTTCAAGGCAAGTGCCAGTTTAGTATGTACATCTGTGGTGGGAGCCCGTAGAGAGGCTAGGGCGGAGTCTTCAGGGAACACCTCTGCAAAGGCTTCACATATTTCTGTGACGGTTTCTTGATTATATAGTACAGCAGGCCATTTAACAGACCTGCGGTTATTCGCCAATGTTTGAGCTGTAGGTAGAGAAGCAACTATAGGAAGGGATTTAGGTCCATAGCTCCGTAATTTAAGACATAAGGGGTAATAATCACTTTCCTCCCTGGAGTCTATGTGGAAATCATCCAGCATGTCCCACATAGAAGCCCTGATTATGATATCTATTTTTTAACGATACTGGCCCTTCCTATGTGTGTTAGCTCCCTGTTTATCGGATGTAGAGCTGCCATTGCAGGCTCTCAACCTGTTTGTCAGAGTGAAGCTTACAACCTGCAATGCTGCAACTGAACTGGGTACTAACTGCTTTGTATTAAGGGATGGGTTTAATTATTTCTAACGTGTATATTGATTTCATCTGCTTCTGTGAAGGCTACCACTCTTTGTCGTACGTCTGCCACATTTCTTTAGCTCCAGGGGCTCCCCTCTGTCTTCGCCTTTCCTAAGGATCCCCCACTGATCCTTTATTCCCACTTGGGCCCTTTTATCTGTGCAAAAGTCTCCTGATACCCTCCTCCGCCTGATAGTGGGACGCATGTATTCTATAGGATCCAGCAAGTGCGTTTACTTATTTGATGGTTCACCCACATGGCACAAGTTATGTCTAGATGGCACTCGAGATATTAAAACGTAGCATGCTTTCCTCTCCAAAAATTTGCATGTAGTAGTGTTAACTTTCAAATGTTTTCTTTACATGGGGTACAATTGTCTGTTTTTGAAAGGAACATATCAGACTTTTTTATGCTTTCAAATTCTTGTTTTGAATGTCTAACAGAATTAATGCTGCGTTAATTATCACTTTTGCAGTACCAACAATACGCCTGAAAATGTTAACAATTATGTTATCTGTTAAATAAGCATGATGTGCCTTCGTTACTAACACTTTTTGAAAATGTTATGAATTTAAATGAATGTCCAAGGGGTTAGCTGTTCCTGGTGTAGAGTGCATGCAATGTCCCCGGATCCTGGGTTGGGAGGCCCCAGGCCTTGGAAGGGCTATTTTACATCTCCAGCGGAGGGCAGATGAGGTTAGGGTTCGGGACGCCACTGCTATGAGTCTGAATTTCTGAAAGCAGCCCCTCAGTTGCATGTGTGCTTGCCCTATCCCTGCTCACAAGCCCCAAGAAGTCACAGTCCACCTAGTTGGTGTCCATGCAATACCATCACCAACTGCCCACCCATTAGATCACTGAGGTGAAGTCCATCCACCCTCCTCCCATCAGCTCAACTCACCTCTGCTAACGCTGCCCACCGAATCCCCACCCACTAGCGTCACCTGACTTTTTGCCTCAGGGGCTGGGCCAGGCTTCAGCGATGTCCTTGGCGCAGCATGCGGTTAAAGCGGGCTCAGGTGAAACAAAGAAAGGACACCTTCACCGAACTGACCTGTAAACAGAGCTGCTGGGAAGCAGCACACAAAGAACTGGTAGACCACCCACCACTCAAGTAAGTGGGGCATTGGAAGGGGGCTAGCCAGGGGTCTGACTTGGCCCTAAGAGCCTATATACAAGCCCAGCCATCAAGAGTTGTCATGTAAATAGAGCAATGGTAAACTTTTACCTAAAGACTCTAGGGCCTATTCACAAATTGCATTTGGTAATATGTATAGTAGAACTACAGTAGTACTACCCACATACCACAAAATGCTTTTCACTGCCGACTGTCGGAGACCTTCACCTCTCCTTTCTTTTCTGTGCAGACATTTCTGCCAAGATGGTGAAGACCTACGCACACATGAGTATATGTTTTTGTAGTAAATGTGGGAGGGACAGGAGGAGGTGTCTGGAAAGTGGGGAATACTTGCTACTAAAAGTGAGAAATGTACTGAAATTTAAGGAAGGGTGTAGGGAGGGACATGCAAATACAAAACACCCACCCACAAATGAGTAAGACCATTGCTATTCACAAACTAGACTTCTAAAGTTACTACAGCTCTGGAGGTGTCAAAACAGGTGTAAACATACTCCAGCCTAGCTTTGGAGTAAGTCATGCACCATTGATGGCCACTCACTGTAGTGCAACACACTGCCATAGAAAACAATGGAGACCAGAAAATAAAGTAACAACCCAAAGGAACAACTATTAAATTACTTAAATAATTTCTACTTTTAAATAATATTTTGTGTATATATTTTAAGGTTGAAAAGAATGTAAATAATTATTCATTACTTTAAAAGTTAATAACAAACTAAATTTTAAAATAGATTAAACTTTTATTAAAAAAATAAAAAATTTATTAAAATTAATTACACATACTTTTTAACTAAATTTACCACATATGAAAAAGATGACAAGTTAGTGAGAATGAGCTTTTTTCATTATTGTTTAAAAATAGTACTTAAACAATTTAAACTTTTAAATATTATTTTGTATATATATTTTTAAGATTGAAAGCATGTATATAATTATTCATTTTATTATTTTAAAAGTTAATAAACTTAATTTCAAAATAGATTCCACTTTTAAACTTTTAATAAATCAAAAATGGATTTAAATTATTTAAACACATCATTTTAAACAAAATTTACCACATATGAAAAAAGTAAAAAATGTTCGAGAAGGTGGGATTTTTTAAAATTATTGCTTAAAAATTAGTTATAATGTTTATGCGAGACCCTTGAAACCTGAAAGTTACGGACACTCATTCAAGGCATATGCAAATCAATGAGACTAAGTGAATCATCTCAAGATAAAAGCTACGGAGACGCACTCTGAGCATATGCAAATTCTTGAGGCTAAGTGAATCGTCTCAAGACAAAAGTGGGTGATCTGATCAGGAGTGGACCCCTTACTGAATATTGGAAAATCCTATGCTGGAACATAGTGGAGCTACATAGAAAACACAAAACCAACTTAGAACGGCTAAAACGTTATTGAAGCAGCATTCAACTGAGTGCTTCAGCACCGGTGTTTAAAGAATCAATTGTATTTGTGATTTGAAATAACGGAAAGGAGAAGATTGAATCTAACTTTTGTCCTGAAGAAGGTGGCTTGATTGTAACGATTCCACCGAAACGCGTCGACGCTGAGAGTTTTGTTAAATTTAGCAAAGACAGTAGCAACACAAAGACAGGAAATTTATTCCCCTGTAGGGTGGTCTATTTTTCCAAATTAACAGGCATAAGACAAATGTAATTGTCTCATTGTATTCCTTTCCAGAAGGTTGGAAACTTAATGAATTTGTACAATTGCGATATATTGGTTTTTAACACACTTTGAAAGTTTTTTTTAAATTGTTTACTCTGTATATTTTTAATGAATTATTGTACAACTGTCAATTAAATATATTTATAAGTGCCCTAGATATCCTGAGTGGAGTATTAACTTGATATAGTATGACAGGTGGTGAATGAATGTGGTGAATATCGGTGAATGCATCGCATAGAGTATCTCCAAAGCGAAGATTAATTTATAACATTAACCTACATTTATAGTTTGTTTTTTTAAAGAATGACAATTTTCAATAATTTTAACTATACTTTCCCATGTATTTACTAGTAGTATCTTTACACTCGTAAATTCTGTTGTAGGAAATTCCACCTCCCTAATAGGGTAGAGATATGTATGTCTACATCTAGGTGTAAATCTACACTTAGATATGGTGAATAGGAAAAAACTTAGAGTTACACCTAAGTGTTGTAGCAAATATGCGCATGAGTAAATATACACATGTATATTTACCTTTGTGACTAGGCACCTCTATATCGATATAGTGATATTAATGATCTGACCATGACACCAGGTTTTATATTTGTCAGGGACTGTCCGGGACTATGTCGGGAACACAGTCAGGGACTTGAGCAAGGACTGGGGACTGGGTAGAAAACGTACTGTGCACAGAAAGAGTAGTACAGCGCTGCCCAGGATCACACAAGGAGTCAGAGGAGAAAAAGGGATCCAAAGGGGAAGCCTGTACAAGATGGCTAAGACTCAGAAAGGAAGGGCACTCACAAGGCAATTTAGCATTCAGACTAACTACACCCAGGACGGACGTGCAAGACATATATATATAATACAACATTAACAATAAAGGGAATGTGGGGTAAAGCACTCAGGAGCTCCACACGGTAAGACTGAAGCTCAGTAAGTTCCTCACCCACAATTGCCGTTACAGATACTGACTGAAAATACCCACATATAGGATATGTATGCAAAGGCAGGGTCTGTGGAGCTTATACCTATGGTGATGTTATAACTGTAACTCAAAGACAATACTCACAGTGAACAAGAAACACCACCTAGGTAGTCAGCTGTGCCCACGGATCCTGGCGATCAAACAGGAACACGCAAGGCAGTAACAGCAAAGGGGTAGAACTAAACACAAGCACAATAGACAAGGAGCTAGCAAGGAGGAGTGCTTAACAGGAAAGGAAGGAAATCACAGGGCACACTTGGCAGAAAGCAGGTAACAAACATACAAGGTAACAGAAGCAAGACAGCAGAATAGAAAGACAGCAAACTAAAACTGGAACCAAGGAAATGGGAAGAAAGGCAGGGACTGGAAAAGGATATACAGAAGGGGAGGCTACAAGGGTATACTAGAATAGTGCAGGTTCAGGAATCAAGAAAACAAACTAGCATAGAAGGCAGTGCTGGGGCAGGAACAATAATTGAGCTAAGGCTCAGGAGTCAAGGTAGCACTGCAGGCAGTGCGGGTCCCGGAACAGGGAATTACTAAAGCTTCAGGAGTCAAGGTAGCACTGCAGGCAGAGCTAGTTCAGGAACAGGGAATTACTAAAGCTTCAGGAGTCAAGGTAGCACTGCAGGCAGTGCTGGTTCAAGGAAACAGGAAATAGCTACAGCTCAGGAAACAAGGAGTCAAGAGAGCACTGCAAGCAGTACAAATCAGGTACAAGAAATAGCTGAAGCCCAGGAACAGGAACAAAGAATAACTATAGCTCAGGAACTCGGGAAACAAGGTAGAACTGCAGGCAGTGCTAATTCAGGCACAAGGAATAGCTATAGCTCAGGAAACAAGGTAGCACTGCAGGCAGTGCTAATTCAGGCACAATGAATAGCTATAGCTCAGGAAACAAGGTAGCACTGCCTGGATTAACTATAGCTCAGGTATCAAGGAATATCACAAGCTCAGGAAACAAGGATCGGTCTCACCGGAAAACAGCTACAATGACCAACACTGGGCTGAAGGGAGCTGGGGCTTAAAAGAGCTCACAGTACTCATGCGCATCAGGTGTGAGCAGGCTAGCAGCAGCCAGCCACAGGTGAACTGAATTCCTCCACCCATCCTTGGCCTGCAGGGGTGGAGACAAAGCAGTGAGCAGGGGATTATAGGTAATGGAGTTTCCAGCATGAGCAGACTGGCTTCCACAAAACCCGGCATGGATTGGGAATGGATGTCAATTCCTAAATGATGTCCAAATGCCTGGAAGTCAGGATATGCATACAGGGGAGTGTCTGGAAGCATATTAGAATACTGGAAAGCCCCACAGTTCGGCCCCCTGGTGGTGGGAACGAGAGCACAGGGAGTGAATCGTGACAACATTAGACTTCTCAAGAGACACCACTTATGGAGGAAATCTTGAATACATTTTAATGTATTTTGTTTCATTCTGGTATATGTACTCCTTTACGTAAAAGAAATAAATAATTCACTTGATAGAATAAAATTAAAAAATTATATAATTTTAAATGTATTTTTTTAACTCACAATTCTATTGTTTGGATGGTTGGTTTGGATTTATTAAAGTTGGGGGTTTGTGTTTTTTTTAGTAGTGAAGGTTAGATTAATGTGTATTCATTCATTTCTAAGTAGTTTAAACCTATGTTTTAAACTACTGTTTTTCAGATAGTATTTTATGCATTTGTCTAGTTTCCATTTTCAAAGTTTGAGTCGTAGCTTTAGGGACCGTGGTAGCTGTGCTCTTTTTTAAGAATCTTGATGATTTGATACAGGATTGGGCGACTACGTCCAGGGGTATGTTGGAAGGAGTTAGTCCATCCTTCCACTGCATTGTTTATCTTGCTTCCTTGTTTAGTGTGCTCCCATAGATATTCCAGCCAAGGAATGTGGAATCTGGAGTGTCGCCTCTGACATGAACGGTGCATGCATCCCACCCAGGTGTTCTCATAGTCGTCCTGAAAGGACCCTTTGTTCATTGTTTTTGTAAAATTGTATCCTAAGCAGTAAGTCATTGTGCTTGGCTCGCTAATTAGGAAGTGCAAAGGCTAAGAGCATTTTTTTTTCAAAAGCAAACTCACTTTGTGTTGTGTAGTCCATGTATAGATTGGGTATTTAGCCTCCATTGGGCTAGATCAAAATGGGAATAACACCCCTCAGAGTGTTCCTGGGCATATTTTTAAATTTGTCTGGATCACTGATTGCTCGAACTCCATTGTACTTTTTCTGGGAACATAATTATTATTTGATGTATCATTAAAAGAAATTTGTGATAGGTATTACTTTGTTTATTATGGAAAAGTGCATAGGTTAATGATATATTGTTTGTTAATTGGCCCTGCAAGGTATGCACCTGGCTACATGATGGTGGGCAGGATTTAAATGAACCATCCATTAGCCAGATGTTACATTGCGTTGTTCTTCAGTTGCTGTGTCCCTGTCCTCTGAACAGGAGGCAAGTCAGCTGGCCCTTAGAGTCTCGTGGCTTGAATGGGCTCTGGAGACAGGTTCTCTATGAGCAGGACATGGCAGGCACAGTCCCTCTCTTCGCTAGCCACCAGGAGCAGCAGGTGCAGTTCTCCATAGTGCAGCCTCTCTTTGCTGGTCCTCGGTGCAGCAGGGCTGTCCATCTTCCATGTTGGCCGAGATCTGAGGTGTATGTGCCAGGGGTGCCCCTCTTATGTTCAGAAAATGCCCTCAGGGCAGGGTGCGGTTGGTAACCAATGGGCTACCAGGTTCCCTCCCACCAGGTGTCCACTTCTTGTGGAGTGTGGCATCTGGCTATCCCAGGGTGCACCATTCTGCCCACTCCCAAGATGGCGGTACACCTCTCTTAGTGTTCGGACCTCCCTAGCCCACCCCTTGGGTGTGGCTACCTCAGGGCTACACACCCCTGGGGAAACTAATTTGGCAACTGGTTTCCCCTCTCTGCTTCCCATGCCAGCCTGTCTGCCTAAACAATGGGGCAGCCTTCCCCCTAGTGTGACATATCTGCCCTTCAAAGGCAGCTTCCCCTTTGAAGGTTGCCTTTTAGGGCTAACACCTAAGTGTCGTCCAGCAGGAGGGGGGTAACACCTCTGTGGCCTCCAATCCTTCATTGTTCTCCTTCCGGAGTGTCGTTGGCACGTCTCTCCAGGAGGGCAGAACGCTGTCTTGTGGAAAAGGCTCCATGTGTGCCCGGGAAGGCACAGGAATTTTAAAAACAACAAAGTGGCAGCTTTGGTAAAGCTGCACACTGCGACAAGTTACATTAATTTTGACTTGAGATACAAGTCGGACTTAATGTAACAAGTTGTTTGATACCTTGGGGTGCCCGCTTTGGTCGAGCTGTTCAGGAGTTAGCACAGCTGGGGGGTCAGCGTGTAATCCTGTACTCGCCATTTGGGCGACCAAGTCTTTCCACAGTAAATACTGTATTTTTGTGAGTTTACTGTCAGGACATGTAAAACCACAGGCAACCCCCCACCAAAACCTGTCTCCACCAATGGGGATGAGAGCTGTAAGGAAATAATGCTGATTGAGGTAAACAATGTACTGAACGGTTGGGGCGAGGGCTATGTGAAGAGGTGTACCATGTGAATTTGTATAAATATTTTGTTGATGGCTTCTGGAGGAAGGTTTACATACTTGTCTGGTTGGGGCTGTGCAAAAGGATTTACATGCTACTGTGGGGATGGGCAGAATTAGGATTGTGCAGAAGGGTGCATCTAAAATGCTCCATATATAATTTTTCAGTCTAAACTGAGTTGTTGCACCCGTAACCACCACAAACCCCACCGAAGTCCAGCCCACTCCCCACAGGCTTCCCGCCATGGCCCACCTACTCCCATCTTTGATCATGGCTATGGCCCCTTTGCCTTGAATCTGCCTCTGGATGTGCTCCTACGTAGGGGCATCCTCTTCCAAGAGCATTGAATCTTTCTTCACAGTCAGCTCTTGCATAAATACTGACTGTTTTACATACTGATTTCCAGTCGTATCAACAAAGTAGAGATGACTCTCTATAAAACATGGATTCGTTTGTCTAAACCCAGTTACCTCATAATGCTGCCAGCACCACCTCAGTGAACCATAAATGGTGCTCTGTGAAAGAGAGCACTGGCACAGTGTTATCTTTATGACAGCGCAATCACTGACTTTTTTTCAGATTACTCCACGTGCAAAGGGCGGGCCCTCTTGCACACGCCTTGGTCCATAGGAGAAATCGTTCATGTAAGAATTCTTCGTTATGTGTATGTGAAAAAGGTTATTCTGTGCAGCGCCTCTTTTAGGTTTATGTGTTGCAAACACAAATTACAACCCAACATAATGTTAGTCTGTATTAATGAAACTTTGCATTTCTGCAAACAAAACAGAGCAATTCTATTTTGCACCATTTTACAGCTTGAGTGACACAGAATGGAGCAAGCAAAATCTGCCTCCGCCCATTTCAAAAAATGGGGTTTCCATCAAGAAACAAATTGAGAAAACGGTTTGCGCAAATATTATTTTAATTTTAAACCATTTTATATTTGTAAGGGAGACATTGTTACAAACAAATCCTGGTCCATAAACATATTTATTTTAGAAATGAAGCGAACTATTAGAAAAAATGTAACGAATATTATTATTGTGAATTCATCCCAATCTTTCACAATAGAAAGTGGAAACAACAAGTTTCTGAACTACCTAACATATATACTCAGGAAATTAACATGAAAGTGCATGGCCATGTTTTGACCTCGTGCAAACGCTGTTTGCTCCTTTCGGTTTTACACATACACCAACATTTGTGCAAATTAAGTTGCCCTGGTTTTTTACCATTATAAAGTTTCTGTAATATTGCCACTGACGAGCAGTCGCTCTTGGACTCTTAGGTGATACATTATTTAAAGATGATCCGTCTAGTGTAGTTGAACTTTTTTTCAAAAATAATCGCTTGATTTTTCAAAATGGTCATGGCCAACGCTCCTATGGAAGTGAAAGTTGTGCTTCTAAAAGCTCCAGTGTTAATTCTTTATTTATCAAAGCTGCGCCTGGTATTCACTCCTGTAGAAATGGAGATGCCCTCGACCACCACCTTTCAGATGCTTGCGAAGGATGATTGGTTTTATTGCACTAGTGCATTTTGTTTTATTTATTTATCAATTTATTTATCTTTTTCGTTTTATTTAGTGTAAACTAAGACTTTAGAAAACACACTTTACAGAGATTAGGGCTCCTGACATTATGGTTTTGATATCTTAAAATTTTCATCTGCATTCATCCATATTTATTTCTCCTCTTATGGGTGTTCATCCGTATCTTTTTTTTGGGTGGTGAAAAAATGAACTGTAGCTAGTACTTTTGTTTAACCCATAAATATACACTGGCACTTATGTGTCTGTAGAACACAAAGTAGGCATATGGTAAATAACAGTACAGTTTGTTGAAAACTTTAGTGTTTTAGAACGAGCACATGTGGACATCTACAGCTACATAAGGCTAATTAGGAAACCCCATTCTTTTTAGGTCTCACCTAATACAGCGCATGCACTGTCTGTTGTGAAACATATTGTTATCTTAGAGTGGTCTTAGAACCTGCCCATTGCTTAGTATTGGTTGGTTTCATTGTCACTCTCATTTGTTGGTTTCTTATTCATCAGCTTCCCTAGACTTTCACTCCTCTTCTTGTGTTTGCCTCTCCTCCAGAGCATTGCTGCATTCATTACTTGTGTCCTTCCACTGCTAATTACTCAGGCACTACTTTTTTTCTTTTGGTTTAAACACCATATGAAAGTGCATATATTTACAATTGTCTTCCTTGTGTACTTATTCCTCCTGTGTGATCCTCTTTCCAGTCCACCCTCAGTTGTTCCACCACCCCTTGTAGCTTTGCTCCTCCGCCCAACCCGCCTACATGCTGTGGTCCAAAAAAGACAAAGGAAGGGATTTGCCCAATTCACCCCACATCACCTGGCCAAAAAAATGCTCAAAACAAAAAAGCGTTAAATCGTAGGGGTAAATATTAGAAAAGCATTCATGCCAAAATGAAATAATTAATTTACACTGGGATTTAGGTTCAATCAGTCGCCTACCTCCATTGGCTGTTTTCTTCCACAGCCCTCCCAGCCACCCTCTGTTATCCCTGTGACTCTCCAACCCTCTTAGTTGTCTGTGTGCTTCCCCTTCCTCTCCCGTCTGCTGTCCATTGTCTGTGTGCTTCTCCAGCTTTGCCGATCTGTGCTCTGTTGTCAGCTACCTTCCCCAGCCCCTTTCTCTCATCCTCAATTGTTTGCTTGCTGTCCTAACCTCTCATCCACTCTCCATTGTTAGCTTGCTTCAGCCCTCCTGCCCACTCTCCATTGCCCACATACTGTTGTCAGCTTGCTTCCTGGGCCCCGTTCTCCATGTGCCTCTCATTCCCTGCCCGACCACCCTGTGTTGTCCGTGTGCTTCCCCAACCCCTTCCTGCCCGCCCTCTGCTGTCACCTTGATCTCCAGCCCCTCACTCTCCATTGTCAACCTGCTCCCCCATCCCCTCCTACCCACCCTCCGTTGTCAGCTTGTTTCCCCAGCCCCTCTCGCCCACCCTCTGTTGTCAGCTTGATTTCCCAGATATCCGTTGTGAGAGTGCTTCACCAGCTCCTCTGCCGCCTCTGCTGTGCGCATGTAGATTCAAGCCTGAGCGTACGTCTCTGAGTAGATAACATTTAGTAACACTGGGCTGAATGATATGAGTCTTTGGAGGCATGTAAACTCCAATTATGACTGTAAATTTACTGCTAGTAATTTTATAGACCCATTGTAGGCCAAATGTATATCAACATAGCATGGGAGAGATCTACCCCATGCTATGTAAATCTATGAATTTGAAAGAATAGGGAAATACGAAACACCTGAGGAAAATAATACATACCTGTCAAACACTACTGCTGGGCTGGAAGCAAATAAATAGATCCCACATTATGAGGGTGTGTCTCTCTTTCTCTGTTTGGGACATGCAATGTGTTATGATGTGTCTTTGAGCATGTGCAGAGTAGTATTAGGTGTGATATGGGTTGTGTTTTCTATATGATTTAATAGCAACCATTATGTAGTTGTGTTTATGTATTTGCATGTCCCTACCTGTGGCCCTCCTCGGAGTTCTCCTTACTTTCACCCACTTTGCAGAAGCTATTCCACATTTTTCCCTTAGTCACACCATTTACCTAAAAAATGTAGAAGTTCTATATTTTCTGGTCCCAATTCACAAAGGTAAATATATATATATATGTATAATTTACTCATGTATATGTTTACTCTTACACATAGGTGTAACTCTCTACTTCATTGCTCTTCAACATTTCCGAGTGGAGATTTACACCTAGGACCCTAAAGTTACTACAAGTAGATTTACTGCTGTTGTATCGTTATGTTCAGCCTAATTGGTGGACATGTCCGTCACCGTGGCTCAACCTCCTCCACAGAGATGGACATATCCCTATGGAAGAGTATGGGTAAATTTAGCAAGTTTAATATTTTAAAGAAATTGTAATGTATGATTCAAATGCAAATTAATTTAAGATATGTATTATTAACCTGGAAATAATACAATTAAATTGTACAACACCTTTACTCCTCAAATTAAATGTGGATAACATAATAAAATAATTTTTGTAAAT
Source organism: Calotriton arnoldi (assembly GCA_963921515.1). Taxonomy (NCBI): domain Eukaryota; kingdom Metazoa; phylum Chordata; class Amphibia; order Caudata; family Salamandridae; genus Calotriton; species Calotriton arnoldi. The sequence goes on from CAWUFW010000721.1 coordinate 602,987, forward strand.
CAATTGAATTTATATATATTCATATTTAAACAACAATTGAAAAATACTCTCCATCAGTAACAGTTTATTTTTATTTAATAAAAATGGATTAACGTTATATATTTTATTCATTTAAAACCTTTTTACATTTTTTAAACCCGAAAAATAGAAGGTTTTTTTTTTAATTAGAGGCCCAATTTAGACTGTGGTGGCAAGAGTATATATATATATATATTTATTAAACGCACCTATCAGGAGTCTCAGCACTGAACTGTGGCATTTGAAGAAGGCGCACAGCCGAAACCGGTCATGCCGTCCAGTTTCAAATAAACGACCAAAGGAAACCCCGCTGTGTCCCCTGCTCTTTTCCTGAATGGAGGAGGTTTGGTGTCATATATATATATGTATATATTATCTACTGGCGGTCGCCAGTAGATAGTTATAGTTAAAACCTATTATCCATAGGAAATCCGCGAAATTCTATTTGAAATAACGTTGGCGCCGGTTGACGAATCTTGGCGAAAGTTTCCAACTTGTTGGGGCGCTCCGGTCCGCTCCTATCCTGAAAGTCTCGGGGTGATACGTCAAGCGGGGGCCGAGAAAAAAGGGGGGTCCCAAAACACGTTTTCCCCATTCATTTTTCCATAGGAACCTTTAGTCGCAGCTACAGCCCGAACTGCTGAACGGAATTACACCAAATTTGGCAAAGAGGTAGCCCTTGGTTCAGTGTCGTGCCTTTTGCTTAAATGGTGTAAATCCGTTCAGTAGTTCCTGAGAAAATCAAAAGTAAAGTCACATATATATCTGGGCGGAGCCTAACCACACATGTCATCGTGAGATCTGATTGGCTGTCAGCACTTCATCCTGGAATTGCTGGCAGCCATCTTGGGACCAATATAAATGATAGTACCTCATTGAAATGCATTGTAGTGAATAGAAGATTTTGAGGGTCACCAAAAGGAGAACTATAAAGGGTGATAACAGGCTTTAGTTACATTAGAATTTATTTGTTGATGGTACCATACTAATTTTAGGAATTGTGGTGTATTCTAAGGTGATTTTACCATGTGAAAAACCTTCTGCTGGGATATCATGAATCATGTTTGAGAGAACACTATTTTCTCATGCTTGTCCCATGGAGGTTTGGAAGGTGCTCCAGAAGCTAAAATGAGAGCATATTTTCTGTAAATTCACATTATCTTTCTCACTCATGTGAGAATGAAGTCTGACATTCTCAGTAAAACATGTACATCCAACAAGGGCAGAGACTGTCAGTTGATTCCTTTGTGTTCTACTGCAGCTTCCCAGAGTGTTCTAAAGAACAACTAGAGTGCTAACAGCCTTACTTATGACAAACGTATGGCACACCTGAAGCCATCTTGATTGGAATAAACTGGTAACACTTAAACAATTTAATTTAAAAAGGAACAAAATGATGGGGTTCATTTTGTCATAGAAATTATGGTTAGTGCTGTAGAAAGAAAAATTAGGACATGTTTCAAGTGTGTTCTCAAATATCTTCCTGTTATATTTCAACAGGAGCAGCCTGCCAGTTGATGCCTTTGTGTTCTACTGCAGCTTCCCAGAGTGTTCTAAAGAACAACTAGAGTGCTAACAGCCTTACTTATGACAAAAGTATGGCACACCTGAAGCCATCTTGATTGGAATAAACTGGTAACACTTAAAACATTTAATTTAAAAAGGAACAAAATGAGGGGGTTCATTTTGTCATAGAAATTATGGTTAGTGCTGTAGAAAGAAAAATTAGGACATATTTCAAGTGTGATCTCAAATATCTTCCTGTTATATTTCAACAGGAGCAGCCTGCCAGTTGATGCCTTTGTGTTCTACTGCAGCTTCCCAGAGTGTTCTAAAGAACAACTAGAGCGCTAACAGCCTTACTTATGACAAAAGTATGGCACACCTGAAGCCATCTTGATTGGAATAAACCGGTAACACTTAAAACATTTAATTTAAAAAGGAACAAAATGAGGGGTTCTTTTTGAAATAGAAATTATGGTTAGTGCTGCAGAAAGAAAAATTAGTTCATGTTTTAAGTGAGATCTCATATCCTCTTCTATTTCATTAGAAAATTCTGACATGCAGACTGAAACAATCACTTTCAATACCAGCAGCAGACTACCAGTTAACTCCCTGGTGAGCAGTAGCTTTACTCCAGTGATCTAATGAGCAACTAGAGTGCTAACATTCTGAATTTATGGCAGATGTGAGACACATCTGAATGCCTTCTTGATGGAATCAAAGTAAAAAACTGAAAGCATTTCCTACTGAGAAGACTGCAGTAAATGAAGAAATTAGGAAACTTCATAACAAAGAAGTCTTCCAAGATGGCCACCAGTGAAAAAGAGCCCAAATGTAGCACAAATATTACCCAGATGTAGCCCACATATAGCCCAATGACAAAAGTGTGCAAAACACTTTTTATTTTTAGTTTTTTGCAGTTTTATGTAGTGCAGACTGGTCAGGTATTGGAGCATTGCATCTTAAAACATGACCCCCCTACACTACAAAAACAGCACTGCACTACCTTAAACCCTAAAACAATACCCCCAGCACGACCCCCTACACCACACAAGCACCACTGCACTATCCTAAACCCTAAAACACTACCCCCAGCACGACCCCCTACACTACCCAAACACCATTGCACTAACCTAAATCCTAAAACACTACCACCAGCACGACCCCTACACTACCCAAACACCACTGCACTACCCTAAAACATGACCCCCTACACTACACAAACACCACTGCACTACCCTAAACCCTAAAACACTACCCCCAGCACGACCCCCTACACTACACAAGCACCACTGCACTACCCTAAACCCTAAAACACTACCCCCAGCACGACCCCCTACACTGCCCGAACACCACTGCACTGCCCTAAACCCTGAAACACCAGCCCCTGCATGACCCCCTACACTGCCCGAACACCACTGCACTGCCCTAAACCCTGAAACACCACCCCTAGCACGACCCCATACACTGCCCGAACACCACTGCACTGCCCTAAACCCTGAAACACCACCCCCTTCATGACCCCCTACACTGCACAAACACCACTGCACTACCCTAAACCCTGAAATACTACCCCCAGCACGACCCCCTACACTACACGAAGCACCACTGCACTACCCTAAACCCTAAAACACTACCACCAGCACGACCCCCTACACTGCCCGAACACCACTGCACTGCCCTAAACCCTGAAACACCAGCCCCTGCATGACCCCCTACACTGCCCGAACACCACTGCACTGCCCTAAACCCTGAAACACCACCCCTAGCAAGACCACCTACACTGCCCGAACACCACTGCACTGCCCTAAACCCTGAAACACCACCCCCTTCACGACCCCCTACACTGCCCGAACACCACTGCACTGCCCTAAACCCTGAAACACCACCCCCAGCATGACCCCCTACACTGCCCGAACACCACTGCACTGCCCTAAACCCTGAAACACCACCCCCAGCAAGACCCCCTACACTGCCCGAACACCACTGCACTGCCCTAAACCCTGAAACATCACCCCCAGCAAGACCCCCTACACAGTCCGAACACCACTGCACTGCCCTAAACCCTGAAACACCAGCCCCAGCACGACCCCCTACACTGCCCGAACACCACTGCACTGCCCTAAACCGTGAAACACCAGCCTCAGCACGACCCCCTACACTGCCTGAACACCACTGCACTGCCCTGAACCCTGAAACACCAGCCCCAGCACAACACCCTACACTGCCCGAACACCACTGCACTGCCCTAAACCCTGAAACACCACCCCGTGCATGACCCCCTACACTGCCCGAACACCACTGCACTGCCCTAAACCCTGAAACACCACCCCCAGCGCGACCCCCTACACTGCCCGAACACCACTGCACTGCCCTAAACCCTGAAACACCACCCCCTGCACAACCCCCTACACTGCTCGAACACTACTGCACTGCCCTAAACCCAGAAACACCATCCCCAGCACGACCCCCTATACTGCACGAACACCACTGCACTGCCCTAAACCCTCAAACACTACCCCCAGCAAGACCCCCTACACTGCCCGAACACCACTGCACTGCCCTAAACCCTGAAACATCACCCCCAGCAAGACCCCCTACACTGCCCGAACACCACTGCCCTAAACCCTGAAACATCACCCCCAGCAAGACCTCCTACACTGCCCGAACACCACTGCACTGCCCTAAACCCTGAAACACCAGCCCCAGCACGACCCCCTACACTGCCCGAACACCACTGCACTACCCTGAAACACCACCCCCTGCACGACCCCCTACACTGCCCGAACACCACTGTACTGCCCTAAACCCTGAAACCCCACCCCCAGCATGACCCCCTACACTGCCAGAACACCACTGCACTGCCCTAAACCCTGAAACACCACCCCCTGCACGACATCCTACACTGCCCGAACACTACTGCACTGCCCTAAACCCTGAAACACCAACCCCAGCACGACCCCCTACACTGCACGAACACCACTGCACCGCCCTAACCCCTGAAACACTACCCCCAGCAAGACCCCTACACTGCCCGAACACCCCTGCACTGCCCTAAACCCTGAAACATCACCCCCAGCAAGACCCCCTACACTGCCCGAACACCACTGCCCTAAACCCTGAAACACCACCCCCAGCAAGACCCCCTACACTGCCCGAACACCACTGCACTAAACCCTGAAACACCACCCCCAGCAAGACCCCCTACACTGCCCGAACACCACTGCACTGCTCTAAACCCTGAAACACCACCCCCAGCACGACCCCCTACACTGCCCCAACACCACTGCTCTGCCCAAAACCCTGAAACACCAGCCCCAGCACGACCCCCTACACTGCCCGAACACTACTGCACTGCCCTAAACCCTGAAACACCAGCCCCAGCACGACCCCCTACACTGCCCGAACACCACTGCACTACCCTAAACCCTGAAACACCACCCCCAGCACGACCCCCTACACTGCCCGAACACCACTGCACTGCCCTAAACCCTGAAACACCAGCCCCAGCACGACCCCCTACACTGCCCGAACACCACTGCACTGCCCTAAACCCTGAAACACCAGCCCCAGCATGACCGCCTACACTGCCCGAAAACTACTGCACTGCCCTAAACCCTGAAACACCACCCCCAGCAAGACTACCTACACTGGCCGAACACCACTGCACTGCCCTAAACCCTGAAACACCACCCCCTGCACGACCCCCTACACTGCCCAAACACTACTGCACTGCCCTAAACCCTGAAACACCACCCCTCAGCACGACACCCTACACTGCCCGAACACCACTGCACTGCCCTAAACCCTGAAACACCACCCCAGCACGACCCCCTACACTGCACGAACACCACTGCACTAAACCCTGAAACACCACCCCCTGCACGACCCCCTACACTGCCGGAACACCACTGCACTGCCCTAAACCCTGAAACACCACCCCCAGCACGACCCCCTACACTGCCCTAACACCACTGCACTGCCATAAACCCTGAAACATCACCCCCAGCACAACCCCCTACACTGCCTGAGCACCATTGCTCTGCCCTAAACCCTGAAACACTAGCCCCAGCACAACCCCCTACACTGCCCGAACACCACTGCACTGCCCTAAACCCTGAAACACCACCCCCAGCACGACCCCCTACACTGCCCGAACACCACTGCACTGCCCTAAACCCTGAAACACCAGCCCCAGCATGACCCCCTACACTGCCCGAACACCACTGCACTGCCCTAAACCCTGAAACACCAGCCCCAGCACGACCCCCTACACTGCCCGAACACCACTGCCCGAACTCTCTGTATAATTCTCCGTCAGGTCACCCACCAGGTAGTGCTTAGCGCCAGGACGCCTTTGGGCAGCAGCTGCGCTTTACAAGCTTCATTAACATAACTGCACTGCCCTAAACCCTTAAACACCAGCCCCAGCACGACCCCCTACACTGCCCGAACACCACTGCACTGCCCTAAACCCTGAAACACCAGCCCCAGCACCACCCCCTACAATGCCCGAACACCACTGTACTGCCCTAAACCCTGAAACACCACCCCCTGCACCGCCTCCTACACTGCCCGAACACCACTGCACTGCCCTAAACCCTGAAACACCACCCCCAGCACAACCCCCTACACTGCCCGAACACCACTGCACTGCCCTAAACCCTAGAACACTACCGCCAGCATGACCCCCTACACTACCCGAACACCACTGCACTACCCTAAACCCTAAAATACTCCCCCCCAGCACGACCCCCTACACTACCCGAACACGACGGCACTGCCCTAAACCCTAAAACACTCCCCCCAGCACGACCCCCTACACTGCCCAAACACTACTGCACTGCCCTAAACCCTGAAACACCACCCCTCAGCACGACACCCTACACTGCCCGAACACCACTGCACTGCCCTAAACCCTGAAACACCACCCCAGCACGACCCCCTACACTGCCCGAACACCACTGCACTAAACCCTGAAACACCACCCCTGCACGACCCCCTACACTGCCGGAACACCACTGCACTGCCCTAAACCCTGAAACACCACCCCCAGCACGACCCCTTTACTGCTCGAACACCACTGCACTGCCCCAAACCCTGAAACACCACCCCCAGCATGACCCCCTACACTGCCCTAAACCCTGAAACACCACCCCTGCACGACCCCTACACTGCCCGAACACCACTGCACTGCCCTAAACCCTGAAACACCACCCCCTGCACGACCCCCTACACTGCCCGAACACCACTGCAGTGCCCTAAACCCTGAAACACCACCCCCAGCACTACCCCCTACACTGTCCGAACACCACTGCACTGCCCTAAACCCTAAAACACCACCCCCAGCACGACCCCCTACACTGCCCGAACACCACTGCACTGCCCTAAACCCTAGAACACTACCCCCAGCATGACCCCCTACACTACCCGAACACCACTGCACTACCCTAAACCCTAAAATACTCCCCCAGCACGACCCCCTACACTACCCGAACACGACTGCACTGCCCTAAACCCTAAAACACTCCCCCAGCACGACCCCCTACACTACCTAAACACCACTGCACTGCACTGCCCTAAACCCTAAAACACTACCCCCGCAGGACCCCCTACACTATCCAAATACCAATGCACTACCCTAATCCCTAAAACACTACCCCCGCACAACCCCCTACACTACCCAAAGACCACTGCACTACCCTAAACTCTAAAACAATACCCCCCGCACGACTCCCTACACTACCCAAAGACCACTGCACTACCCTAAACCCTAAACCACGACCTCCTACACTACACAAACACCACTGCACTACCCTAAACCCTAAAAAACTACACCAGCATGAACCCCTACACTACCCAAACACCACTGCACTACCCTAAACCATAAAACACTACCCCCAGCAGTACCCCCTACGCTACCCAAACACCACTGCACTACCCTAAACCCTAAAACACTACCCCCAGCAGTACCCCCTACACTACCCAAACACCATTGCACTACCCTAAACCCTAAAACACTACCCCCAGCAGTATCCCCTACACTACCCAAACACCACTGCACTACCCTAAACCCTAAAACCCTAAAACACTAACCCCCAGCACGACCCCCTACACTACCCAAACACCACTGTACTACCCTAAACCCTAAAACACTCCCCCAGCACGACTCCCTACACTACCCAAACACCACTGCACTACCCTAAACCCTAAATCTACCCCCAGCATGACCCCCTACACTACACAAACACCACTGCACTACCCTAAACCCTAAAACACTACCCCCAGCACGACCCTCTTCACTACCTAAACACAACTGCACAATTTGTTACAGGCGTTGCAACGCAGGCCTGTGGTGCTTACTGGAAGTACCTGGTGGGCTAGTTGGGCCCCAGGGACTCTCAGGATTCAAGGTGACCTAATCCCCCAACTTAAAACACGCCACGGGGCGCGTTTGCACAGTGGTGAAGGGAGGGGGCGGGGCCTCAGGTGACGTGCACAAACACGCCCTGTGGTGCGTTTTATGTTGGGGAGTTAATTCCCTTTGAATCCTGGGGGCCAACTAGCCCACCAGGTACCTTCAGTAAGCACAACAGAGTTGCGTTGCAGAGAGGTGAAAAAAGGTGCGTGGCCTCGGAACGCCTCTCTGCAACTCAGCTCTGTGGTCCTAACTGTAGGTACCTGGGGGGCTAGTTGGGCCCCAGGGACCCTCAGGATTCAAGGGGACTTAATCCCGCAACTTAAAACGCGCCACTGGGCGCGTTTGCACACATGTCACCTCAGGCCCCCCCCTCCCTTCACCACTGTGCAAACGCGCACTGGCTCTGGTTAGTCAGAGTCAGTTACCACCAGTACCCGTCTGAAAAAGTTGTGGGCACAGGATGATTTTGCAACAAGGCCTCTTTCTGCTCCTCTGTTGGTTCTTTCTGCACATCTTTTGCTTCTTTCTGTGCGTTTTTTCTTCTTTCTTCACATGTCCTACCTCTGTTGGCATAGTTAGAAACTAGCATTTAAAAAACCTTTGAAATTCACTTAAAAAATCATAGGTTTCAGGCACGTTATAGTTAGAAATTAGCATTTAAAAAACCTTTGAAATTCACTGAAAAAACCATAGGTTTCAGGCACGTTATAGTTAGAAATTAGCATTTAAAAAACCTTTGAAATTCACTGAAAAAACCATAGGTTTCAGGCACGTTATAGTTAGAAATTAGCATTTAAAAAACCTTTGAAATTCACTGAAAAAACCATAGGTTTCAGACACATTATAGTTAGAAATTAGCATTTAAAAAACCTTTGAAATTCACTGAAAAAACCATAGGTTTTAGGGACAGTTATAGTTAGTTGGACATTGCACTCGTACAAAACCCGTGAAATTCCCCTGTTATAGTTAGTTCAGCTAACTATAACTCGCGCCCCGCAATGCACTGCTGATGACGTCACATATTACATCACTCATGACATGGTCAGTGACATCACTGATGACATCACTGATGACATCTCAAATGACATCACTGATGACATCATCCATGTGATAATTTCATGCATCTTCTCACACCCTAATATAACTTTTGATACACCCACTCTAAATTACAGACTGCCATTCTCAAAACCATAGACACTCCAACACCAAAAACTACATACCCACTCACTGATTCTTAGGTCTACACACACATCCACTCACTCACCTGTACAGTCACTCATACTTACAGTCACTCAGTACAGGACTATCATATGCACTAATACACCTATATAAACACTCACACACCGCCACTCATCCATAGAGGTACTCACACACCTAGTCAGTCATGCAAAAAATTAATCACACACCCATTTACTCACCTATACAGTTATACACACACCAGCTCACTTACTCATACAAATACTAGCACATTCTTACGCTCTTATACAATAACTGATACAAGCACACACGCATCCATACAGCCACTCTCACAATAACACACTCTCACTTATAGCCATTTAAATACTCTAACACACATATATACTGCCTTTTACATATGTAGTTACTCGCACATGTACCACTGAGATATACATTCACTCACTAACACACCCATACACACACTCACCCACCCAAGCAGTACATCACAGATGCACTCTTGAAATCATGCACCCAGTGAATCACCCACTCACACATCTATGTATAGAGTCACACACACCCCACCCACACAAACACTCAGGCAGCCATACAGATACTCAGAGAACCAATCAATAACCCATATAGACACTCATGTAGCTATTCGCAAATCCATGCATCCACTTACACACCAACAAACAGACGGATACAGACATTCACACAGTTTAGTCACTAACCCATGCATTCAGTAAGATACGTTTAATCACTCACTTGTAGAGTCAGTCACTCACGTACTAAATCATCCATTCAGACACTTATACACCCACTCATTCTTCAATACGCCTTTCCCTATATATATTAAACATATTTAAACTTTACAGAAACACAGTCACTGGATGATGTCATCAGTGATGCCATCTGAGATGTCATCAGTGATGCCATCAGTGATGTCACTGACCATGTCATGAGTGATGTAATATGTGACGTCATCAGCAGTGCATTGCGGGGGCGCGAGTTATAGTTAGCTGAACTAACTATAACAGGGGAATTTCATGGGTTTTGTACGAGTGCAATGTCCAACTAACTATAACTGTCCCTAAAACCTATGGTTTTTTCAGTGAATATATATATGTATATATATGTGTGTATATATATATGTTGAACCAATAATATATGTGTGTGTGTGTGTGTATATATATGTGTATATATATATATATATATATATATATATCTACTGGCGGTCGCCAGTAGATAGTTATAGTTAGGACCTATTTTCCATAGGAAATCCGCAACATTCTATTTGAAATAACTTTGGCGCCGGTTGACGAATCTTCGCGAAAGTTTCCAACTTGTTGGGGCGCTCCGGTCCGCTCCTATCCTGAAAGTCTCGGGGTGATTCGTCAAGCGGGGGCCGAGAAAAAAGGGGGGTCCCAAAACGCGTTTTCCCCATGCAATTTTCCATAGGAACCTTTCATCGCAGCTACAGCCCGAACTGCTGAACGGAATTACACCAAATTTGGCAAAGAGGTAGCCCTTGGTTCAGTGTTGTGCCTTTTGCTTAAATGGTGTAAATCCGTTCAGTAGTTCCTGAGAAAATCAAAAGTAAAGTCACATATATATCTATGGCCGAGTAGGGTCCGCGTACCCTCCCGATCACGAGCTGCATGCTAATTGGCTGTCAAGTGGCTGTCAACACTCCAAATCAGGAAGTGTTGGCAGCCATTTTGTCCCTCGGTAGAACCGAGGGACAGAAACAAGTGCGCAAAGCGCAAAAAGGGGGCAGGGTAGAAACACCCTGACCCCCTAGGTCTGCTCAGGGGGTCCCACAAGGACCCCCTGGGCAGAAAAAGCATTTTTTTTTCAAAAATCGGCGGGATGCGCTTAGGGTGCGCGGATCCCGCCGAGAAAAAAAAAAAGAAACAAGTGCGCAAAACGCACAAAGGGGGCAGGGTAGAAACACCCTGACCCCCTAGGTCTGCTCAGGGGGTCCCACAAGGACCCCCTGGGCAGAAAAAAGCATTTATTTATATTTAAAAATCGGCGGGATGCGCTTAGGGTGCGCGGATCCCGCCAAAAAAAAAAAAACGAAGCGCGGTCTCCCGCGCTTTGTTGTTAATTGGCCCCCGGGTGGGCCAAGTCCCGGGGGCATGCAGGGGTTATGAATTTAATGAATGGGGGGGCCTCTAAGGCCCCCCCAAGCCCGGGGGACCGCCACCCCCCAGGGCTTTAAAAACAAATGGTGCGGGAGGGCTCTCGGCCCTCCCGCAGCCCCGGGGACCGCCACCCCCCGGGGCTTCTTTTTTTTATTTTATAAGTACCTGTGTGGGGGGGCTCGAGCCCCCCCACACGCCCCGGGGACCGCCACCTCCCCGGGGCACTAAAGATTTAAATATGGGGGTCCGTTACGGACCCCCAGAGCCCCGGGGACCACCACCTCCCCGGGGCTTTCAAGATGTTGGGAGGGGGGCCGCGCGGCCCCCCTCCTGGAGCCCTTGATGGCCCTGGGGACCGCCACCCCCCAGGGCCGGCTCCTGCAGTGTCCCGGGGTGCCCACCCCCGGGACACTGTAGTTTGCTATGGCAGGGCGGGAGCCTCGCGGCTCCCGTCCTGCCATAGCAAACTGCTTTGGTTTTTGGAAGAGAGAGCAGGAAACCTGCTCTCTCTTCCAAAAACCAAAGACAATTGCTTTTCCACACGGGGAGCTGCATGTTAGCAGCTCCCCATGTGGAAAAGCAATGCCGGCTCCCGCAGGAGGCGGGGAGCCGGCATGGTCCGTGGGGGAGTTGGGGTCCCCCCACGGACCCCAAAGGATAGGGCCAGCCCCGGGGGATGGGGTCCCCGGGGCAAGTAGTGGCCCGGGAGGGGGGCCACGCGGCCCCCCTCCCCAAAAATAATAAAAAATAAAAAAATAAATAAAGGCCGGCCCCGGGGGATGGGGTCCCCGGGGCCTAAGGAGGCCTTAGGAGGGGGGCCACGCAGCCCCCCTCCATGAAAAAAAAAAAAATAAAAATAAGGTGGCAATGACCCAGGGGATGGGGTCCCCGGGTCAAAATTGGCCACGGGAGGGGGGCCCACGCGGTCCCCTTCCCTTCCTTTTTTTAAAAAAAAATAAAAGGGGGTCAGGCCCTGGGGGATGGGGTCCCCAGGGCCCAAAATAATTACAAAGAAGGGGGGCCACACAGCCCCCTTTTTAAAAAAAAATCCCCCCCAAAAAAATCCGGCATCGCGCCGGAGGCCACGCCCCCTCCTTGTCAGCACTCTGCAAACGCGCCCCCTGGCGCGTTTGCAGAGGGGGAACGAATTCCCCTTGAATACTGGGGGTCCCTGGGGGCCAACTAGCCCACCAGGAACCTCCAGTATGCGCCAGGGGGCTGCGTTGCAGAGAGGTGTTCTGAGGCCACGCCCCTTTTTACACCTCTCTGCAACGCAGCTCTGTGGCGCTTAATGGAGGTAGCTGGTGGGCTAGTTGCACCCCAGGGACCCTCAGGATTCAAGGGAAGTTAATCCCCCGACTTAAAACGCGCCACGGGCGTGTTTGCACAGTGGTGAAGGGAGGGCGGGGCCTGAGGTGACATGTGTGCAAACAGGCCCGTGGCGCGTTTTAAGATGGGGAATTAAATCCCCTTCAATCCTGAGGGTCCCTGGGGGCCACCTAGCCCACCAGGTACCTCCAGTAAGCGCCACGGAGCTGCGTTGCAGAGTGTTGTAAAAAGGGGCGTGGCGTCTGAACACCTCTCTGCAACGCAGCTCTCTGGCGCATACTGGAGGTATCTGGTGGGCTAGTTGGCCCCTAGGGACCCTCGGGATTGAGGAGGAATTAATTCTCCAACTTAAAACGTGCCACAGGGCGTGTTTGCAGACATGTCACCTCAGGCCCCACCCCTTCCTTCACCTTTGTGCAAATATTCCTCTAAAATCAGCCGAACTACGAATTCCGATTTACTCACCTGTTATCAGGAGAGACCTCAGTGCTGCATCTTTGAGCCCAGTACTGATCCTGAAAAGTAATTTTAACCGTACTTACCAGTAACTTGAATTTCCTTCCATAGGCTAACATTGACTGGTTTCACTTGGAAATTCTTATAAGTGTGGAGTTTTGGAACTTTATAATATTCCTCTAAAATCAGCCGAAATACGAATTCCGATTTACTCACCTGTTATCAGGAGAGACCACAGTGCTGCATCTTTGAGCCCAGTACTAATCCTGAAAAGTAATTTTAACCGTACTTACCAGTAACTTGAATTTCCTTCCATAGGATATCATTGCCTGCTTTTTGCTGAAAAAGTTTCTAATTGTCGATTTTTGAAACATACAAATATTCCGCTAAAATCATCAGAACTACGAATTTCGATTTACTCACGGAGAACCCAGTGCTGCATCTTTTAGCCCAGCACTGACCCTGAAAAGTAATTCTAACCGTATTTACCAGTAACTTGTATTTCCTTCCATAGGAATCCATTGTCTGGTTTTCAGCAGAAAAGTTTCAAAGTGTCGATTTTCACAAACTACAAATATTCCTTAAAAATCGCCTGTATGACTTAAACGCATTCTTTCAACTGTTTACAGGAGATGCACCAGTGCTGGATCCAGGATCCACCACTGAGTAAGAAAAAGTAACGATAACACTACTTACCTGCTAAGTGAATTTCCTCCCATAGGATAACATTGGTGATTCTATGTGAAAAAGTTTGTCAACTTTTAAAATACAATAATATTCCTTAAAAATCACTACTGTAACCAAAACGCTTTTACTCAACTGTTTACAGGAGATGTCCCAGGACTGAATCTAGGATCCAGTCCTGTGGTTAGAAAAAGTAATCCATAAAGTAACTAATTGCATTTAACTAGAAATTCACATTGAGCTCAATGTTGCATTGTGTTTGAAATTGTGTTGCCCATTGCAACAACTGTAACTACTGTACTTAAAAGTCTATTGCCTATTTGCAAAGTATTTAAACTAAAGTAATTCATTCAGAGAAAGTATATTTTGTAATGTATAATGTAATTACAATGAAATTTAAAAAATAAAATATGTAAAAATAAATAGTTTAAAAAAATGTAGTAAATCAGTATCAAAAAAATAAATATAACAATTAATACATTTAAAAATTGTCATTTACAAAACCTTTGAAATTCACTGAAAAAAACATAGGTTTCAGACATGTTATAGTTAGGAATTAGTATTTAAAAAACCTTTGAAATTCACTGAAAAAACCATAGGTTTTAGGGACAGTTATAGTTAGTTGGACATTGCACTCGTACAAAACCCGTGAAATTCCCCCGTTATAGTTAGTTCAGCTAACTATAACTTGCGCCCCCGCAATGCACTGCTGATGACGTCACATATTACATCACTCATGACATGGTCAGTGACATCACTGATGACATCTCAAATGACATCACTGATGACATCACTGATGACATCATCCACGTGATAATCTGATGCACCTCCTCACCCCTAATATAACCTTTGATACACCCACTCTAAATTACAGACTGCCATTCGCAAAACCATAGACACTCCAACACCAATAACTACATACCCACTCACTGATTCTTAGGTCTACACACACATCCACTCACTCACCCGTACAGTCACTCATACTTACGGTCACTCAGTACAGGACTATCATATGCACTCATACTCCTATATAGACACTCAAACACTGCCACTCATCCATAGAGGTACTCACACACCTAGTCAGTCATGCAAATAATTAAACACACTGCCATTTACTCACCTATACAGTTATACACACACCAGCTCACTTACTCATACAAATACTAGCACATTCTTACGCTCTTATACAATCACTGATACAAGCACACACTCATCCATACAGCCACTCTCACAATCACACACTCTCGCTCATAGCTATTTATATACTCCAACACACATATATACTGCCTTTCACATATGTAGTTACTCACACATGTACCACTGGGACATACATTCACTCACTAACACACCCATACACACACTCACCCACCCATACAGTCGATCACAGATGCACTCTTGAAACCATGCACCCAGGGAATCACCCACTCACACATCTATGCACAGAGTCACACACACCCCACCCACACAATCACTCAGGCACCCATACAGATACTCAGACAACCAATCAATAACTCATATAGACACTCATGTAGCTATTCACAAACCCATTCAGCCGCTTACACAGCAACAGACAGACGGATACAGACATTCACACAGTTTAGTCACTCAATCAATCAATCAGGGGTTTGTTAAAGCGCGACTACTCACCCGTAAGGGTCTCAAAGCGCTAGGGGTGGGGGGTGCAGGTTCCATCCATCAAGGAGGGGGTCTGTCAAAGAGCCAGGTTTTGAGGTTTCTTGCGAAGATGGGGAGCGATGTTGTCTGTCTGAGGTGGAGCGGAAGGGCGTTCCATGCTTTGGCCGCGAGGAAGGAGAAGGAGCGGCCTCCCGATCTGGTCTTTCTGGTGCGGGGGACCACGGCGTAGGAGAGCTGGGCTGATCGTAGGGTCCTTTGGGGTGCGTGGAATTTGAGTCGGCTGTTCAGGTATGCTGGTCCGGTGCCATGGAGAGTCACTAACCTATGCATTCAGTAAGATATGTTTAATCACTCACTTATAGAGTTAGTCACTCACCTAGTAAATCATCCATTCAGACACTTATACACCCACTCATTCTTCAATACGCCTTTCCCTATATATATTAAACATATTTAAACTTTACAGAAACACACAGTCACTGGATGATGTCATCAGTGATGTCACTGACCATGTCATGAGTGATGTAATATGTGACGTCATCAGCAGTGCATTGCGGGGCGCAAGTTATAGTTAGCTGAACTAACTATAACGGGGGAATTTCACGGGTTTTGTACGAGTGCAATGTCCAACTAACTATAACTGTCCCTAAAACCTATGGTTTTTTCAGTGAATATATATATATAGCCAATACTTTTCTCTTATTGCAAAAAAAGAAGCTGCGGACACTTCTTGGAGTGTCCGCAGCTTATTTTTTTGCAATAAGAGAAAAGTATTGGCTATATTTACGGAATACCGGATTACGCTACGGACCGCCGTGCAGCAAAGCCCCGGACTACTGGATGTTTGTGAGTGATATATATATATATATATATATATATATAGTTTTGGGAATCCATTGAACATTTTACAAGAAAAACAGGGGTATATGTAAAGATAAAAAGAAGTACCGGCTAAAAAAGCTTATGCATCGGACTAAAATCTAGCTGCCACAACCATCCTGGGTTAAGATGGGGTTTAATGCTCTTACTCAGAATTCAGAATAGAGGTACACTTTGTGTCTCTCTGACATCAGAGCACAGCTCTGGCATCAACAAACATGTAAATACCTTCAGTGGGCTAGCGTGATTGTCAAGCCCTATGATGGAAAAGCAAAGAAACGTTAAAAAAAATGTACAATGGCTAGACAGCATGGCCTCACAAAGCCACGGGGAGGAATTACGCTCCAACATGTGCACCATTCCACGGAGTGACTCAAGACAAAGATTAAATAAGATGGGAGCAAAGATGAAGCCTTGCGGGAATCCATGGAGCAGTAGCACAAGGTGGGAGAAGGAGGTCTCAGTAGTTACCTGTAGAGAGTGATTCAGGTGGTTACAGGTGACAGAGTTGAAAACCTGATTCTCACTGCTCATGCACTACTTTAGGCTGTTTAGCCCCATAGTGAGGTCATTTGTATCAAGCAGGTCACTATTGGTGATATAGTGAAAGTCTGCAAAACTCTCTATAACCTTGACAAGAAAAAAGCCCTGTTATGATCAACAGTCAATGTTGTCGCGATCAGCAGTCGCTCACCCGTCTTTTAGGCAGTTTGGAAACTCCCACAAGGGTAAGCAGGGGTAAGCAGATGATTAATAAGCCGATGATTACTAGTCTAGCCCAGCTTATGTCTAGGAGGTAACCTATTTGGCAGCGGAGGTTGAGCTAGGATTAGCAGAACTGCTGCATGATGAAAGACAGATTAAAGGATGACCATCACAGAGGTTGTGTAAAAGTTCACCAAGTAGAAGATTTCCTCAGGACGACAGGCGGAGGTGTGTGGCGTGAGTGTTGTATTGCATTTTATGATGTGCGCATCTCCTCTTAGTTGGTGCCAGAATCTGCCAGAAGGGTATGTGGATTGGACCCGTGGATTGTCTAATAATTGTTTGGATACATTTATGGTTGGGTCTAGCTGGTATTTGACGGTGGGCTGAAAAGACACTTTGTAGCATGTAGGGTGTTAGTGCCTTTTCTTCTCATTTGTTATTAACCATTTTTTGTACAGGCTGCTGTATGTAGACGAGTATTTAGCTGTGATCCAAACTATCCCGCGCTCTTAACACAAAGAATGTTATGTTTAAAAAAAAAAAAAAAAAACACATATAAGCAACACATTTTTAATTACTCTGTCAATGAAAACTGCGTGTTTTAAATTTAAAGTGTAATCACTTTGAGCCAGGCATAAGCTCAATTATTCTTTAAGGCATTCATGCTATACATGTGACTTACTACAGAGAAAATATTTTACATTGATGCATGTGATGCTATTTATTATATATTGTTTCATATAATAATCAAGCAGAAAGTTGGTTGCTTCAGAGGACTAATTACAACCTCATGTGTAAACTTGTTTTTTCACAGTTACCTCACAGGTACACCTATGGGTATCAGATGGGGGTGAGTCTGCAGAGATGTGCATTCTTCTATACACCTAGGAAGTCTGTCTGCACCTCACAAAATATATTATTGCCAATGGTCTTAGTAAAGAGACCAAAGTACATGATAAATAAATAACTTATAACCTCTGTCTTATGTTTCCTTAAGTCACCCCTTCCCCAGAGAAGACCCTGAGGAGGATTGTACTACTGAATATCGAGGTACAAAAATATTGAGAACGGAATATTGAGGGACAAAATCTCAAAAGGTAAGTGCATATAGGTTAAGTATAGACTTAACCATTCCTAACGCCACATCTACCTATCTTGAAAATATATTTGCCACATAGGTACATATATGTGGAGTTAGGTATAGAAAAACTAGACTTACTTACCAGTCAATATTTTTTCCAAATTGTGTCCCATTGGTAATCTGGGGTCAATATTCAGGGTGCGCACCCTTAGAAGAGTGACAGGAAAAGGCCATTGCTCTATCATCTCTCACCTTTGACAGAAGAGTCTTGCTAGCTTCCTGGCCCCAACTGGATTCTGTCCAAGCCTTACACAGTATGAAACCGTCCCGATGGACTGGTTGGCTAATTTCAGCTTTAGAAACACAGTGGAAAGTTTTCCAGCCCTAGTACAGGAATTGCAAACAAACCAATAAATGGCTCAATGTCATAAGTTTAAGGACCATGGACTCTTTCATTGAAACACTCAATTGTAGTGTGATGTTAACTATTAGAGGAAATTCAATATTCAAATAGAGTATCTTCCTAAAGTAAGGGCCTCGCTGTACACTACTGAAATCTAGAAACAAGTTGGTGGATGGGGGACCATCTTTTCAGGCTGAATGTTGCCTTCATTGGCTTCTACCGAAGGGCAGTGCTACTGTCCGCTTCGATTGAGAGACTGGTACGGCCATCTCTAGACATAGGACACGTAGACCTTACCCTATTGCTCCCTCGGAAGAGACGCCGCATAGTAGGAGGATCATCATATGAAAGGGTTAGCTGAGGTAATTGACCTAGCCCTCCCCTCTCCAACGCAGTTAGCATCTCCTGAGCATCAGATAAACGTCTCACATAAAAAGATAACAAGGCCTGTCCTTCACCTTGCGATGGAGATATGTTCTGGCAGCCAGCCAAGATTAATGTGCACCTGCGCAGCTATGTGAGCGTCCCACTACTGGCTGAGCGGAGGGTGCTGCGGGAAAGGATGGGGCATATTTGTAGATCTATAATGGTCTCAGTGCTTGAAAGCCAGAGGTGCAGCATGTACGAATGGAGGTGCACTGATAGGGTGGTGTGTGGTGCCCCTGTTGTAAAGTGCCAGGGGATGCTCCTGGTCAATACTTAAGTGCATTGGCGAGGACCTGACTGAGTTCTATAGCACAACGATCAGACGGTATCGTGTGTCAGTGCTAATATGCACTGGACGTGCTGTGTGAGGATCACAGTATTAAAATGGGAGGTGCGCGAAGACCTGGACTGAGCTGCACCTCTAGGCCGTATCCAGTACTGGCGCACTAGTGGTTGCTGTAGGTCAGGATTGAGCTGCACCTCTAGGCATTGTCCATTACTGTCACTCTGGTAGTTGCTGTAGACCGGGATTGGGATGCACCTCTAGGACGTGTCCAGTATTGACACACTAGTATTTGCTGTAGGTCGGGATTGAGCTGTACCTCTAGGCCATGTCCATTACTGGCACTCTAGTAGTTGCTGTAGGTCAGGATTGAGCTGCATCCTCTAAGCATGTCCATTACTGGCACTCTAGTAGTTGCTGTAGGCCGATATTCGGATGCACCTCTAGGCCGTGTCCAGTATTGACACACTAGTATTTGCTGTAGGTCGGGATTGAGCTGTACCTCTAGGCCATGTCCATTACTGGCACTCTAGTAGTTGCTGTAGGTCAGGATTGAGCTGCATTGATAGAGCTGCGGGTAGCCAGTGCTAGAAAAGCACAGATGCTACATGCCAGAATTCAGGAATACATATATGAGGATGGAAGGACTGGCTGCAGCATGGGTGCTGCAGCTGGTAGTAGGGTGCATTGCCCATGCTTCTGGGTCTAGTCTGAGTACAGGAAAGGCAGTGTGTGCTCTGCAGGTTAAGGTGTTCTGGAAGAGCTGTCTGTAGATCCCAGTAATTGGAAGGTAGGCATGTTGCATGCGAGGCTTGAGGTACATTGACAGAGCTATGACAGAATAGAGGTGCATATATTTGTCTGTACTAGAATAGCATAAGGCGTGCACATCATATCTGAAGTGTATATGTGTATCTGTGTGTGGGATTTCAGCAATGGAATAGTGGTGATGCTGCCTGGCAGCATCACCCAGCATTTGTCATGTTGTGTTTGGGTTTCGGTTCTGGAACAGAATGTGTTTCCTTAGAACAGTATAGAAGAAAACAGGTAGGGGTGTATGTTCACAGAGCAAGGGATCCCTGCACACCAGGACTGCGGTACACTGGTTCATTTATTCTTGGGTTACTAGTGTAGAATAACATGAGCACAGCAGGTCAGATGTGCATGTCAAGAGCAGTGTGTTGAGCGTGTCACCAGTGCTGCCAAGATGGCCGCCGAACATTGAGCCTCCCGGTTGGCTCTGGCGTTGACTTGGGGGCTTGGCGCCATTTTGGAATGTACCCACATTTTGAATCCAGAATAGACCATTTTTATTCAATTTAAGTGATGCACTGGCATGCTTTTTTTTCATGCAGCACTGGTTGCTTTATGAAGCGCCACCATCTTAAGTCTCCTCACATTCCTGAGAGGCTCTGTTCTGAGGCGTCAGTGTAGTTGAGGCTCAGTGATTTACTCATTCTGACAGCACCATGATATAATCTCGACCTCTCACTGGACTGCTGAAGGAACTCTTTGTTACATCTGTTTGCCAATTTTAATAATGCACTTCAGGGTGTAATGTGCATCAAGGGGAATGTACCTTTCGACTCTACTTCAACACCTGAGGTGCAGGCTGGGGGTATGTGTCACCTCCATGCAGGGCAGTGTCAGTGTCCGTGTCAAGGAATTACATTTGCCGCAGTGTAGGGCTATTGCAGATCTCCTCAAGCAGATCTCCTCAAGCAGTATCAAGCAGTATGTTATGTTATGTTAATAACTTTTATAAAGCGCGGCGATTACCCAAGGGTGTCCTGGCGCTAACATATCTATCCTGAGGCAGCGAGCAAGGAGGAACTGAGCTTTATTCAGCAAAAAGCCAGGCCTTCAAACCCTTCCTAAAGTCTAACAGGTCAGTAGCGTTTCTTAGGCGAAAGGGAAGGTCATTCCAGGCTTTCGCCGCGCACACAGCAAAGCTTCTGCCCCCCACAGAGCTTTCCTCCTGGGCGGTACAGAAACCAGCTTAGCCCCTAATGAGCGGAATGCTCTTTTTGGAATGTACCACTGGAACAGCTGGTTCAAGTAGTCTGGGCCTTTGCCATGCAGAGCTTTGAAGACCATGCAAAGTGATTTGAAACGCACTCGACTCCTTACTGGGAGCCAGTGTAGATTCCTTATTTCCTTGGAGATTGAGGAGAATTTGGATGTACCGGTCAGAAGTCTCGCTGCTGCATTTTGCAGCAGCTGAAGTTTATTCAAACTTTTTTGTTGGATATTCAAATACAGGCTGTTGCAGTAGTCCAGCCTCGACAGCACCAGAGCTGTGACCACTGTTTGGCGACTACCTAGAGGTAGGAATGACATTACTTTCCTGACCGTTCTAAGCACATATGCAGTTGATGATGTTACTGCATTAACCTGATCCCCAAAGGTGAGTCTCTCATCCACAATTACCCCCAAATTCTTCACCTTTTTTGAAGGCAGAGGGAGAGAGCCCATCGAATCCGGCCACCAACTTGGAGTCCAAAAATTAGTATCCTTTCCAAACAGTAGGACTTCAGTTTTGCCTGAATTAAGCTTCAGACAATTCTCTGCCATCCATTTCCCAACTGATTGCATACAGGCTTGGAAACGTTGATCTATACCCGTTTCCTGACCTGGTTGTAGAGCCACCACAATTTGGGTATCATCCGCATAGGAGGTAAGACCAAACCCAAATGCTCTAATAATGGGGGCCAAGAATGAAATATAAACATTAAATACAGTGGGGCTAAGGGAGGTCCCCTGTGGGACCCCACAGGGTAGCGAAAAGGGTTTAGATTGATATCCACCTAATGCAACAGAATGTCCTCTGCCGGATAGAAAGGAATTTAGCAAAGCCCAGGCTTTGGATTGGATCCCGCACTCTTATCAGTATCTCAAATTCCAAGGTGATATTCTGTGCGTGCCCAACTTCAATCAGCGGCAGTTCTTGCAAGTTCCTAATGGGTTGACATACATCACGCTGGGAGTACATCGACTGTTGCTTGAACTACTTTAACTATTTTCCAGAGTATTATTTCTTAATTCGCTGACCCATGCGTACACCTTTCAGTCAAGTTGGCCCAGTTGTGCAACATATCTTTCAACTCTACACCACGTCCTCTTAAGGAAGTAACAGCATATTATCTTTTACATCCTCATTTATTGGAAGAGTTCATTTGAGTTCTTGCATATTCATTTTCTTTATGGGTAGGACTTTGAAGCAAAAGGACAAATCATCATCACTTCCATCTTCTACAAAGCTCATGTCAACGTGACTTTGCTCCTAAGAGCCTCTCTGCCCTCATGGAATGCTCTAGCGACCTTGGGTTGGGGAGCTCTACCTCAGCGTCTGGAGCTCTATGTAAAAAACCCTCTGTTTCAGTCGAGACCAAAGAAGGATTCCGGCTCTCCATCCAAGACACTTCCTCCTTTCACGATAGAGGACATTATGGAGGAAATAAGAGCCTTGAAACCCTTCCTTGTGGAAACAAATGCTTTCTTGATACGCATTGAGGAGAATTGGTCCATTCACGAACAACGTATCACTGCCATTGAACAAAGGATTAGTGATGTGGATGTGTCGATCCATGAGGTTTCTCGTCTGACAAAGGAAATAGAACTGCTCAAAAAGACTACAGAAGACTTTGAAAACAGGAATCATAGAAATAACCTACGCCTTTATGGAATCCCGAAGATCTCTGAAGGTCCCCACATGATCTCCTTTCTGCAGAGGATTATCCCTTACATTGTTCATATACCTGACCACAGCCTATTTAACATTCAAAGGGCCCATCTTTTGGGCTCCAAACCATCTGCTACATCTTCAAATCAGATACCTAGAGGCATTATTATTATTTTCCTGCAGCGGCAAACGGGCTGTGAGGTAGTGGCTGACTAGCGCTCTATCCTCTACCACACGAGCAGCTTTTCAACACTATTTTATTGTTTTAACACTGCTTTTATTTCATTTAAAATAATTGCTTTTAACTCGTTTTTAATACTTGTTACTTGCTGGGGACTTGTATTTTAAACTGTGCACTTACTGGGGACTTGCATTGTACTCCCGGCGCCCTCCGGTCCACCGCGGCTTCCGTTTGTGTGGAGGGGGCGCGGGAGCAGGAGGCGGGGTGGGGCGGGGCCAGGCTGATGTTCTTCCGGGCTGGGTTTTTGAAAAGGCAGGGGGGAGAACGGACGCGCAGCGGCAAACGGGCTGTGAGGTAGTGGCTGACTAGCGCTCTATCCTCTACCACATGAGCAGCTTTTCAACGCTATTTTATTTTATTGTTTTAACACTGCTTTTATTTCATTTAAAATAATTGCTTTTAACTCGTTTTTAATACTTGTTTCTTGCTGGGGACTTGTATTTTAAACTGTGCACTTACTGGGGACTTGCATTGTACTCCCGGCGCCCTCCGGTCCACCGCGGCTTCCGTTTGTGTGGAGGGGGCGCGGGAGCAGGAGGCGGGGTGGGGCGGGGCCAGGCTGATGTTCTTCCGGGCTGGACTTTTGAAAAGGCAGGGGGGAGAACGGACGCGCAGCGGACACGCGCAGCGGGCACGCCGCTGGCGCGCCTAAGGCAAGCCCGTCTGCGCCCGTCCGGACCAGGGGCCAGAAACCCTGGCCCACGATCCTCCCATAAAGTGATGTATACCCCTTTGCAACTTAGAGTGGAGGCAATCTGTTTTGTCCAGGTACCTAAGCTCTCTATGTCCCTAGGTCATGGGGACTCCTCATGTACAAAATGCCCTTTTACACTGAATAGCAGTTTGGGACATCACAGACAGGACCTTGTATATACAACCTACAAAATGTTCTCACTCAACTGTAGGTCCCTTCCTAAACACTCGGGAGAGCTTAAAATGCTCATTGAGGACAGGAAGCCGGATGCCCTCTTCCTAACAGAAACATGGATGCACAAAGACTCAGCCCCCGATGTTGTCTGTTATCTACCCCCAGGCTATAATATCCAGCATAATGATCGAGTGGGGAAAAAAGGAGGTGGCGTTGCCATAATCTACAAAGATATTTTTAATTGTAGAACCAAACCCAACCAAGTACCTAACTGTGAGAGCCTTTTCTTCTCTCTCTCCCTGTCAGCTACCCTGTCCTTCACGGGAATTCTTATCTATCGGCCGCCGGGTCCAGGGGGCCCTTTCTTTAGCTCACTCCCAGAAGTGGCAGCGGCGCTTGCAAAATCAGCCAGCAATTTCACTTTGTTAGGGGACCTAAATCTTCACTTTGAGGACCCTAGTAAAAGAGAGGCATTTGAGCTGATGCAAGATCTTGCCGCAATACAACTTGTACAAAAAGTTAATGCACCCACGCACATAAAAGGTCATACCTTGGACCCAGTGTTCACTAATATCTTGGAGTTGACAGTAGAGACTCCCACTCCGCTACCATGGACCGATCATTTGATGATCCCTTTCTCGCTAAAATTCCCCCCTCACTGCGAAGCCAAGGAGCATAAGTCGGCGAAAGCCCGACCATGGTCCAAGCTTTCCGCTGAGACATGGTCAACACAACTTCTAAACTCAAAACCTATTTTTGAGACTGACACTCTCTCGGCGGCTGAGTCATTCAACCATTGGTTAGAATCTACACTGGATAAAGTCATTCCGGTAAAAAAATTTAATCATAGTGTGAGAGAAAATATTTCCCCATGGTACTCACCCCAGCTTAGATCGCTCAAACAGAAATGCAAACAACTAGAGAGGATTTGGAGGAAGGATTTCAGTGAAAGCACAAAACATACTTACAGAGAAGCCATAAAGCGATACCAAGCGGAAATCAAAAGGGCACAGTCATCCTATTATGAGGATAAAATTAAAGCAGCATCTAACGCACCCAAAGAAATCTTCCGAATTACTAAATCTCTCCTTGAGCCCACTCTCCATGATACTTGCAGAAATTCATCCAAGGGACAGTGCAATGAACTGGCGAGTTACTTTCAGGGAAAAATACAAGCTATCTATAAGACCCTCCCTGTATCCCCACTACCTAGTGATTTAGATATCCCCTTGACGGAAGTAGTTGGGCAACAGGATCAGGGAGTAGTGGTAGCAGCTACTCCCACCTTGGAGAAATTTCCTCTCTTGGATATGGAGACTCTTGCTAAAATCTTTGCTAAAATAAAATCTGAATCTCCTCTAGACCCCGCCCCTCCACATATCTTATCTAAGGCTAAAGATGTGATTTTTCCAGCTATCCAGGAGGTGCTTAACATGTCCATTACCATCGTGCCATCGATATGGAAGCATGCCATGGTAAAAGCACTACTTAAAAAACCTAGCCTGGACCCCGAAGCACTGAGCAACTACCGGCCCATATCCCTCCTTCCTTTGCTTAGTAAGATCTTAGAAAAACATATAAACTTCACCCTATCAGCCTTCCTAGAAACCCATGAGCTACTTCACCAATCTCAGACGGGTTTCCGCCCACAACATGGCACGGAATCCGCACTAATGGCTGTGGTTGAGGACGCTAGGAGGATAGTGGATCAGGGAGGAGTGGCGGCCATTGTCCTCCTGGACCTCAGTGCGGCATTTGATACGGTCAACCTCAATGTTCTCATTGAACGGCTAAGGAGAGTCGGGGTAGCAGGAAGTGCTATCTCCTGGATTCAATCATTCCTTAATGGCAGAACTTTTCAGGTCTTTTCGGAGGAATCCATTTCCAGCCCTCTTCCTCTGAAATATGGAGTGCCCCAGGGATCTTCCCTAAGTCCTACGTTATTTAACGTATATATGAGGCCACTGGCGGAGGGCATCCAGCCATATGGGATCAAAGTGGTCACCTACGCGGATGACACTCAGCTGGTGATATCTCTAAATCATCCACGGACTGACCCTGCAGACCTGGAGCTCTGCCTAGGAAAAGTAGCCACCTGGATGCAACACTCCTGTCTCAAATTGAATGGAGAAAAAACAGAAATCGTGTATGTGGGCAACACTGCCAAGCTAACTCCCACACTATCATGGCCTCAGTGCTTGGGCGCCCCTCCAGTTCCGAAGTCCAAGATCAAGAGCCTCGGTGTGTGGCTGGATGACTCACTTAAATTTGACCAGCAGGCAGTGGCAGTGACGGGGGCTTGTCACGGCATCCTTAGAAAACTACGGAAGGTCCTACCCCTATTACCCACTGAAGCTAAGAAAATAGTAGTCCAGGCCCTGATTATTTCGCGGCTGGACTACTGTAACTCACTGTATCTGGGAGCCCCAAAGTCCACCTTAAGGAAACTCCAGGTGGCCCAGAACTGCGCAGCACGACTTCTGACAGGCTGCAGTAGCACGCAGTCAGCTAGCCCCAGTCTGAAAGCCCTTCATTGGCTACCAATAAAGGAAAGAATCTCCTTTAAAGCCTTATGTACTGCTCATAACACCCTTAGGGGCACAGGCCCCAGAATTAATCAGCCTCTGATCACCGCCTACCTCCCCAGGAAATCTCTTCGCTCAGAGAATTTAAATTTAGCCTGCACTCCTAAAATTAACAGGCAGCGGAGTGGAGGCCGCTCCTTTTCATATAATATAGCTGGATTGTGGAACTCCCTCCCTCTCAATCTCCGACATGAAACTGCCCACCTCTCTTTCCGGAAGGGTCTTAAAACATGGCTATTCCAGAAGAGTACCTGCTAGCCTTCCCTTATCAGCCTTAATTGCCGCTAGCGCTGGGATGCCTCAGGGTAGCCATGCGCTCTATAAATGCTAATTAATAATAATAATAATAACATTGATTTACTGCACATCTTGTCTGCAGCCAAACAAGTGGGCCCACTCCAATGGTCTGGTAACAAGGATTACTTTGCGCAGGATGTTTCTAGTGCAACGACTGCAAGAAGAAAACTCTTCCTGGAATGTAGACCATAACTAAAATCTTTGAACATCAGTTGTGGCTTAGTACACCCTTGTTTTTTTTAAATTACTTATAAAGAGAAATCTTATACTTTAGAGGCTCCACCTAAACTACAAGATTTTCTCCATTGAAAATGGTGCCACAGCTAAGACTTGACTGTTATATATGCCTTCTTTATTTCTCTTTAATCACCAAATGCTCACTGTCATTTAGATTTTGTTCACTTTTGGATTGTGCATTCCGTATAACCCATATTGACCCCATTGTCTTTCAGCCCCAATGTATTAATTGGCGTATGTATCTTGTCCAGTGCATACCGCCCCTTCATTGTGCATGCTGTCCTCACAGCTCATCATTCGCACTAGAAGATAAGTTAAGTAAACATGCTATCAGCCCCTGTATACCCCTCGGGGTGTTTAGCGCGCTCTACAAATACTGATTGATTGATTTATTGATCAAAGATAATACCTCTCTGAGTCATGGAGTCTGGCTCAACCCTCTCTTCAGGAATGTTCTTTTTATTCTGCCCCTCATAAAACACAGACTAGGATAGACTATATTTTCCTCGGAAGAAACCTCTCCCAACACCTTGTCAATTCTGAGATACGCTCTATTTTAATCTCAGATTTACGCCCCTGTGTCCACCAATTTAGATGTTCTTCACAACACTACACACACATTCCGTTGAAGGTTCCCATTAGGGTTCTGTGTATATGGCAAAACTTAATAAAATGCTCTTAAAAAAATATATAGCACAAAAGGAGAAATGGCTTGTGAATAGTAAATGTGGTATGTTACTGTTTCTTCACAGACCATACATCGGAGGGCATTACATTATGGGAGTTACATCGGGAGTCATTAAATTGAAGCTAAGATTTTGAACATTTACGTCACCAGTAAGAAGTTTACTTTTTTAAGAGAGAGAGTAAGAGTGAGAGTGAGAGAGAGAGAGAGAGAGAGAGAGAGAGAGAGAGAGAGAGAGAGATATATATATATATATATATATATATATATATATATATATATCCTCCAATGTGATCCTTCGTTCAGCGCGCTCACCCGCTGGTGCTCTGCGTGGGGGCCGGATCCTGGCCCAAGGTAATTTTCACAACAAAGAACGCGGCACTCCAGAACTGAGTTTTAAGCACAATTTATTCTCTGCAACTTCCTCAACCAACGCGTTTCAGCCCCCTCACGGCTTTTCTCACGGTTAGTGAGTCCTTCATCTATTACACTTATTTATACCCACTTTTGGCCTTAATGGGGCATTGTGGGAATTGTAGTGTTTCAATACAAAACTTTATTAACAATTTTAAAAAAAATTATTATACTATTAATAGTATAGTAAGTATACATTGCAAAATGCAAAACCTGGCATAAAATGCAAGTCCGTTATTTTGTTTTTTTAAATTGTTAATAAAGTTTTGTATTGAAACACTACAATTCCCACAATGCCCCATTAAGGCCAAAGTGGGTATAAATAAGTGTAATAGATGAAGGACTCACTAACCGTGAGAAAAGCCGTGAGGACTGAAGCGTTGGTTGAGGAAGTTGTCGAAAATAAATTGTGCTTAAAACTCAGTTCTGGAGTGCCGCGTTCTTTGTTGTGAAAATATATATATATATATATCTCAATACTTACAGTGCTCTTAATTACATTTAGTAAATTTATAAATATAAGTATGTGTGCTTTATAATTAAAGTCTGTGAAAATTAAAGCAGAATTAATTAAAACGAAATAGTATTTATTTTTAAATATTAATTATTTTTACAAAATATTAATTATGAAGCATTATAATAAATATTGAAGTCTACATATATTTATAAATGTTTTTAGGTTCAGCGTTGTAATAAAATAAGGGTAAAATAGATTTTTGGGTAGCATTTTGGAGTAATAAGGAGTTTTTAGGGTTGGGTGGAGTTTAGTGGTGGCAAGGAAGTTTAAGGGACAGAGCTGGGTAGTGTTTAGGGGTGAAATGGAATTGTTAAGGTTCATCAACAGGTTGTCTTTAGGGGTGGGAATGGGTTATTAGTTTTTATGGTTGGCTAATTTTCAGGAATTTCAGTTTTCAGGGATGGGA
The DNA here is from genome assembly GCA_963921515.1 of Calotriton arnoldi. Lineage (NCBI taxonomy): Eukaryota > Metazoa > Chordata > Amphibia > Caudata > Salamandridae > Calotriton > Calotriton arnoldi. The sequence continues at coordinate 632,068 of CAWUFW010000721.1, forward strand.
AGTTTTATAGGGTGGGAAAGAGTTTTTAAGGTTCGTGATGGCTAGTTTTTAGAAGTACAAAGCAGATTTAGGGTTCAGGGATGGGTAAAATAATTTCAATTATTATTACACAGAACGCATATTAAACAATAATGTTACGTTAGATGGGAATTTTTGAATATTCTTTAAAAATATTTATAATTTAATAAGTATGTTTATGTTAATTATTCAAAACCCATTTAATGAAAGGCAGTAATATTCTGTAACATTTTATTTCAGTAGTAGTAGGTTTGTTTCCGTAGTTCATATTTATGTTAATATATTTGTAATCGTTTTTTTAAACACTACTAAACTTTAATATTTTCCCAAAACTTTCCCATTTCACTCATTAATCCTATTGTAGGAGGCTCTACCAGGGGATGGAGACAAGTAAGTCTACGCTTAGGTGTAAATATACATTCAGAAATGGTGAACAGCAAAAAGTGTAGATGTACACTTAGGTGCAGTAGTAGGTTTACAAAAGTACATCTACATGGGTAAATTTACCTTTATTTCCCTATATCACACCAAACTTGCGACCCATATCTAGACAAACCCAAACAATTTCTGGCGGCTCACGGACACAGCTAATATTTTTTGTTAAATTTGAATACTGTCATTAAAGCAATGTGAACAAAAGCACGGTTTTAATGATTAGGTGAATTTATTGACATTCTATACAATTCTGCTAGAAAAAGCGACTTGTTTGATGTTAAAATCATTGGTTTATATTATAACCTTCCAGCAACCTTTTCAATTCTATAAGAGAATTTTCTTTTTATTAGATCTGGCTGACAGTGCTAGAAAAATGGATAGCGCCAGTCACCTAGTATTTCTGTAACTATACAAGAGCAAGGGCCCTAATGGTGAGAGCTATTTTGATGGCGCAAAACTCTGAAATTACTTCCAATACCTATATAACATACATTAACATTTATTGTATTCTTTATATTATATATATTTGAGTATGATGATACAGAAGTAGGGCGACTGGAATTTAAAGGTGTTGATGAGGGTAAGAGAAATCTTAGGGGGTCATTATGATGGCGGAAGGACCGCCACCACCGGGCCGGCGGTGGCGGTCCTTCCGCCATCACATGGCGATTTACCCACTGCCAAATTAGGATGTCGGTGGGTACCGCGGCGACGCAAAGTCCGTCCGCCGCTTCACCGCCAAAGGCAATCGCACCGATTGCCTGGCGGACGGAGCAGGGCCACTAATATGGTGGCGGTGCCTAGCAGGCACCGTCCACCACATTAGGATGTGTGTCCAAAAAGGCCTTTCCATGGCGGCGATGCCGCCATGGAAAGGCTGGCGGGGTTTGGGGGCCCGTTGCGGGCCCCCCTTGTGAGGGGGGGTGTCGCTGCACTGAGGGGGTACCTATGGTACCCCCCCTCATTTCCATGCACAAAGTGGCAGGCACCGCGTGGTGCCTGCCACGTAGTGCAGGGAAATGCTGTGCAAGCACTTTTGACATTGCGTGCGGTGCTGCAGCCAGCAGCACCGCCCACAATGTCAAAAGCCCAGGATGCACCTGCCAGTATGGCGGGTGCATCCTAATATGTGAGGTGGGACCGCCGCACGTCTGGCGGGCGGTCCCAGCACCGCTACGATGGCGGGCGGACTGATGTCTGCCCGCCATCGTAATGAGCCCCTTAATACCAAAGATATAAGGGGGTTGGATTTTTTTGGGCTATACTTAGGTATTTGATATAGGGTAAACCTAAATACAAGAAGAGCTATTTGCAGATAACATTGTTATTATTTATTGCTGTGGGAACACTTGAACACAAGGTTAGGTACATAGAGAGTATTTTTGATGATTTGTGTGTGTTTCTCTGGTTTCAACCAGATCTCACAAACAAGAAAGGAAGAGCTGAGGAAGGTCTGTGTTGCGTCACTACTTTACTTGTCAGTAATAAGTCATTACAAATGTCTTTTTCTCATTACAAGCATGTTCTCCCATCACGAGGAACCTGTAAAAGGAAAATAAGTCACAGCACTTGTATACTCCATATAGTATAGTGTGATAATGTACTATTGATTGATCACAGTTTATAAAAGATATTCTGAAAAATCATGATCGTCATTGATGTTTTTTTACTCATTGCAATGTCTGCTTTGACGTTAAAACCTAGAAAAGATTCAAACTTCAGTTTAAGCTTTAATGCAAAAAACTAAACTCAAAATTGTTTGTTTAAACTTTGGCCTCTTGTTTATACCGTAGCTGTTATCGCCGTTAATACATATTGCATCCTTTTAACAATGGAACATCTTTTATAAATTACACAGGCTCACAAAAAGGCCACCTATGTTCAGGCACAGAACTGGACACCTCCATGCTTCCTCTCTCAAAGATGGCTCCCACACCTGCCAGGCGCAGTGCACTGTGGGTGCGGAAGGGCATGAAGAGCTGCAGCTTTTAATCGTAAAAAGACTAATACAACTAACGATTCGCTTAAGTGCATAATGTTATTCAACCATATGTTAGAGAACTCAGCGCAGACACACTTCTACCTACGTATTTTCTACTCAGGCATCTCAGACACACCTTCAAAATATTTGATTTAGACGGGTGCTTAATTTGAAAAGGTGGTTGGCAGGTGGGGCCCACCACCGTGATTTTAAGGGACCTGCTCTTATTTTTCCACCTCAGACCTTGACTCTGAGCAAGAGAGAAAAAACACAAAAGAGGAAAAGAAAGAGGAAGACAAAAAAGAAAGAAACAAGTGACAAAGAAAGACAGTCGGGATGAAAAAATAAAACCCGGAAGAGTGGGATAAAAGGCCAGGGAGTGTTATTGGTGGATGAAAGAGGCGTGGGGTGGAATCAAGCCTGCCTAGCCTTGGTATTCAAACCCCCACCTCTTATATCTATCTTTCTTTCTTTCTTTCATTCTCTTTCATTCTTCCTTTCTTTATTTTAGAAACTAAGCACTGATTGAGGCTGAAATATATCTGCGTTGTTTACTGAGCAATGTATTTATCCTAATTGACAGATTACCAGGTAGATAGCCCAGAGAGGCAATTTGATCAGAAAGGGAAGGGTGGACAGGGCCGATAAGAAGAGCTTCGTACCAGGGAAACAGCTTCAAGGCCAAGGGTTAACATTCTCAAAGCTGGTGACAAGTACTGTGTTTCACAACAGTGCATACTTGCTAGTACATAGCATGTATCACTATTAATATATATATGGCTGATTTGAAAATGTATTGTTATTCGAATTTGCCTTGAATTAACACCAATCGTCTTAATTGCCTACTGAGGTCCCAATCACACTGAAACAAGTGCCGCAATAAGAATATTTTAATGAAAGAGTTTAGCATCTGGTCATCATAAAAACTATTTTGTCCTCCTTTTACAAGATCTACGGCAGTGATAGCTTATCACACAGGTTCCTGGGTTGCCGATGAGGCACAAACATTAAGTTCAATGCCCTTTTGTTGTAGATGACAGATGTTTAACTTCATGGCAACACAACTGTTAATATAATATTGATTCCAAGAAAAGTACGAAATTTCAAGAAGCACTCTATGTTCATTAAAAGGCTGATGCTACTGCAGAAAATGCGCTATTTTTAATTTCATTAAAATGAACAGTTATCTTTGTGAAATATGTCAAGAATGTTGAGATTTTAGGTCTGCTTTTTGACAGTGAACCTGGCATACAGACCTATTACTAATAATGTACATAGATTGGACTTTGGATCCGCCCCTTTCAACTACTGGCTTTCTTTGGCCAGTCTCTTTTTGCAATTGGCTGGTGACCTTGTTAGCTGGCTCAGCCTATCGGAGTCTTCAACTTTCAACTGATGCTACTGGCTGCTTGTGTGTATCCTTTTAACTTCACTCCAGTGCTTGTGCTGAACTTTATGAACAACTACTTTACAACTAGAGCCATCTGTAGCTGCTTGTTTGCCCCTTCCCGTGTGTCCCACTCTAATGTGCCAAATTCTGAATGCCTTGGCACATTAAACCCAGACTTTTTAGTCGGTAATATTGAGTCCAACACGCCCATCAGGCAAAACGTCACTGTCTCCCCAGCTCTGTGCCAGTGTCATCCTGCTTAATGGGCGTACTATTCACATGTGCAACTTTAGTTTTTCATAATGTATAAAATTGTTTCACAAAATGCATTCTTTGTAAATCTCCTACATTTAAGTAGCAACTAACTACTGCCGTTTGAAGGACTTGAACCCAGGGGCGTAGCTTCAGGGAGGGTGTTTGGGGTATTACCCCCCATATATACCCACCCCCATAAATGTATTTTCTGGTTAAAAATAAAAGGTGGGTACAGGTGCTGTCAGTCGGGTATGGTGAAATGTCTGTTGGATTTCACCAGGAATATTTACATACACACAGACAAAAATGCACACAATCTCTCTCCTGCTTTTACTTTTTGAAAGTCTTCAAAATGTTTATTTTACAAAATATTGTAGTTTCTCTCACTTATTACTCCTATCAGTCCGCATTCCTCTCCTTTCAACTGTCCCCTAAGCCCCGCTCATGAGCACCGCTTGTCGTAAAATGTATTATAATAATACATGATTGTTGTAAAATCTGAAGCTCACACCCCCCCCCCCCCCATCTTACTGACCAAGCTACGTCCCTGTTTGAACCCGTGACCTGCCCATGCTTCAGTGACAAGCGTTCAGTTAGTTGAAGCATCCTTCTGGCCCACCCAGATATGAGTTGTATGTTTTCTGTATCGGGGCTGATAGCCAATGCCAATAGCAAGTACCTCTTTCACTAGAACTGTCACCAGTATAAATGTGTGCACGTCTGGCACAAGCACTGCGTCTAGTCCCAGAATATGAGAGTGCATCAGTGGTGATTTTTAACCTGCCAAAAGGCATGTTTAATACTTGGACCTTTACATTTTCGTTGGTTGTACCCAGGAAACTCTTCGGCTGAGAATGTAGTGCAGCTTTCCCAGATAGCTCTGCTCGCTTATCAGTGTGCTTCTGTGCGCACAGTGAGTTAGAAAGGCACTAGTGCAATGTCACTGTGTCAGTGGGGGCTCCTCCGCTAAGGCGGAGGAGTGTCACCCTAATGCTTTTTTGCAGTGAAACACCTAGAAAATAAAATGATAATAACTCGCTTTATCATTTTATTTTCTCCTACTTCTGACCACAGCTTTGCGTGAGGGGTCAGGGGCAGGGGAGGAGTGGTAGCACCCTCCTAAGGGGCGCAATGACTGCTTGGACGGCCTCTCGGGCCGCCCAAAACAGTCCTGCGCACTTCACAGGTTCTCCATGCAGGCTGTATTACAACCTACGGGTAGGCCCAGGCCTCCAGTCAGCGTCTGAGCGGCGAAACACGGTGTTCTGACCAATCACCATGCTGCTAAGGCAGCGTTGTGATTGGCTGACTGGGAGCCTGGGTGTGCTTCCTGTGGCCGAGTGAGGGAGTACTACGGAGGAGAGACACGGCGAGGAAGCAGGGAAAAGGTAAGTTTTTATTTAATTTTTTTTTATAGCTGCTTCCCCCACATCCTCCCCCCACACCCTCCCGCTCCCCTACCTCCGATCCATGCCGGCTGCCACTGCACGTGGTGTGGGTAGAACTGCAAGGCAGCTTGCTTTTAATATGTGCTCTTGAGTGCTCACTTACATGTGAGGGGGAATGCAGAAAGATTCATGAGATGCAGGGAGCAGAGGTTTGTTCAGGACCAGCGGAGAGCGCTATAGGTGGAGGATGCTTCCTTTATGTGTCTTTCCACATATTTTAACCCTGCCCCACAGCTCCCACTACCTGATGCAGCATCATGTCCGGAGGGACTTCAGGAACCCACTGTGCAAGTTCAAGCTGCTTCCTCGGGGAGCAGAGCAGAAAGTGCCACAGGGAAGTAGGAGAGCAGATTGGTCTTTGCTCAGTAAAATGGTGCCCCATACATTCAGAGCCAGCCTTGGGCGAGTTGGACCCTGGCCCAGGGCGCCAATATTTCAAGGGGCACAGCAGGGAGCTGCCTGACAGTGTCATGCAAACAGCAGCTCGTCCATCCCACTTGGTCTCAATCATGTCCCGTTAAAGACTTTGTAATCAGCCCTTAATGTACTTCAGCGTAAATGTTAGCACCCCATCAACCCCCTGCCCTCCTCCCATCTTCCTCACACCTCCTGCCATCACACCGCAACAACCCCGCACCCCCACAACAAATACCAAATTTTCTTTCCGCCCAGGGCGCTGTTCCGGTCAATCCAATTTAGGACCGACCCTACCTACATTGCACATACCGTGCTCACCAGTGCTTTAAATGGGCAGGTACTGTCCGGTACTGAGTACCTGCACTTCTTTAATGTGAAGGGCAGAGTACCTGCACCTTTCAGTGCTGCTGAAACACATTATAATGGGAGAGTACCAGCACCTCTCAGGAGCAAACGTACGCTAAATAGAGAGTACCTACACTTCTATATTTCTATTTTAAGCACTGGTGCTCACCATCTCTTCATGCACAATGTCACCATCCACAGGCCTGCCAAATCACATGGTGCCATACTGTGTCACAAGCTATTGACACACTTCACACTGTCAACCATTGAAGTGCCGAACTCACATGCCGCGCTGGAAACCACTACACAGAGTTAGTTTCCAGCCCACATGTAGAAGCTGTGCAATTTTAAAGTCTACTATGGATTTTGAAACCTGCCTATGATGGGGAGGCGACCTCAGAAGCCTACAATCTGATATTTGAGCCGGGTTAGGAGTGGCAAGAATGGGCATAAAACCCGACACCCATGCCAGAGCTGCCCTCCTCCAATGTACGTTCACGGCTGTAAGGGCCCTGCCCAGTGCTTAATTTGAGCCAGTGGTTTACGGTGCTCGGCACTGGCACTTAATTCCCAGCACCGGTCCTAATGACAGTTTGCCACATGGTGGCGCTGTTGTCTGAGTTTGAGATGAGCACAACAACAGGTTTTTAATTACTCAATATACATTATAAATTAATATTACCTGCCACCAACACCATTCTTATACCTTTGGGTGGCTGGAATAGTCTAAATTGTCACCCTTGGAGGAGTGTGGTGGTAAGTAGTTGTGTTGGTACTGTCATTGGCAGTGCTGGTACAAGCAATGGGTTGTGCAAGATGCAGTGGCCTCCTGAGAAGGGCACTGGCACTTACCTTTTTACAAATTAAGCACTGGGGCACCTGCCCCTACTTTGGCCCTTATCCCTCAGAGACTCTACCTACTTCCTCACACAGTATGTTTTCAAAGTTAGCAGATCTGCATTCACAAAGCACTAATGGACACGCTTTATTGGCAATCTCAGCGGAGAGATAAAATATGAATGTAGGCCCCTCTCAGCTCCCAAGCCCACTGGCTCCTTAGACCACTATCACAAAGAAAGCTGCTCCTTTCCTGTGCCTTTATCACATATTTTTTACCTCACCCTTATCTCCCCCATCTGTTGCAGTGCCATCTCCTGAGGAGACTTTGGAATCTCACTGCACGTTTAAGCCTGCCTTTTCAGACACGCACAGGTTGGTGGAATCTCACGGAGACTGACCCTACCCCAGCCCTGCAGATCATTACAGAGCAACCATCCTGTCAGTCAATCTCCTAACATTTTAGCGAGGCCCCACTATCCTCATTTCACTTGTAAACAGAACCACCTTTCAGCAGGTGTCTGTCTAAACTACTTCATGCAAGGCTCACGTGGGATAACAGAGCCTTAGCTGGACAGGAGCTTAATAGTGTCAGGCACAAACACAGTGTAAATGCTAATACGTGTACATAAAGAAGAGGACAGGTTACAGAGGCTAACATGAGCAAGTGGCATTAGCAACTGTTGTACAGTACCAGTGTCATCTTTGTTGTCCCCTTTCTTAAAAGCAAAAATCAGCACCGGAAACTAGGGAATCCCTATAACCTCAACAGTGTTGTCTCCTGTATCTTCGTAGAGGACACTCTTTTGTACACCTTATGTTACTAAGAGGTGGTCTTCCCAATCCAATATGGTGGTCCTCCTCTTGAGAGATTTGGTAGTCTCACAAGATTTCATGAGACTTCCTGTACGGCAGCCATATTTTACCTGCATCTTGTTAGCGCTTCCCAGTGACTCTGTATACAAGGGTAACATATGTCTGCCTAATAATAAATATAAATTTAACTCTGCTACTTCTTGATGTTACTTTGGATGTGATACTTCATTACAAATGTGGCAGATATTCTGTCTGCTCCATTACAAGTGCCATAGGATATATGTGCCATTTATATCTCATCCCCCAAACTCAAAATCAGGCCCTTTATTTTTATCACTAGGGTACTTCATCACAACTTGTTGGATCACCCTGTCCATCAAAAGTAAGGTATCCGTGCTCTTTAAAGTCGGGTGGATTGTGATCTTTCCCACAGAAGCACCCCCACTGGTTTGGCTGTCTTAATGCTTACTCCCAAGGCCAGGGCTGACCTCGGCTCAAATTGTGCCATAAGCTAAATCAATTATGTCACCCTCCCCCCTACTCCATGAAAAAACATGACATACTTTGTGACACCATACATGTACCTCAGTGCATCCCTTGAATGTCGGTGCCCTGGGCAACCGCCCAGTTGCCCATGCCACAAGCAGGCACCTGCCCAGGTGCTGGCTACAGCCTAACAGACTAGTATTTTTTACATTCTTCTCTACGAGGGACACTAGTCTGTTGAGCTGTAGTCAGAGCCTAGCTTGAGCTTAGGCAAGTTGGGCGGCCGCCCAGGGTGCTGTCATTGGAAAGTTCACAGTTCACTCAACTTGGAAGAAAATGGCACAACTAATTCTTTTGTATAAAGGGTACTGCACCACAGTTTTGATCAGGACCCGAGGGTAAATGACACTTTTACTACAGTAGATGTGACATCTCCCACATTAGGGTCAGAATGTGAGGTCCTACAAAATATAAGTATACACAATATAAATTAGAGCTTTAATATATTGCAATTTAACATATTTCATGTATTTAACCTACCTGACTAACTACTGTGCCATAGAGTTGGCTGTAGTTGGTCAGGGCCCCTTCTGCCAGGATGTTCAACTTGCCTGGAGTGAAGTTGAGGGCCCTGTTACCTGCACCTTCAGGCATTGTGGGCCCCAGCAGGTGATATTCAGCAGCAACAGTTGAGAAGGTCTTGTACAGATGGTGGTTAAGGGACAAAGGGCCTCATGGGCAAGAACAACGTGTACGTCAACATGAAGGATTTTCCATCAATGGACTCTTACACAGCGGACGACTGATTCAGTCAACTGCATATCTTTAACCAGTGAGGGCAGCAACTGCAGGAAAAGGTAGTCTAAGGTCCATGTGTCAGGCATCTTCCATGATTGGTTGGCAACATGACAACATTGAGTATTCCTGACAATATGGCGGACCGGTTGTACGTCATTGACGAAAGCATCGGTCATCTTTTATGTTGCTTCTGTCAATACCAACTAGAATGTCCCCCTTAAAATCATTAGTTACATTGCACACCATGACATGTCTGCAAGTTTGAAGGGAATAAAAAAAAAGAAAAAATTATTTGTAAAACCTTTTTAACATGCGTAAGTAAAAACATAATAATTTTGTACTATGAATGTAAATTATTTTTTCTTTTACTGTAATCAAAGAATGTTCTTTTTTAAATAAGTGTGCAAAAGGGTTAATTGATAGATATGTATTAAAAAACAAAATAGTGTAGCCAGTTATATGTATCTGCATTAGTATATCTTGTGTAGTTTCCAATTAAAAAAAATGTGACTCTAACATGTGTGTTGCTATATCTCATATACATTGCACTTATATTGCATAGATGTCTAACATCCACACCAAGCAAGACGGAGAAGGATATGTCAATGTAACAATCGTGTATACAGACCACATCCGAATCTACCAAACATGCCATAAAGAAATATCTTTAAGAAGTACATACTTAACCGCAACACCATAGAGGCATAGGAACAGAAATTAAATCAGGATATTTTCTGGCTATCAGAATTCAGACTGCCATCCCACCTACTGAAAGATCATGGCAGTGTTAGATTTCTGCGCAACTGGTTCCTTTCATAATACAGTGGGTGACTGAAGTCCAATGTTTCAGCCAACATTTTCAGCTGTCCTCAACCAGATCGTGGATGTTATGCTCATATGTGTGCATGGCTACATATAATTTACTATGGATAATGCAACACTGAACAATCTCAAGGCAGAATTCTATGGATAGGGAGGTGTACCACATGTGGTAGGTACCCGAGATGGCACCCATGTTGCCTGGTGCCATCTCATGACCGTCTTGAAGTCTACAACTCCATTAAAGTGCATGCAGTTTGAACTGCGGTCCTCTACATCAACATCGTCTGTGCAAGATTTCCAGGTCCCACCCATAACTTATTGCGTAGCATCAGCTTCATACCACAACAGATGGCAGGCCTTTCACAGAGGATGGCCTAGCTTGTAGGTAAATCTAAACCATTAAGATTATGCCACTTTAACTGTTATAATAATGCCAGTTAGACATCAGTTCACAAATGTTTGTTTTTGTGATTGTGTTTTTCAGGGGACTCATGGTTTCTGATTCATACTTTGCTATTGACATCGATGAGAAACAAAACTATGTCAGGGAAAACAGCCATCAGTGAGGCCCATGTGGGGTCCTGTGGAGTGGACCTTTGGGCTCCTGACTACCCATTTCAGGTGCCTGGGATAGACTGTAGGTGGCCCTGCTCTGCTCTCCTTTCAAGGCCTGCAAGATTAAGGTGCTTTGTTGCATTCTTCCCAACATTGCTGTAGGAAACTGGACTGTTTGCAGATGTCCCCCCACTTTTTGTCCCCATTTGAACTACTAGATGCTGGTTTTCGACTCTGACAGTGGACTGAAGCCTGCTAACCAGGCTCCGGTGTCAATGTTCTTTCCCCTAAAGTGACATGTGTAATTGGCATCCCCAATTGATAAGAGCTTATGTTAGACTTGGAATCTTTGGCGTGGTTTCCCCTGACTTTTTGCCTCTACCTCCTGTATTTTTGATGCTGTGCTGGATTTAGTTTTTGCTGGGTTAGGTGCTTTGGGCATTTTGCCACTGCTGATCAGTGTCAAAGTGCAAGTGTTCCCTGTGTAAATTGTTATTGCAATTGGTTCGCCCTAATAGGCATATTTGATTTACTGGTAAGTCCCTAGTAATGTGCACTAAGTGTGCCAGGGCCTGTAAATCAAATGCTACTAGTGGGCCTGCAGCACTGATTGTGCCACTCACATGAGTAGCCTTAAAAAGTTATCTCAGACCTGTAACTGCATTGACTGTGCACAGTTGTGAACTGCCATGTTGACCTGGCAAGTGCACCCACTTGCCAGGCCCTAACCTTCCCTTTTCTTACATTTAAGGCACCCCTATGGTAGGCCCAAGGTACTCCCGGGGGCAGGGTGCAGTGTCTGTGAAAGGTAGGACATGCACTGGCGTGTGTGACTTGTCCTGATAGTGAAATACTGCAAATTTCATTTTTCACTATTGAAAGGCTATCTGTCCCATAGGATAGAATGGGAAATACTTTGTAACATCTTACAAGTATAACTTCCCATTGGGGCAAGATAGAGAAATAAAGTTTAGGCTCTGTGAACTCAGAATTTAATAACACATCTTTTGGTAAAGATGGTTTTTAAATTATGTGTTTGAAAATGCCACTTTTAGAAAGTAGGCATTTTCTTGTTTAACCTTTCTGTGTGCCTCTGCCTGTTTGTGGATTGACTGTCTGGTTTTGGAGTGACAGGGGCTGGGGATGTGCATTCACTGTAGACAGCCACTGGGGAGGGTTGAGGTGTGCCTGGCCCTTCCTGGATGACTCAGAGCTGAGCTAAATAGACCTTGGCTGCATTTAAAGTAGTGGGAGGAGTTTTCCTTGCACCTGAATAGGGTCTGTCTCCCTTGCACAATGCTGTCTCCACCCCTTGTGGTCATACTGCACCAGTGAGGACATAACTGGTTTGGACTGGGCTCAGTGACCCTTGCACAAAGGCAAGATGGGGTATAAGTAGTAGGCCTTAAATCACAGAACTTTAGATCACTTCTGGACTCAAGAGGAACCTTTGCCAAGGAGAAGAGCTGTGAGGAGGAGTACTTCCCTTTTGCTGTGTGCTGTGTGGGGTTGGTCTGCAGTTGCTGTTTCTGCCAAGAAAAGGACAAAGACTGGAACTTTGCTGTGAACCTCCTTGAAGAAGAATCTCCAAGGGCCTGTATGTGCTGGCCTCCTGTTCTGAAGTCTCAGGGACACAAAGACTTCACCCCCAGCTCCCCAGAACTCTGGTGCTGAGAGTTCTGACCTGCCAGGTGGTGCCTATTCCAGTTTTGGGCCTCTGGAGGTTGTTCCTGCTGTTGGAAACTGGAAGAACCTGAAGAACTAAGAAATTCGACACATTGTTCTTCTTGCGGCTGTTTTTCCCGACGCAACACCGTCATGAGAGAAGAATCTCCACGCATCGCCACGCCGCTCCCGAGACGGCGCAGCGCCTGTCGCGGCTGCAAGAACCAACGCATCATGGGATCGCGGCTGAGGAAACAAACGCAGCGCCGCTTGTTGCGAATGCATCCCGGATTTCCACGCATCGCACCTGTGCGGCAAATTTTTCCGACACATCACCCGCAGACATGAACCGTCTTGGAGTCAACACATCACTTCCCCCTACAGTCCAAATTCGACGCGTCACTTCTCCTGCGTGCAGCAGAACTGTCGCATTGCCTCCCCAAGGACTCAGGAACTGACGCATCTCTTTGTTTCTCGACACTTCCCTTCTCTGCGGCTGTTTGGCCTTGTGAATTTTGACGCATCTACAGGTCCTTTGTGTAGAATCACGCAGCCTTAGTTTTCTATGGACCCAGTTGCTTGAAACCTTTGAAAAGTCATATTCTTATTACATGTATGTTGGATTTTTGTCGTTTTGGTCTTGTTGAGTTTAGATAAAGATTTTTCTAAACTGGTGTGGTGTCCATTTGTGGTGTTATCACTGTATTACTGTGTGTTTTGAGTACAAATACTTTACACATTGCCTTTCGGATAAGTCTGTCTGCTTGTGCCAAGCTACCCAGGGGGTGAGCAGGGGTTATCTAAAGTGTGTATCCCCTTACCCCGACAAGAAGCAAGGGTCCCATTTGGACAAAGGTACCTACCTCTGCCTACTAGAGACCCCCATTTGGAACAGCTTACCACCCTTATAAGTCTCTGGTAAGTGGTACCTGTGGTACCCAGGGCATGGTTGGTAAAGGCGTACTTGGGGCTTGTAGCACTGCTTGTGCCACCCTGAGTGACCCAAGGAAACTAATGGCAGTAGGCCTGCCTTTGCAGACTGCAGGAACAGTATTCACTGCTCCATTTAGACATTGTCCTCACCATGTGTGACAAAGTCACAGCGCTGCTTATAGTATTTGTCAGTCACCCCTAGAGAAGGCTTCTTGTGCCCAGGAGGCAGGGTGCAGTATATTAAGGGTGTAGATGTGTAAGAGCAAGCTTATATATCTCTATAGTGACTTTACCATTAAAGTGCACTGTAAGTGATAGACGGTCCATAGGATACCAGGGGCTGGCTTCCGGGAACCACCAAATTCATTCATGTTTGGTATCAAATACCGTGCTTTTTCACCCCTGACATGATTCTTGTGTCGAGGGTGAGCTGGCATGTACCCGAGTGGCATCCTTAGAGGTTGCCACCAAGTTGCCTCAGCCTCCCTGTGCTTTGGCGGGCTTCCCGAGCCATTTGCCACCAAGACAGAAGTCTGACCTCCTACTGGGAAGTGCTATCACTTCCAGAGGATGAAGACAAAGGCTCAGATAGGATGGAGATTGCACCTTCCTTCCCCTGAGTGGGCTAGTGAAATGAGACATCAGAGCGGCGAGCTTCAAAGGCTCTCACCCTGTCCTATACTTAGGTGCATCTAAAAAAAAGAATCATGAAACTGCAATCAATACAAAACGCAGCAGCCCGCCTAGTGCTGAATCTACCAAAAAGAACGTCCATATCTAAAGCCTTAGCCAGACTGCACTGGCTACCAGTCGAAAAGAGAATACTGTTCAAGACAATGTGCCATTGCCATCGTATTCTGGCAAACTATGATAGCAACCTACACACCTAGCAGGAACCTGAGATCCGGAGGCAAAGCGTTAGTAAGGATTCCCAGAATCAAAAAGGCGAGGATGGGCGGTCGCTCCTTTAGATTCCTGGCAGCCAAACACTGGAATACTCTACCTGTTGAAATAAGAACAGAGCCCAGTGAAACGACTTTCCGGAGAAAGCTGAAGACACGGCTCTTCCCTACCAGTTAGTTAATTGACCATAGACCTCCTATGACAGACCTAGTTTAGGAATACCGATCCTGTATGACACTATGCCCTACTGTCCGCTATTTTCTTTCAGCTACTAGCGCGGGGACACACCGGCGGTGTAACCATGCGCTCTACAAATGTATAAATAGATAAATATCACCCACTCTGGTTTGCAAGAGGCCTGTCTCCCCAAGGAGTACAAAGCCCCCCCCCCTTGCCCCAGGCAAGGCGGGAAATTAGGTATGCAGGGGATGTGCACCTCCAAGAAGGCTGACTACACCCCAGGGTGGGCAAGTCTGATCTGCACACCTAAATTGAATTTCTGCCATATTTAGGAGGGCAGAAATAGTGAGTTCTGGGTAGGAAAAGTAACCTACAGGAAAGTGGTGCAGTGCACTCTGGGAGTTGTAGTCTGGCTCTGACTGAAGTTTCAAGCCGCTACTGCACTCCCGTGCTGCCAGCTGCTGAAGTTCGTTTGGATTAACTTTACCGCAACAAAGGCTTGTTGGTCACCAGGCTGGTGACTGACCCTGTAAGTCTACTCTGCATTAAGAGAACAGCTCCCAGGAACAGCAACCGACGTCAGCAATGACCCCATTCTGGTGTACTTGCATCTTCTTCTTGGCGACGGCGTCCCTATGGCAAAAGCAGCCTGCCGCGACCAACCGAGTGATTGACAGCCCAAAGCTACCTTCTGCACCCACACTCACCGAGCAAGTTAAAAGTGATCCGGCTGTTGAATCTTAGGCCTCTACTCTGCGAGGGTGGACCCTGAAGTGACAGTTTGTCACTTAGCAGCTTTTCCCATTGACCACAATGTTAAAAGCCTCAGTTTAAAGCCCACTGACAGCTCAAAAGTTACCTCTGCACCCTGATTCCGCGAGCACATTAAAAATACTCTGACTGTTAAACCTTGGTCCTGGGACCCCAAAGACCTCTACCCTGCAAGGGTGGAAAGGAGCTCAACCCCTAAGTGGCTGTTTGTTATGAGCAGAATTTCCTATTTACCGCAATGTTAAATGTCTGCAGTCCTTAATGCATTTATTTTCTAATGCTTTAAAAATTCATAACTTTGGTTATATTTATGATTCAAAGTTTGTTTTGGTGTCTAAATTTATGTAAAACCAGGCTCTATTTTTATAAATTGATGTTGAATTTCTTTCTAGTTGCGCCAATTACTTACGCACCATATGATACTGTAAAATGCTTAACACATGTTCCTCCAGGACTGAGCTAAGGATTATTCTTGTTAAAACCAAGGATCATCTTTGGATATTGTGATAATATTGTATGGTAAGGTCTCACAACCATACCACATAATATTCCACTTTGCTACAATTGCCCTGAGGAGGAATATACAATTAATTCCTGATGAGGATTACCAGTGGCATCCCAGTGATGAGGATGAAGGCACTGAGGTCAGGGTAAACTCATTGCAGACATCTTTGCCTGATGGTACGCGACTGTAATGTATGTGTCTTTTGGTTGTTCGGGATTTGGACATATCCTCTGTAACAATAGTACCAACTAGCAAATTTCAGAATATGGTTTCTTGTGTTTCAAAAGTACTATTACAATGTTATGTTATGGTAATATGATTTGTATACCACCAAGTCATCCCGAAAAGCATATCCTTGCACAGCTGGTCAAAGTCAAAATTACTTCGATGGATTTGTTAAGTGTTAAATCATCCTCAAAAGGATATCCCAGCCCTACATCCTCTCAGTACAGAAAATAAACAGACCCTAAGCATAACAGAAAATGGGAAAGACAACCAGAAGGAAATTACTTTGGGAAGAGAAAGATTTTAAGGAGTTTCTTGAATAACAAAAGATCAGTTGTGAGTCCCAGTTTCCACGGTACAGCATTCCAGTGAATAGCAGCAAGATGTGTGAATAGATGGCCACCCACTCTTCTTTTTGAATTCTCAGTGTGGAGATCACAGCTTGATTTGCTGATCTAAGAAGTCTCGCTGTTTGTGAAAGGATACTCTTTTTCTCAAGTTGGTGGATTCTTCCGACTGTTGCAGAGTTATTAGCTTTGGAGAGATCTGCATTGCAAGTTTCCTGACCGTTGGTGGAATAGTGGTGACTCTGTAGTACACGTCCTCTCAGTCATGAAGTCAGGCCAATTTACATAAGTTTCATTAAGTGACCTGATCCATGTGGTGTGTCTCTCACAGCCTCGACCCCGAACTTGATGTTATCAGCTGTACCCTATCCATAGAAATATGGTGTACTTTAAGTCTATGTCTGAGCATAATATGTGTGGAAAACAAGAGAGAAGCCAAATGTGTTGGGGAAGACTACCATCTCGGCTCTGACTGTATCTAGAAGATCAGTAGTTAACGATATGTAACACTGACTTAAGATCTTCCCAATAGGAGGATTCCTTAGGTAGTTTCCATTGGAACAATGGTATTTGGGTTTTCAGCTTGCCTCATACAATTTTTCTATTCAAATCTATACTTCCTAAAGCTGTGTCTTCTCAGCAATGTCCGTATTTATTCCAGTATCTGTACACATTAATTCCATGTCCTTCTCACTCAACCCTGCCAAGTACCGCGCATCAGGAGTTAGACTAACGCATTCTAGTGCTGGTGTCCGCATCACCACACTAAAATCAGGACCACTGGAAATATGCAGCAGTAGAGGGCCAAAGTATGTGGCACGGTTGAGTAAATTATGCAGCCAGAAAAGGCAAATTATGTAGCACATTTTGTGATAGTATTGCTTCATTATTTTGTCAATTTTAATCTTGTTAACACTGTCTGTTATTAGTTGCAGCTTTTAGTACCAGTTTAACACCAAAATATAGCAATAAGCAACAGAAAGGTGAACAGTGCTACTTTGCAAAGGGCCTTCCACTGCGCATGAACATGTGTTGCTGCGTTTTAGTAACTTTTGAACCATTTAAACTAAAAACAATTTTTTTGTTAAAATCTGCAGATTATTGATTATGTGGCAAATGTGGCAAATATATAATTATGCAAAAATCGCAGAATCACTTAATTCCAGTGGCCCTGACTAAAATGCATTAGTCACGCATTATAGCACCCCTGAACCACACCATAAGATGCGCTCTTCGATGAGCTGCATGTAAGCAAGGAGCACACCGACATTGAGTGCGCTGTGCTGACCAGATGAGAGTGTACTCTGTCTCACAAATGTTCTTCTACTTTAATTCTCTTTAATAAGTGTTCACATATCATCAACGAACGCTGTAGGTACAGGTGCCGGCCCAGAATGATTATATCACAATCATCAAGCGGAGTCCAGATCTGTGAGTGAGGGTACCCTGTGGTCTTCCAACAGTTCTGGACCCAGCAGACAGTGTGGATCCGGGGGGCTGTGCCTTTTGTTGTCTGACTTCGGGTTGACACTCAGCTGCACAGTGTCGACCCATTTCTTGTGCACTTCTACAGATAGTGCAAACTCAACCCAATCAAGCTACTGGGGCGCTGCTTTGTGAAGAGGTAGGCATTGGAGTGATGCTTTGTGATGAGGTAAGTCTGTAAAGTGCGCTCACTGAAGGTTGTATTGCATCTCATGTTAATGGTTGAGCTGCTTAGCTGGACACCGGACTGATAAGAAAGACGCCGCTCCTCTTCCCCTGCTATATATCGGAAGCAGGAGTATTTGTAGCTCTCTAAAAAGTTTTCTTCAAGCTGGTGCTTACGTGCTCAGACTGGCGCTCTCCAGAGGCGGCAGGCATGGATCGGGAGTGGCGGGGGGTAAAGGGATCTAAATTAAGAAAAAAAAGTACTATACCGCCGCGTCTCTTCTTCATCTCCCCCCCCTCCTCCCTCCACACCGCCGGAACAGGAAGCACATCCAGGCTCCCCTAAGCCAATCCCAACGCTGCAATGCAGCGTTGTGAACGGTCTGAGCTCCATGGTTCGGCGCTCAGCCAGGGAATGGGAGCCCAGGCATGTTCTCCACCCAGTCTGTAATGCGGCCTGGGTGGAGAACATGCAGAGTGCGCATGAATGTTTGGCAGGCCCGAGACGGCTGGCCAAACATTTATGCACACTTACAAAGTGTGCTCCCCACGCCCCCTGCTCCTGTCATCAGAGCAGCCCCGCCCGCCCTGCAAAGCTGCCGCAGCAGGACAAAGTAAAATGATAACAACCTCGAGTTATTATCATTTTATGTTTCCATTATTTCACTGCTGCAAAGCAGTGGGGCGACGCTCCTCCGCCTTAGCGGAGGAGCCGCTACTGGCGCTCTTGTAGGGAAGGGTGGTCGTGAGGAACGTACGCTGCTTGGTCTCCATGTCCCTGCTCTCCCTTCTGTGCCTTCAAAGCCTGCAAACAGTTTGGCTGATAACAACTGTGACCGAGAGGTGCATATTCTGCCTGCTCGTCCCGTACCTAAACAGGACGTGTCAATTTCAGCAACAGATCCTTAACAGTGATTTGCAAAACAATTGAAATAATGCAAGCATTAGCAAAGTCCAGAAGTCTGCCTTTTTAATCAAAGGTGTTTTTTATTGATTGGTGAGTTTGTGCATAGGAGTGGTGACGTGTGAATGCTTGTGAGAATGTATTCAAGGGTCTGCATAGATGGATATATGTGCACATTCATTCATGGATGGATGGTTGAATGGATAGTTGAGTGTTTGCAAGAGTAAAGGAGGTATGTGTGACTGTAAGTGCATGGATCGATGAAAGGGTGACTGAGTGCATGGATTAATGAGTGAACATTAATGAGCACTACATGGATAGATTAGTGGATGAATAGAAGGATATATGAACCACGGAACGGGTACGTGAGTGTATGGAGTCATTGCTAAGTGCATGAACAGATCAATGAATGAATAAGATGACAAGAATGCATGGATGGACAAATAAGTGAACAAGTAGATGAGAGAATGGATGCTTATATATGAGGTAGTGAGTGCATGAATGAATGAGTGGATCGGTGAATGAATGGATGACTGGGTGCATAATTTTGCCCTGAGTTATTACAGTTTGTGGCAGAGGAAACTGAAAGGTTGGTAGGACATGTAAGAGGAGGCAACCCAGTCAAAACAGACACACGTAAAAGAACAGAGCAGACTATTCAGAGGCAGTAGTTCTGACCGCCAACTCACTTTGGACCCACCTTCATCCCTCTGTCACAGGAACTATTGCCCTTACAACTACCACTCATTAGGGGTTAGACTAATGCATTTTAGTGCTGCTGTCCACATAACCGCACTTAAATGCTAATGTCACATTTAATTGTTGCTTGAATATTGTCAGAATTGAAACATTTTCAATTCTATTTATTCATAAAAAATTAATTGTTTTTACTCATGGATCTGATACTACTAACAAGCATTGGCAATGCCAATAGATTTAGCTTGTTTTAATTGTATGTTCGTTGTGTAATCTATCTGGACGCAGTAATGGCTAATTCACAGAGAGGTACTCAAATACTCGTCGTTTTCATTTATTCATGAATAAATGAAAACAATGACGAGCATTTGAGTACATCTCTGTGAATTATCCCCAAATAAAACGTAGTATAGGAAGACAATACATATATTATGACCAAAAACAATAATGGTCAAACTATTTTGTCATTTGAAGTGTCACACATTTGTCATTAGAATGTCACTCATACGTCAACTGAAACCATAGAAATGTCACACATAAGCAGTCTGTAAACCTGCTGGGGGTAGATGTCTTCCTCATTTTCAATATTTCAGTATACAGATGTGAGTTTGGCCAATATTGTTTTCCTCATCGGCTGCCGTGCTGCTCCCACTGAAGGCTTGGGGATTCGTATCCCAGGCACAGTGGGACACCGCTAGACCGGCATTGTAATGAGGCCCTTAGTGTAAATTATAATTAGGGCTCCCAGTTTTATGGTATTTATATTCTTGTCATTTCCGTCTGTATTTATCCATATTTATATTTTGCAAATTTTGCCTGTATTTATCCATATTTGTTTTAGGTTTTGTGAAAAAATTAAGCTGAAATGTGTATATTTCTGCGTTTATTTAACTAGTTAATGTGCACTCGTGCCTGAACGCCTGACAGGTTTCAATGATATATACACACTCAGGTGGTAAAATATGAACTTGTAAGAAAATATATACATTTTAGTCTCAAGGTTGTGCAAATCTACTGCTGTTTAAGGCTCTTTACTAAAATCCCTATATTTTTTAATCCCCTTGCCTGACAATCCGCAAAGCTATTGGCCTGGCAGTCATGATTGACAGTATTTAGAATCACTCAAAAACAATCCAATTTCTGTTTTTATCCACATTTAAAAATAAATACAGATAGGAAAATAAATGTTTTTCCGTCTGTATTTATCTGTAAAAATCAGTAAAAACGGAAAACAGGGAGCCTTAATTATAATCCATTCCATGAGGTACGATGTGTTACTTTCATCCAGTCCTGATTTGCTGTTGCCCTGAATTCTTTGAACACACGGAGAGATGGAGTAAAGCGATAAATATATTTATTTTTGGTTCCATATGAGATTCTGAAAAATATAAACTTGCATTTGTGTTTTTGTTTTCTGTACGTCGGTCATGTTTGGGTGCCAGGACGTCACAACAATAATCTGCTTCTCGTTATTTACTGTTAGTAAAGTAAAACATACCAGCAACTAACCACAATCGGAATATTGCTAGTCTTTTAATATCATCATTCTGATTACAGCATCGAAAACGAAATATAGGACACGACTGCTATTGAAAGCCGTGATAAACTGTAGACTGTGTTTCATTGTCAAATCTTTAGTACCACCTGACCGTGATTGAGCTGTTTAGAAAAAACCAACAAAACATAATACGATGGGCTCAGTAGATAGAAATGTTCTGCTGTTTGGAGATGTGGATTCCAGTAGCGGCTGCTACCGGATTCGGGTGTTGGGGCGTGGGGGAGAGGCGGGGTCTAGGGACGAAGAAAATGTTTAAAAAAAAGAATGCTTACCTGAAACAGACGGCCGACGCTTCTCCTCCGTTCTCTGTCCTCTAACTTTTTCCTACAGTCCTGTCCAGCAGCAGGAACCACGCGGCTCCCAGCTTCACCTAAGCCAATCACAATTCTGCAATGCAGCGTTGTGATTGGTCTGAGCACCGTGGATCAGCGCTCAGATGGGGAATGGGAGGCTTTGCATGTTCCTCATCATGCTGCGTAATGCAGCCTAGCGGGGAAGATTCAAAGTGCGCATGACTGTTTGGCCGGCCCGAGAGGGCCGGTCAAACAGTCATGCCCACTTAAGGAGTGCAAAGCACTCCTCTCCCCTGCTGTGCTCAGCCTTGCGACACCCCGAGAGCCACTGACTGCAAAGGAAAACTAAAATGATAATAACAGTAGTTATTATTTTAATTTTCCATTTGTTCAGTGAGGCAACGCTCCTCCGCCATAGCGGAGGATCCGCCACTGGTGCATTTTATGATCTTTAGTAATTTTGCTGGTTGTTTCACTTTACAGGAAATCCCGTAAAGTCTACATTCTGTGCAACAAATCTTTAAATAAATAAAAACATGCTTTCTGAAGAGATTGCCAAAATGTTTCTAATGCATACTTCGGCATTTACTCTGAAAGTAGCAAATAATTGCCAGGATGTCTTCAATGTGGAGACATTTCCCTGAAACAAAAACACATTGTGAAACGGACTCACTGAGTGTAGCATATGGATAATGACACCCGGGCCATCATAACTAACACTGGAAGCACTTACCACAGGGGCTTGATTATTTATGCTGACTGAGCTCTCAGCATCTTGGGTCACTGGGAGATTAATGTGTCTACTCTCACATGGATCAAAATCTACTTAATCACAGTCCACATATTTCCCCTCAACATAATTTCACTCAGCGCCTTACAGTTCCACGCCACACAATTAAACTCTACACAATTCCATTCCACACCATGTAACTCTACAACAAAGCACATAATTCCACTCCACAAAACAATTCCACTACACACCACATACGTTCAATCCACAACACAGAATTTCACATCATGTGACAAAATTCAACCCCACACCAAATAATTCCACTCCAATACATGCCATTCCACAACACACAATACCACTCCACATAATTACACTCCATGACACACAATACCACTCCACATAATTCCAGTACACTCAATACAACATAATTACTATCCGCATATTTCCACTGCACACCATGCCACACAATACCACTACACATAACTCCACACAATTCCTATCCAACCTACATAATTCCACTGCATACCACATACATCCACTACACTCCATAACACATGGTTAAAAGACATTGCCATTATCAATGCCAATAGCTCTCAGATTGCCAAGACCTATTGGCTTTGCCAATGCTTGTTCTTCTCTGGCTAATGGATGTTGTCTGGACCTGTGCTCCAAACAAATGTACTAATTTTCTGATAATATGGATTATCTTCTACTGTTGGAATATTGTCACACAAGAGCTTTGATGCTGCTGCGCATTGCAAGTCATAAATGGCTTGTGTGGTTTGAGGACCCGAATACGAGGTTAGGAAAAGGATGACTCACACGCCCGAGAATTGGAAGGTTGCAAACATAACAAAAGAAGCCCGATTCCTGTAAATCTTTGAAGAGATTACAGGATGGAATGCTACTGAAGGGATAACCATATAGAGAATCACTCGGTATCCCAGAATAGACCCGTCGACTACGTAAAAGAAAAAATGGAAAGATAGTTTGCTGGGGTCATTTCGTTGAATCCATATAAGAGAGCACAAATACGTGACCGTAAGGCATACATCAAGATAGAAAAGCAAATGTGTTTCTACTAAAAGTGTGGGAGAAATCCATTTGTCCTGAAGAAGGTGGCCTAAAAACTCAGGTATCCACCGAAACACGTTGATGCACAATTTGATACCAAATCTGGAGGGCATTGAGAAAAAAAAACCTGTAGATATCTATAATTTCATGAGACTGTGTGATGCGAACAATGGCCCAAGAAGATTGGTGATTGTAAAGACATATGTTGTTGTCTATTGTATTCTCCCAGCCTATGTTTACATGTTTTGTGACGTATTGTCTTTTATTGTAAAGTAGAGCCCCTCCTTCCTTCTCTTAAGGGATTCACTAGAAAGGAGCTTTATTAGTTTTTATATATTTTGATAATTATCTTTTGATATATGATTTATCTATTGGTTTTAGATGAGATCTGATAAATAAATAAAGGGTAAAGGTATACAAAAATATATGTGTGGTGTTTGTACCTTAATGTCATCGGGGGTGTACATGATGTATGGAATGAAATTAGAATAAGAGTGTCGATTGTGCGCATGTGTGTATACACAAACCCAACAGGAGTTTTTCTTTGACTGAATAGTCTTATATGTTGCCCTGTCCTTTTGGGTGAGTGGAACCCCTCTCTGCTCGACTAGACCCGTTTTGAGGAGACTCCTTTGTAATAAGACCTGAAGGTGTTGTTGATGAGTTAATTGTGAGCAGGTGGGTGTTGACAAACGCACCCATGGTGGGAAACTCCGTCTGCTATTTCTGTCCTACATCGTGAGGGCCCCTTCACCCTACTCTGATGACAGGCAGCTCTAAATAGCTAAACAAATGTTTGCCATACCAACATTGATGGAGGGGTGTCAGGCCACGGAGGAAATTACAATGGAGAACTGAAGGGCAGCCGACAGTCTTCCTTCAGTCATGACGGATGGTGGTCTGTCTGTCAAAATTCTAAATATGGTGGCCGGTCGAACCATAACAGAGGAAAAATGGTCGTCCACCAAACTCTAAACCGGGCCATATATTTCTGTGGACCACTGTCTGCTCCACCTAATATCTAACACCACATTGATAAAGTGAAAGCTGTCCCACAGGAACTTCTTCAACATACTGAATGAGATAACATCTGCTTTTGGAAGTCAGTATCAGATCGGTGGTTTGTGATCGCAAACCATTAACACATAGCACTGATTGATATTTGATAAGAGGGATGCCCTTTCATACCCCCTTCACCTATCGAATCACAGGCAGTTCAATGAATACTCCAGCGATGCCGGAGAGTATAGTCTTTAAAGTTCCTAAGGTTAGGTAACTAGGAAAGGTAACTAGTCCTGAAAACGTTTTTTAATGATTTCCTGGACATGTCTGATCTCTAGGTGAGATTCAAGTGATTTCAGAAGTCCATCAAACCAATGCATTTATCAGTAAAATCATCTTGAATTCTAAAGTATAGTCATTTCATAGGTCAATATATTACTGTATAATGAGATTTAAGGCAGTATGACCCCTAAATCCACCATTTTGAGGTGCTTCAGCCCTTTCCAACAAGTCATGCAACATAATAACTTGCTGTAAAGACATGCATAATGGCTGAATCACATCATACTACTAAAATGTTCAATGATCTGTCAAAGTATCCTTTAAATTTCATTTGATTCCATTCCCCAAAAATACCAATGGCAGCCCAGTCTTTGCAAATTTTGGGGAATTTCTTTTGCAAAGACTGGGTTTTGACAGTGCAGTTGTCAAACAGACCTATTGCTAGCAATATACGTATAGTCGGCTTTTGGTCTGCCCCTTTCAACCACTGGCTTACTTCGACCAGCCTCTTTCAACCATTCGCTTGACACTTTGTCAATCTTGTCTTGGCTCTGCCTAGTGAATCCCAGCTAATGTTATTGGCTGTTTGGATATCTGCTTCCACCTCCAATGCTTACTATAAACTGCATGAGAGACTACTTTGCATCTGTATTGCCCTTTGTTCACTGCTGCTGGCTGTCACCCATGTGCCTTGCTCTGTTTCCACCCACATCCTGCCTTCCCCTGTCTACTTGTCACCCCCTCCCACCTGCACTCTCTCACTTTAATCTCGCTCGACCCTCACTCTTTCCCTATGTGCTCCTCATCAGTGCGCCCTATTGAGTTCACCCCTCCCTAAACCTCTTTCCCCATGTGCTCCTTGTCAACGCCTGGCAGCCAGCCAATAGTTCCTGCCCTCCCCAGTTTACCTTGTGTGCTTTTGCCTCCAAGCTGCTTCTCATTAGAGCTGCCCAGATAGTTTTTTCTTTTATTTCCATTTTCTAGAATTGAATGGCAGGCTATGCTGTGGGCTCCATTGTCTTCAATATACCCCTCTTTTGTGAGTATGGTAAAAGAAGATCAGGTGGCAAGGGAGCCTTCATTATAGTTCTTCCTTTCCTTCTATGTGATAAATACTAAGAAATAATTAAAATGAGGGCTCCTTTGCCATCCAACCCTTATTTTAAATAGAAAATAAAACATGATATATCAAAGGCAAGGGATCTTTCAATACAGTTCACTTTCTAATTCTCAACCTGGCTCTAATTATCTTACACTGCATGTGCTGGCACACTAAACCCAGACCTTTTGGCTTTGCCAATGCTCGTTTCAAAACGGTCATTCCCCAGTCTGAAAGAGTCCTTAGTTCATCGTGATGTAAACCAATTTGGTGTCAATAGAGGTCAGAGCCCTAATTTAACAGATAATATACAAGTGATACAATATGACCTAGTACACAATTGGAAATAAGCCAATATGGCATTAAAAGTTACTTCATGATTTTTGACCTATTATCAGGTGAGTTGCCTCCGATTACTTTTAGTGCCAATTAATTCGGGCAACCTTAATCAGCTCATACCACACGTCATCCCATTCAGGGATAAGGCAGAAGGCTTTCATAAGTACTGGCAGTATACAGCAAACCCACTATGAAAATTGAATAATATTACAGCAGCATTTGGCAGATTTCACAATTCAGACATCAAAGTTCAAGACAGACTCAAGCAGTGCATGGTACAAGTTTGTCCTTGCCTACTTTATTCTGTCAGATCTTTTCCCACAAAAAAACACTCAAGTGGAACAGATTCAGGGTCTGGAATTCATAAGGTGAGCTAAGACTATCAGATGCCATCTAGTAGTGCTGCCAAGTTACTGAAGCAGTGCCAGAAATTGCCCTTTTAAGGTAAGGGGGAGCTCTTTAGGAGATAGAATTCTCTTTTGCTTGAAGCGCTATAGATGTTCACAATATTCCTAACCTTGCACATGTCTTCAACATATGTGTTTCACAATAAATAATTCATTCCTACTGCATTTGTCAGAGTTTTTCATAATAAACAAATTAGACCAATGAAATCTAACATAACTTTTCCCAACTAATCAATCAGGCTTTCAGCCTTAATCATAGACTCACCGCCATAGTCAACTCAGGCCTACCAAATTAAGCTTGATCTGTGCAATCCCATCACTCATATTTTGAAGCAAACAAGCTCAACCCACTCCAGTCCAGTAGGGAGGATGTTCAACATATGGGTGGAGCCAAAGTCCCTTTCTCAGTAGTGCTTTTTAAAGCTCTTTTTCTGTTAGTCACACAAGGTTTGGTGTATGTCGTGTTGTCAAGCTAGACATAAAAAAAACCTTGCAAATCAGGCCCACCGACTATTAATGTACTGATCCAAATGTACTCCTTTTTTGTGAAGTAACCTGTCAAGCCTGTTTTCCAGGCCCTAGAGCAGCCATAGGTTATTGCACAGTTCCTTGGTGGAAAAAACTGTTTTTTCAGGTCTCCCAAGGAATGGCATACTGTGGAATTGTCATTTGCCAACTATTCCTATTTGGGTGCTGGTTGAGGAATCAATACTTAATTTGTGAGGTGATGAGGGTTGCGAACTTAGGTACTATATGACACAAGTCAAAAACGTTATCTGTTTATTTATTACACTAAATGAAGGTCATTGTACAGTTAGAGATATATCTTTAAATGAGTATAGGCCTTAATTTACAGAAGCAAACTGTAGAACAAGAGAAATTAAATAAAACAGCTACAGTCTAAATCATCAAAGCACCTTCTTGGGCTCTTATAGGGTCCAAACAGTTTCTAGAACATATGCAGTAAAGTGCTAGAGATCAGGATATCGTAAGAATCTATGGGACAATGATGACAAAGAAAATAATCGTAAGAGTGTTAGCTGTTTCCAGAAACATTTTAGTCATAATCATCTCACTGTTACTTTGTTTACAGTCTGTAGTCAACAGAACAAATGGGCAAGAGGGATTTCCAAAATGTTGCAAGGATGCTATGGTACACTTGCACATTGCCCTAGTTTCTCAGTGGCCCTGGATGCAAGTGGTGATAGGTCAGTGAGGTAAGCACATTAAGATGAGAATCTGCCAAAAATGTCACAAAGCACCAAATCAATGTATTCACTCAAACTCACTGTAGGCAAGCATTCTTTTCTGCATGATCATGCCAGATTTGTTTGCCTTTTTCTGGACCCAGTTATGTTGGTATTAGAAAACTGCTATTCTGTGGCATTCTGCATATGCTCTGGTCTGAAAATGGTTGGCACTGTTAAAATTGGTTGTTTTCATTTTCCTGTAAAGCCACAGTAAATGCTGCAGAAACTTTACCAATTGCATGGAAGTCGTGTCATATATGGGTTGCAGTCTGTATTTACCTCACCCACATATATTAAAAAATATATAACTGCCACAAGCATCACTAGTTGGACAGCAGTTTAAAATCACAGCCATGACATATGGAAAGAAAACTATATTTTGCCATGTAAAAAGCATATTTTTACATAGTAATATGTTACTAGTAAAGGATACCATGCAGGCCCACATAGTTGGGTGTTCTATATAAATATATTTCATACTAAATACTCCAGAGTTTGTGCCCCTACAGTGATGGAATGCCCAAAGGCTGTTTTCACCAAGTAGCTTTAGGATTTATTCCTCAGGAACAGGCTTAGTTTAAATTAAAACCCTTATATTCTATTTTCACCTTGGAAAATGTTATTAAAATTATACAAAGCTACTTTGCACTTAGTTTTAAAAATCTAATTTGATGGTGAAATCTGATTTTTGATAACTTTAGGGAAATGTAACTTTAGAAAAAATTACTTTCTGTTGCCCAAGTCAAAATTGGCGTAAAATCTATTTTAGTGAACATCTCACCTCCAGAGACTCAATACACATTCCTTGCTAGGGGTAATGACCTGCTCTAGAGAGGACAGCGGCTTCACCTCTGGTTCATGGAAGGTAAGAGTGCTGTCAATAACAAGCCCCTTAGCAGGGATTACCCATCTGGGAGACTACAGGAACAGTTAGCAGAACAAACAGCTTTGATTCTACCTTGGGCTAATGCTGCCGACGCGCAGCGGACGCGCGCAGCGGACGCGCCAGCGGCGCGCCAAAGGCAAGCCCGTCCGCGTCCGGACAGCGGTCAGGGCCAGTCATACTGCCCAAAATCCCTCTGGAGGCCCGAGTGGCTGGGACAGAGATGAGATTTTAGCGCTAAGACCTCCCATCTGTCAAGGTCAAACGTGCGCGCTGCTCAGTGTCCGTGATGGGGCCTTTTATTGCTCTTGCTGCAATTTCTCCCTTGTCCCCGGCTACACACCCCGGATAGGTAAGGAGGCGTGTCCTTTCCCCCCAAAATCCCTTATGCCCTGGGACTTAAAAGCCTGCCTTATTAATTGCAGGTCGCTACCAAAACACGCACTTGACATTCACCAATCCCTAGTGGATAATAATTGGAACCTTATGTTCCTGACGGAGACATGGCTGCGTGAAGACTCTAACCCGGCTGTCGTATAATCGTATATCGTATAATCTGTGCGAATAGACGAGATAACAGACCAGGGGGTGGCCTGGCGATTATCCACAAAGACATCTGGGTGACGTCAACTACTCACTTCGGGCAGATAGGCAGTATCGAAGGACTCCCCTTTTGCATAAATCTGTCCTCTTCAGAATCCTTTGCGAGGCTCCTTCTCTATAGGCCCCCGGGCTGTGGCCATAGTTCCACCCCCATGCTGGCAGACTATATCGCCCAGGCTAGCACCCGCTACTCTAATTTCACAGTTTTAGGCGACCTCAACCTTCATGTTGATGATCCCGCTTGTTCTTATAGCGCAAATTTTGTATCGTCAATGGCGGGTTTTAACCTGACCCAACTGGTCTCTTCTCCTACGCACAAAGCAGGCCATATACTGGACCTTATCTGCTCCAATTTACCGGAGGTTATAGTGAATACGCCCTCCCCGGTGATTGGGGTCGGATCATTTTTTGATCCCCTTCCAATTACACCTGAAAGCCAGGGCCAGGGTTACCTCTCGCTCTAAAGAATTGCGGAGGAACTGGCGTAGGGTCTCTTCGGAGTCCCTAACTCCTTTTCTTAAGGATTCAGAGCCCCTCCTCACTAATAATCTTGAGGACAGCATTGCAAATTTGAATGCCTGGTTTACGCAGGCCCTGGATAAAATTGAGCCACTGAAGCTTGTAAGCTCATCCAGAGCTACCCCCTCCGCTCCTTGGTTCACCGAGGACATTAGTGCTAAAAAAAGCGACTGTAAGAGACAGGAGCGTAAGTGGAGAAAATCTTACGCCGCGGAGGATGAAATTGAGTATAGAACGGCTCTAAAAGAATACCGCAAACTTCTCATCATTAAGAGAAGAGACTTCTTGGCCGATCAGATTGCCAGGGCTAGGAATTCCTCTAGGGAAGTTTTTAAGGTGGTGAAGTCTTTCACCAACCCCTCGGCACTCCAGCATCCTGTGGTTCGTTCTGTGAAGATGTGCAACAATCTTTCAAATTTCTTTGAGGAGAAAATATCACAGATCTATGCCTCATTCCCTGTAGACCATCATCCTAGGGGGGAGGACGTTATCTGTGACCTGAGCCAGAACCGGCCAGTATTTTCTGAGTTCGCCATGATTCCTGTTGAGGCCTCCCTGGTGGAATTGCAGAAATGCAAATCTGGGTCACCTAGTGATCCCTGGCCAGTTAGACACTACAGTGGGCTGCAGGATGGCTTAACCCCAACCTTAATGCCATCTGGAATTCCTCATTCAGGCTAGGGGTCTTTCCATCTGCCTGTAAACATGCGTTTCTCTCCCCATATTGAAGAAACCTAATGCTGACCCGGAAATCGCCAGAACTTCAGGCCCATCATCTTCTCCCGGCCCCTGCGAAAATCATAGAGAAATTAGCGCATCAGCAGTTGGCTGCCTTTGTTGAATCTAATGGGCTTCTGCATGATTCTCAGTCTGGCGTTCAATCCGGTTACAGCACCGAATCTGCTCTGATTGAGATGGCTGATGCCATTCGATGGGCGGTGGATGAGGGTGCGGCGTCCATGTTGGTGCTGCTTGCCTGTCAGCAGCGTTTGACACGGTGTCCAATTCCATCCTGCTTGAGCGGCTTATGCAAATTGGCATCCGTGGGACGGCACTGGACTGGATCACGTCTTACCTTCACGGCCGAGACCACAGGTCTTTCTCCACCCTTTCTCCTCCGAGGCCAAGCCTCTAAGATGGGGGGTGCCCCAGGGCTCAGCCCTGAGTCCTCTCCTATTCAATATCTATCTGGCTCCCTTGGCTGACCTCATCGCTAACACAGGGATCAAGGTGATATCCTACGCGGATGACACCCAACTGATGTTTTCCTTTAGTGAAGTGTCAGCATCCGCATTTGACTCTTTTAGAGAGTGCCTTAAAAATATCTCCGTCTGGATGAGCAGCAATTTTCTAAAGCTCAATGCCGACAAGATGGAGGTTCTGTTTTTCAACCAAGCAGTCCCTCCCCCAGCGGCCTTGTGGTGGCCGGTTGAATTGGGAACAGCTCCCACCCCAAAGGATTCAGTCAAGAATCTTGGTGTCCGTTGGGACAACAATCTATCCCTTTCCACGCAGATCCAGCATGTTTCTGCGGTCTGCTTTGGTAAGATGAAAATGATCAGGAAATTCATCAACTTCTTGCCAGAGACAGCGCGTAAAACCGTGGTGCATGCGTTAGTCACCTCCCATCTTGACTACGCCAATGGACTCTATCTGGGTCTGCCCAGCGGCTTGATCCGTAGGCTGCAGATAGTGCAAAATGCGGCAGCTAGGCTGGTCCGCAAGGTCCCTCATCATATCTCCCCTCACCTCAGACACCTTCATTGGCTCCCTGTGGCCAAGAGAGTTGAATTTAAGGCCCTCACATTTGCCTTCCGGGCCTACCAGGGAAGAGGCCCTAAGTATCTGAGGATGAGACTTCGCCCTTACCAGCAGGGCAGATCGCTGAGGTCCAATTTTAAACGTTACCTATTCATCCCCCGTTTTGCTAAAGCGAGAATGGGGGGCAAAACTTTCGAGGTGGGAACCTCTAAATGCTGGAATGACCTGCCCCTCCAACTTCGTATGATGCACTCTGAGCAGGATTTTAGAAAGGCCTGGCTGTTCAGCCACAGAGACTAGTTCTTCGCTAGCATGGCTACGATGTTATCCACTTTAGCGCCGGGACACCTCAGTCGAGGTAGCTGCGCGCTCTAAAAATGTCTCTTATTATTATTATTACCTCATTTGAGTTGTAGTTGCCAAATGGGTCTGAATGTATCTGCTCGTATCCACCTCTGTGGCCCTCCTAGACTTGCAAGCACTTCCAGACACCAACCCCAACAGAAGGGAGAACCAGGTTGGACCCTCACAGATAGGAGATTGCCTCATCTAAATAGGTGGAAGGCTTAGAGAGAACCGTCTGGTGGAAGAAGGGGTCAGTTATTTGGATTTAGGGCTTCTGGGAATGTTCACAGTAAAGCAAAGAGGAAGTAGTGTAAAAGAAGGTGGGTGTAGGACAAGAACACAGACAGGATTTGGTAGGAAAAATTCTCCAATCATTGGTTAGTGCATAAGATAAACATGGAACCTCACTACCACCAACTCCTCTGAACATTTGTGAAGAAGAAGGCCCTGCTGAAAAAATAAGTATGAAGGACTCCAGCTTGCACCCAGTGACTGGAACTGCTCTCCAAAGGTCAAGTGATTGACCTCCTGTTTGCCTGCACCAGGGACACAAAAAGCAGAAGGACTCCTACTCCAAGAGGGCTCAGCTGACCATAGAGGTCTGTATCATCTGGGAGCTGAGGTTAGAAAGAGGCCTGGTGCCTAGAAACCTGCCCCCAGGATCTGGGGGCTGCAGGAGTTACCAGAAAAAATGTTCGCATCAGTTTGAGAAAAGTAGGCCTTTGTCATTTTTTCCACCGCCAGACAACTGTGCCAGGATGCCAATGCTTGCCCATGGAGGGCACACGCAAGGTAAGCAAGAAAACCAAGTTTGTCCCTCACATCTTTTTACCACACTGAAAACAGTTTCAGTGAGACTCTACAGTGAGGGTATCTAGCCTCAGGCAGCCATCGACAGCTACAGCTTTCAGGCTTGCTTCGCTGAAGCATTTTGAGATAAAAAAGTGACTCAAGTCCAAAGGTAATAGCTTGGACTGGGACAAGGTGGTAGTCTACCCCAGCAATGAAGCAGCCTCACCGGCTACAAAATACAGCTTTACTACAAGTGTAACTTTTGGCACCGAAACCAATAGCTTCCGTGGGAAATGGACAATGATGTATCTGACTTCAAGGAACCCTCTCCAGCTTCAACCTTGGATCTGCCCCACAGAAAGACTCAGATTTCCAGAAAAAAGATTACGTCTGAAGATAAAAACTTTGACCAAGATAACCTACCTAGTGTATTCGACTTCCACTTTATCACAGAAGCCTGAAATCATGTCTATGCCCAGGTGAACCATGAAATGATACCTTCCCATGTGCGCTTTTTGGCTTAAAATTGTTAAAAATCATAACTTCAGAACCCCTTATCAGATCAATCAGTTTGGTGTTTTTTTGCTCATTACCTTTTCTCTATTTGTATGGGAATTTTATTTTACAAATAAAAAATGACTGCTCGTGCATCCACAGCATGTACACTCACAGGTGGCCATCTTCAAATGTGTTTTTAAAACATTTCCAAGATGGCCGCCCCCAACTTGTACCAGTGCAGGATGTGGCACACTGTAGGCTGCAGCGTGGGCCCGGTTGCAGTGTCTGGGAAACTGTTGGGCTTTAACAAAATAAAATGAAATAAAAGTTAAGAAAAAGAGGAAATACATATTTTATTTAAAATCATTACATGATGGCCCACTAGTCTCTTGTACTGATGGCAACTATGTTCTATGTGAATGACAACATTGTGGAAATGGCTGAAGGTGGCTCACTTGTTGTCACTTGGCGAATGTCACCATCTGTATGTATTATAAACAATGTAACACTTCCAAGATGGAAACTCAGACTTCATGGTTAGAAACCAACCATACCCTTAAAATGCTTTACGGCTGGACACTGACGCTTGTACAGAGATGGGTCCAATTATTCCACAATCAAGATTGTCAGCCCAATCCAGTGGGACACTACCTAACTTTCTGGGTGATAAGAGAAAACACTCTGCTTGTCGTGAGAGGGAAAGAATGGGCACATGCTTTCACTAGTCGCAGAAACAGGACAATGCAGCCTCAATAATATTTGCTGTGCTGCAGGGTATTGTTTCAGCTGTGGAGCTCAGTTCTATGAGGCCTCTTCTACCCTGGTCATCATTCAGCTGGGTTTTGCTCTTTGACACTCTGTCAAGTGTTGTTCCTCACTGGGCAGAGTTGCAGCTCCTCTCTCAGGGCGTCAGGATGTCTTTTGTATCCTAGACTTGCCCCTCGCCTTGGTGAGGTTCAGCCTCGTAGGGTTTTCCAAGTTCTGGTGAGCCTCTTGTTCTGTGATGAACTAACAGTGATCCTTTGAGTCCAGTGATATTGTTTTTCTTGGTTCTGATAACAGACCATCTATGCGTGGAGCTGCAGAGCTCCATCCGCGTCCAAAGCAAATACAATGAATTGGTGCTCAAAGGCCAGTTCCTATCCAATTTTGGGGTGCACTGGTCAGAAGCCATGGGCAATTTAAAGTTGCACAACATTCAAAAACCATAACATTCATCAATCTGGAACGGGGCACATGTTCCCAGTCATTTTTATGAAGGAGGGGATTGAGCGGGCATCAAGTGGTCAAAAGACTTTAAACTCCAGTAGAAACCGATTTGGAAGTAGAATAGGTCCATCAATTGAGGCTGGTCTTTTGGTTTCTATCAGAGATTTGGCCTGAATTCCAATTACACTGATAAACTAGACAATGGCAAGACTAAACTAGGCTCGCTGAGATGTAGTCTCAGAGGTTGCTCCAAGGGTAGAGATGTCAGAATGGCATTACCGATGAGTAGGGAACCGCCATTATGTGCTGGTTGCATTGTGCTGGACCCCATTCAAATCAACCACAAACTTCATGGTCCTTACACAGACACAATCACAATACACTTTCAGGGGGAAACAAAGGGTCCTAGTTAGAGGAGACTGCAAAGAGTTCCTGAAAGGAACATTAGAAAACTCTCCGTGAGGTGCCAGCGGAGAAACTACTGCATTCCCTACCAACAGCCACCACCAACCACTAGCCTCCATATGTCCAGATGAGAGGACATTAGTCACCCTCTACTATGGTGTGGTTACCTTTCGTTGTACCCCAGTCCAGCAAAGTTGTTCACTCAGCTACAAGAGCAACAAAATCAATGAGAAGCATTCACCAGGGGGTTCGAGAGGTGAGGCCACTGGACATTAAAGAAAACAGTGCAAGCCAGAACACACAATATGGAAGCAGTTTGTCACCTTCGACTGTCCATGAGGGGTTTCCATCCCAAGAGAGGAAACTGATGTTAAGTCTATACTTGCAGCATAAACTCTTAAGATAGCTGCGATAAATGGACAGACAAACATGATCTCCATAGCCTGATAGATATCAAGGCATTGAAACTTAGGGTAATCTGGTTAAAGAGCAAGTATCATAAAGCGAATGAATTTAAAGGTTAATTGTGCAAGCTGAAGGCCTTCACTTATGTACTGATGTCTTAGATAACTTATCTTAAGTAAAAGAGTCTAAGCTGTCCCTCAGGCTTCATAAAGTTCTCTCAGGCCCAGCATTTAATGCTGATGTGGATGAGAAGGTAAACTGCTGTCGCCATAAACTTATTTTCTAAGATTCGTTTCGTGATTAGAATACTCTTTATGGTAAATTGGATAGGCCTTGCAAATTATATGCAATTCATTTAAAATCTTTTAATAGGGTGATGGCATGCAAAGGCCATCGGTGTAACTAATGTTGTTGGTGTTCATCTATCCAAAACATAGTGCTGAAAATAAGGGCCTGGAATTTGGGATTCATGCAGACCAAGGATCAAGGTCTTTAAAAAAAGGAACTCCTCTTGGATGACATGGTAGAAGATTTGTAGTTGCACCTACATTGGAGGAATAAAGAAAGTTTTATTTAACAAATAAAATAGCCAAACAAGTATTGGTACAGACAGTGTGGCTGGATTTTTGTTAGGGAAAGTGTTTGATAAAAGCTGGGTGGCTGTGCATATGTTGTTGCTTTCCTCCTCCCGGCAGACCTAAAGTCTCTGGTATAAACTACATTTTGGAACCATTGTCACAGTTTTGTGACTGGTTCCTCAGACCTCGTCACTAAACATTGAGATTGAAGATACATAGGATGTCCTTTGCCTTCTGAGAGGCCTCTGCCTCAACCCTGAATCAAATCTCCTTATCACACTGGACATAGAGACGTTATATACTAGGATCCCCCAAGAGCGAGCCCTGGCAGCTATTGAAACGAAATTCAGGATCGCCGAGTAGGATTCCATCAGCCTAATGCATTTTGTAATGGATTGTGCTAGGATGACACTCACTGAAAATTGGTTTTGAGTACCATGAGAAACTGTACCATCAAACCCAGGACACTTCCTTGGGGTGCGATTGCACCCCAAGTCTGGCCTGTCTTTATGTCCACCATTTCGAATGCGACCACATGTATTCTGACACCTTCCCATATAAAGACCAGACCATATTGTAGCACAGATATATAGATGGCATCTTAATTGTCTGGAGGGGTAACAGTGATACTGCCCTTTAGTTTGTACAATGGGCTAATGAACGTAACTCCTATTTGAGGTTTACCAACATCTGGAGCAAGGAGCAAATTACTCTTTGATTTAGTGATAGAGATACAAAATGATCAAAGTATGTGAGAAACCAAAAAAAAACATCCTCCGTTATGACAGTTTACATCCGCGATGTAGGGAATGTCTCCTTGAGAACCACCCTAGACCAGCCTCAGATAGACTTGCCTGGATACTACCTACTCCACAATGTCTAATACAATGAAGAAAATTATCTTGAGACACTGGCATATCTGACAGAATGCAGCACACATAGAAAGAGGAAAAAATGAGGAGAAGTAAAAGTATTTCTCCTTGTTGCGCCACTCTTATGCCTCCTCTGGGGAGGCGTAGGATTCTGACGCATTCCCAGCTTTACGAAACTTTGTAAATCTGGGAATGTGTCAGGTTCCATGGATGTTGCGTGGAAACACCCACAGCAACACCCATGGAACACCCCTTTCACGCAGAGTAATACATGAAAGGGGCTCATATTTACAAGGCCATGAAAAGTCACGCAGGGTGACTTTACATGGCTTTGTAAATATGGGCAGGCACACTGCGCCGCCAGTGCATCAAAAAAAGTGACGCACCGGCGGCGTAATGGCCCAGTAAATGAGGCCCTATATTTCCCGCCAGGCACTGCCGCCTTAATCCAAACTTCATTTCCTGATAGACAAGAGGGAAGGCACACTTCATGCATACTGGGCTCACACTTAGATACGGCCAGCAGCCTGGGGCACTATATATCCATTGAACATACCTGCAGCAAACTATAAGTCTTGCCAGGTGCTGAGGCACGAATGTGATGCATGACATACCACGCTCGACAGCGCATATGACCGCATGCTGTCGAACAAACTGACAAGACCCCACATATAATTACAGGTTTCCAACGAGGGAGCACCTTCGATGAATTAAGTATGGTTGGATTGAGAGGTTTCGCGGAACTGAAGCATCCTTTCCTTTTTTAGCGCACTGAAGGATTTCTCCAATTATAGTACCTTTTTCCTTATTGTGTGACTACAAGGCTCCCTCCCTCCTGTGAGCCCATCCATGGGACCTTCTTCAATTTAGTTTAGGGTAAGCGGGAGGAGGGTATTGCGTGTGGCATGCGTATGTTATTCACGTTTTGAATTACACTCGCATCTGATTTGCGTTGTTTTGCAGTGCTTCCCTACACGTGTAACGAGTGCAGTGGCACAACTCCCTTTTATGCATGATAATATAGGTCTTGTCATACCTTAGCAACTATATATTTTTATTTTAAACTGGCTTTGTGTATGTATTCCAGGACCACATCACCAAACACTGATTTCAGTGAACATTTCCCAGCTGACAAACACAAGTGGGTACTGTAAGTTTATGTCCTGGATGAATGCGATTAGAAACTAAATTATGACAAGAGGGATCCTGGTCTTGAAGAAAGCCAGGGACCCCATTTCGTGGCCCAGAAAAACCTAGCAGATGCAGGGGTAATTAGCAACCTAAGCATTCCCAAGAATTTTTTTAACCATCTCTTTGGCCCTCTCAACAATACAAGGCAGTAACTGGGAAGGTGCCAGAGATGTTTATACACCTACATGTTGGATCCCACATTCCACTTTTGCAACAAAGTACTCCCTGCTACCTGCAGGGAGCCCACTCGCCACTAGTGCATACTCTGGCGAGTGTGGCTGGCCCGTGATGAAGCATGACACCCAGGGTTGTGTGGGAGACCATGCAATACCGTTTTGTATGAATCCCTGGCCCTCACATGTAGAGAAACATACAGGGCTGTAGGTCGCCCTGAAAAAAGTTGGTCAAAAGGCCCAAGGGAATAACCACTGACATTTTGGTCTCGTCTGTTCTTATGTTAGCATAGATTGTGCTGAGCGAGGACGCAGACTATGTCAGTCCAAACTCAACCTCTCATTTCCCCGACTCCCACCAAGGAGGTCATAATGTTTGTGAGCGTAGGTTTGGCCAAAGCAATCATAGAAGAAAATCCCCAAAAGAAGCAACATCTTACTTTTCGGCAATAGTGAGAAAAAGTAGGTAGATGAAGCTTGCATGGTAAATTGTAAACTTAAAGTTCAAACACAGAAAATATTACAATGTAGATTCTTTTGGCAAAGGGCCAATAAATATGTTGCCCCCCTAATTAAAGCCTATATACATGGTTGTCTTTACTTTACGCACAGAAAACAGCTGTAAATTCCAAACTTTTTATCATTATAGCAAAGTAAAAAAGTTAACAATCATGGGTGATTAGTGACTAGCACTGCATCTTAATGAGGAGATAAGGCACCTAAAGAGGACACACTAACCAACAATTCAAGTATCATTGTGTCAGCAAAGGTAATCAAGCTCAGAGAATACAGGCTGGGTCTCAGTTTTAAGCCACATTTCATACCTCATCTCTAGTTCTAACAAAAGAAAAACTTGATGCTCCATCACCGAGACCTAGAAGGAACTGATTGGCAAGGGAAATAGCATGCCTTAATGGACAGGCCATACAAGTAATGGTGAAAAACACACGAAAGCCAGTGCCTGAAGTGGGCTCATGTTAAGCCCAATCTCTCTTTCTGTATTTCTTACTGTTCTTTTTTCAAGAATTCATGAAATGTGGTCCTCCTAACATGTAAAGCTCTCTGTAGCCAGACCGAAAATTGTAAATGTTTTTCAGAATTATAGTAGTAGCAATTATGAAAGTGGCAGTAACACTTCTACAATTCTAGTAGAACAAGCACACACACACACACACGAGCACACGCGCGCACACACACACACACACACACACACAATGATACATTCGTATTCACATATGGAATTTGCATCTTGTAGAAGGTCTGTGAATGGAGGAAGTGCATGTGTTGTAGTCATGATCTTCATACATAAGTAACGGATTGTACACATGTTGCACATGATGCTCCGTTGACATGAGTCTACTGATAAGGGCTGGATGGGCCTCAAGGGGCTGAAATGTGTACTTCTTAATTCTAAGCTTAATAAAGTAGAATTTAAAAAAAATTACTACAATGCCCTTCCACTGCCTGTCTACTGTGTGGGCAAACTTACCTGTCGGGCATGCCTTCGCGAATTAGAGATGGGCACGCATTTAAACCGATGTCTTATCAATTTAGTGAGACTGGAGAAGAACAAAAGGTAATGTTTATATACATGCTTTAGATGCATGTTTATATAAATATTTTCCCCTGTTCTACCACACTGATGCAGCCGGCAGGCAGGGTGTAAATACAGGCCAGCACACAGACTAACAGAGAGCTTGAAAGACAGAGAGAGATAGAACCTCTTGCGGTCATCCTCAAGAACTCCAGTACCCTCCATCTCCAATACGCTGATGACACTCAGAAATACCTAAAGGTTTCCTCCTGTAGTGAAATCTCCCTCCTCTCTTAAACTCATGCGACTGTTCAAAAATAGCTGTCCACGTACCATCATAAACTCGACACTCATAAAACAGAATTACTCTTAATCTGACCCAAGAAGTCAAGCGTCCAGGTGTGGTCCTGGATCGACTCCTTCCATTTCCTCAAATGCCACCCCACCACAGCTGACAATGCCAAAGGCTGGGAATCATCCCCAACAGCAAACAAACTCCAAATCAATGCCCTGGCCAGAAATGCTTGATACCAACTCAGATCCTTCAGGGTATCAGACAGTTTATTTCTGAGGAGGGCCTGAAGTCCCTTAGTCAAGCCCTCGTTCTCGCTAGGTTGGATTATGACTACTCTCATCACAGCTTTATCCAGAGCCCGCTTTGCCCCTCTCATAGCAGTGGTGAATGCGGCAGCTCGATTTGTCTCCGGAATCAAGAAGTTCGATCATATTGCTACTGTGTTTGTTGCACCACAATGGCTATCCATTGAAGCCAGAGCTCATCTCAGGTTAGCAGGCATGACCCACAAAGCCCTACCTGCCGCGACATGCAACTATCTGGCTAAAAAGCTGAAATTGTCTGGTGGTCAGTGTCTCCTATGCAGCTCTAATTCATTGCTAAACAAACCCCCATGCATTCAAAGGAGAAAAAAATATGGGCCTTATTTTAGAGTTTGGCGGACAGGATAGGTGGTGGATGTCCATTCGCTATCAGTGCAATAGGCTATAATCCACTTATAATACGACGGATGGGAAATCCGCCATGTTTGTGATTGCGTATCTGTGCCTCAGGCTTTCTCTGGCAGCACAAAAAAGACTGTGGAACTTATGTCCCCCCAGACATGCGCACTATCTGTTGTTCATCTACATTAAAAAAGAATGGAAAGCTGTCTTCTTTCAGTGACATAACCACCCTGTGGACTAATTCATCTCTATCTCACCAATGTCAGGATCTGATCACACTGCTCTTGCCTGACTTTATTTGTACTTGTTTTTACATTGCTGATAACCCTCTCAATTTTTCAGTTGTAATCTAGGCTACATTTTCCTTATCTTCTCAATCAACTGTCTCAACCACGACCGCGTCTTTACCATGCATGCCTTTACCACGCATGCCTTTACCATACACGTTCGTGGTAAAGACATGATGGGTAAAGAGACATTTGTGCTAAAGATTATTCCCCTGCCCCCTGCCCTGTAAAGTGTCCCTTTTCCCCCTGCCATGAGCCCTAAAAATTAACCCCATGCCCTAAAAACTACCCCGACCCCTGCCTCTCCCGTCCTGAGCCCTAAAAACGGTCCCCTACATCCCTAAAGTACCCGACCCAGCCCCCCCACCCTGAGGTTTAAAACTGCCCCCAGCCCTGAAAACTGTCCATTTTCCCCCGCCCTGCACCCAAAAAATTAACCCCATCCCCTAAAAACTACCCCGACCCCATCCCCTCACCCTGAGCCCTAAGAACTTTCCCCTACACCTGTCAAAAACCTCGTCCCAGCCCTCCCCCCCACCCTGAGCACTATAAGCAGCCCTGACTTCCTCCTGAACCCTAAAAACTACCCCGACCCCGAAAAACTACTCCCCACCCGCTCAAGACCCGGCCCCAACCCCACTTACCTCACTGCATCCTCTCCCGATCTTTCCTCTTCCTGTGCCCGCCCATCCGCTCTGGAACTAGACCACGCATCGCCTTAACCACGCATATGCGTTGTTAAGGCATGCATGGTTTGGCTTGCGGGGAAACAC
Organism: Calotriton arnoldi; assembly: GCA_963921515.1. Lineage (NCBI taxonomy): Eukaryota > Metazoa > Chordata > Amphibia > Caudata > Salamandridae > Calotriton > Calotriton arnoldi. The sequence goes on from CAWUFW010000721.1 coordinate 673,272, forward strand.
CATGCATGGCTGAACCTACGTTATTAAAGCCGTTTCCCAATTGTCAGACACGGGGTATTGCTTTGACATGTTCTAGTTTATCTAATTGTATGGCCTTTCATGCTTATGTTCTTCGTTTGTAGAGCGCTTTAATGATCATGGGCCATGTTTGCGCTCTCTTGGAGAGAGGGAGGCAGGGAAGGAGGGAGGATGGATGGGTAGATGGATGAATGCCTACTAAATGTGACTATGAATGAAGCCACCAACCCAATTCACAGTGACCGCCTATCAGGCTGCGAGATGGGAATGACCTAACAGTATATATAATTTTTAAGCCACTTCAATGTCTGCTTAATCTGACAGCAATTTGAGACACTGCATGCAGTAAGTGACTCACCACTCTACTCAATTTGGTACACCCACATGAACAATAATAGGCAAAATGACATGGCTTGCAAAAACCACTGGTCAATAGGCCAAGGGGGTCACTATGGGCATAGGGTTCTCACCCAATTGTTTGTATTGACCACAAATGCAGCAAGATGCAGAAGGGCCTCTCCACCTACTGTGGAGATTTTGAGCTGAGAGTGAGTTATGTTCAGAAAATGTCAAACACACACCAGGGGCCTCATTACATAAGGTGCCCCGGAGACACAACGGGCGTTTGCGCCCGCTTTGTGCGCCCCAGGGGCACTTTGGTATTATTGAAGGCCGCGCAGATGCTTGTGCGTCCCCTTCTATAATACTGATAGCGCTGGCGCACTTTTAACGCTCCAGCGCTATCAACAGAGGGTGTTCCCTCATTTGCATAGGAGCGTGCCCTATGCAAATGAGGGAATTTATTTGACTCTGCACCCGTGCCATATTACAGACACTGGCTCAGAGTCAAAGAAGCCTGAAGGAGGCGCACTGACAGTGCGCCATTTGAAAGGTGGCGCACTGTCAGTGCGCCCCCTGAGAGCAGCCCTCTGCAGGGGGCACAGACATCCCCTTGCAAGAAGGTGCAGTCACTGACTGTACCCGCTTGCAAGGGGATCTCTAATCCCCTTTGAAAGTGCAGGCGGGTGCCGCCTGCACTGTGAAAACACGGAGCAGCTGCTCCATGTTTTCACATGAATGCGCTGCCCCCAGGCAGCGCATTCACCATAATGGGGCACATTGGCATTGTTTGCGCCCGGCGCACGTTTTCAAAGGTGCGCTGGGTGCAAACAATGCCAATACGTAATACGGCCCCAGAAGGCGAAAGGAAAATATGCTTTTTCCCATTTATTGTAACTATTTAATAGAACTCGACCCTAAGTCAAAGGAGCGGCAAAGCGTAGTTAATTCATCACACGTATTTACAATAGATAACGTGATTTGCTCAGACTGTGAGGAGTTTTGGTCTAATGCTGAAGTCGGGATAAGGACCCTTGTCTCACTCATAAACTCTATATTCAGAAGATATTGTGAATCACAAACAAATTGATATGTCAGCATGTCTTCCCCATAGAAATCCATTAATAACTCACAACTAAACCTTGAGTAAATCAGTGATTGGTGAATCAGGCCTGATTATCCATGTGTAACCCATATCTAAGACAAAACAGGAAGACAACTACTCAAACAAGCTTGGTCAATCACACTAAGGGGTAGATTTACAAACATGTCACGCAGTGCAGCACAGTAAGTCACCTTGCTGCGCTGCACTGTGTGACAGGGAAAGGGCAGGAATGCAGATATTTGTCAATACAGCGAATTCCTGAATTTCCCCCTGTGCTGGCGCCCCTTCTGGAGCCTAGCGCCAACACATGCACTCTTGCACCGTGGTGCAAGAGTGCCTCTGTTGCATGCCGGATTGTTTTTTGCAGGAAGTGGAACCTTCCTGAACAAAAACAATCATGACAGGCATATTCCTTCATCTATCAGAATGCAGCACACATAGAAAGAGGAAGTAACGAGGAGAAATAAAGATGTTTCTCCACGTTATGCCTCTCCTGGGAAGGTGCATCTTTTTGGCACATTCCGAGGCTTACCAATTTTGGTAAATCTGGGAATGCGTCAAAATCCATGGGAGTTGCATGGGAACATTCATGCAACACTTTCCCAGGGAAAAGTAAGGCAGCGCAGCGATTTGCGCTGCGTTGCTTTACTGCAGATTTATGCAGCCACTCAGGGCCACGCAAAGTGGCCTTGTTTGGCTTCATAAATCTCACTTAAGGGTTACGTTCCGCATGTACCACGTTGTGTGGTTCAAACGTGATGCGAAGCGAATCATAAATATAACCCTAAATCTCTAGAGCATGTCTCCTTCTAGCTTACAAAGCAGGCACAGTGCCCCTACACTTATTTTCATTTCAGAGCAGGAACAGGTCCATTTATGAATCATATTTTTCAAAGTTGTAGGTGGAGGAACACAGTGCCAATTTTAGGAAGCGTAAAATTGGGTTGGCAAAATCGCATGATGATCAGACTGTATGATATCCCTCCTGTGGCACAGGGGAGCATGGCGTTGTCACCCCCTGAGCCACCCCTATAGCCTCCACAACACATTGCCACACACAGCCCCCTCTTCTATTCAGTACCTGCTCAGAACAGATGGTTAATAAGAGCATTACTTTGCATGGACTCATTATGTGGAATTAACTTATTTGCACATTACTGGTGTTTACAGGTACAGAGTTCCCCCAGTCAATACCATGCATCTCGTTATCAGACCCGTAGTGCGAGCCTTTGTGATTTTTTATTAGATGAGACCTCAAAGTCTTTCCGTTGTTGCAAGATGTATTGTGAGCTTACAAAGAACATACGGGGGGCTTGTAGCCCGCCCATTCGGTTGGCTTTCCTGTCTCTCTCACTTGCCTGCTTTTTATTCTTGTCCCAGCTTGTCAATCTTGTGTTTGTCCCTCCCATGCAGCGTTACCTCTTTACAATCTTTTCAATTGGCTGCCTTCTGTGCTTACACTGCTTGCTTTTCAAGGACTACTTTTTTCTTTTTGGTTAAGCACTCCATTAGAGTGTATGTCTTTTCCAGCTGTCTCCCTGGTGTACTTCTCTTCCCCTGCATTCTGCGGTGCTCTCTGTCATCTTTGTGCTTATCCACTCCCTCCTCCATGTTGCACTTGCCTTCGTGTACTTTCCCCCATTGCTTTTTCGCCTGTGTGCTTCTCCCCCCACACACTCTACGTTGCTCCCACGCCCTCTGTGCTGTTTTGCCCACCACCTGCATGCTCCACAGTATTACCCCAATGATTGCTCACCAGTGTGCGTCTCCCTCTCCCATTCCATGATGCTGTCTCTCGCCTGTTGCTTCTCCTCCACCCACCAGTTCCCTCAGTATTACTTACCCTAATTGTTTGGTTTTTTTTGCAAAAAGAGAAAAATATTCACGTGTGTGTTTTTTGTCTTTTTAGTTATTGGGTGGGATCAGTAACTAAACAGAAAAAAACACACCTGCGTAATTTTGCAGCTGCGTGAACGCGTGGTGCGCCCTGTCTACAAAGTGAGACGGTGGACGTATTAAAGGTTTTTGTTTATTCCTTAGCCATGCTGCACAGCTTCGAGGAGGCGATGCAGCATGGATAAAAACCGTTGGCAAAGCCAATAGGCCCCAATGGCAAGAAATATTGGCTTTGCCAATGCAGGTGCTGTTTATATATGCATAGCATACACTAGCTCTTTGTATCTGTGGCATCGCATGCCATCTGCCCACAAACTATAAAACATGACTGTAGATGTATTCCATTGTGCAAACAGAAATTCAGTGGCACCAGCTGTTTAAACACCTTTATTTATTGTATTTGAAATCAGTCCAGATGTTAATGTCATTGCAAAGAAGGATACTCTATTGCTGTCCAATATAAAATAATGTTTTGGTCGCGTCGCCCGAAGCTCATTAACATGCTGCTAAAAGATAATAAACTTATAAAATTAATAATTAAGAGGAACAGGTAATATTTTTGGAATGGTGACAAGCTTTTTTATGCAGTTCCATGTTCTGTAATAAAATCCGTAAACCATCCAGAAGTCTAACCTATTGAAAAGCAACTGGATAAAATACCCAGTTAAAATTATAAAGTAAGCAAAATAAATATAATATAAAGTGTAAACAAAATATAAAGCAAAATGAAGAATTACTAAAATAAAGAATGGCCAAAATTTTAGTTACTTAATGTACAATAAACAGTAACGAAAATGAAGTCACCAAGCTAAATAGTAAAGAAAATAAAGTAAAATAAAATTACTAAAATAATCAGTTACAATATAAAGAATAACTAAAATAAAGGGTAACTAAAATAAAGAGTAACCCAACTAAAAGTTTACTTAAATTAGAAGTAACCAGATCTGTATGGATATCTTCCAAAGAAATATTTTAATGTAAACTTTTTATGTACTTGGTTTCTATATAAGATTAGATTAAAAAAATATTTGTTACGACTTGAAAAAATGTACAATTATTAAATTGCTTAAAATATTTAGTGTGGTGACCAAAGGAGGTAACCAAAGGGGTAAGTAGTACTAACAGTACAAACTGGTTTCCATATTACAAAATACACGAAATGAAGGCTCCCTTTCCCCACACATTCAAAAGTAACAGAATATAAAGCAGGAATATAAGGGAGAAAGGTGGCCGAAGTGTTAACGCCGTTGGAAAATACTGCTTGAGTTGAGATCATGATTTGACACTCAGGGGCATATTATGAGAGGCTTGCATCATGGTTGCACCACGCAAAGTGGTACATGAGTGATGCAAGCCTCTAAGTTAGATTTATGAAGCCACGCAAAGCTACTCTGCGTGGCTTTGAAGGCTTGCAGAATCTGGAGTAAGGCAACGCAGCGCAAATCGCTGCTGTGCCTTACTCTGCGCAAGGGAGGCGTTCAATGGGCGTTGCGCAGGGTGTTCCCACGTAACTCGTATATTTTTTTTACAAATTCCCGGATTTCCAAGGACTTGTAAAGGAATGTGCCAAAATCTTACGCCTTCCCAGGTGAGGCGTATGAAGAGAAATATCTTTATTTCTCCTCTTTTTTCCCTCGTTCTAAGTGTGCTGCATTCCGTAGCACACATAGAAAGAGGAGAAAGCCTCTCAGGATTGCTTTTGTGCAGGAAGGTCCCCCCTTCCTGCACACAAACAATTCTGCATGTAACGGAGGCACCCTTGCACCACGGTGCAAGGGTGCCTGCGTTGGTGCTATGCGGCCAAAACGATGCCAGTGCAGGGAAAAAGGACAAGAATGCGCCGTATAGAATAAATATGGCACTTCCCTGCCCTTTCCCAGTGATGCAGTGCAGTGCAGTGCAGTGACCAAGGTGACTCGCTGTGCTGCTCCACTAATTTCATAAATATGCCCCTAAATGTCTGGGGTATACACTAGATGCAGATTACTGTATACATCTGCTGTGGACTTGCCCATGTAGAATCTATATGTGCAAATGTAAATTACTGAGACAAATGTTATTGTAGGTTTAACCTTCACATTTGACCTCACCTTGTAGTGATTCTGCTCGGCCGGGACCCAAAGCTCCCACACCCAACTGAGTGGGCTCAGGAATAATTTGGGCTAAAAGAATTGTGTTAAGTTGAAGGAAGTATCCCCTCACCTCCAACTTAGTGGACTTTTTAAGACATATGGCACCTGTAATGGCCGGTAGAGCCCTCAATGGTGGTATATTCAGGGTGCTCAGAAGCACTTCACATGTATCACTGCCAGAGTCTAAGGAAGATAGTCTAGGAGTGGAGCAAATCGGGCAACTAGCTAGCCATGAACGAATGTATATTGCAAAGAAATGTATACCGACAAATGAAGGAGAGCTTTATTTCTGAATTCATTTGGGCCGATTAATAGGTATTTAACTATACAAAAGGATGTCTAGTAGATTGTGCTACTTGTCACAAACTGCTAAAAAGGAGGTTGGGTTTCTAGGTGTCTAAAACTTTAATTGGCCAATGGAACTCAACAAAGTTCACAATTTTGCAATTCATAGAATTACAAATTGAATACACTGAAATACATTAATACCTCTATTGAAATCAGAATGCATTGAGAAAAAAAACTGTAATATGCATTTTTCTCCAAAAATAACAGCCCAACAAAAAAAGCCAATTTGCAGTTTGTTTGCCTGAAAATTTGTTTATCCAGCGAGTGTTTAAAAATGTATATTTCATATAATTTATTTTAGCAAGAATTCTATGATCTGTGCTAAAGGTAAGTCTTGTAATTTGATCCTTCCCTGGCTTCATAACTTTAGGATTCCCTTTTATGTCATAGTATATTTCTATTGCAGAAGGACAAAAATAGTAAGCACTGAACCAACAAAAATCAAATTAAACACTTATTAATTGTCACACAACGTACTTCTTTATGCCCACTATTAGTGGGCATAAAGAAGTACGTTGTGTGACAATTAATAAGTGTTTAATTTGATTTTTGTTGGTTCAGTGCTTACTATTTTTGTCCTTCTGCAATAGAAATATAGTATGACATAAAAGGGAATTCTGTTTTTTTAATGTGAATTGACCCGGTCCCTTTTGGTCTAACCTGGGTAACTCTCTAATTTTTTAGTTCATAACTTTAGGGCCACTCTTGCTATTTCTACCACCGCTATTGAGGTCAGCCATAATTCATTCAACTATAAGTTTTTGACGGAAAGCACTTACCATAAGAGACCCTAAAGCAGGGGTGTTCTATCTGTGGGGCGCGACCGCCAGGGGGACCTGGAGTCATGGAAAGGGGGGGTCGCACATTCCCAGGCCTCGCCTGGAATCCAAAAAGTGCTTTTCCTTTTAGAAAAAGACAACCGTCCGGGATGCTTCTGATCGGTAAAGTGCTTCTGCTGAAGTTAATGGAGTCTCCAGTGCTGTGAAAAAACGAGGCCGGGCAGACAGGTAAAACAATCCTTCACACCAGGGTCCCTGCTTGGCTGAATGAAATGCAAATGCAGCTATAAGTTAATCTGCAAATGTAAAGGGTGCTTGGGAGCGGTAATAACTCCAAGCATTGTGATTGCAAAGATTTGGTTTCTTTCAATGGTAGTAGGAAGAGTTAATACCTGGGCTGTGAAGTGCGTGCTTTTAATTGTAACTGTATTTACACAGCGCTTAGTACCCATAAGGAGGGTTGAAGGGACAGTTATGCAAAAAAAAAATTGCATTACTTATGTACTGGTATTTCTAAAATCTACATTTTGGAAGCTCCATTTTATCCTAAAATATTATAAAATAATGACTTACGCATTCACAGTGCTTTCTGTCACAGGTTGTGACCTCGTAGCACAAAAAAATTACACAAGTCACAATTCTCCACTGCACCAACCAAATGTAAATCTGTGACTCTCTGGTTACAGACACAGACCTCTGCAGTGAATTAACTAATAGAGGTTTCATAATGTACTACAGTGCATTTCCCACTGAGTAACATCTTTTAAAAATGTATTTTTCATTTAAGCTACCCATTATTTAATATGTAGCTACCTAATTGTGAAAGTTCTAAAAAACGAACAAAATATTTTGGGGCTTATTTATGAGATGCTTGTGCTGCTGGAGCGTCACTTTTTTTTAAGCACCGGCAGCGCAAGCGTCTCAATCATATCTATGTGGCGACGCAAAGTCACCCAGCGTGGCTTTGCATGGCCTCATAGATATGGAGTAAGACAAAGCAGTGCAAGTCGCTGCGTTGCCTTACTCTGTGTCAAGTAGGCGTTCCATGGGCATTGCGGTGGGTGTTCCAACTCAACGCCCATGGATTTAGACGTTGCCCCAGATTTACAAAACCATGTAAACCTGGGGCAGCGCCACAAACCTATGCCTCTACACAGCAGGCATAACGGGTAGAAATGTTTTCGTTTCTCCTCATTATTTCCACTTTCCATGTGTGCTGTATTCTGCAGCTCACATAGAAAGAGGAAAACCCCTCTCTGGATTGTTTTTGTGCAGGAAGGTGCACCTTCCTGCACAAAAACAATCCTGCCTATGTTGGCGCTAGGCAGCAATTTGTGCGCCAACACAGGGGGAAAGGACAGGAATGTACCATATTTCATAAATAAGGTGCATTCCTGCCCTTTCACATTGGGGTAGGGCAGCGCAGCAAGAAGACTTGCGGCGCTGCCCTACGCCAATTCCTCATAAATGAGGCCCTTTATTTTTAGCCTCATCTTTGACCATGCACCCACGATCACTGACCTTTGCTTTGCTAAACACTGTTTAATATTATTTCCCCACTGTAAAAATTATGTGTTGTGGGAATTGGGGGCGTTTATGGTTGATGATAGTTGTCGATGATGAGGAGTACCAAGTTCTAGAAATTTTTGTCAGGAGGGGAGCCTTACGCCTAAAAGATTTTGACAGGGGGGTCTCGGCATCAAAAAGTTTGAAGACCTCTGCCCTAAAGCATTCCTTCTCTTTTCTGTCCCACGTTTTAATGGCACATGGCATGGCCTTTGCAGTCCTGACCCTACAACTTTGGACACACCTGGCAATAGCTCCTTGCCTTTCGCCAGATATTCCACTTTTACCAGAGGTTTTTAAGCATCATCTTTTTTGTTAGTTTAGACTAGATTTGTATTTTTTTTGTTGAATTTACTCTTTTTGTGTCTTTCTGTCTCTACGGTTTATAATTCGAACACCAAAATGCCACATGAAAACTGTATTAATAATTATTATTCTCACAGCTTTTGCTGTGGTACTGTTTCATTATGCAGAGGTCTAAGAAGACCCCTCATTGGTGAGTTTGGCATCCACCTATGCATACACCACAGAGAAAACATTTTTCTAGACTGGCTTCAATATTACAAAATACACGAAGTTAGGGTTCTAGCAAATAGTCACAAACTGGTAAAATTTGCAAAAATGTTGTTTTCGTCTTGGTGTTAATGTTTTACTAACCTTACAATGCAAACGTTGTTTCTGACCCGGTCTCGTCCCAGACACCGCTGGTTAATATTTCACATTCTTAACAATATTCTTTTCAAGAAAAACTCACTGAAAGAGTAAAGGTTTCTACTGAAGATTCCCTTTGAAACGCCCCCACGTCCCATTGGAACCATTCGGCTACTAAAGCAAACAATAATAGAAGCAAACGAAATATCATAGACAATCTATTTAAAACAAACAAAAAACTACAAAAATAGCATTATGATATAATGTTTAATTCTTACAAAATATTAAAACATTGAAGTAACTTACGAGGAATACAAATTTCACTTGCAAACTACTCACGGTGACTCAGGAAAAAAGCACAAACAAGTCAAAGAAAAGAATGCCTCTGAACAAATTCGGTTCTAGAAGAGATTATTTACCAATTTCTTTGATTACTCATTTTAAAAAAATCATTTAAATCAAAAGAATTCCAGCCTAGGTGAGGAGCGCTGGCTGAACTGGACTTACCTCCCTTGATCTCCAGGTCGGTCCCTCTACAGTAGCAGCAGTCTAGAAAGATCACGTAGTTGACAAGGTTCAGGAGCAGGCCTAAAATCCCGACAATGAGAACGAGCAAGGGTTCTTCGGTCTTCTGGGGCCCTATGTACCTCTTAATCGCCTCGACTAAGATACTGAACATCAGAGCCGTGGCGAAGACTGAATTCCCAAAGGCTCCGACCACGTCAGCTCTTGGGAAGCCAAATGTACTTCTCTTGTGCCACTCCACCCGGCTGTAGCGGAGTCCCACCAGGCCAATGACCATAGAGATGAGGTGGGACAAGACAGCGAAGGCATCCGAGGCCAAGGACAGGGAGTTGCCAATGTATCCCACTGCCATCTCGACCACAAACAATATGGCGCTCACAAAACACATGAGGACCAGGCGACCACTCCTGCCGGTGTAGCGACCCATTTTGTGTCTTTCCTCAGACCTGTCTGAGCCCTGTCACAAGCTGCTAAGGATAGAGACAGGCCACCCCTGCAGCGGCCTTCTTATATTGAGGCAGCGAGAGTGCATTCCATTTCAAAATATTTTTTTATGACGCAGTAAAATAATAAAGTTGTTGGTAGGGCAATTACAGCGGGCGCAATCCACCGTTATTTTACAATATATATCGTCTGTGTTTTGACAGCGTATATGTTTATTTTGACAAAGCACCCTCTGCTTGTGGCCCAAGGTCTTCTCTGAGCCTTCTTGATACCTTTAGCTTGCTCATGCTGTCTGAACAGCGGTCCAGACAGGGCAGCCCTTCGATGCTGTCACCCTCTGAGGGAGATATTGTCTATAGACGATAACAAAATAAAAACCTTCAAGGACTTAAAATCCTCTTCAACCACTTACATCGCATACGTTTTTTCAAAGACACCTATAGCCTTCCGTAAATAGAAATACACTGTGAATATAATAATAGTGTATTAACTAAAGGAGAACATGCCAATGATTTAAAAAATAAAATAAAAAACACAATAATGTAGGAAGCCCTTCACAACTCTTGACTCTCCTGATCATCTCCCTGTATGTCCCCAGGGCAGCTTTTCTGGTGCTTTCCAAGACCCCCATATAAATAATTTAATAAATACGAGATAATCCTTCCCCTAGATACGCTTTGAGCCTTGGCTTACTTTAGGCAACTGGGCCCTTATTGAAAATAGTGTGCACTTTCTCCGTTTGCATCATGGTGCCACCTTTAAACAGGTATGCCGGGTGCAAACAAGGAAAGTGTGCCATAATATAATCTATGTGCTGCCCTCAGGGCAGCCGTGACCTTACACTGCCCTAAGGGCTGCTTATTCAAGCGAAATTTGGAGCAGCTACTTCAAAGCTGCGCTGTGTTTTTCTGTGCAGAAGGCATCGCGCCTGCACTTTGAAGAGGCATCAGAGATCCTCTTGTAGGCGGATGCAGTGAGTGACTGCACCCGTCTGCAGGAGGTTGTCAGGGGCGCACTGACCATGTGCCACTTTTTTGTGGCAACATGTTTTCCTCTGTGCCCACATCTCTAAAACGGCACGGGCGCACAGTCAAAGTAATTCCCTCATTTGCTTGGGCAAACAGCCTTTCACAATAGCACTGGTGCTACATGAAAACTGAGGTGCTTTTGCTGAGCAATGATCCGGACTTCTGGTCTTCCAGATGGTGGCCGAACGAGCTGGGATCTCTCCCATCGCCGGTGAAAAAGTGAGGAATTTAGGGATTATTTTTGATGACAGATTAGCTTTCAAGGAACAGGTCAACGCTCTAACTTCAGCAGTGTTTTTATTCTAAAGCTAATTAGGTAAATACGCCCCTTTCATCCCTAGGGATTTGGAAAAAACGGTTGTGTGTCCGCCTTGGCTTGGTCCAAATTGGACTATGGCAACGCACTATACTTAAACATACAAAAAAGGACTCTTACAGAAATTACAGGTTTTACAGAATGCAGCAGCCCTGCTGCTTTTGGACATTCCCAGGCATCAATCAGCATCGCAAGGTCTAATCAAACTGCATTGGCTTCCAGTTGCCAAAAGGATCAAATTTAAATCTCTTTGCCTAGCTTATAAAGCACTGCACAAGGCAGGCCCAGACTACTTAAAAAAATAATTTGTTCGGTACATTCCAAGAAGAAATCTTCGATCATCTGCTGACAAGCTTTTGGTGATCCCTAGAACTAAGAGAGCACATTGGGGAGGGAGGAGTTTCATAGCAGGAACAGCCAAGCTATGGAACATGCTACCTTTAAATCTAAAAAATAGCCCCAATTTAATTTCCTTTAGGAAATTATTGAAAACCTGGCTCTTTGAAAATTAATGGTAGGACACCACTAACCAGCAATAGTGTGTCGTTTAAGCAGCGCCACGATGCCCCAGGGCATTTGAGCACTATCGAAAATTAAAAAAAACATGTGCGTCAGCGCTATCAGTATTACAAAGGGGCCACACAAGCATCTGCGATCCTTTCTATAATACCAAAGTGCCTGGAGGCACGCACGCCTGTTTCGCCCCGGGGCATTTTCTGTAATATGGCCCCTGGTGTTCATTGTCAGGTGTGCACAGGGAGGGGTGAGAAAGATGCAGAAGGTACAATTGTCTGTGTTATGTATTGCTCTCACTAAGAGCCACTAGCATCAATATCAGATACTAAATCTGGTTATTCACCGCTATGATGTAGCAACAGTGGGTTACAAAAGTTGTTATCCACTTTTGCTACGAAATAAAGGAATTGCAGTTTACTCTGACAGGCCTTTCCGAGAGCCCGACAGTGCAGCACTGGCTTTCTGCTCTTACAGAGGACAGAGAGCACCGCTTTGGGGAGGGGGATGGCACAGAGGGTGGTGAGTTGAGCGGCTTAAGGTCAGTTTTCTTTTTTTTAACATTTGGGACAGGGAGGAGAAGTCATGTTATACATGGCTTCACATTACTCTTCTGCCCCTGTGTAGCAGTTGAAAGCAGGGGCAGATTACCTTGGGGGCAATACTTCTTGCTTTGGTTGTCTAGCTGAAGCCACTCTGAACCTCTTAGTGAAACACATCCATGTTAATTATTGTTACCTATCTTTGTTCATGTTGACAAGAGATGAAATAAAAAGAAGAATGACAAGGCAGCATGATAGGATGAGCCATTGATGATGCATTTGTTCCTTAACTCAACCTCCACTGTTTGATACTGATGGAGCAGGGTAAACAAAATAATTTTGTACCCCTTGGAAAAGAATGACCTCATAATAATTAATGATAATAACCGTTTGAAAATGCATGTATTAACCAACAAACGCACCTTTTTAGTAAACACTACACGTGGGTAATATGCTGATTTGTGCAAAATCTAATCTACTTACAAATGTGAAGTTAATTAACCTTAGTATTGTGATTTGCGTACTAATTAGAGTGAAATTGCATGATTTGTGTTGCGTAATAGAATTATATTGTGGCAAAGAATGCAGGTGGTAAGTAAAATGGCTTTAAATGTCGCTTCTGCTAGGTAACACCTAACACGGGTCTTTAGAATGGCGGGTGGTAAACAGAAAGGCTTATTTTCTTTGTTTTAATTTCGGTTGTGTTTGTTCTTATGATAGTTTGTTCGGGCCTGCTAGGCCATGCTTCAAAAATGGCTGCTGGAAAGGATGAGATCACGTGAGATGACTAAGATGGCCTCCGCGCAGAATCGGTACGGAAGCTTCAGTCACGTGAATGTGGCCTGTGCCCAGAGTGAGAGATGTCAAGGTCAAGCTGACCTACAATGGAAAATGTGCCAAGTGTTCAGCATGTATTCCTGGGAATGGATGGGAAAGAACCGAGTGACAATGGATGAACTAAAATGTGACCATCAAAGATCGCTACAAAATGAATTGACAAGTTGGACTACTTTTGACCCCAAAGTCATGAGACTTATTGTGTGCTTTATTGTCCCCAAACCAGTTTGAACAAGGAGGGCGATGAGGTGACCATCACCACCCCTCCAATGGACCAATTAGCATGATTCTTGCCCCGAAGGATTGCAACTTTTATGTGTAGTAAGCCAGAGAATAGGGTATAAGAAAGCCTGCTCTTACGTGGGTTGGTTGCTGTTGGTGTTGTTGCAATGCCGCTTCTTTATTTTTCATTTTTCCACCTTGATGCTGCAAAAGACTCTGTCATTTTGGACTTTGAACTTTGACTGGGGAAGGAGCGAGATCATTGCGGGAATTCTGCCCGGGAGGTGCGTCCGAGGAGGTTAGCGGGACAGTCAGTCAGTTTGGGAGTCCTATTCTGTGATCTGCGGTTTATCTTCCTTTGGTGAACCATTCTTGTCATCGCCCCATGGCCGAGGGTAATGCATAATTTTCACTTTTCCTAAAAACCTTTCTTAAATGTTATTTGATATTTTAAATGCGTTTGTTTAATAAAGAATTTCACTTATTTGATTGAAGAATTTTAGATAAAATTATATTCTAACTTTAAAATGAGTCCGTGGTTCCTTAATAAATTTATGATTTATAAATGTTAAAGGTTTTAATTGTGATTGAGCTGGTCTTAATCACCATCAACTTATTCCACTAGTTGGTCCATCGACCGAATAGCGGAGTACCTTGATGTTTAGAACCGACAGGATCCAAAGTTAATGTATATAATGTATAAATTATTATTCTGTCAAATTTAACAAGGTATCCCATTCGTCCAGCAGCACATTCTCCTTAGCGTGTAATCCAGAGATTGAATGTATGTATGGGGTGTCATGGGCCCCACCGACATAAGTTTTAAATAACAATAGGTTGCGTAAGTGTTTTATCTGGATTGGTGTCCTAAGGAGCAATTTATATTAGCCGCGCTGGATCAATACCTAAGTGGCATACCCAACTCATCTTTCAAGTTGTTCCGGTCAGTAACAAATTGCACAACTTGCTAGTTTTCACATACGGTTCACGTCTATTAATGCCTGCTACCTTAGTTGTGTCATTTCAATTTTTGCTAAATTTCATGCTATTCTCTTTAACAGATTGGTTAGTTTCACAGAGCTTATTGAAGGTTCAGATACATCCAGAGAAAGCCATATCTATCCCTACCTAATCAAGATGGTTGTGTTGAGATGCATGGACAGTGATAAAATGGGTGGAAGGGGGGCTTTCATGAATTCTCCTTCAATCACCTTTTGCTGTACTCCCATCAACCCTTGTCCCACCCTTCTCCAGACCACTTTTCTTCTACTGGGCTCCATATTTCCCTATATCCACTCATTTGCTGCTTCTGGCTTTTTCTGTTCCCTTACATCCTCATAAGCTCCCATGCGGTTCCGTACTCTTTTGCCCTGCTTCCTCTCTCCTCACTTTCTCCATCAGAAAATCCCCCTCAGTCTTAACCTAAACCCGGTTACTACCTGTTCTTTCTTACTCTACATCACTGTCTAAATCCATTCCCTCCTGGTCCCCCAGGCTCATTTCACAGTAACCAGTGTTGACAACTGTGTATGAGAGCAGCCCATTACCTTTACCAGTGGCATAGCGTGCAAGACCTGAGCCCTGGTCCAGAGGACTTTTTGTAGTAAGGGCCATCCTACTGGAATGCACATTTGCTTATGTAGGGCCTGTTAATAGTAAAAATACCCCCTTATCTATCACAACATGGTTAGGGTATAGGGATGCCCAGTCAGGCCAGTGGATAGTTAGGGAAAGAAAAAGTGCCATTGCCCGAAGCTCTGTTCAGAAGCCGACAAACAAGTTACTTACCTTCTGTAACAATATATCTGTAAGAGACATAGATTAGTTATAGATTCCTTACCTGTAGAATTACCCCCAGGCGTCAGACTGGATCCGGAGAATTTTTCATCAGCAGTACCCCTGCGCGTCGAAAGGTGGCGTCGGTCGGCTCCGCGTTCGTCGTTGGCGTCGTGGTAGACGTGATGACGTCGCGGTAGCTACTAAGACACCGCCCTTGCGCGCTGACGTCAGTTCTTTTACACAACATTCCACGCCAGAAGCGCAGAGCCATGCAAGACACTGACCACTGGTGCACAAAACTAGGGCCCTGAAAAGGATTCCCTGACCCTAGAAGTCAGTTCGCAGAACGGGGAGGATGGGTGGGGCGGTAAGGAATCTATAACTAATCTATCTCTCTTACAGATATATCGTTACCGAAGGTAAGTAACTTGTTTATCTAAAAGAGACAATTAGTTATAGATTCCTTACCTGTAGAATAGATACCCCAGCAATACCAACCCTGGAGGTGGGTCTGCGAACCAAGTTCACACCAGAGAGTCCTGGAGAACAGAACGGCCAAAGAAGCCGTCTCTCCGGACTTGGCTGTCCAGGCAGTAGTACTTTGTGAACGTGTGCAGACATGCCCACGTAGCTGCCTGACAGATGTCATTGAGGGGGACTCCCCATCCCAAAGCAGTGGTAGCTGCCGTCGCCCTGGTGGAATGGGAGCACAATCCCACTGGAGGCTCCTTCTTTGCCAAAGAGTAGCAAGCTTTAATGCACAAAACAACCCACGTAGAGATGGTCCGTTTGTGCACGGCCTGACCTTTTTTGGCGCCCACGTAGCCAAACAAAAGCTGGTCATCCACCCGGAATTGCTTGGTGCGATCCAAATAAAAGGAAAGCGCATGTTTTGGATCCAGATGGTGGAGCCTCTCTTCCTCCTTCGAAGGATGCGGAGGCTGAAAGAAGGTGGGCAAAGTGATGGTTTGACCAATGTGGAAAGAAGTAACCACCTTGGGAAGAAAGGAAGGTCTGGTTCCGAGGACGACCTTGTCCGGACGAACAGCCAGAAAGGGAGGCTTTGAAGAAAGAGCTTGGAGCTCACTCACCCTGCGAGCAGAGGTGATGGCAACCAGAAAGGCAGTCTTTAAAGTAAGAAGTCTGAGAGGACAGTTATGAAGCGGCTCAAAGGGAGCACACATAAGGTAAGTAAGAACCAAGTTCAAGTCCCACTGAGGCATTACGAAGGGAACAGAAGGAAAAAGATGAGTAATGCCCTTAAGGAAGCGATTTACAACAGGGGACTTGAAAAGAGAAGGCTGATCAGGAAGCCTAAGAAAGGCTGAAATGGCTGAGAGGTAGCCCTTCATAGTGCCCAGAGCAGAGCCCTGCTGGGCCAAAGACAGGAGGAACAAGAGAACCCCAGAAAGGGGATCCACAGCCTTTGCTGTGCACCATGCCACAAATTTGTTCCATCTGCAGGCGTATACCGTCTTAGTGGAGGGACGCCTGGCTGCCAAGATAACATCACAGACCTCGGGAGGAAGGTCAAAGGCTGTCAACTGTTGACGCTCAGTCTCCATGCAAGGAGGTGGAGACTGCACAGGTTCGGGTGGAGAACCGTCCCCCACTGCTGCGACAGAAGATCCTCCTGAAGAGGCAGTCGGATCGGAGGATCGATGGCCATGTGTAACAGCTCGGGATACCGGATCTTCGTGCCCTATCCGGAGTCACAGGAATGACTTGGGGCCCGGTCGTGCTTGATCTTCTTCAGCACTTTGTGCAGAAGTGGTATAGGCGGAAAGGCGTATAGAAGACCGCTACTCCACTCACGACGAAAAGCATCGCCTAGCGAGTGCCGCCTTGGAAATTCCAACGCCCAGAATTGCTGACATTGCGCGTTCTCTTCGGTGGCGAATAGATCTAACCAAGGCTCTCCCAACTGCTGAAAGAGACCTTGCACCACCTCCGAGTGAAGACTCCATTCGTGATCCATCATGCACCTGTGGCTGAGTTTGTCCGCCCTGGCATTTAGTGAACCTGCCAGGTGTTGAACCACCAGGGATATGCCCTGATGTTCCAGCCATGTCTAGAGACAGAGAGCCTCTTGACATAGGGTCCACGACCCCACCCCGCCCTGTTTGTTACAGTACCACATGGCGGTGGTGTTGTCCGTGAACACCTGCACCACTCTTCCCCGGACAGAGGGAAGGAATGCTTTCAGTGCAAGAAGGATCGCCCGAAGCTCCAGAAGGTTGATGTGGAGCCCAGAATCCGCCGGAGACCAGAGGCCTCTGATCTCCGCCTCTCCCATGTGGCCGCCCCACCCCAGCAGTGATGCATCTGTCACCACTGTGAACTCTGGTTGGGGAAGGGAGAGGGATCTGCCGTTGACCCAATCTCGGTTCGTTAGCCACCACTGCAACTGGTGTGCAGTGCCCTCCGAGATCTGGACGCAATTGCAAAGATTCCCCTGATGCTGTGCCCACTGGAACTTCAGGTCCCACTGCAGAGCCCGCATATGCCACCTGGCATGATCTACCAGCAGGATGCAGGAGGCCATGAGGCCCAGCAGCCTCAGGGTCATTCTGACCGAAACCCGGGATAAAGGCTGAAAGATTGGAATCATAGCCCGAATATCCCGGACTCGCTGCTCGGGAGGATAAACCCGAAACTGTGTCGTGTCCAGAACCGCTCCGATGAAAAGGAGCTTCTGAGAGGGAGTCAGGTGTGACTTCGGCATGTTCATAGTGAACCCCAGCGAGTGCAGGAGGTCTGCCGTAGTCTGGAGGTGGGAGACGACTGCCTGGGGCGAGTCCGCCTTCAACAGCCAGTCGTCGAGATAGGGGAAGACTGGAACCCCTGATCTGCGCAGATGAGCTGCGACCACCGCCATCACCTTCGTGAACACTCGAGGGGCACTGGTAAGGCCAAAGGGGAGCACGGTAAACTGAAAGTGCTCGTGGCCCACCGTGAACTGCAGGTAATGCCGGTGGGCTGGCAGGACAGGGATGTGAAAATAAGCATCCTGCAAGTCCAACGCTACCATCCAGTCTCCAGGGTCGAGGGCAGACAGGACCTGAGCTAGCGTCAACATTTTGAACTTATCCTTACGGAGAAAGCGGTTGACGTTCCTGAGATCCAAGATAGGACTCAGGCCTTTGTCCTTCTTGGGCACCAGAAAGTAGTGGGAATAGCAACCACAACCTACTTCTGGGGCAGGAACTCGCTCGATGGCTCCCTTGGCCAAGAGAGCCGAAACTTCCTGTTGGAGAAGGGCCAGATGATCCTCCGACATGCGATGGTGCTGAGGTGGCATGGATGGAGGGGTAGTCTCAAAGGGGAGAGAGTAGCCCCTTCAGACTATTTGCAAAACCCACCTGTCCGACGTGATGGTGCGCCAGTGGGGGAGGTGATGGCGAATCCTGCCGCCCACTGGCAATTGGTGGCCCTGAAAGGTCGGACTAGGAGGGTTTGGAGGCTGCTGCAGAGGCGGCGGTGGTGGACTGACCCGCTCGCTGGCCCCAGACCCACGGCGGTGGGTCCTACGTCCCCGGCCGCGCAGGGGCTGAACAGCTTGCGCCGGCTTGTGGCTCTGGGTGGAACGTGGTCGGGCACCCCTTCGATAGCCACGAAAGGGGCGAAAAGCAGACTGCGCAGGGCGGGTGGTGGAGAAGCCTAAGGACTTAGCCGTAGGCCATCAAAGGGCATGTCCATTAGGGTAGCTTGGACATCCCTGGAAAAACCAGTCGACCTCAGCCAGGCGTAGCGTCGAAGGGCTACTGACGTTAAAATCCTCCTGCCTAGCGAGTCGGCGGTATCCAGTCCACATCGAATGGTAAACTTGGCTGCGTCTCTCCCCTCGGCAACTGCACGGGAGAGTACGGCCCGGGCCTCCTCCAGGCACTGGGGCAGCACCTGCGCTACCGTATCCCACACAGAGTGAGTGTAACGACTCAACGGACATGCGGTGTTTACCGACCGCAGTCCCAAGCTGGAAGAAGAAAACATCTTCTTCCCAAGATAGTCCAGCTTTTTGGATTCCCTATCAGGTGGTGCGTTAGGGAATGCGCCTTTGGACGTCGAGGCTTGGACCACCAAGCTCTCAGGGGTGGGGTGTTGGGAGAGGAAAGTGGGGTCGCCCGGAGCCTGGCGGTGGCGTTGGGCAATCATCCTATCCACAGGAGCCCCTGTGTTGGGCCTGGACCAAGTGCCCAAAAGGATGTCATTTAGGGCTTCATTAAACGGCAGCAGGGGCTCCGAAGAGCTCGCTGCCGGTTGAAGCACCTCTGTCAGGAGGTTAGTCCTGACAGCCACCGTAGGTAGCTCGAGGTTGAGAGCCTCGGCCGCCCTATGCAACACCACTGCGTAAGAAGCTCCCTCCTCCGTAGCCATGGTAGGAGGAGACAACATGCCAAGGTCTGGGGAGGTATCCAAACTACTGGCATCCCCCAACTCCTCTCTCCAGTCCGGATCATACTCCAACTGGTCAGTTAAAGGGTCTCCAGACCCCTCCCAGTCCTCCTCTGGTTGCCAATCTGGTCTGAAAGAACCAGGGTGGAACAGGGGTACAAAAGTACCCGTCGCCGCCGGATTCGGCGTCGGACGACGTCGGTCCGGCTCCTTTTTTCACGTCGGGATGGAGGCCGGGGTCGATGCCGGCTGGGGACACAACCGGCTTCGGCTGCGGGTGTGGTGCCGGTTAAATCAACACCGGTGGAGGTGTTATGAGGTCGACCGGCGCCGATCCGGATCCAGGCCTGGATCCAAGGGGACCCTGCGGTGCCGGGGCCGAAGCCGCCGGCATTGAAGGCTCAGGGCCCCCAGCCAAGTCCGCGGGGCCCAAAGGCGCGCCAGCGGAGTCAGGCTGCCCAAAGATGGCATGAATCGCTTCGTAAAAACTTCAAAGCTGGGCAGGGGTCGCTCCGGGTCCGGAAAGGGAGGGAAACTCGGAGCCGACCCTTCGGGCTCTGTACGCGGAGCCGCATCCCTCGTCGCGTCGGCCGACGGACAGAAGTCGAAGAGCGACGAAGCTTCGTCGACTTCTTCTTGTGCTTCGACTTACCTGAGGAGTGCGAAGACTTCGAAGACGAGTGGCGGTAGTGGGTCCACGACCGGGACCTCGAACGGCACGGAGCCGACTGCCGGGCCTCGAGAAGCTTTCGGGACCGCTCCCGCAAAGACTTCAGATCCATGGTCCGGCAGTCGGAACACGACTTGGGATCGTGGTCGCGTTTAAGGCACCACAGGCACACGCGGTGCAAATCCGTCACCGACATCAGTTTTCTGCAGCAACCGCAAGCCTTGAAACCGGGCATCCCTGACGTGCACCAGGAGTCAAAGACTCAAAAACGGTGTCGACAAAAGTCAGCAAAAAGTCAGTCAAAAAGTGACTGGAGGTACCACTCTCTCCGGATCTGCGCTGGCTGGTGCGGAAAAAGAAAGAACTGATGTCAGTGCGCGAGGGCAGCGTCTAACTAGCTACCTCAACGTCATCCCGGTGACCACGACGCGAACGACGAACGCGGAGCCGACCGATGCCACCTTTCAAAGCGCAGGGGTACTGCTGCCGAAAAATTCTCCGGATCCAGTCTGACGCCTGGGGGTAATTCTACAGGTAAGGAATCTATAACTAATTGTCTCTTTCAGATAACCAGAGCAATTAAACGTAAGCATGCCAAGCAGCAAGGCTGATAGACTTTAATCCACTACCAGGCACACTCTGTCCCCTTTTTTCGCTTTTGCAGGTTCCTGCTTTTGCTTTTTGTGATGGTTTTGCCGTCATTATCTTCCTTCGTCTTTCTGATCTGTGTGCTTTTCCCTCTCTTGCACTCAGTAAGTATCTGATGTATGAAATAAGTTCTGGTCCCCAAAAATAAGTGCTGGTACCCCCCTCCGGCAACCACCGGCTGAAATTAAGCACCGAACCTGGCACCTGTTCCTCTGATTCCAGTCCTCACCATTATGTTAGTAGTTACAGATTTGTTCTATTGGAGGCACAGTGATTGGTTATTATCAAATTGAAAGTTCAAACATTGTTAACAATACATTTTTCGAGGAGACCCTCTTTCTCAAGGCTTGTATCGAAATCTATTTTGAGTGTCTTTTGCTCATGAGATGCATTTGCATTATATCTTGGGTTTGGTTGTCCCCAATGTGATACCCGAATCCTTTTTCCCCAGTCAATTAATCCATATAATGGGTTTTAAGTTGCCCCGAAAATGGTTTGAGCAACTGAACCCCACAATGGGTGTTCAATGCGGCTATCGCATGGGGGACCCGAAAGGGGATTAAAATATACCTGTGGGGGCTTTCCTGAAATATAAGACAATTTGTAAATTCTGTAGAGGGCATTTTGATATGTCCGCTAACTAGCTGAATAACACAATTTCATATATTAGTATCAAATGAACTGCTTTTCTACTGTCCAATTTTAGAGTTTGATTTTCACATTCTAAAGAAGTCTTGCATCTTAAGATATTTACTCACTGGATATAAATGCAGCTATGTTACTTGAGGAACAATACAACTAAGGAGAGTTGAGACCCAATGGGATGAAATAATCCTTCCTTGTTATCCAGAGTAAATAATAATGTGTGGGTGCTGGGTTGTTATGACATTAGAGACTCTATTTCTGCCTTATTGTGCTTTTAAGGAAGGCTGCGCATGTGAGCCAAGATCACATAACACAAGACTTATTAAAAAGAAAGCATTTTAATTCTAAGTCTACCGACTGAAATTATTATTGAGACACTACACATATCAGGCAGTGATTTGATAAAGATGTTGTCCCGTTTCAAGATGGTGCCGTATGATGCATATTTCACTGTCGAGAAGTTGCAAGACACTTTCTATGATAGTCAAACAGGTGATATTTCTTTGGTGTTCATCAATGACTATGACAACATAACTATGTATTGTATACAGGAACGCGGTATCAAATGTCACGCTCGTGCCTTGCTGCGCACCAGGTGTTATTGTTTGAGGCAGACACAGGCGTGAACCGTGTTTCACGTTCGTGTCCACTTTTAGATAATGCGGTGGAGATTCGTGTTTGAGTGGCGCGTAGGGGCATCTTTTGTATAGGCGGGGGAATGTATATATATGGCGGGGAACAACAGTTGGCATTCATGCGTTGGACTTACTTCTTTCAACATGCTGTGCTGCAAAACTCCACTCCCTGGCCGCATGCACCACCACCACAGGAACCAATGGCAATCCACCTTTGAAGTGCAGCCTATAGAACGCAATCCTCCGGTCAAAAGAGGCATGTCTGTTTGCCAGAAATGCCAATGGGAAAATCCCAGGGGGGAGTATTCATGCCTTTACTTTTGCCAATAGAAACTGACAAATCTGAAGAATGCCAATAACGTTGCTGAAGAGGTATTTCCTCATGCGTAGTTCGTACCCAGTGTAAAGAACTGGGAAAACGCCAAAGAAGAAGGCTCCGGTAAATGTTGAAGATCAAGCTTTATTTGCAGCACAGCATGTTGACAGAAGTGAGTCCATCACATGAATGGCAACTGTCTTTCCCGCCATGTATATACATTCCCCAGCCCATACAAAAGATGCCCCCACGGGCCCCACAAAACACCAACCTCCACCGCATTATCTAAAAGTGGGCACAAGCGGGAAACACGGTTCACACTCGTGTCAATAACACCTAGTGCATGGCAAGGCACGAGCGTGACATAGGCTGCCGTACTCGTGTATACAACACATCTCCTCCCTGAACATTTTTTTTTTTTAAATCTACGCAGCCTCAATAATGCTATTTGGATGGACACTCATCCACTTCTGAATCTACATCAGATGGTATCTACGTTAGCTGGAGCACAGGTGTTTTCATGTCTTGATTTAGCCAGCACATACCATCAGGTGTTGTTGCACAAAGAATGTAAAAACTTGACTGCGTTCATCACTCCTGAGGGTTTGTTTGGATTTTGCAGATTGCCTTTTGATTTGGGAAGCGCTGCTTCGGAATTCCAAAGGTTAATAAAAGTAACTCTAGATGGTCTTACTGGAGCAGCAGCTTTCCAAGATGATATATTGGTATTTGGGAAAGACGTAAAAGAACATGACTGCAATTTAAAGAATGTTTTGGCATCTTTAACATCTAAGGGGCTAACTTTACACTCAGATAAATTTAGATTAGAAAACACGAAGTCGAATACTTAGGACATTGCATCAGTGGAACTGGTATTAAACCAAAAAAAGTCATGTAGAAAATATCAGCAAGGCACCAGTACCTACCTGTAAAGAACAATTGGTGGCTTTTCTTGGACTAACAGAGTTCAATGCAAAATTTATTCCAAATGATGCTGCTATGGTGGATCCTTTTAGGTGTGTATTAAAGAAAAATTCTAAATTTGAATGGACCCGGGTTATGTCTACTGCTTTTGACACCTTGGAAAATCTTATCGTGAATGCTCCATGCCTAAAACCTTTTATAATTGGGAAACATTGCAGTGTAATTGTTAATGCTAGCAATTGTGGCTTGGGTGGTGTTTTAATGCAAGAGGAACATGGACAAGAATGGATTGTAGCATATGCGTCTAGAGTGTTGCGTGATGCGGAGAAAAATTATTCCATGATTGCAAGAGAGCTATTAGCTTGTGTGTGGAGCGCTGAACATTTTAGGTCTTTTTTGTGGGGAACAAGGTTATCTATTAAAACCAATCACAAACCTCTTGTGCACCTATTAGCACCAGGTGGTGGTCGTACTAGGTCTGCTAGATTAGCCAGGTTATCTTCTAAATTACAAAATTTCCATTGCAAGATAGAATATGTTCCTGGCAAGAACAATGTACATGCAGATTGCATGTCCAGATTACCT
The DNA here is from genome assembly GCA_963921515.1 of Calotriton arnoldi. NCBI lineage: Eukaryota > Metazoa > Chordata > Amphibia > Caudata > Salamandridae > Calotriton > Calotriton arnoldi. The sequence goes on from CAWUFW010000721.1 coordinate 697,130, forward strand.
TTACCGATTGAAGACCATGATAATATGGAAGTAGATGATTGTGAAGTGACGTTCACTCTGGGTGATATTAATTTACTTGGTTCTGACTTTCAAGTTGTGGAGGAAAAGAAGGGGCACGAAGAAATGGTGAAAGATGGTGAACTTATCAAGATAAAACAATTTATTTTGAAAGGACGGCATGAGGAGAGGAAAATCACCAGTGAATTGATTCTTTTTTAAGGTGCGAGAGGAATTGGCTGTAGAAAATAGTATTGTTGTATGTGGTGGTAAGTTTATTCCTCCTTTCAGTTTAAGGAGAGCTATTGTAGATATTGCTCATGTGGGGCATTTTGGCCACGAGAAGACAAATGAAGGTTAACTTCTGGTGGCCAGGTATTGACTCTCTTGTGGAACATCAAGGAAGATTGTGTGATAAATGTGCCAATAGTGACAAATCAGCCAAAGCTTTGATCTCTGATCCCCAACCTGTAGAATTGCCCATAGCACCTTGGCGCAAATTAGGGCTATATATATTTGGCCCATTGCCCTCTTACCAAGACAAGAGGCTTATGGCATTGTTCTGATAGATTACTACTCTAAATGGCCCGAGATCAAGATGGTGAAGGATGTTACCTCTGAAGTGGTCATAGAGTTTTTGGATGCGATTTTTTGTAGAGAGGGCATTCCCCAGGAACTCGTAACTGACAATGGTCCTCAGTTTGTCAGTAAACAAATGGAGAAGTACTTGCAGAAATGTGGAGTGACCCATAAGAGAATTGCTGTTTTCCACCCAGAAGCCAATGGTCAAGTGAAGAGGTTCAATCGTGTGGTTAAAGAAGCCATCCAGGTGGCTGTAAAGGGCGGTTTGAGCTGGAAGAATGCTTTGCAGTCTATGTTGTTAACTTGCAGAACCTCACCTAACACATTACTTTGGCGAGTCCTTTTGAACTATTAAGAGGACGCAAACCTAGCACTAATTTGGTCCCATGGTGGTTAAGAGACATGAAAGCATTGCATGGTGATCTTGCTCAAGTGGATTTCTAGGAAATTTGATAGAAAATGGATGTGTCTAAAAAGAAGATTAAAGAAGATCTAAAGAAAAGGATGGGTGGGCCTGGGAAACAAGTTGTTCATGTGGGTGACATGGTATGTGTAAGGAAAGGCGTAATAGTAGGTAAGGACTTTTCTAAGTGGTCCGATCCTGTTCGCGTGATTCATGTTTTTAGGAATGCTGTACGTGTAGAAGGTGGTAGTGTGTGTAATCTTACCAGAGTCTCGTTGTTCAAGAATGAGCCTATATCATCCGATAATTGTGCTACAAATGTGTTTTTGGATGTGTAAGGAGATGATGCTGCTGGATATACACGCTCTGAGGGGTCTTTTAGTGGTAATATGGAAGTGTCCAGTGGCAGTTCCAGGAGCATAAGTTTAAGACGTCCTCCTGCAAGATTTAAAGACTTTGTGCTTACATTAAAAAAAAAAATATATATGTAAAGGGAGGAGATGTGTTGTATACACAAGCGTGGCATCCTATCTAGCTTTCATGCCTTGCTGCGCACCAGGGGTTATTGTTTGAGATGGACACAAGCGTTAACCGTGTTTCACACTCGTGTCCACTTTTAGATAATGCGGTGGAGATTGGTGTATTGTGGGGCGCGTGGGGGCATCTTTTGTATGGGTGGGAGAATGTATATATATGGCCAGGGAACGACAGTTGGCATTCATGCGTTGGACTTATTTCTGTCAACATGCTGTGCTGCAAATAAAGATTGATCTTCAACAATTACCGGAGCCGCCTTCTTTGGCGTTTTCCCAGTTCTTTACACAATGGTTTCCATAACACTTTCTGACTTAAGAAAGGCCTGTATTGGGTTGGAATGTGTGGATGGCAGCCATGCTTTAATTTTAATTGAAGAATAAAAGGCTTTTAAATCACACAGCCCAGACAGTGCTGGCAATGAGAGGAGACTTTGGTGTAGTGTTTGTTGAAGGAAGCCTGTCTCGAAGTCAACGTCAGCTCAGTGAGGGCTGAGTATGTTGCGCACAGGTGGGGTTTGATGGATATATTTAGGTGCACTTTACATTGAAAAGGAGTTTATTTGACAATAACTTGTGCCCCTGTTGATGGATTAGGACAAAACTTGGCAGATCACTAGGCCAGTCAGTTAAGGTCTGGCATGCCAATTTCTGTGCATATCTGTTCAGAGGGAACAAAGGCTAGCGGTGGGGCTGTCAAAAAAAAAAAAAGTGTTTTCCCATTTTAGCTCCCATAGGAAATTCTGCTCACACCTACAGCCAGAACTACTGAACAGTTTACACTAAACTTGGCCTCAAAGTGGAAAAGTTGCAGAGCGAGCTTTAAAGGGTTAACTCTTTAGTGGCATGTGTTGTGTGCGTTGATTAACCATAACTGCCACATTTCAGTGGTTTTATGCCTTTGAGTCAGAACAATAACTCACCTTTTAACTGTGGTTTATTCAGGGTATATATATTTTTATTTATATTATATTTTTGAAATTGTGGCAGTGGTGCAAGTTATGGTATGCAGTGCATACCATAACTGGCGAATTTGCGTTTCTGTATTCACCGACCTATAACCTTTAACTGTTTTTACAGAAGACAGGCTCATCAGGCACGTCAGGCTCTGGATGTATGGCCGCTGTATCCATATAGCCAATGAGCACTTGCTTGGCATGCGTGCAGTGGGATCTGGGAGCTCCCATAAGTACTGTAAAAGCTGCACATGCCTAAAGGTCATGCACAGTTTGTTCTATAATATGAGGGCCCAGCAATCAAATCTGCTCTGGGAAAAACACCACTTTTTAACTCAAACATTCACCTTGTCCCTCATTTACAGATTTGCTGTTTGAGTAACAGTTAAGTATAATTGATTTAGTAGGGATTTTTTTATCAGCTATATCACTGAAAAAGAAAAGCGTGACCTTTCTTTTCAATGTCACCGAAAAAGAGTTTTCTACCCGACCAATTTCAAAGAGAGAAATTTAACATGAGAAAATTCCTGCAGAGAAGAGTTTAAGAGAAATGTGGCCTAACGGCTAGAGCGCCCGGCTTCGAATCTCGGCAGCGACGCTCAACATCCTGCGATTGTGGGCACATCACAATCTCCCCGTGCCTAACAAAAAACATGAATGTGTCCGTCTGTAATGCAACTGGTGCTCATGTAAAGCGCTCTGATACCTTCGGGTCGAGTTCGCGCTAAATAAAACTAAAAAAAAAAAAACCTTCAGCAAGATCGTTATGCAAGTAAAAAAAAAAAACACATTATTGCACAATTTTACAGCAAATGGAGATAGTACACAAGTATTACGTGCACACTCTAGATTAGACGAGCCTGCTTTCTCAGGAGAAAGTCCACTTGTGACGAAAAATAAGACACAAAAGAAACCGTAGAGCTGAGGAAAACCGCAAAATGAAAGCAATTAAATTCAAGTTTCACCAAATTCTGTGAAATATATATATAGAGAAATAAAGATTGACAGAACTGAAGCAGAAATAATTTTACAGTACAGAACACCAAACCTATTGACATTTTTCCGCAAAACAAACAGGAGGGGCTTATTAACAAAACACTTCACTGAAAAGTTAATAGACAGTTCTTTCTCAGTGAGGAGAATATTTTCATTCTCAACAGGAAGAATTCACTGAATAAGTTGGTCAATAGTTGATTAAAAAACATACATAAATATTGCACTTTTTTTGTTAAACACCAACATTATTGAGAAAACCTATTAGCAGGATATGAATTTTATATTTGCAGGAGACAATGATGGGTAATTTTGTCAGGCAGTAGAAATAGGTCACCATACACCAAAGGAAACGCTGGTTGTTTGAAAAGATGCAGAGCAAATTCCAATTAATTCGGCACTGAGAATGCCCTGCATTAGTTTATATTGTAGTGTTATCAGCTTTAGTAGACAAGAGTCAATAGAAAACTAGGGTTACTTTTGAAAATGTACTCAGAGGCATGAGTATAGCGAAATATTTACAAACATTAGTTGGCCAGTCATCGAGGTAGAGGAAAACTGGTATCCTCAACCTCTGTAGATGGGCGGCGACCACCACCTCCCTTTCATGAACACCCAAGGGGTACTAGTGTGGAGGAAGAGGAGCACAGCAAACTGAAAAGGGTCCTGGCCAACCTTTAACTGCAAGCAACATCTGTGGGACAGCAGGACGGGTATATGAAAATACATCTCCTGCAGGTCCAATGACAAAGATCTAAGATCGACCAAAAGCCTCCATTCTTCTTCGGCATGAAGAAATAGCGAGAAAAAGAATCTGTCCCTATTATCAAGTCTGGAACCCTCTCAATGGCTATTTTAGAGAGCAAATCTCATACCTCCTGCATTAGAAAGGACAGGTGCTCCTCTGAGAGCCTATCTGTGTGGGGGGGGGGAGGTGTGGTGGGCAGTGCTTGAAATGGAAAAATAGAAGTGCAGGTGCTCTGTACCAGAGTACCTGCTTGTTTCTGAGAAGTGCTGGTACTCTCCAATTAAAAGTATTAGGTCTCCCTTGAGAAGTGCCGGTACTCTCCCTCTCAAAATGAAAAGTGCCGGTACTCCGTACCGGGCAGTACCGGCCCATTTAAAGCACTGGCGGTGGAGCAGAAAGAAACAGTTGTGCATAACCAATTAGAACGATCTGGGGGACCCATATGTCAAAGGTGATGGATTGTCAACCTGGGAGAGAATACGGGATTCTGCATCCAAGAGGATGGTTGCAGCCGCAAACCGCAAGGTAAAGTGGAGGAGAACTGGAAGGCCTCATGCACAAATGACCTGTGCACTGCTTGCCAGATCCATTTCCTCGTCGACGAAAGGACTGGGGTGACTGCAGAGAGAGCTGGGGAGACTGGCGTTACCTGTACGCCGACTCCCTGGAGTAGCCTTAGAATTTACTGAACTGATGAGGAAAGTGTCTGGCAGGTGTCGAAAAACCCAGAGAGTGCTGTGTTCCTACTCTTTTTAAAGAGTTCCTCTACAACAACAAGGAAACAGCCAGCCTATACAAAAACTCCCCGGTTTTTGTGACGCACCATCCACCCTATATTTCCCTCCCAATAGTTAAAATCCAACACAGAGCCTTATACTCGCATTGTGTGCAACTCCGCTGCCCCTGCCGTTCCTTTGGGGGCGGTTAGAAGAACCAAGAATACAGATATAGCAACTGCAGGTTGCACCACTTTACAGAAGAGTCCATATAAAAATACATATGCGAATGTCCGTCCAGTATTTGAAATGATAATGAAATCTTTATTCTTCTTTACAATGATGACAAATGTAAAGCAAACAGCCACAACAGCCAACGCGTTTCGTTCTATCCCAAGAACTTCATCAGGGCAAGTTTATTAAATGGTTCCAAAGAGTTGACCAAGAAATTGCATACCAAGTCCTCAAGTGTAATCCACTGGCCAATCACCATAGACCGCCAATTTTCCTTTTAATTATAAAGTGCTGCAGGCAAAGACTAAATAAGTCGTATTGTGCCTAATAACTGAACTGCAACCGACCCAAATCCGGCTCGGAGGCTCTAATATAAAAAAGGCTGATGTGCCAGGAAAGTCCGGTCCTGCACTGCGTAGCCGAAGAGTAGTTTGTTTAAGGCGCCTTATATGGACTCTTCTGTAAAGTGGTGCAACCTGCAGTTGCTATATCCATCTTTTTAAAGAGTTGTAGGGCCGAATCAACTCTGTCGCGGAACAGACAGGAGCATCAAAAGACATATCCATAAAGGAGGCCTGTGCGTCAGCTGAGAAAGTTGTGGATTGCATCAATGCATGGCAACGGAGCACTACACTGGTGCCAACTGCCCTTCCCAGACAATCAGTAATATCAAGGCCAACACGGAATATATATTTGCCCGCCTCCTGACTATCTTGAATGGTTTGAGCCAAGGAGCCCTAAGTTCTTCCGGAACTGCCTGCAACATCTCACCTGTCCCAGAGCGCATGCGCACATCGGCCTAAAAACAAATAGCGTTGACTGACCTCAATGCTAGGCTGGCAGAGGAGAACTTTAACAACTCAATCTTCTTCAATTCCCTGTGCAGGGAGATCGAAGATAATGAATTGGGGTTTATCTTGCTGGTGGAAGCCTGAACCACCAGACAGCCTGAAGGAGGATGTTGTATAAGAAAAGCAATGTCGCCAGGGACTGGCCTATGGCATATGGTGACCTACCTAGTCACTGGTGGGCACAAAAGGGTTTCGACTAAGTTCCAATTAAGGTATCAGTAAGGGCTTCATTTGACAGAAGAAAGGGCTCAAATGAGGCTGGCCCAGGTTGCTAAACTTCTGTAAGACCATTCGTCTTGACTTCAAATGACGGCAGTTGTAGGTCCAGGACCACTGTTGCTAGTCTAATTATCACAGTAAAGGAAGCATTCTCTTCCATTAGGGCCCAAGAGGCACATTCAACCGTGTATCGGGGGAGGTATCAAGTCCACTGGCCTCCTGCAAAACCAGATAAAGACTGTCATCATCATAGAGGGGAGGGCTAACTCATCCCCATCGCCAGAGCCATTATATCTGAGAGGTGTTAAACTCTGGTCAGAGTTGGAGCCTCTGCGGTAGTGGTAGCATAGGATAATATTCAGACTTTCTGGGACTGGGTGAGCTGTAGAGAATTCGAAGCGTGACCTCAGTAGAGATTGAGCTGACACCGAGTCGGTATCTAGTTCTCCTCCAGCATCGGTGGTGTCGGCACCGATGAAGGAGGGACAGACATGGGTCTTAAAGCTGGGGAGTAAGTCTGCTCCGGAGCCCGTGCTGAACCTGGAACGAGTCCAAGGAGTTCCGACTGTACTGAAGATGGATCATCAGGCAGTAATCTGACTAAAAGCCCTTTCGGATCCTTGGGGCCTGAAGGTGCGCCCAGAGGGAGCCAGAAGAGTGTGAAAGGATTACAGCTGGGCAACTGTGGTTTGGCTTGAACGGGGATGTCTTCAACAAAGTCGAAACAATGTTCAAATGTCACCAAGGAACAATAAACAAAGCAAAAGTCAACAAATAGAGCAAACATTTCAAAAAAAGGTTCACTTGTGGCAATCTAAACAGGGAAGATTGATCAGGCAGATACCTGAAAGCGAAAAGGTCTACCAGATAGCCTTTAACTGAATCCACTGCCAGGTCATGCTGAGCAATGGACAATAGAAAGAGGAAGACATCAGAAAGGTGGGATTCAAGGGGTTGTCGCCTTCAGACTCCCACTACTGAATAAACGTACTTCTACTGCTTGCAGATGGATTTAGTAGAAGGCTTGACGGCTACCAAGATGAAGGCTGAAACATCAGTACGAAAGTGAAAGGTACCTCTGAATCTCCATGCTTTCATCTGCAATGTCTGGGAACTGTGGAGGACCTGACCATCCTGCTGCAAGAGCAGGTTCCCTCAGCATGAGAGAGGATGTGGTTGTAAAATGCAGAATGGCAACAGATCAGCGTACCAGATTTTCCTCACCCAGTATGGGGCGATCAGAATCCGCTATGCACCCGATTATCTAGCACCTTCAGCAGACTTATGACTGAAACTGGATACAAAAAATACATACAGCAAGCCCTAAAACTAGCTGAACCTAAAGCCATTCCCCAAATGGGCCATTCCGAGGCATGTGCATGGTGCAGAATTGAGGACACTTCCTGTTATGGGCCATGGTAAAGACATTCATGAATGGAAACCCCAGTCTGGAGTAAATTGCTTCTATCACTCCAGGGAGCAGCTCCTACTCATGTTCCTCGTGTGGATTTCCGCCCTCATGCTAAGCCTCTAACGGGAAACTTCCCCATCATTGCGCCCAATTTCATATGTTAATTGCTGTCCAGCACAGGATACACATATCCCTCACCACCATGACTGTTGACACAACTGGATGGTAAAGTCATTGTGTGACAGGATACGGTTATTGCTTTCAGCGATGGATGGAAGAAGGGCCTTCAAGGTAAGGTGGACTGCTTACAACTCAAGCACATTTATGTTCAGGCGCTGCTCCATCACAGACCAAAGGCCATGTGCCAGTATGTTGCCTATATGAGCACTTCAGCCCAGCGAGGAGGTGTCCAGGACTACAATAGCCAGAGCCTGCCAGAGGGCTAACTATGCAACTCATTAGAAGGTTGGAGATGTTCATTAATAGGAAATATGCAACTAAGCCAAGAGACATACTTGGAGTTGCAGGCAATGGCTCCATAAAACACCACTGGATTGCTCTATTCCACTATCTGGCATGAGCCACACAGATGATGCATGAGGCCTAACAGGTGAAGGACCTACAGGTAGAAGATCCAACTTGAGTCAGTCACATCAGAATCATCACCTGAATGTCCAAAAATCCTCTGAGAAGGAGGAAAGGGTTGTGTCGAACATTGCCCCAATAAAAGGGAACTTCTGAGCATAAGTGAGGTGAGACTTCTCAATATTGATGGTAAAACCTAGGCTATGGATGAAAATCATCCTCCAGAAATGTTCCTAGATCAACATCAAGTACTCCGCCTTCACCAGCTAGTCATCTTAGTACCAAAATACATAGACTCTCGATATCCACTGAGAAGCTGCCACGACCTTCATAAAGACACCAAGTGCTTTTGTAAGTCTGAATGGGAGGATTGCTATTGGACCTGGCACTTTTTGCAGGGTTATCCACAAACTTTTTGCCTTCCTCTGCCTGTTTTTCTGACCTTTTATTTGTTGCCTTTAGGACTCTGTGCACTTTACCACTGCTAATCAGTACTAAAGGGCACATGATCTCTTCTCTAAACAAGGTACACCTGTTTGGCATATTTGATTTACTTGCAAGTCCCTTGTAAAGTGGTATCCCATATATCCATTACCTGTAAATGAAATGCTACTAGTGGGCCTGCAGCACGGCTTGTGCCATCCACAGAAGTAGCCTTTCAAACCAGCGGCGGCCAGCACAGGAAAGCGCAGTGGGGCGGGGCAGGGCGCGGGAGGGGGGAAGCTGATGGACGACGGAATAGGTGTTATTTATTTATTTAATTATACCTATTCCGTCGTCTGTCGACTTCCCCCCGCTCCCACCCAGCCCTGCCCCACTGCGTTTACCTGCGCCTGCCACCGCTGTTTCAAACCTATCTCCTGCCTGCCACTGCAGGGCCTGTTGGCGCAGTTTACTGCCACTTTTTCTTGGCATTTAAAACTTCTTCCCACGCATTAAACTCCCCTTTTTCTACACCCAGGTCATCCGTAAGGTAGGCCCTGGGTAGTCCTATGGGCAGGGTGTGGTGTAAGTAAAAGGTAGGACTTGTGCCTTTATGTGTTGCATGTCCTAGTAGTGACAAACTGCCTATTTCCTTTTTTCACTTATGTGAGGCCTACTCCTCTCATAGTCTAGCATTGGGAATTCCCTTATATACTTCTAAGTGGTAATTCCTGATCAGACGGGAGTGGCGTTGACATGTTTGGTATGTTTAGAATAGTGGTGATAAATCCTGCTTACTGGTGTAGTTGGATTTTACATTTTTTAGAAATGTCACTTTTAGAAAATTGGCATTTCTTTGTGCTTATAACTCTTTGTGCTTTGCAGCCTGACTCAAATACACGTCTGGGCTGGGTGACAGCTCAACTTGGGGCATACTTTCCAGACAGCCACAACAAAGGAAGGGCTGGGTGTGACAAGGGATACATCTGCATTCATCTGCTTACTGATAATCTTCCTGGGCTGGGAGAGGTGGTTCACACTTTACATTTGTATAGGTTGTGCCTTGCCCTCACACAAAGGGCTGATTTACCCCCTACTGATCATCTGGAGACAGGGCTGGGTTGAAACAGATTGTTGTGCACTTCTAAGGGCTCCTTTGAAGTCATCCTTTGATCAAAGAAATTTTTTAGTATGTGCTGGGGCTCTGACTCCATGTTTTTTGGAAACTGCGTGGACTTATAATCAGACGCAGCTGGCTCTACAAAATTGCACATAGCCAGAGGACTGCTGTGCTGCCAAAAGGAACCACCATTTGAATTACTTGCTTTGTGTACTGGACTGCTGCAGGGACTTCCACTCTGCTAAAGTAACTATGTGCTGGCATGCCTGCCTGCTCCTCGCCTTGTGCCCCAGTGTTCTCCAAGGCCATGCTGACTTGCCCCCCTGTTCTCCGCAATCTAAGGGCCATAAAAGATTGCCCCCGAGCACCTCTGCCATGGGACTCTACTGCCTGCGAGTCTGGCAGCAGCGTGCTCTGCAAGGGGGTCGTTATTCAGTACTCATGGTGCCCTACATCAGTGTGTGGTGAGTGCTGTTTATCGCTCTGTGCACTTGGAAGCAGCACGTGGTGAGCACTGCCTATTCCCCCTGGTTCCTACTTATGAAGTCAGCACATGGCTGACAAACATGTCGCTTTTCCCAATTTGTGTGGTCCGACTGCACCGCGGCAGCACTCTAGTGCAGGGATTGCCTCCCGCAGCCACCAGGTCGCAGTGACCGACAAAAAGTCCGACAGTGGTGCTGGAATTGTTCCCCTGTGCGGACGCTGCCATCGGGGGAAATGTTGCATCGGAGTGGGGTGAGGGGCTGGTGGAGCACCCCCCCACAAAGGTTCTGTGCTGTGGTTCCAAGACCCGCGGGGTCCCCTGAATGCATGGGACCTCGCAGATACCACACCGCTAGGAAAGCTGCCCCTGCCCTGCACACTGAGGAGTCAGTGCCCCAGCATGGCCGCTGGAGCCTCTCCCCACCTGCCCTGATGAGCTCTGGACCTACTAGTCAGGGCTCCCGGTCCACCACCGATTTGGGGGCATTCTTTGCTTCCAGGAGGAGGGCCCAGAAGGGGTCCATGCATGCCTACCCGGCAGTAGGTTAGTGCCTGGGCCTGACGCTGTAGTACCGCATTGCATTGAAGGGAAGGAACTTTTCTTGCCTTCAGACAACAGTGATTAGAAAATTACCATATCACTTCGAGCAAGCGCGCAAGTGTTCCTGCACCCTACTCTTTTTGCTAATACACTAGTTTCAGTCAGGCCACAGTAATTACCGTAACCATGCTAGTAGGAATGCAAGGGTTCCTGTGCCTATGTTTACTTACTGCTGCTGATGTATGTCGTTTTTGCCTTGCATTGCCCAGGATAACTAGTACAATCGGAGTAATGACATTGGATGCACAGTATTTAGGATTCATGTCGTTTTGGTCTTGTTTTAAGTACAATATACTGCATATATTTGTATATAATCCTGAGTGGACTCTCTTTTGTGATGTATTCATTGTGTTTCTGTGTGAGCGTGTTGCAGAAATGCTTTACACATTGCCTCTGAAGATACCAAGAGTACCAGAGGGCCAAGGTACCAGAGCGCCAAGGTACCAGAGGGTGAGCATAGGTTATCTTTGGTGTGCAACTGACTTGCCCGGACTAGAGTGGTGGGTTCTGCCTGACTTAGGTGCATACCCTAGGCAACAAGAAACCCCATTACTAACAATCGCAAACTGATAGTGCTGGGAATCTCACAGTGAACCTCAAGTGGCTCCTGTGGGCGGGGAGAATCGGAAGATAGAAGTAGGTGTCGTTGAAGACCAGGAACACCAAAAAATCTCCCTAGACAAAGACCAACAGACCCTGGTTCAGGAACAGCACCTTGAACCGGTCAACCTGGATGAAGAAGCTCTGAAGACAGAAATACAGAGCAGTTTTCATGCCTCAGTCGTTCTTGGGGACCTAAGAAGTAAAGTGAGTAGAATTCTGTGCCGCTCTCTTCTGCAGGCACTACTTCAATGGACCCTTTTTCCAACAAGGCAAGGACTTCCACATCCAGGATTTACATTCCATGCAGCTAATCAGATTCAGTGCAACTCAAAATGTATACAGTACTGTTCTTTCAGTTTTTTTCTATTGAATACTTTGGCTGTTGAGTACACTGTGGTGGTATTAGAATGAATTTATTGAGTAATTTACTGCACTAATGGACTGATAAGTATTGGCGGAAAGTGTGGGATGTGCAGTATAGGCCTTTTGTGTTTACACAAGACTGTAAAAGGTCTGTGTGTAGGGTCCCCATGCAAACTTTTTCGACAAGCCTAACATATCTGCTCATAGTAGGCGGTGTGCCACTAAGCCAACACTGAAGACACTTACCCAATGCTAAATTTCATTTGGTAACTTTCAGATAGGGAATGACTGTGATCCCCATGTTTGTTCTGATAAAACATGATTTTTGTTTTGTCTGTCTCGATCTGCGCCACTTTGCCATGATGCAGTCTGTATTTCCACATAATTGCAAAGATTGTGTGCAATGTTTTACATTTAACAACCTGACACTTGACACTCATCCAGGTGCGCACCCCCACCATATGATCATTGTTGGGAGTCCCTGCTTGAATAGCCTCTCCTTCTCCATGTTGTTGAAAGGAATCAAAACCCGAATTTAGATTTAGGCCCCAATTATCCTGTTCACTATTCTGTTTTACCTGTCACTTGCCCACAAACTGTGAAATATCATGTAAAGAAAGAAAAACAGTATAATGAGGTTTAATTGTGTCGTTAAAAGTTCATGTTTAATTTGCACATTTTATCTGGTAACAACCTACAGCCTGCTTTCAAAAAAAGTTCTAGATGGGGTCTGACTTAAGTGTTTTTTCTTCTCATTGTATGTTTGCTGGGAAACTTCCTGACTTAAATATGTAACAGGAAATTGGGAGCAGCAGAGACTGTTCCAATTGTAGTCTGTAAGTGTGGCGTGACTTCTAGAAGTCACTAACACAGGAAAAACCTGCGCTAGAAGAAAATGTGAGCAATCTGGGTGGGACATAACGGAGAAGCAGGAAGCTTTTTCTATTGTTACCATTGTATTGATGGTATGGATGTTTGCCAAAATTAGTATTATAAGACTAGACTTGCAGCATGTGTAATTTGAGACTGACGTGCTTTTCTTATAGCACGTCGCTCTCCCAGCTGTATTGGTTTGAGCATATGCAATAAACCTGTTTGTATTCTCCCTCTGTTGCAGATGTGGTGATTTAATGATTTTCACTGCTTAAAGGATTTTTTCCCCGACATTGTCCTGAGTCCATTTTAAGTATTTTGAATTATGAGGAGAACTCCATGAACCTCCGTTTCCTGAAGACTGTTTCCTTTGCAAGCAAACACAACAAGATGATGGAGAGAGTGCTGAAACGTTTCAACCACTCACCACCAGTCAAGTGGATTTAATCCATCGTTCTTTTGCTCGCTTATGCCACCCCAGTTTGGACCCAGCCATATGCAAATCAGTCTTTAGCCTGCTCCCCATGGGAACAGTCCAGCATAAACTGCCATGTCAGGTCATCCCTGGACCGGAAAAAAGCATCCTGGGACCGGTTACGGGATATCACCCCTCATCAGCCAGGCTAGCTTGAATCCAGTGGCGCAGCGAGCAAGGGACCTACGTTTCCTTTGCAAGGCGCTTGTGCACTTATTGCATGTCAGTGACGCATGTAGCATTAGACGACTGCAGGATACCATCCCTTCCAACAATTTGCTCATTGCTCTCACTTTCAGAGACTGTGCTATCCGGTAAAAACGAACCCGATCCTGAAATGCCTACATTCTCTGGATGGATGGTATGGCCCTACTCATCTCTGCTCTCAGAACACTGAGCAGTAATAGGGGATGACGTATTCAAACCGTGGATGTGAATCTCAATTGGAAACAACTGGATCACCGTGTTCAAGTTCTCTGAGCTTTGTTTGAACAAGTTCCCCTTTACCAGCCAGTTGCTCCAATAAGGATATACACGCATGGCCTGTCGTCCCAAACACATTGTCGCCACCCCTAAACATTTTGAAGGCACTCTTGTGGCTGGATATAAAATTAATGCCTTTGACGCACCATTTTCCCCTTGCTGCAAATCTGAGGCATTTACAATGCCTGTGACACATGAGGATGAAGAACTGTCTTTGAGGTCTGTCAAGGAATCCTTCGGTTCTAAAAGCGAAATCACATCCTGCAGCATCTTGAATGGTTGCGTTTTGACCTATTGATCATTGTTGTTAAGTCCATGGGATGAAGAAGCACCCTGAAGACATCCCGATTCCTTTCTTGGAGTGGAACCTCATCTATCATTCTTCGAGCTGTGAGGGCTGCACTTTCCCCTGCGGTGTGTGAAGCGTTCTCATCTTGGCTGCCTTTGGTGATGTATTCGGTGGTAGTTTCCAAAGTAGCCTTGTTCTTTGTGTGCACTGCCCATTTGACTGAGTGCATTGCCTCCAATTCCAGAGATAATCTCTCAGCCCTGTCATCTATCTGGATTAAGTGGTGTTGAAGAAAACTCCACTGTACATTTACATTGAATCTGAAAAGTATTTATTGCAATAAGTCATAGAGCAATCAAGGGAATCCCACTGGTACCTGCAGTGGAGACAAGATTCCTATAACCAATACCACAGAAGCTTCCAGGAGTGATCACGTCTAAACTCATGCTGGGATACAAGCAGTTGCATGGATGAGATCATGAGAGTGCCTGAGTGGCCTTTGGAAAGTAAAAGGTGGTGCAGGTCTGGACGACCAAGTGTATTTTCGGAAATTAACACCTTGGGTGCCAAAACACTTCACGTCTTGTCACAGAGACATAATATAAGGATAAAACAGGTATCGGTAACAGTACTGAAGCATTTTATAAGCTATATATAATATAATAGTGTGTTTTAATTTTATAATTCCTCCTTCTTGCACTATTGTAGAGTGTAAACAAGCACAGTCTTCAACCTAATGCTCATCAAATGAAACGCTGTCTGCCCCTCCATCTTCGCTCTCCTTTGGCACACATCACATTCCTCATCATCATCATCACGATAAGCCATTTAGGGGTACAATGGAGGAGCTCATTTGCATCCGGAAAAAAACCTTTATTGAGATTATACATTCTTGAATAGGAACATAGATCATCAAAAGTGATACTGATGGAAATACAGCCCTACATATCTCAACTTGGATAAAAATCAGAGAGGGTATTGTGTTAGCATGGTGCCTTATAGTGACATTGCACTTTTTTGCATCTCATGAATATACAGCAATTTTCTTCTTCACAAATCAGTCCCTCGGTAGCAGCTGCCAGATGCCTAGCAGGAGGCAACATCCCTTGGACAGGGACAGACATGGTCAGCAAGAGTAACAAGGGTCATGTCTAATTATCATAATCAGAAGTGAAGTGCCCATGCAGGTCAGCACACTATTTCTCCTATTCAAAGGGGATCAAAATCATGGGCACACCTCCATCAGAGGGTAAGCAAAAGCAGGGTAAGCAGGAAGGGAAATGTTACTTACCCAGTGGACATCTGTTTGTGGTAGTAGTGCTGTAGATTCATATGCTGTGCATAAATCTGCCACCTAGTGTTGGGCCCGGATGTGTGCAAGTTGTTTTTCTTCAAAGAAGTCTTTCGAGTTACGAGTTTCTGTGACTCCTCTTGCTGGTAATGCACATGGGCATCGACTCCATTGTTGGATTGTTTTCGGCCGTAGGGCAGGTGAGAATGGAGTGATTTGCGAAGCTATGTACAGACGGATGTCCATGCGAAAGAGGAAAGTGGCAAAGAATGAAAAGATTACTGCAATGGCCACAGGTGTCTGGGGAGTAGGGTGGGTGCATGTGAATCTACAGCACTACATATCACAAACAGATGTCTACTGGATAAGTAACATTTTCCATTCGAGGCATGTGTGGCTGTAGATACACATGCTGTATATAGACTGTAAAGCAGTCCTCCCAAAAGCAGTGGCTAACCTGTGGGTGTTGCAGTTGTTTGAAAAAGTGTACAGAGTACTGTCTGGCCAACTTTGGCATGTTGGTGGGCTACCACATTCAACACAGTACTGTTTTGTAAAGGTGTGTGGTGTGTACCAGGTAGCTGCTCTGCATATGTCAGCTATTGGAATGTTCCTCAGGAAGTCCATGGAGGCTCGCTTTTTGGGAGTGGAGTGGCATTTAGGAGGGCTGGCTAAGGTTCTCTTTGCTTTAGCATGGCAGGTTTGGATGCACTCGACTATCCACCTGGCAATATGCGATTCTTTCTGAAAGGTTTTGTCCTAGCTATATAATACATGAGGGCTCTCTAGACATACCAAGTCTGTTTGGGGGAAAAACACAGGGAGTTCTATTGATTGGTTCAGGTGGAATTGAGAAACCACATTAGGAAGGAATTTAGGGTTGGTGAGGACGACGACTTTGCCCCTATGCACCTGAAAGAAAGGTTATTTTAGGGTTCGTGCCTGGAGCTCACTAGCACGCCGTAGGGAAGTAATTTCAAATAGAAAAGCCACATTCCATGAGAGGAACTGGAGAGGGAAAGAGTGAAGAGGCTCAAAAGGGGGAGGGGGGTCTCATGAGTCTAGTGAGAGCGATATTGAGGTTCCTTGATGGAGCTGGTGGGGTTTGGGGAGGGACTACCCTCTTGAGGCCCTCAATGAAAACTTTGATAACTGGAATTTTGAAAAGGGAGTGATGCTCTCTATTCTGTAGGTAAGCAGCTACAGCGGCTAGATGGAGCAGAACAGAAGTAAATGCCAGTCTGTAAGTTTGAAAATGTAGCAGGTAGCAGACAAAGTCCGGTACTCTAGCTGTGAGCAGGTTAAATCTGTTTTGAGTGTCAGTAGTGGACAAAGCATTTAAATCTGGTCGCATAGCATGCATGTGTAGTGGGTTTACATGCTTCCTTGAGCATGGCAATGCATTCGGAAGGTAATTTGAGATATCCGAAATCATAAGACTTCAGGAGCCAGATTGCAAGGTTGAGGGACTTGGGGTCTGGGTGCTGTAATTCTCCCAGGTTTTGCATGAGAAGGTTTGGCCTGATCGGGAGTCTCTTGTGCAGAACCACTAGGGTTCCAGAAGTGTCATGAACTACGATTTGCGGGCCCATGTGGGGGGCCACTATAAAGAGTGAGGGATGTCTGCCGTAACCTTGGAACAACAAATGGAATCAGGGGGAGAGGAGGAAAAGCATAGGCAAATATCCCTGACCAGTTCATCCATAGTGCATTGCCTTTGGACTTTGGGTGTTGGAACCTGGATGCGAAGTTTGGGCATTTTGTGTTTTCTACGGTGTTTGCTGTCGACCACAAACCTGAGGTAGCGCTGATGCGCTGGGTGTATTGGTATATGAAAGACTGCATCCTTTAGGTCGAGAGTGATCATGGAGTCGACCTGCTGTAGAAGAGGTATGACATCCTGAAGGGTGACCATATGAAAATGTTCTGAGTGAATGTATTAGTTGATGGGACTTACGTCCTGAATGGGTCTGAGGGAGCCATCTCCTGGCCCTTGTTTTTGAGGTGGTACTGGTTCGATGGTGCCTTTTTGAAGGAGAGATTGTACCTCTTTTCTGAGCAGTTTTATGTGCTCTGCTGAAAGTCTATTTTTGTGGGGTGGAATCGTGGGAGGTGTGGTAGTTAGCTCCAGACAATAACCATGCTTTAGGATGTCCAGCACCCACTGGTCAGAGGTGATGTTCTGCCAAGTGGAGAAGAGCTCTTCCAAACAGCCCCCGGCAGGTGTTAGGGGCCGGAGGGGTAAGTAAGGGTTTGGTAGCTGTGGCAGGGGTTGTTCTTGGGAAGGGACCCTTGCCTTTTACCTCTCAAGTTATAACCCCTATGTTGCTCTCTGGAAAAACCTCTATCTGAAGGTAACCGGGCCTGTGGGCGATTGTCTGCTGCGGAAGTTTCAGTAGAAGTTTGTTTTGAGCTTCCACGGAAGTGGGGGAGGCGAAAGGAACCACGGAAAGTGGGCATTTGAAGTGCGCCCATAGCCTTCAAGGTCTCAGTATCTTTCTTCATATTTTCACATATTTGGTCCACCTGAGGCCCAAAAATGTTGACCATCAAAAGGAAGAGCTAGCAAGTTCTGCTGTACATCTGGTGAGAAACCTGACATGCGTAACCATGCATGACGTCTGAGAAGGAGGCTTGAGCTGATGCCCCGAGCAGCAGTGTCGGCGGCGTCAAGGGTACATCCATCTTATGGTGGTGCTCTAAATTAATTTCACATCAGAAACTAACTCATGCCCTCTTTTCCTGTGTTCCTCAGGGAGGTACTGAAGGAGTTAATCCATCTGTTATGTTTCCAGCATTTGTAAAGCGCAAAACGACTCGCTCCCGAAGGAGTATCTCGACGTTTGGCAGGCGAGAGGAGAGGTAGCTCTTCAAAAGAGCCATGTTTTCAGCATTTTTTTTTAAGAAACTTCCAAAATCAGAACAGGAGTGAATGTGGTGTGGGCTTTTTCCAGTAGTGTGGGGCCAGATTAAAAAACAGAGCGATCCCCGTACCTAGAGGTACAAATCCGGTGGTCTTAGAAAGACATTATCTATGGACCTCAGGTTGCTGCTGGGATGATACTAAGAAAGCCTTGCTCGGAGGTAGGACGGGCCATTCCCCATGAGAGATGTAGGAGTGAGACATAGGAATTTGAACAGTGAACGTTTCCTGACTGAAACGCAGTGCGTAGCTCTTAGAGTAGGTGTCAAAGGGGTGCCAGAAGAAAGTCTACAGACTAGGTGCGCCGCGGTGTTTTGAACCACCTGAAGTTTGCAGAGTTTGTAGAGGAGAGTCTACTTGACTGCTAAAAGAAAAGCATTGCCATAATCCAGACGGCTGGTGATAAGGGATTGGACCAATGTTTTCCTAGCATTCTAGGGAGCAAAGAGAATACATTGTTTTAGTAGCCGTAGCATGTTGGAACAGGTGATACAAATAGAGGTAACTTGATCTTTCATAGACAAATTATTATCCACCAGGATGCCTAGGTTTTTTACTACTTTCCTAGGGCACAGAAACGGCCCTAGCTCTGTAGGCCAGCAGTCATCTGACCAAAGTGTCTGCTTTGCCAAACAAAAGAATTTCGTCTTTCCTCCATTATTTTATTTATTTATTTTATTTATAACGTTTTGTATAGCGCGAACATGACCCTAGTGGGTATCAGAGCGCTTTACATGACGAGAAGTAGTGTAACATTTGGCCTGGAAAACAGGAAACACATGCGTGAGAACCAAACAAATCATAAAGTAAAATTGGATAACACGGATTGGTCTTGAATAAAGACAGTAATAGGAAGGTCAATCCCCATAAGAGTTTGCTGGCTATACATTTTCAATGTGGCCGATATATTGTCTTAAGGTAAAAACTTCGTCAGTAGAAAAGATTTGGCTTCTTTTTTGAAGGAGGAGGTAGAGGAGATTAGGCAAACATCCGGTGGTAGAGAGTTTCATAACTTGGGTGCAATAACAGAATGCTCTGGAACTCGTTTTCTTTTTGTGAGTTCGTTGGGGTTTCAGAAGCAAGGTGAGTGCACTTCGTGAGGATCTGCTGCCCCCTGATTTTTCTAGCTTTTGAGCCAGGTAACTGGGGGTATTGAGATGTAACGCTTTATGCGTCATGCAGGCAATTTTCAGCTGGATTCTTGCTTCGTATGGTAGCCAGTTTAATGATTTTAGATCCGGTGAGATGTGTGTGTTTCTTTTTGTTCCGAGGAAGTCTGGCTGCTGCGTTGAGGGATGCTCTTAGAGGAGCCAATTTGTATCGAGGTAAGCCACATAGTGTGGCACTACCATAATCCAGTCTGGGTAATACTAGGGCTTGGACCGCTTTTTTTAGGTCTTCATGTGGTAGATAGGGTTTAAGTTTCCGCAGAATGCTCAGTTGGTAGTTCGCTCCTTTGGTGGCTGTGCTGATGTGATCCTGCACATTTAGGTGTTTGTCTAATGTAATACCTAAGGATCTGGCGGAGTCTTTGATGAGGGGAGAGCATTTGAGGGCTGTAAGATGTTTCAACCATAGATCAATCTTGGGGCTGTAGTTCGGTGGAGAGATGAGAAGAAATTCGGTTTTGGCAGCGTTGAGTTTGAGATGGTTAATCGTGAGCCAGAGATGTGTATTTTGTAAGATGGAATTGAGGGATATAATGTCCTCTGGGGAGGCGATTTTGAGATACAGCTGAGTGTCATCAGCGTACATATGGTATTGGATATTAGAAGATTTTAGGAGGTAAGCCAGTGGTTCCAGGAATAGGTTAAATAGAATGGGTGAGAGAACAGATCCTTGAGGATCGCCGAGAGTGATTGCGTGGGACTTAGACAGAGATTGATTCATTTTGACTCTTAGGGATCTGTTTTGGATGAATGAAGAGAACCATTGTAATACGACCCCTGATAAGCCCATCCTTTGTTCCAGTAAGATTAATAGATTATCATGTTTGATGGTGTCAAAGGCAGCAGATAAATAAAGCAATATTAGTAGGCATGATTCATTTTGATCCAGCATTTTTAGTATGTCATCCACTATATGAGTAAGTGCAGATTCCGTGCTGTGATCTTGACGGAAGCCTGATTGGTGTTGGTCGAGGAGTTGATATTGGTCTATGTGATTGCAGAGTTGACTCTGGACACATTTTTCTAAGAGCTTTGCCAGAGTAGAAATGTTGGGGATGGGTTGGTAGTTGTTAGGATCAGAGCAGTCTGCCATAGGTTTTTTTAAAATGGGTGTTATTTGTCCTACTTTTAGGCAGTCAGGGATAGTGCCTTGACGTAGTGAGGCGTTTACAATCTTGGTACATAGAGGGAGAACACAGGTTTTGATCTCATTGAGTATGCAAGGAGGTAGAGGGTCCGTGAAGTGGTTAGATGGGTTTAAAGAAGAAAGAATGTTGTACATGTCATGTTCGCTGATTGGGGAGAAGGTGTTCCAAGAGGCATTGTTTTTGGAGGGGGGCCAGGACGTTTCATCCCCTTCCGTGAACTGGGAGGTGTACGAGAAATTGAATGGGGTAGCCGGTAGTAGTTCCTTTTCTAGTTGAAGTTCATTCTCTATCTTAGTGTTTTTTTCCTTGAAGAAGGTGGCTATTTCTTTGCAATTTGGATGGGTGCTGGATCCGGAGACTAACGAGTTGGATGTGTTACGTGATTGCTGCTTGACTATTTCAAATAGTTTTTTAGGCCTATTTCTGGCTTGGTCAAGCTGTATTCTAAAAAAATTAGCTTTCACTTGTCTTATTCTTCTATTGTATGTATTCCTCGCTGTTCTTAGGCGTTTTAGCAATTCCAGGGATGGGGAGGATCTCCAAGCTCTTTCTGCTGTTCTAAGATTGAGTCTTTCTGTGTTCAGGTTGTCATTGAACCAGGGCTTTGATTTTTGATTGGATATATTTTTCTGTTGAAGGGGCATGATGGAGTCCATGACTTCCAATATGGAAGTGTGGTAGTAGTCTGTGAGGTCATTGACATCCTACATGTTGGTCTGTGGGATCAAGGTATTATTGCATAGGGTAGTTAGTTCATTGTGGTTTATATTACGAAGATTCCTTTTCCACTGTTTTATTTTCTTCGGTTGTTCATGCTTAGGGATTGCCTTTAAATTGATAAGGAAGGTGATGCGATAATTGTCTGTCCAGTCACAGGGGCTAATAGATTCTAGGGAAATAGTGTCAGTTTTTGAGATAAGCTCCAGGGTCTCCCCCTTGTTGGCCTGTCTCAAATTTGGGACAATTCATGGTTTAATAGAAAAGATTTTAGGTTATTCACTGAGTGGTCGTTGAGATCATTCCAGTGTAAATTAAAGTCGCCCAGGAAGATCTGGGGTCCTTGAAGACCCCATGAATGTCATTCATTGTGATGATTTCCATGACTTGTTCAATGAACAAAGAGTTATTACCCAGAGGGTGATCGAAGGCATGTATATTACAAATGGATTTGATGTTGATGCTAGGATAATCGCATGTCGTTACAGCTATTGTTTCCAATTGGCGTACTGAAAGAGTATTGTGGTAGATGCGTGCTATTCCACCCCCGTTTTCTTGGGTCTGTCTAGTCGAATGATCTTGTGACTAGCTGGGACTAGTAGATCTATGATGGGATGAGATGAGTTGTTTAACCATGTTTCCGTGAGGATAACTATGTCGAACCTGTGTGCAATTGAGGAGCATGCACTTCAGCTGCTTATTATTATGAAGAGAGGCCATCTGTGACAAAAAGATGCGCTTGAGGTTATTCTTGTTTATTCCTTTGTGGTTGAGGCTCGGTTCTCTAAAAGGGCTCGCTTGGATGGTTTGGATTTGATTTTGATTGGAATTGTTAGTATTCTTTTTGGACTGATAAGAGAGGAGGAGTTCATGGATCTCCTTGCTCGATAAATCTTGATTTGCTCTCTTTGGGCGAGAAGCATCATTAGGGTAAGGTGTAGTTCCCGATCCCAGATTAGCTGTGCGTGGGACCAGGAGTGTGGGGATGTCTGTGAGGGATTCAGTTCTGTTTAACATGTTGTTATTTGAACTCTGAGAGAGCCGCAGATCAGATGTGATGGTCCTAAGTCTCTGAAGATGTTTTAGGCAAAGATCAATCTCATTGAGTCGCATTACCCAGTAATCAGGTTTACAGGTAGCGGTGGGTTGCGTTGGAAGGTCGGGGAGCGGGGTGATGTTATAAGGGATGCCATGTTGAGGGGGGGAGGGGTCATTATTAGCTGGACATTTTTGTTGTGGATATGTATGAGGAGGATTGGAAGTGATGGGAGGTGGTGTAGTAAGGGTGGTAGTGAAATGGTTAGAGGACCTGGGCGATTTAAGGTTGATTTGTTGAGGAGATATGGGTTTGTGGATATTATTGTTCCCTGTATGGGTGATCGATGAGGGAGTGATTGGAGGGCTCTCATTGGTACGCTCTGGGGAGGTAAAAGGGGGTGAGTGGAGGGGAGGAAGTTCCATGAAGTCGGGGGCTATGTTAATTTTTATATTGGGGGGGGGGAGCAGATGAGTTGGGTCGCCTAATCCTAGTAGGGTTCTCAAACTCAGATTGTGAGGATGGTTCTGGAGTGAGATTGGTGGTAGCGAGGGTGGGTAGGCAATCGCTTGTGACCGGAAGTGGGTTGACTGAGGTAGTAGTAGCCGTGTGCATTAAGGAGGATGTGGGAGTTTCATCAGGAGCGTTAGGGTAATTTTGGGTGGGAAGAATGGACTTGTTGTAGACCCCTTTTTTTAAGGATAGGGAAGATTTTGTTGATTAAGGATAGATTTTCATTTGAGGCCTGTATTAGTATAATCCCATTATTATACATGGATATGGTAGCATTTGCATGGCAGAAGGAAGAGGGAGAGACCGATATTCTAAGTCCGTGAGGTGTTTTTCTGGTGTCTGTGATGCTTAACATGGAGAAAAATAATTCTCCATTGGGCTCTTCTTTTTGTATGAAATAAAAGGTCATTCGTTCGGATTCCATTGGTGGTATAGAAATAATGGTCTGAAATAAGAGTTTCTGGGTGGGATTTGAGTAATTGGTGTTTGAGTTTCTTTGATGCGTTTTTGGAAAGGTTGGGGTGGTATTTAATAGAAAAGGCATTGGGGCCTGACGGTTCCAATTTTCTGTCCATTATTTATATCTGGGAGGTACCTCCTATGGTTGTGAAAGTTCGTGGGTGGTGCTTCTGAAACCCCTTCTACAGTTGTAGGTAAATGAGGGAATATGTGAGTAGTATAGACCAGATTATTTGTGTTAGGGCTTCTGTTAGAGGTAATTTTGAGTTGTGGGGATTAAAGTATTCTTCTTGTCAGGAGCTCATTCCAAGTTGTCTAGGACGATCGTAGTGGGTCAAGCATGAGGGTCTGCAAGTGACTAATGTGCCTTTTAAAGATGGCCACTATTTTTGCTGGGTTTTTTTTGTATTGATATTAGTAGCAGTCCTCTTTTTGTTTCTAGGGAAGAATGTATTCTTTTTTCAGTTCCGGTCGCAGGAGGGCGCCATCTTGTGTGAATTGTCTGATTGACCTATATGTTACCACGTTAAAATGGTGGTATGAATTTTTGGGGCGTCACAACACTCAGGCGAATGGGATGATCAATCTCCTAGTTTCCTATCCCGATTTTCCCAGTCTTTCTCTTTTTAAAAAAAAATCCTTTTTCCATTCTTGCCCAATTCAATTCTTGCATGCTCCAAACCGGTGCAGACGCCCGGATGGAATCCCACAGGCTTGCCTCTGCCATTCAATTGAAGAAGGTTAAGGGTCATTCAAGTGACCACTTTACGCCTGCAGTCGATGAATCTGACTTTAGATGACTCAGAATCCGGCCCAAAGGAGATTATCAATTAGGTGTCGTCAGCATATGATATAATTTCAAAGCCACAAGCACGAACAATCTTGGCAAATGGGGCCATATAAATATTAAAGTGGGTAGGACTCAGGGAAATCCTTGAGGAACCCCTTTGTCTATAGTCATAGATCTGGAGTTGAAAGGCTGTAGTGTGATCACTTGGGTTCTAGTGGCCAGAAATCTTCAAGCCAATCTAGGGAATGTTAGACCGTATCGAAGGCCGCTGACAGATCAAGTAAGTCCAGTATTGGTGGAATGCCTTCACCCAACAGTAATCGGGGTGAATCTATTACTGCTATGAGGGCAGTCTCAGTGCTATTAGAGGCCCTAAGACCTTGTGAGGTGTCCAGTATACCATTGTCCTCCAAATACTTGGAGTGTTGTTTACTGATGAGGCCTTCCAAGATTTTGCAAAGAAAAGGCAGAAGTGAGATGATGAGGAGGCTATATAGGTGGAACAAGGGTCAAACAGAGAGCCAGATGTAACCTTCCTCAACATATCATGCACCTGTTCTTGGGACATGGCCTCAAAGTAATTCAATTGAACAGGGGCCGAGTAAAGAAGAAGATTCAGATCGCACGAATCTGCTAGTCTCCCTAAAGCTATGGGAACGTTCTTGTGGATCCTAGAGATCTTGTCCTCGAAATGGTTGGCAAGCGCATCACAGAACTCTTGGGAAGATGGTATTTCTAGTTTACAGGCTGCCAGTTTGGTAAATTCATTGAGAACTTTAAATAATTCTTTGTAGAATTGCCTGCCTGATCAATCCTTCTAATGATGTGGAATTTAAAAGCTTCCCTAATCTTCATATGATAGGTAAGAAGGGCTTGTTTGTAGGCCCTTCTAGCAGAAGAAGCTTTAGCTCTGCGCCATCTCCTTTCCAGTCTTTTGCTGATGGATTTATCAATTCTTATCTCAGCTGAGTACCACGGGCCTGGAGGTTTGAAAGGTCTATTATTAGCACCTTTAATAGACCACCACATTGAATGCTTAGATAAGGGAATTATGATGGCAAGATACTGCATCGTTAACATCATCAAAATTGTGTATGTTTGGGGATAGAATGCAGAATGGAAATTCTGAAGATTCGTTTCCATGGTCTAATCGCACTTCTATCAGCCTTTGTATGCCTGCTGACCACAGCAGGCCTGGGTAGATCAAAACTAATAGTGTAGTAGTCAGTCCAGATTAAGGGCATTGGGCTGTCGATTTTCAGGGGCTGAAAATTAGTGAAAAGATGATCCAGGGTGTGGGCTGCAATATGAGTTGGTCCAACAACCCTCTGTTGCAGCCCTAGCATTTCCAAGTCAGAGAGGAGTTGCCATACATCAGGGTCCGATAAACGTCTCCTGTGGGAGTCTATCTTGAATACACACATCTCTACCCAGTCAGCGAGAAGCGTGTCGATGAGACAGACCTTCAGGGTATCACAAAAGGCAATTGCTAACCCTCCCCCCACCCGTTTCGTGCCCTCTATCCAGCCTGATCACCTTATATTTGTCAAGAAAGGCAATGGGAATACTGGGTAAGACATGAGGATGGAGCCAAGTTTTCGTAATGAAACAAATGTCTGGGTTAACAGAGGACAGAAGGTCCCACAATTCGAGTGCGTGTTTTGGGATGGATCTTGTGTTGCAGTATAAACCTCTGCTGATTGTTGTAGGGTGGGCCCCTGTAGGTCTAGGTGAGATGCACTTCTCCAATTCCTGCCTGTTTCTCGAACACTTAATCGTGTCCAAGGCACACTCCTACTCGTTCACATACTCATTCACAGTGCAATCCCCTCCTGAGCAGAAGAAGCCATAGCTAGGGCATGAGGAAGGACCCTCTTCATTAATGTTACATAGGTTAATGCAGGATGAGGTTCAAACCTTCTGATAGGGGGACCTGCCTCCAATCAGATGCAATTCCTCCCCAGAATAGGACCGCCTATGACTCATGATAGTATAGCTGGTAAAAGATACAGGGGTCCTGGTGACTGGCGATGTTCAGACACGAACGGGTACAGATAGGCCTTCCATTTTATCTCACACAGCTCTGTCGTATCTGCCCAAGAGACCTACAGAATTGTCAATATGCCAGTGGGTAGTGGACTGCGCGGATACTCTTTTCCCCGCAGCGTTTAGTCTTTTACTTTCTTTGTCAGGTGGGGGCCTCTCCAGTTGATTGGGAGTTAGCCCTCTTCCTCGCTGTATGTTCAAGGGGGTCTGGGGGATGCTGACCTCGAATGTAAGGAGGATTTGATGGGCACGCCTTCTACTTTTTATCCACTCAGCGGGTAATTACCAAGCACGGACAGGGTCCTGAAAAGTGTCCAGTGTGTGACATAACATACCTTTTAACATAGGGAGGTATTGTGTAGTGGGTTGTGTGGAGGAGAGGGTCTCAAATAGGAAATCCTCTTCTATTGGATCAGAATGGAGGGGAACTTTTTGGTAGGCCGCAGCTCTGGCGAGGAGCTCCTGATATATGGAGGAATCATCTGGGGGTGGGGGGGATGGTCGAGCTGACCCCTGTAGAGTGTAAAAAAGAGGGCCCCCATGTGAGGAGAAGGTGGGTGCTGCGTGGCCTGTGTTGGTGATAGAGGAACAGGTAGTGGACTGGTGGCCTTATCTGCTTTTTCATGTATTTAGGAACTGTGGATTCATCCAGGGCTTCCTGGAAAGAAATCTGCCTTTTCGGTTGATGTGTGGCAGGTCCAGGAGCGCGGGTGAGGATCCCACCCGTTTGAGGATGGATTGTCAAATGTCTTTGTTGAGCATCGATCTCTTCATGTAACCAATGGAGGAGTGGCTCAAACATTTAGCCACCGGCCGTGGTGGTAGTCTAATTCGGCGTTGATGTTAGTTTCAGCACCAGCAGTTTCCGTGCCAGCAGTTTCACATCCAAGATTTGCTTGGTGCCGAGCCAGCTGAGTCAGAGCCGGGCATTGTGGCCGAAGTTGAGGGCTGATGCCTACCATGGTTTGAAGGCAGTGGTGGCCCGATAGTCTGCCGCTAATGTCCATGGGTGGCAGTGCAGTCTTTTGGGGAGGCCTGCTCAGTTTGCGAACTGCATCGAGGAGGGGAAGGGTGTGTACTCACAACCTGTTGAGCTGCTGGAAGGTCCTCGATCTCCAGGTCGGAGCTGGCGCTGTCCTCTGGAGAGAACGCCTCCTTGGAATAGGGTTCTTGAAGCTCTTCCATGCTGAAGAGGTCCACCGGTTCTTCGCTGCTCCTCCAGACATCTCCAAGTGTCAGGAAAAACGGTCACGGAGCTAAAGGAGCAGTAAAAGTTGCAAGTGAGCTCGTTATGCTCGGGCGAAAGGCAAAGGTTACAGACGGAGTTCGCTCCATGGATATTTTGAATGGCACAGAGGACAATATCTAAAAGGTGCATGTTCCATCGCCCTTGCCACATGGCATGGAACAAGTTAGAAGGCCAGAGAAGAAGGCTTCGGAGGGTGAGGGCCCACAGGGGACGCAGATAGAGTATTAGACCCGGTACGGAAGGGAAAAGGGATACACGTTCAAATACAACACTGACGGCTAAGAGTTACCTTGGGAACTGAAAAGAGTACCGACGATGGTCTCAAACCAGAGCACGATAGTACATGTCTGAACGAGAAGGCAAAAAGAAAACAATCTAACAATGGAGTCGATGCCCATGCGCATTACCAGCAAGTGGAGGAGTCACTGAACTTTGTGACTCAAAAGATTTCTTCGAAGAAAAACTTGCACACATCCAGGCCCAACACTAGATGGCAGGAGTTTGCATAGCATGTGTATCTACAGCCACAAATGACTCGACGGGCATAGCTCCTGAACAGACGCTGTCCATCAGAGTCCCAGCGCAGCTCCCACTGTCTGGCATGATTAAAGATGGCGCTGCGGTTCCTGACAGAGTGCCGAGGGAAGACCACCTGAGGACACTGCTCCCACTCTGATTCTCCAACAATAGACTGGGTGGTGGGGTGGAATCCACTAGGGTGAATCACGAAAGTCCCCATAGAATCAGGCAAGGGAGCAGAGACACTGTGGACTGACACCTAGTGTGGCACCACAGTGAAATCAGGGAGAGATGACAAAGCTCAGATAAGTGGAAGGTGGAGAGGCCTTAAAGGCAGAAAGATCCATCTTCGTCAGTGATATCTGCTACAGAGAACTTTGAGGAATGTTCAGATCCAAACCTTGAATCACCGTTCCAGTACTGAACAAAGGAAGACAGTAAAATGGACTCCTTATCACAATGCCATCCAAAGAGAATGAACCAAAGGACAACACAGAGAAAAAATACTTTACCTGAAAATGACTTGGGGAAACAGAGACCCAGAGGATCCCAGTGTTGGCAGTCTGACTTCGATGAGACAACGATCCAATATATCTGGAAAGAAATGAACAAGTTACTTACCTTCGGTAACTATATATCTGTAAGAAACATTAGTAGTGATAGATTCCTTACCTTAGAATATCCCCAGGCGTCAGACTGGATCCGGAAAGTTTTCGTCAGCAGTACCCCTGCATGTCGGTAGGTGGCATCGTGCGGCTCCGCGTCCGTCGTTGGCGTCGTGGTCGCCGAGATGACGTCGCGGGCGCTACTTAGACGCCGCACCCGCGCGCTGACGTCAGTTCTGTACACGACTTTCCGTGCCAGGAACGCAGAGCCATGCAAGATACTGACCACTGGTGCATTGAAACTAGGGCCCTGAAAGGGATGACCTTAACCCTAGAAATCAGTTCGCAGAACGGGGAGGATGGGTGAGGCGGTAAGGAATCTATCACTACTAATTTTTCTTACAGATATATCGTTACCGAAGGTAAGTAACTTGTTCATCTGAAAGAAACACATAGTGATAGATTCCTTACCTTAGAATAGATACCCCAGCAATACCAACCCCGGTGGTGGGTCTGCGAACTAAGATCACACCAGAAAGTCGCGGAGAACAGAACGACCGAAGAAGCCATCTCTCCGGACTTGGCTGTCCAGGCAATAGTGCTTGGTAAACGTGTGCAGCGAGGCCCACGTGGCTGCCTGACAGATGTCTTGCAGGGGGACACCACGTCCCAATGCAGTAGTGGCTGCAGTAGCTCTGGTGGAGTGAGCACGCAGCCCCACCGGAGGTTCTTTTTTAGCCAAAGAGTAACAGGCTTTGATACATAAGACAACCCAGCGGGAGATAGTTCTCTTGTGTACCGCCCGACCTTTCTTGGTTCCAACGTAGCCAACAAAGAGCTGGTCATCCACCCGGAACTGCTGTGTGCGGTTGGAATAAAAGGAGAGCGCACGTTTTGGGTCCAGACGGTGGAGCCTTTCTTCCTCTCTGGAAGGATGCGGAGGCGGAAAGAAGGTGGGCAAGGTAATAGTCTGCCCAATGTGAAAGGCCGTAACCACTTTTGGCAAAAAGGAAGGACGGGGCCTGAGCACAACCTTGTCCGAATGGACTGATAGGAAAGGAGGCTTACAAGAAAGAGCCTGGAGCTCACTCACTCACCTAGCGGAGGTGATGGCCACCAGGAAAGCAGTCTTCAAGGTCAAGAGACGAAGAGGACAGTTATGAAGTGGCTCAAAGGGAGCACACATCAGGTATGTAAGAACCAAATTCAAGTCCCACTGAGGCATCACGAAAAGGAATAGGAGGAAAAAGGTGTGTAATGCCTTTAAGAAATCTATTTACAACAGGGGACTTGAAAAGAGAGGGCTGATCAGGGAGCCTGAGAAAGGCCGAAATAGCAGAAAAGGTAGCCCTTGATAGTGCCCAGAGCAGAGCCCTGCTGGGCCAAAGAAAGAAGGAACAGTAGTACTTCAGAAAGAGGGGCAGAAAGGGGATCCACAGCCTTTGCTGTGCACCATGCCACAAACTTGTTCCACCTGCAGGCGTATACCACTTTAGTAGAGGGACGCCTGGCTGCCAGAATGACATCACAAACTTCAGGAGGCAAGTCGAAAGGAATCAACTGCCGCCGCTCAATCTCCACGCAGAGGTGGAGGCTGGACAGGTTCGGGTGGAGGACCGTCCCTTGCTGCTGCGACAGAAGATCCTCCCGAAGAGGCAGTCTGATCAGAGGATCCATGCTCATACTGAGTAGCACGGGATACCATACTCTTCGAGCCCAGTCCGGGGCCACAAGGATGACTTGTGCCCGGTCGCGCCTGATCTTCTTCAGCACTCTGGGCAGAAGTGGTATAGGCGGAAAGGCGTACAACAGACCGCAACTCCACTCGCGACGAAAAGCGTCGCCGAGCGAGTGCCGCCTTGGAAATTCCAACGCGCAGAACTGATGACATTGCGCGTTCTCTTCGGTGGCGAATAGATCTAACCAAGGCTCTCCCCACTGCTGAAAGAGACCTTGCACCACCTCCGAGTGAAGACGCCATTCGTGATCGAGCATGCACCTGCGGCTGAGTTTGTCCGCCCTGGCGTTCAGAGAACCTGCCAGGTGTTGAACCACCAGGGACATGCCCTGATGTTCCAGCCATGTCCAGAGACGCAGAGCCTCCTGACATGGGGTCCACGACCTCACCCCGCCTTGTTTGTTGCAGTACCACATGGCGGTGGTGTTGTCTGTGAAAACCTGCACTACTCTCCCCTTGACGGAGGGAAGGAATGCCTTCAGTGCAAGCCGGATCGCCCGAAGCTCCAGAAGGTTGATATGGAGCCGGGACTCCGCCGGAGACCAGAGGCCTCTGATCTCCGCCTCTCCCATGTGGCCCCAGGAGGGACGCATCCGTCACCACTGTAAACTCCGGTTGGGGAAGGGAGAGGGATCTGCCGTCGACCCAATGCCGGTTCGTGAGCCACCACTGCAACTGACGTGCAGTGCCCTCCGAGATCTGGATGTGATCGGACATGTTCCCCTGATGCTGCGCCCACTGGAACTTCAGGTCCCACTGCAGAGCCCGCATATGCCATCTGGCATGATTGATCAGCAGGATGCAGGAGGCCATGAGGCCCAGCAGCCTCAGAGTCACTCTGACCGAAACCCGGGACAAGGGCTGAAAGATGGGAATCAGAGCCCGAATATCCCGGACTCGCTGTTCGGGAGGATAGACCCGAAACTGCGCTGTGTCCAGAACCGCTCCAATAAAGAGGAGCTTCTGAGAGGCAATCAGGTGCGACTTCGGCACGTTGATGGAGAACCCCAGCAAGTGCAGGAGGTCGGCCGTAGTCTGGAGGTGGGAGACTGAAACCCCTGATCTGCGCAGATGAGCTGCGACCACCGCCATCACCTTGGTGAACACCAGAGGGGCGCTGGTAAGGCCAAAAGGGAGCACGGTGAACTTAAAGTGCTCGTGGCCTACCGTGAACCGTAGGTAACACCAGTGGGCTTGCGGGACGGGGATGTGGAAATAGGCATCCTGCAAGTCTAGCACTACCATCCAGTCTTGTGGATCGAGAGCAGACAAGACCTGAGCCAGAGTGAGCATCTTGAACTTCTCTTTGCGGAGGAAGCGATTGACGTGCCGGAGGTCTAAGATAGGACGCAGGCCTTTGTCCTTCTTGGGCACGAGAAAGTAGTGGGAATAGCAACCACGACCTACTTCTGGCGTCGGAACACGCTCGATGGCCCCCTTGGCCAAGAGGGCCGCAACTTCCTGCTGAAGAAGCGCCAAGTGATCCCCGACATGCGGTGGTACTGAGGTGGCATGGCTGGAGGGGTAGTCTCGAAGGAGGGAGTAGCCCCTCCGGACTATCTCTAAAACCCACCTGTCCGAAGTGATGGTGCGCCAGTGGGGAGGTGATGGCGAAGCCTGCCGCCCACTGGCGTTTGATGGGCCTGAAAGTTCGGACTAGGAAGGTTTGGAGGCAGTGGTGGCCGGGGTGGTGGTGGACTGACCCGCCCGCTGGCCCCTTGATCCGCCACAGCAGGATCCGCGCTGGGATTGTTGCTGCACAGGCCTGTGGCTCTGTTGCAAACGCTGCGGGGCGCCCCTTCCTGTGCCACGAAAGGAGCGAAAAGCGGAAGGCGGAGGAGGGCGGACTGCAGAGAGTCCCAAGGACTTGGCCGTAGCCCGTGAGTCCTTAAACCTCTCCAACGCGCTGTCCGCTTTGTCGCCGAAGAGGCGACGGCCATCAAAGGGCATGTCCATAAGGGTGTTTTGGACATCCCCCGAAAAACCAGTTGTCCTCAACCAGGCGTGGCGGCGAACCGCCACTGTCGTTGCAATCGAACTGCCCAGTGAGTCGGCAGTGTCTAGGCCACAACGAATCATGAACTTTGCTGCGTCTCTCCCCTCTGCAACAGCCTGGGAGAGAGCTGGCCGGGCCTCCTCCGGACACTGGGGCAGCACGTTCGCCACCGTATCCCACAGAGAGTGGGAATAACGGCCCAAGAGGCATGCAGTGTTCACGGACCGCAGCGCAGAGCTGGTGGAAGAAAAAATCTTTTTACCAAACTGATCCAGCTTCTTGGATTCCCTATCCGGTGGGGCGGAAGGGAAGGCGGTTGGGGCAGCAGAGGCTTGGACAACCAAGCCCTCGGGGGTGGGATCTTGGGAGAGGAAAATGGGGTCACCCGGAGCCGGGCGATGGCGTCGGGCCACGTTCCTATCCACAGGAGCCCCTGTGGTGGGCCTGGACCAAGTGCCCAAAAGAACATCAGAAAGGGCTTCATTGAAGGGAAGCAGCGGCTCCGCAGAAGTAGCTGCTGGCTGAAGCGCCTCGGCCGCCCTACGCAACACCACAGCATAACTATCGCCCTCCTCCGTAGCCACGGTAGGAGGAGACAGCATGCCAAGGTCTGGTGAGGTATCCAGACCACTGGCGTCCCCCAATTCCTCAGCTCAGTCCTGTTCAGACTGCAAGTAGCTGCGAGAGGGTCCTCAGACCCCTCCCAGTCCCCCCTTGCTCCTCAGGCTGTACAACAGGTCTAAAATAAGGAGCAGGGACATGGGGATAAAAATCCCCGAGCAACGTCGAGAACGGCATCGATCGACGCCGGCCCGACGCCGCGTCCACTTCGGGGCTGAAACTGAGGTCGACGTCGTCCCGAGGAGCGGGTGGCGTCAGAACTGGTGCCGGTGGAGTCGACGTCGGTGGAGGTGTGACAAGGTCAACCGGCGTCGACCGGGATCCAGGCCTGGATCCAAGGGTGTCCTGCGGCGCCGAGGCCGGCGCCGACAGCGACACCGGGGCCGGAGCCGCCGGCGTGGAAAGGCGAGGACACCCAGCCGGGACCGCGGGGCCCGAAGGCGCACCAGCGGGACCCGACGGCCCAAAGAGGCGAGCCATGGCCGACAGGAATTCCTGTATTTGGGCCGGAGTTGCCGACGACCCCGGGAAGGGCGGGTAGTCGGGCGGCCACTGCGTAGGCTCTGCCGGAGCCGCGGGGGAGGCACCACCCGCACCCTCAGCCGGGTCGCGCGACCAGCGAGGGGAAGTCGGAGAACGATGGTGTTTCTTCGACTTCTTGTGCTTCGTCTTACCTGACCCCGAGTGCGAAGACTTGGATCCCGAAGATCGGTGGTGATGACTCCGCGCACGGTCCCTCGACCTCCCACGGGACCGGGACCTCGAACGGCGTGGAGCCAACTGCCAGGCTTCCAGCAACTTTCGGGACCGCTCCCGCAAAGTCTTCGGCGCCATGGCCCGGCAGTCGGGGCACGACTTGGGGTCGTGGTCGCGCCCCAGGCAGAAAAGACACACACGGTGCGGGTCCGTCACCGACATCATGCGGTGACAATCCCCGCAGGACTTAAAACCGGGCATCCTAACTGCACCAGGAGTCGAAGACTCGATGAAAAAAATAGAGACAAAAAGCCTCAAAAAGTCAGTCAAAAATTGACTGGGGGTTCCTGCTCTTCCCGGATCTGCGCTTGCTGGCACGGAAAAAGAAAGAACGGACGTCAGCGGGCGTGGGCGGCGTCTAAGTTGCGCCCGCGACGTCATCTCGGCGACCACGACACCAATGACGGACGCGGAGCCGCACAACGCCACCTACCGACGCGCAGGGGTACTGCTGACGAAAACTTTCCGGATCCAGTCTGACGCCTGGGGATATGAGTTATGGGACGCAGCGCGTTGAAGTGTGTTGGATGAAGAAGTTTAAGAAACAGATGTGCAGGTTTATGGCTTTCAGTATGCTGATAGCTTTGAAAAGCTTTACAAGTCCCTTGAAACAAGTTACATACCTTCTGTAATGCCTTATCTGGTAGAGACTCAATCTAGCCGCAGATACCTTACCTTAGAATTATCCCCAGGCATCAGCCTGGATACGGAATTTTTCGTGAGCAGTTCCCCCACCGTGCCAGTAGGGGGCATTGTTCGGTTCCACGTGGCATCATCTGCACTGGATGTGACGTGCGCGGTGCCTATATAGTCGCCACCCCAGCACGCTGACATCAATTTCTTTTTGCGACATTCCATGCCAAAAGCACAGAGCTAAAAAGAACCCTGACCCGGGGTGTGTTAAACTAGGGCCCTGAGAAGGGAACAGCCCTGCCCCTAAAAACTGTTCTCAGAGCAGGGAGGATGGGTGGGTCAGTAAGGAATCTGCGGTTAGATAGAGTCTCTTCCAGAGAAGGCATTACCGAAGGTAACTAACTTGTTCTAATACAGACTTCTTGCCGCAGATTGCCGATCTTAGAATAAATACCCAAGCAATACTTCCCCCGAGGTGGGTCTGTGAACAAGATTGTAGGAAGCGGACTTTATGTGGTAGTGCCAATGTAAGGACATATTGTGCAAAAAGTACAGAAGACCCTTGTTGGTTGACAGGGCTTAAATTAATAATCTCTATTTGTGGTAGTGCGGTTGAGCAGCTTAGGCTTATAAGAGGGTAGTGTTAAGCATTTGTTGAACACAAAGAGTCAACAAATGAGGCACACACTCAAGAAGAAATTCAAGACCAATTTAGAAAAATAACAGATTTTTATATAAATTTAGACATCAAGATCATGAGAATCAGGTAAGTACTTTCAGAGTTATAGTTTTTTGTAGTATTAGAAAAATACAGTCAAATAACGGTTTTGAGGTACGAGTCTTGAACGCGGTAAAGTTATCCTATAGGAGAAACATACACTGCATAGGTACACTTGCAAACGTATTTGGAGGACGCCTTCTAGGACTTAAAGGGCTTGGGGGCCAGGGTCCAAGAGACCACCAACACTTCTGATGTACCTGCCCAAGGGTGTCCAGGTGCAAAGGTGCTGGTCGCATTGGTAGCCTCGAGCGCTACATGGTAAAGTCTATGGAGAAGTACCTGCAAAAAGAACGGCTGCAAGTGGGGACTTGAGAAGTCTGGCAGAACAAAAAGGGGGGCTCGACTCTTGAGGGTCTCTGGAGCACAGGGACAAAGTAGGTTTACGTGAACCCGGGCTGGGGGGCTTGGGTGCAGAGGTGTTTTGTCCAGCAGGTCGCTGCAGTTAGAGGATCCCACTTTGCTTAGATGACCTACAGAAGGAAAGAAAACAGGACAGCAGGGGCACTGTGGATTAAGACCTCGTAGATTCGGATGTTTCTTGATGGCGAGTTGGTGTCAGTGGTGTCCAAACTGGAAACGCAACAAGCCTTGGTAGTTGCAAGGGCTCCGGTACCCAGGGTACTAGTGCTGAGACGCTCCGGGGGGAGGAGTGGGGGGGGGGGGGGGGGATCACCGGCATCCTGGCCTCACAACAACTACTTTATGCCGAGATGCTCCCTCAGTGGGCCCATTGGCCAGCAAGATGAAGTACTGGGACGATGCAGTCGGTGCCTGCAGGTGCAGGGGGATGGCTATTCCCCACCCCTCAAGGGAGATGCTGCATGGTTGTTGAAGGTAAGAACAGTCCTCTGAGGGTTTGGGTAGGCTGTTCAGCTTCTGGACGAGTCAGTCTTCGTGATTGGCGTGGTGCAAGCAGCCAGGCAGGTTTTGGTGCCCATTTTGGTGCAGGACCTCTGTTCTCATGACTTTGGCTCTTCTTTGTCCTTCCTTTGATTCCCAGCATTTAAATCTGAGACCCTGGTGTCAGGGGGACCCCTAAATACTGAATTTAGGGGAGTGTAGGGTAGTAGCCAATGGGCTACTTACCCCTGGGGTGACTACACCCCCTATACAACCACTTCGTGGTGAGAGTGGGCATAAAACTGTCTCAGAGTTCCTAGCTTCACCAACCACAAAATAGCTAAACCATTCCTTGACTTTCCACTTCAGTGGCCCACCTTGGGGGTATGCCTAGCCTGAAAGTGTGACAGGCCTTCAGACTAACTAATTTACCGCCTGCTCTGGTGTCAAATGGGCCTCGGGGTTGGGGGTGGCATTCCCCAGGTCTGGGGGGGAAGCCATTGTTGCATATCTAAGGCAGCAGAGGCTTGGAAGCCTGTGGCCTTGACATAATAATACACTAGCCATCCTGCTGGAGGTGTGAACACATTCCTCTGGAGCAGAGATTGTTTCTGGCCTCAGAGAATGGTCTCTCATCTACAGGGAGTCAGAAACTTGTCTGTGGTAGCAGCCAGCCAGAACACTAGAGAACTAGTAGCTTTTTAGGGGGCACCTCTAAGATGCCCTTCAGGTGCATGTCATAATAAATCTAGTACTGGCATCAGTACATATTTATTAAGACAGGTGTTTGATACCTAACACCATTGGTTTCAGTGCAGTCATCATGTAGCTGGGTAACGTGTAATACCAGTGCCCAGTAGGTGTCCTTAAGATGGCTGCCTGATCACTTGCAATATCTAGTAATGTAACCAGACATCACAGGGGCCTATCTGCTCCTGCAGATGTGCCCTCACATATAATATAATGCATCCTGCCTTAGGGCTCTAAATCCTGCTTTAGGGGTGACTTACATATAGTACATGGAGTGTACCTTGGCATGGTACACAGGGAGTGTATTATGTCGTGTTTTCATAATGGTTTACACCATTTTGCACATCCTGCAATGGCGGTCTGCATGCAGTTTTTGTGTGGGTCCCTTTGGGTGGCATAATACATGCTGCAGCCAATAGCGATCCCTCTTTAGTACCCACGCCTTGGGTACCATTTACTAGGGGCTTACAGGGGTGCTAAAGTCCTTGCCAATTGGGTTACAATTAGACATTTACCTTAATTTAAGAGCACTGACAACGGGGCCTGGTTAGCAGGGATCCAGTGCACTTTCAGTCAACAAACATCAGTACTAGGGCAAAAACGGGGGTGACCATGTCAAAAAGGGGCACTTGCCTAACATAATTTATACCAGAAAGTCCTGCAGGACCGAACGGGCAAAGTGCCCATCCCAACGGACCTGACTATCCAGGCAGTAGTGTTTGGTGAATGTTTGCAGCAAGGCCCAAGTTGCTGCCAGGCAGATGTCCAGGACCGGAACTCTTCGTGCTAACGCAGTGGTCGCAGCCTTCGCGCTGGTGGAATGAGCACGCAAATCCTCAGGGGGTTGCTTCTTGACCAATGTGCAACAAATCTTAATGCAGACCACGATCCATCAGAAGATGGTTCGCTTCTGCACAGCCTTCCCTTTCTTGGCTCCGACATAGCCCTCGAAGAGTTGATCGTCCACCTGGAATGGTTTTGTGCAGTCAAGGTAGAACGACAATGCTCTTTTTGGGTTCAGCCAGGAGAGTCTCTCTTCCTTAGAGGGATAAGGCGGAGAGTAAAAGGTAGGCAAGGTGATGGACTGGCCTACGTGGAAGGGGGTGACTACCTTCGGCAAGAAGGATGCTCGAGTCTGAAGGACCAGTTTGTCTCGGGGGGGGGAAAAAGAGATATATGGAGGCTGAGATAATAATGCCGGCTACTCACTGACCCTCCGGGCAGATGCTATTGCCACCAGAAAGGTCGCCTTGATGGTAAGAAGTCTAAAAGACAGGTACGAAGCAGTTCAAAGGGAGCGCACATCAGGAAAGTAAGAACCAAGTTAAGGTCCCATTGAGGCATAACGAAAGGAGCAGGAGGAAACATATTGTAGACCGTTGAGGAACAATTTACAGCAGGGGACTTGAAAAAGGAAGGTTGATCTGGCAGCAGCAAAAGAGCGGAGCTAGCCGACAAATAACCCTTCAAAGTGTCCAATGCAGAGCCCCGCTGGGCTAGAGTGAGGATGAACAAAAGAAGTGAGCAGATAAGGAGCCAACCTGCTTGGCTGTACACCATGCCACAATCTTGTTGCAGCTGTCGACGTATACCATCTTGGTGAAGGGACATCGAGCTGACAAGATAGCATTGCAGACTTTGGGCGGAAGGTCGAAAGCTGTCAACTGTCACCACCCAATCTGCACACATAAAGCTGGAGCGTTGACTGGTTCAGGTGGAGAACCCTACCCTGCTGCTGCAACAGAATATACTCCCGAAGGGGCACTCTGATCGGAGGACCAATGGCCATGCTCAGCAGCTTGGGATACCAAACACTCTGAGTCAAGTCCGGAGCAACAAAGATGACTTGTACCCAGTCGTTTCTGATCTTCTTGAGAACTCTGGGCAGGAGTGGTAGGAATTGGAAAGACGTACAGGAGCCCTGAGCTCCACTCAAGATGAAAAGAGCCTTCGAGCGAGAGCCGCCTTAGAAATTCCAGTGCACACAATTGCTGACACTGGGCGTTCTCGGTGGTGGCGAACAGATCTAACACGGTTCTCCCCACTGCTGAAAGAGACTTTGCACCTCCTCTGGGTGTAGACTCCATTCGTGATGCTCTACACCTCTTTGGCTTAGTTCAGCTGCTCTGGCGCTCAAAGATCCCACCAGGTGTTGAACCACCAGGGAAATGCCCCAACGTTCCAGCCATGTCCAGAGAAGCAGGACCTCTTGACAAAGCGTCCACAACCCCACCCGCCCTGTTTGTATCAGTACCACATGGCAATGGTGTTGTCCGTGAACACTTGCACCACCCTTCCCTTGATGGAGGGTACAAAGCATTTAAATGCCAGCCATATTGCCTGTATTTCCAACAGGTTGATGTTAAGCCCGGATTCTGCCGGAGACCAGAGTCCTCTGATCTCCACCTCTCCCAGATATCCACCCCAGCCCAGGCTGATGCATCTGTCACTACTGTCAGATCTGATTGGGGAAGGGAGAGGGGTCTGCTGCTGTCCCAATTGCAGTTTGTTACCTGCCACTGCAGATCTTTGGCAGTGCCCTCCATGATCTGGACCATGTCAGTGAGATTTCCCTGATGCTGTGCCCACTTCAGGTTCCACTGCAGAGCCCCCATGTGCTAGCGGGACTGTGTCACAAGCAAGATGCAGGAGGCCATGAGGACCAGCAGCCTTGGAGTCAGTCTCACCAAAATCCAGGATAGAGGCTGAAACATCAGTATCATAGCTTGAATATCCTGGACTCGATGTTTGAGAAAGGGTCAGATGTAACTTTGGCACACTGATAGTGAACCCCAGCGAGTGCAGGAGGTCCGCCGTAGTCTGGAGGTGGGAGATGACTGCCTTGGGCAAGCCTGCCTTTAACAGCCAGCCATCAAGATAGGGGAAGACTGGTATCCCGGACCTCTGCAGATGAGCTCCACCCACCGTCAGTACCTTGTGAACACCCAAGGGGTGCTGGTAAGGCCAAAGGGGAGCATGGTGAACTGGAAGTGCTTGCGACCTACTGTGAACCCCAAGTAACATCTGTAGGCAGGAAGGACGGGAGTGTGAAAGTATGCGTCTTGCAAGTCCAAGCTATGATCCAGTCTCCCAGGTCCAGGGCAGACAGGACTTTGAATTTTTCCTTTTTCAGGAAGAAATTGAGAGGGCGCAGGTCTAGGATAGGACGAATGCTCCATCCTTCTTGGACATCAGGAAGTAGCAAGAATAGCATCCACAACCTACTTCTGATGCAGGCACCTTCTCTATGGCTCCTTGGCCAAGAGACCCGCCATTGCCTGCCGGAGAAAAGAGGTATGATCCTCAGTCAGCCTGTCACACGTGGTGGGATGGGTGGAGGGGTAGACATGAAAGAGAGGGAGTAGTCCTTTCGGACAATCTGGAGAACCCAGCGGTTGGATGTTATGCACTGGAGGTCAATAACATCAGCATATCCTGCCGCCCACTGGGTGCCCATGATGGTCCCAGACTGGCGGAAGAAAACATGTTCTTCCCCAAGGTATCCAGCCTCTTGGATTCCCTCTCCGGTGGAGTGGTAGGTAATGCACCAGTGTGTACTTTGGAGGTGAAAGCTTGGACCACCAACCTCTCCGGGGTGGGGTACTGGGTGAAGAAACTAGGGTCCCCTGGGGTGGGGCAATAGCAGTGGGCAATTGCCCTATTCACAGGAGCTCCTGTGCAGGGCTTGGACCAGACCCCAAGTAGGACATCTGTGAGGGCTTCACTAAATGGGAGAAGCGGTTCAGATTGGGTTACTCATAGCTGAAGCACCTCCGTAAAGACCTCAGTCTTGACTGCCACAGTGGGTAAGCTGAAGTTCCAGGACCTCAGCTGCCCATCTCACAACCCTTGCAAAGGAGGTTCCTTCCTCCATAGCTACAGTAGGAGTAGAGACCAAGTCAGTATATGGAAAAGTGTGCAGTCCAATGGCTTCCGCAAGATCCTCACACCAGCTATCCTTGGTGTAATCTAGGGAATGGTATTCCTCAGGGTCCAGTAGCCCCTCCTATTCTTCCCCAAGTCCTAGCCCATAGGAATAGGGCATAGGCTGTGGCCTGCAGGGAATG
Source organism: Calotriton arnoldi (assembly GCA_963921515.1). Lineage (NCBI taxonomy): Eukaryota > Metazoa > Chordata > Amphibia > Caudata > Salamandridae > Calotriton > Calotriton arnoldi. Next base: position 737,721 of record CAWUFW010000721.1, read on the forward strand.
CCTCCTGTCGGTGTTGGATGGCACCCATCTGGCTTCGTGTTGGAGTCAGGGATGAGAATGGGGACGGTGCCACTGGAGGAACACCGGTAGCGTCGGAATTTGAGCTGGCACTGCAGCATTGAAGCCAGCACTGGGGAAAGTCGAGGTGGCTTGACTGGCGGCTGTAAGGATCCGTCCATTGATCCAAGGGGTCCAAATGGCGCCGGGGATGAACCCGCTTGTGGAAGACCAGTAGGGGCCCCTCCCGAACCCACAGGGCTCAGAGGCAAGCCAGCGGGAACAGGCTGCCCAAATATGAGTTGCATGGACCCTTAAAACTCATGGAATTGGTCGGAGGTCGCTCCATCTCCAGGAAACTAGGGGAGGAGCAGAGATAACCCAGGCGCAGGCTCATCCTCCACGTAGCCAGGCCTTGAATGCTGATGTTCCCTTGTCTCGTAGGATGAGTTCAACGTACGGGGTGAAGTTGAAGACTCGAAAGCCCGGATGACTTCGATTAAGATCGATGGCTCTGCGACCGATCCCAGGACCTTCCTCTTGAGAGCGACCAAGACCGTGATGGCATCGCACTTCGAGCGACAAGGAGTTTGAGGGACTACTCCCTCAATGTCTTGGGGGTACATGGCACAGCAATCCACACAGGTCTTTGCGTCGTGGTTGTGCTTGAGACACCCGAGGCAGATGAGGTGTGGGTCTGTCACCAACATTTGCCGGTGAGAGGAGCCACAGGGCTTAAAGCCAGCCGTCTTCGTGGACATCCTTGCCATACCAAAAGACAAAAGTCTCAATAAAGTTTCGACAAAACGTTGAAAAGGGTCAGTCAAAAAGTGACTGGGAGTAGCTCTTCTCCGGATCGGCGCTGACTTGTGCGGAAAGAAAAGAACTGATGTCAGTGCGCTGGGGTGGTGCTTGTATAGGCACTGCACACATCACTTCTGACGCAGACAACGCAATGCAGAGCCGAACGACGCCACCTACCAGCACGCAGGGGGTAATGCTTACGAAAAATTGCCAGATTCAGTCGGACGCCTGGGGATAATTATAAGGTAAGGAATCTGCGGCTAGAAGTCTCTATCAGATATGGTATTTCATATGATATAGTCTGCTTAGCTAGTTACTGCGCTGGGTTGTCCAATGTGAGATTTTGTGTATAGTTTTGGTCCTGAGCGGGCATGGTTGAAGGGAGGGACAAGTGGAGAGATTTGTTGGGATGGACGGAAATGCACAGATCACCTCAATTTCAGAAAACTTCTTAAGACTGAGCTGTTTCTGACTTAGTGTGCCCTTCTTGCCCGAGTTCTGTGCTGCGCAGAGATACCCCTACCGGGGCGATTCGTGCGCGTTAGAAGTTAAACTAACATAACATTTCTATTATCATTCCAGGAGTGTCTTTGGGAGATGTAAAGAAGCAGTCAATGTATAGATTTTTGCGAACTGCAATGAATGGACTATAGTAAAGAGCTCCAAATTGTCCGGTAATGCAAGACAGAGCTCTTCAATTATTCCATGTCTGTTCATTTGGTGATGTTTTTTTTTTGGGCTGGACAGTGTTGGACAGTGCTGCACGACTTCGGGTCGTGGTCGCGCTCCAGGCACCAGAGACACCCGAGGTGCGGATCGGTGACTGACATCAGCTTGTGACAGGAGTCATAGGGCTTCAAGCCGGTCCGACGATGGCACCAGGAGTCGAAGACTCAAAAAAGATGTCGACAAAAGTCGAAAAAGTTTAGTCAAAAAATGACTAAGGGGCACATTCTCTCCGGATCTGCGCTGGCTGGCGCGGAAAAAGACGTCAGCGCGCAGGGGTAGCGTCTAAGTAGACACCGCGACGTCATCCCAGTGACCACGGCGACGGACGCGGAGTCGACTGATGCCACCTAACGACACGCAGGGGTACTGCTACAAAAAAATTCTCCGGATCCAGTCTGACGCCTGGGGGTAATTCTTAAGGTAAGGAATCTATAACTACAGTCTTTTTCAGATTTGTGCCATAACGGTTATATAACTATGTAATACCACGGCAAACCATAGGATGTACCTCCTTTTCTTATCTGCATAATAAAAGCAGTTTGTTGGTTGAGTTGTTTTAATTTGTGTGTTGTAAGCTAAGGAATGCGCTAGAGGGTGCAACTGATTGGGAGCAGTACTCATTGTACCAACTAAAGTAGCACTGCAAAACATGTCTCAGGCCTGCCACTGCAGCCTGTAGTGCAGTTTTAAAATGCCATTTCCACCTGGCAAAACAAACCTTTTGGCAGGCCTAAGCCTTCCTTTTTAATACTTATAATTCACTGCTACAGTAGGTCCTAAAGACTCATAGGGCAGGGTGCATGGTCTTTAAAAAGTAAGACATGTATGTAAATTAGGACACCTCCCACGAAAGTGGGAGGTGGGGAGGCCTGGCACGCCAGGAAAAGCCACCTCCGTCAGTGATAGCTGCTAGGAAGAACTTAGAGGAGTGTTCAGATCCAAACCTAGAGTCACCATCCCAGTACTGAACAAGGGAAGACCGTAAAAGGCAATCTTTATCACAATTCCATCTAAAGAGAACAAACCAAAGGGCACCATGGAGAGAAAAAATACTTTTTACCCGAGAATGACTGGGGAAACAGAGTCCCAGAGGATCCCAGTGTTGCCGGTCTGACTCTCTTGAGAGAAATAAGAGCTTGTGAGGAAACAGGCTTGTTGCAGGTGTCATCCCACTTTTTGCCACCATTTTGACTACTAATCTGCTAATCCTGACTCCTTGCATGTATTCTTTCCTTTAAAAAGGTACATGGTTGATTGGCTTAAACCCAATTGGCATACCTTAACTCACTTGTAAGTGCCTAGTAAATGGTACCAGGGGTACCTGGGGCTTGTAAGTTAAAGTGTCACTCATGGTTTGCAGCACTAGTTGTTCCATCATGAGTATGACAAAGTAAAACACGTCTCCCAGACTGCCACTGCAGACTGGTAGAGCAGTTTAAACTGCTGACTCGACTTTCCCATTGAAAGCAATGGCTGCTGGGGCAAGTGGTTAGCCCAGGTCACAGAGTCACTGCTGTGCAGCCCAAGAGACCAGGACCTGACACTCAAAGGTTGCACCAGAGCCTGCTGGACCCAGAAGAGTCGTCAGAGTGTGGATTGGTAGCCCACAAGGAGAGTTTTCGCCAAAAGAAGGAAACCGCTGTATCTGATGTGCCGGGCGACTGGACCTCTGTTGAGCCCGAGAGGACTTCGAGGGACATCGACCCAAGTGGCCAGAATCTCCTCACCAGAACCGTAGAGTAGACCCAGGAAGACCCACCTCGACTGCATAGCATCTTCAGCAACCTTGAGCATCCTCAGCAACCTGTATGTCCTGCGTCAAGACCAATACATAGAAGTCAATGGCAAGGGGCCACTAATGCTGGAACTGGACTGAAGGCTACTTTTCTTGAGGAGGCAACTGTTTCTTCAGACCAGGCTGGTCCCCTTGACTGGCTCCCTGCTGGAGTTGGTCTGCATTCCTCTGACGTTTTTCCAGAAAAAGTTTCTAAGTGTCAAATTCGTTGAATTTGCCAGTGCTTGTTAGCGGTTAAGTAAGTGGGGAGAGGAGTTGGCCTAACGGCTAGGGCGGTCGACCTCGAATCTGGGGAACTGGGTTCGAGTCTCGGCAATGACGCTGAACATCCTGTGATTCTGGGAAATCACTTAATCTCCCCTAACAAAAATGAATGTGTCCTCATGTAATGCAACCGGTGCTATGTAAAGCGCTCTGATACCCGATTCGGGTCAAGTTCGCGCTATATAAAAAAAAAAAAAAGTACAAATTTATTGTTTCCTGTAAATTCTATATCTCAAGAACCCTCTGCTGGATCTTTTTCATTTTGGTGTTCATTAATTCATAGTAATATCTAGTTTTATAAATTGGTATTGTATTTCTTGAGTGTCTATTTCTATTTCAAATTGTTTTGATGCTGTTTAAATGCTTTACACTTGTTCCTTTGTGTGAGCCTGACTGCTCAGAGCCACAGATACCCAGGGTTGAGCTAAGGTTTAAAAAATGGAACCTGACTGGTCCTTAAGGGGTTGGGAGTGTATTACATGGTGAGGTCAGGCAGCCACTCCATATGCTACATCCCATTTCCTCACAGAGCTACAATGGGGAGTACTGACCACTAAATCACAGCAGTTGAAGGGACACTAAAGATCTCAAGTTGAGAATAGGAAGTGTTTCCATGTCGTAGGTGATGACCACGAGGTGCGGTTATCGTGTTATGTGACACAGCGTGTGTAAGTGTGTAAGCAACAGGCGCCCAGTTTTATGGTTTTCAGCATGCTGGTAGCTTTGAACAGCCCTACAGGTGCCTTTTTAAGTCTCGCCTACGCAGCGCGCATGCGCTGCATAGGAAAAAGACCTTTAGCCATCGAGCCGGTTTTGAGGCCAAAAACGTGGACGCGTTGCATTGCTTTCAATGGCAACGCGTACACGTTTGGAGATTCCCTTGCGGGAGCGAGCAGCGGCGCCATATGTTAGCAATTATCGCGCCTTGCTGCTCGCTCCCGCAAGGGAATCGCGCAGGCCCCCTCCTCTCTCCCCTCCCCCTGCTGCCGCGCGAGGCGCGCGCTTGTGCTGGTTTTACTTGAAACGTTGCTCTTTTTGGGGGAACCTCTCTTTTTTACTTCGAATTCCGAGTGTCATGAGTGAAGCTGCTTCCCTGAGGGACAGGGTGACCAGTACGTGTTTAGATTTCAGAGCTCTGCAATGACACCACGCTGTGCAGGCGGCTGTCGGGTGTTATACCTACTTGGCAAGGTTAGTGTGTGCTAGGAGCACAGGGTCAAAGTGTGGTCCCTGTTAGAGAGGCACGATATTCATTCTGTATACGGCATGGCCGCTGGCTGGTAGTTATGCCGTACTCTGGTGGAGGGGAAGCCATGTTGGTGATGTTGCCCGTGGGTCGTGACGATCCTTAATTGCGTTTGTGGGGCATGATCAGTGTTTAGATAGTCTGGTTGGATTGGGATGAAGTACGGGCATGTTGTCCTGAGGCGATGAGCGCCGGATTATGGATTGAAATGTTGGTGCAGTGGGAGTGTACTAAACACGGTTCTTTAATTGGTTGCGGGGTGTGCTGCACTTGTAGCATGGGCCAGTGCTTTAAATGGGTCGGTACGGAGTACTGCATTTTTTTTTATTTTGAGAGGGAAAGTACCGGCACTTCTCAGAAACAAGCGGGTACTCGGATACGGAGTACCTGCACTTTTATTTTCCCATTTCAAGCACTGAGCATGACGTCAGGCTGGGGGAACAGAAATACTTTAGTTGGTATAGCTTAAGGTTTGTGCGACACACCCCTCATACTGTCGCTGTAGTTTGTGAGGTTGGGATACAGACGTGTTGTCCTTACTCCATGAGTTGGAGGAGCTGTACATGGCTTGAGTTTAGGGCTTCATACCTATTTGTGAGGTTGACTTGAAGGCATTCATGCTTTTGGTGTGGTTTGTGGGTTTGGGATGCGGTTGTTACACAATCTGATGCATCGGTTCTTCTGCCCGGGCGTGTTACAGCGTTAGAGGAGGCCAAAGACCCAATTCTGTGGGACTGGACGTGCTCTGACAGGCCTTTGGAATGTGGGACTGGGTACTGCTGCATCCCTTTACGTGGGTCTCGGTGCTGCACCGTGTTTTTGCATTATTTGGTATGTGGCTCTTCCTGTCTCTTGTGCCTTCAGGCTACAGTTTGATCCTTCCAGACTCGAGCTGATAATCCAGAGCTGCTCACCAAAGAGCTTGTCCTGGAGAGGGGTTAATACCTGCGCTGGGCAGCTGGTGAGGGTCCGGATGCCCACACTGCACACTTCGCTCTGCCTTTCTTGGCTGGGGAATCAGGTCTCCTCTGCCGCTCCCCGTGCTGCTGTCAGCAGAGCCAGTGGCAGGCAAGACCTCGCTGTGCTGGATCCCCTGCTGTAATAGGTTCCCTGCTAATATCAGTCCAAAGACAGGTGGTGCAGGGCACCATCTCTCTTCTAGTCCTAGCACATGTAATGGCAGGGTCCCTACTGTGTTCGTGTCCCTGGGCAGGTAATATAGCAGTGGGCAGGCATTGCAGACCCCCTGCATTGTGGCCCAAGGCTGAATACTGCATAATATTTCTGTGCTCCATTCGTCCTGCCCCCTGGTCCACACGCGGTATTATACAGTGTTCGCTGTACTCTGTCCAGTGGCAGGCATCATGCAGCTTCCCTTGTCCTCCGTTTCATGGACAGGAATCGCAGAACCCTAATGTGCTTCGGGCCATGGGCTATTATTAAAGGGTCTGATCTCACCGATCCACATGCATGTCTCTTACTGTTCCCTGATCCAGGGGCGGAGTTAAAGGGCACCTGCAGTGCTGTCACCCGTTGCAGGTATTATAACCGCCACCTGCTCCCCGGTACATAGGTGGGTGTTAATGAGCCTTGCTGTGCTTCAATCCATGGGGAAGAACACTGGCGAGGCCCACATTGGCTGCAGCTGAGATGTGGTTGCTTGTGTTCCCATTCAGAGGGGTTGTGGTCGGGCAGTTATTGCTGGACAGTTCAGATTGGAGCAGAAAGAAGGCTGGTTTGCTTAGACCTAACCCCTATCAACAGTGGCACAATAAGCAAAAACAGTGATCTGGAATGCGGAGAGTAAGGTATAGCGAATACCATTAAATTGAGCATTCCAGCCATCATATTTTTTCACTTTATGTAGCTTGCCAGTTCGTGAGAAACAAGCCTGGTAGTGTGTTCCACCGCTAGACTGCCTTCTTGCTGCATTTCTGTCAGTTTCCTCTTGAGGATCCTGATATTTTCTGTGAGACCAGTTTACACAAACATTGGCAAAGCCAATAGCTATTGCTATTTGTTAGGCGAAGTGTTTGCTAATAGTCAAACAGGTTTTGTCTGTTGCCCCCACCTGGCCTAGAGAGAGAAAATCCCATTCAGGAGGGCCACGGGCAACCAGGGGCTACTGGGTGTCAGCTGTGGAGGCTGGGGTCATTTGCCTCTGATGACCTGGGGTCTGTCCACCATGACTCTGCAAAACTAGGCCTTGTAAAATCGCTCCAGCACTTGACTATCCGTAGTAGTGATAGCAAGCAGTCACAGGCTTCTGAGATGGGTAGTGTGGTGGGATGCAAGCTCGGAACTCAACAATCGCCCAGCTGCACAATAACTGATTGTCCAACACAGTGCTTACTTTACTAAAAGAAAATTACTACACATTTAAAATCTAATACTCACATAACATGTACTGGATACAAATAACACACCGGCACTTGATCTACTGTGCCATAGATTCTGCCCCCACCTCACCCCTTCTCCTGGGTGCACCCTCTCTCTCAGCCTTCCTTCCTCCCTCCTTTGGTAATTTCAGGCTTGTCTCCTCGAGGGGTTTAGAATTTCTATTGGGCATGTGTCAAGGCTTCCGTGCAGATTACCTTGTTAAATCCATACGTAGATCTCCGTTATCAAAAGTCCCCTTTCAGCAGTGTCACCACAGCACGGACATCGGAGTTCTTTCCTGCTTCTTGGAGAAGATGTGCCGACTGGAGTTAAATCCTGTGATCCAGAGGAGGGGAGCATTAGAACGTGAACAGGTGCCACTCTCTGACAGACGGGCATGGACACTAAATGATGCAGCAGTCTCCAGCGAGCAGTGAACTCTCTTCTGAGTCTCGGGTGAGGTGCAGCAGATGGGCTGCCAAGAGTCAGGGATCACAGCAGCATGAGCACATTTGTGGCAGGGTCTTTGTTTGCTGCTGCAGGGTTCACCTAGGGCACCGACCTTGGTCACAGTGCACAATCCACCTTGGACACAGTTCTTGATGGTGGCAGTACAGTCCGGCTTGGACATAGTTTCTGGGTGGTGGCACGGTCTACCTCTGGCAGTGTTTGGGCTCGGTGGCAGTCTGCCTTGGGCACAGCTCTTGTCTACAGCTTCAATGACTGCTGTTTGTGATTCCCGTCTGAAACTGCTACAATGAAGAGACCGTGCCCACACTTCTCGAGCATGTAGATAGATCACTCTCCACAATTTTCCTTCTTCTGGCAGACCCATACTCCACCCAGGGTCAACCTGCTTCTGCTACTCCCTGGACAGTCTCACCTCCTGCCGGATTGGCAGGCTCCTTCCCTCTTCCAGCTGGCAGGCTGGCTGCTAGGTGCTTCAGTTCAGAGGACCAGCTTCTTCCTGCTAGACAAGACTCCAGATGATGTCCTCTCACCTCTGGGAAGCTTGCCGTCATGCAGACATCAGCTCTGGTTGCACAACATTCCTGGGTTCTCTGCTGAGCACTCCCTTCCTTGGTGAAAGATAACTTGGAACTGGAAAAACAAATGGGTCCATGGCTCCCACTTTTATATAGTCAAAGCAGATAGATGTGAATTCACTGTCTGCACTTTCACAGCCTCTTTGGAGTGGTTCTCCTTTCAGGTGTCCTACACAGGCTGCTTTCCAGACAGCACAGCGATTCTTTTCTCAGCTGGGTAATCTCCAGCCTGGAGCACCCACAACAGATGCACAAAGAGTTGTGAACTTTTGATCCTGGCCATCAGCAGCGACACGGAAGAGAGAAAAGGTTGGGCTCACAAGAAGGGGTCCTTTTCGCATTAACAATAGAGGCTGCAGTCTCACCGTTCACCCCCACCAGCTTTCAATTGTCAGTGCAATAGGAAGACTAATCAACAGCCCCTCTCAGCAACAAGCCTATTTGAATTTCTGAAGGAGCCTTGCCTCCTCTGTCCCCGCCTCAATGTGTAGGTCTCTTTCCCCCAGGGTCAGAAATGTCAGCCATATATTTCCACTGTTTGGAAAACAATCTCACCACCATCTTGTGCCCAAGAACAGGCCAGGGACTTCCAAAATGGAACCCACATGCCTCCATTTCTCTGGCTCACACACACAACGCATGTACCATAAAGGCCACATGCACAACATACAGATGGGATGTTAGCACTAGGATCCGGGTTCGCACACAGAAGCAGAAAGTGACATGAATGGGGCAGTAGACATTCACTCCAGTGACATGGATAAACAAGCTTTGGCATAGTCAATAGGTCTCGCCTTTGGGACCTTATAAGTATTTAGCCATGCAACAGTTGATGTTGTTGCGCCAAGGATATTGTGCTGGATGACTAAACACTTATAAGGTCCCAAAGGCGAGACCTATTGGCTATGCCAATGCTTGTTGGTATTCCATATGATACATTCTGCTTAGCTGGTTAATGTCCAATGTGAAAATTTGCAAATAGTTGTGGTCCTGAGGGAAGTGGAGAGATCAGTTGGGATGGACATTTCTATTGTCATCCTACATGAGTGTCTTTGTGAGATGTAAAGAAGCAGTCAGATTGTATAGATATTTGGGAGCTGCAGTGAATGGTCTACACTAAAGTCCTCCAAAGTGTCTAAGAATGTACGACAGGTCTCTTCAGTTATTCCATGCCTGTTCATCTGGTGGTTTGTTTTTTGGCTGTACAGTGCTGGTGATGGACAGCCCTCATAGCAGATAGTTCTTATGTGAATTTAAGAGGTATAAGTTACAATTTGTTGCTGACTGCTGAATATTATGGTTTTAGCAATATTTCCGGCCCTGTTATATACGGAAATACATAACTATATGTCACAGTGAACCATAGATCAGCCTTTTTTGCTTACCTGCATAATAAAAGCAGTTTGCTGGATGAGTTGTTTGGAATTCGTGGGTGTAAGCTGAGGATTGTGCTGAAGGGTGTCATTCACTGCGATCAGCACTCATTGTGCCACGCACTAAAGTAGCATTGCAGCACGTCTCAGACCTGCTACTGCAGCCTGTAGTGCTGTTTTAACCTGCATTTCAACGTCGCAAAATAAAACTTTTGCCAGGCCTAATCCTTCCTTTTTAATACTTGTAAGTCACCCCTAGGGAAGGACCTAAAGACTCATAGGGCAGGGTGTATTTAAAAAGTAGGACATGTATGTTTACGTTTTACATGTCCTAGCAGTGAAAAACTCCTAAAGTCATTTTTCTCTGTTGTAAGCCTGCCTCTCCCTTAGGCTTAAACTGGGTTACCTTATTTCAATTAAAAGTGCTAACTCCAGAATGGGAGCAGATACAGAAATATTTTTTACACTCAAATTACCTGTAATTTAAAATATTCTGTAATGAAAAGGTTGGATTTTATATTTCAATTTTGAAAATGCCACTTTTAGAAAGTTGGCATTTTCATGGACAAGGTTCTTGAAGCCTTTCTAGGAGTACCCAGCAGACTGGGCCTGTTAATGGTTCCCCCATCAAGAATGTGTATTGGGTCCAGAAAGTAAGCAATGAGACCTGGGCGTAGCTTGGAGAGGGTCTTACTGGCAGGATGGCTAGGGAGGAACTGTACCCTGTCTTGATTACATTTGAAAGGACCTTGCCCACAGCACACACAAAGGAACTGGACACCTGGTATGCTCTTGCCAATGTAACCCTAGACAGTGTGGAGCCAGGACCAGGGGAATAACTGACCAGCACCAGTTTTGGGGGAGGTCAGGGAATACCTCCACACAAAGGCTGGAACCAGGTATAAAAATTGGGCCTTTAGAACCACTCTTCAGGACACTCCTGGACCAGTGGAAGATTCAGAAGGTCGACTGCCCTGCTGCTTGAAGGGCTGCCTTGCTGTCTGAAGGAAGATTGAACCTGCTCTGCTTGTCTTGATCCCAGACTACCCAGAGTTACTACAAGTGTCAGTTGGCTGACCTCCAGTGTGAGCTACACTGACGCAACAAGCTTCCAGAGGCCTCCCTGCAACTGCCCAGCATCAACTGGACGTGCCTGAGCCCTGCTGCTGGCCTCTGATGGAGTCCAGATCAACAAGATGTGCTCCCCAGGCCCTGGACCCATTGCTGACATCAGTGAGCACTCCTCCAGAAGTAAAAGGTGAAAATCCTGATGTTTGGGCTCTTTGCAACTGTGAACGATCCAGTTCGCACCAAAACTCTGCCGCCCACAACGACCATCAATGAGAAAGGTCCAGTAGGACCTGCTCTTCACTCCAACATCGGACTGGCAGCATGAGACATAACCTGGTCCCTGTATCTGCTCCCCGCTCCATCACAGACAGCCTGAACTTGTGACTTTCCCTGGTCTAGTGGGACCAGATAACCTCGAGTTGTGCTTTCTGCTCCTATTTCCTCCCCTTTCAACCAAACCCCTAATTTCTTACCTCCCCAAAGCAAACATTCAGAAGGGAATACTGCCCACAAAATGTCTGGAGGCCTTTTTCAAACTGAAAACGTGGTTGCACCAAAGAGATGAAACCCATTGAAGGGTGAATCCAATAAGGCAGCCTGAACCTCCCCTAATAGGCCGGAGTGGCACACACAGGCAAAGCGACTCAGACAGATGAGTTCATAGACCAGCGAGATAGCCTGGCAAATCAAGACCAGCTGTGCGATGGTGCCAAAACCATCAACCACCATCTCTGCAAAGGGCCCACTACCATCATCTCAAAGAACTGGAACCACCATCTTCCGAAGGGCACAGGAGAAACAGGCCAACAAGCACAAAGTACTGCAGAAACAGAAGTCTAGTCCCCCCCATCAAGCTCATTTTCTTCACAAACACACATAACACCACTTCTCATACATGGGAGAGGAAAAAGGAGTAAACGCAGTGCCCTTGGTCCAGGGGTCAAAGAAGGAGGCCAGCCTAAATCATCTATTAGGCTTGCTGGAGACAAAAACGCTGATTCCCCTTCAGCCAGGTGATATCGGTGCCCCAGCAAAGCACTATCAGCTGGAGCGGAGGCAGGCCTACCCCTACACTGCCAGAAAAGGGACCATGAGAACCTCAAAGAAGGGCAACAAGGGTTGAGGTGAGGAGGAACAAGGCTGTAAGTACTTTGTTAACAAGTCAGACATCTCCACCATACGCAGGAGCAATTCCAAGACTGAAGTCACCTTAATCAAGATAGAATTGAAGGAGAGGACATCCTCCAATGGAAGTCTTAAAGACCAAACCAGATCGATCTCAGACTTAAAGACCAAACAACTGGTAGAATGAAGGTCCATGTAGAAACCTTTCACCAAGTCAGAGGAGGAAGCAGAAACAGGTTCTACTTTCCCAACAGCCACACCAGAATGCAACACTATAATGGGCAATACCTCAAAGCTGGCATTAGCTTCCAAAGAACACCCGTAGTCTAGAGTCCGGGCAGCACATCTAATGGAGGATCATCACCCATAGACACCTTCACCAAATGGTCAGTGTCATAAAAGGCAGTTTCCAAGCGCAGAGGAACAGGGGAAACAGGAGGTGTAGTTGAGAATGCCACGGTCTGATTTGCCAGCAACAAAGCCAGAGAAACCAGCAAGGCCACAGGCAGCAAAACAAGAGCCGTTGAGATCGAACCCTTGTTGACAAGACCAGCAGGATTAACAAACGCCAGGGAATAAACCACTGGTGGGAATGAGGTCACAAAGCCCAACAGCACCCCAGGGCTCAGCAGTGCACCAGAGTGGGTCAAGAGTGTTTGAAACCGCTCCAGCAAAACCTGTAGAACCCTGCTACTTTAGTGGGGTCAGAGATATGTGCCGGGAAAGTCAGAGGAATATACAGTAGAACTGGGCACAGAGCCAGAATGGAGTCGGACATCAGCACCAGTCCGCTGCCCAACTGGGCAGAAGTTTATTCATAGGATGATGCCAAGGCTGTTACTGAGGAACAGGGCACATGAGCGGCTGGTTGTATGTGGGCCAAATAGGTGGTCCCGCGGGTACTCTTCTTGATGAATGTGTGACTACAGAGGGTACCACCTCCGACCACACCATGAAACACAAATTACCAGAATCTAAGGAAGCCTAACCTTGCATCGGTTGTCAAGATCTGAACTTTGTTCACATCTGTGCAACACACACTCTACTTAGAAAGGATTGACTTAAGAGATAGGGATCTCATTTGCCCTAATGAATGCCCCTGGCCAGTATCGGCACTAGACGAGGCAGAAACATGCTGGCCTAGTATGGATGGAAGGGTCATTGCCCTTAATTACCATCCCTCTTCGGTTTTTAAATTTACCTAAGGTACCCATTAATAAAGGCATAACCGTGGGTTTACTTTAAGGATTTTTTTGTTGATCTGGATCCCTCCCTTATCCAGGAAAACATATTAAGAACTCCCTCTTACAGAGATTGAGTCCGCCATAGTATTACCCAACCAAGGTGCGATAAGGTTGACAAAGATGAAGCATGTCACAACAAGTAGGTGAGTCATTCAGTCTAACTCGTACTGCTACGCTGGTTAGGCTCTAAGTGGTGAAAGCAGCTATGTTTATCTGACTCATACCAAAAATCGACTGTGAGCCCTAATCAGGCATCACAGTTACTACCATCGCACCTTTTCGTGATTTCTTGTTGAGGAACAGGACTGCTAAAACATAGACCTGCCCCTCCAATGAGACCAGCGCCAGCAGAGGAAGGGATACTCCTCAAGGGAATGGAGGCAGAACAGTCACGAAAGATAGGCCCGACTACAAATACATCTCACCAGAATCACTGCTGGGGCATGATCTAGAAGCACAACAGCCCCATTGAAATGTACAATACCCCAAGAACATGTATACGCTCACTGAAGAAGAGAAGAGGCCAAGCAGGAAGTCTGTAACAGGATTAGCGGAACTATGGACACCTAACACGGCTCATTGTCACTGGAAGTACAGAAAAAAACCAAGGAGAGCACTCCGGATATATGTCGAAGGGTGCAGAAAAAAGATACTAGGTGCACTAGGGGACTTCTTTAGTCCTGTGAAGTCACAACTGGAAAAGATCCAGGGTCAAGAATGAGCAACTACACCACCTACTGGTACCAGAGAGCTATTTCATATTTCCGGATCTAGTCTGGTGCATGATCTGGATCCAGTCTGATGCATGAGGAAATTCTGCTGGTAGAACTGTATTGTGAAAAATTCACATTGCCAGGCCTTCTGGCTTAACTTTCTCTATACAAGTAAACCCAGTCGAAAAAATCCAAACTCTCACAATCATGAAAAAACACAAACACTCCATTCATCCATCCAAACAGTTCACATTAGTTAACCATCCCATATACAAGGCAGTGGCGGCTCCTCGGCTAAGGCGGAGGAGCATCACCCCATTGCTGTGCACCAGTGAAATAAAGGAAAAATAGAATCATAATAACTCGAGGTTATTATCATTTTATTTTGTCCTGCTGCAGCAGCTTTGCAGAGCGGGGCTGCTCTGAGACAGGAGCTGGGGCAGTGGTGAGCACACTTTGCAAGTGCGAATTTATGTTTGGCCAGCCGTCTCGGGCTTGCCAAACATTCAAGCGCACTTTGCATTTTCTCCACCAAGGCTACATTACAGCCTGGTTGGAGAACACGACCAGGCTCCCATTCCCTGGCTGAGCGCCGATCACGCTGCTCAGATCAATCACAATGCTGCCTTGCAGCGTTGCACAAGTTACTAACTTGTGTAACGATATATCTGTAAGAGACAGTAGTTAGTGATAGATTCCTTACCTTAGAATATCCCCAGGCGTCAGGCTGGATCCGGAAAGTTTTGCGTAGCAGTACCCTTGCGCGTCGGTGGCGGCGTCGTGCGGCTCCGCGTCCGTCGTCGGCGTCGTGATCGCCGGGATGACGTCGCGGGCAGTACTCAGGCGCCGCCCTGCGCGCTGACGTCAGTTCTGTACACGACTTTCCGCGCCAGGAGCGCAGAGCCATGCAAGAAGCTGACACAGGTGTCTGAAAAATACTAGGGCCCTGAAAGGGATGTCCTTAACCCTAGAAATCAGTTCGCAGAACGGGGAGGATGGGTGGGGCGGTAAGGAATCTATCACTAACTACTGTCTCTTACAGATATATCGTTACACAAGTTAGTAACTTGTGCATCTGAAAGAGACACGTTAGTGATAGATTCCTTACCTTAGAATAGATACCCCAGCAATACCAACCCCGGTGGTGGGTGTGCGAACAAAGATCAGACAAGGAAGTCCTGGAGGACAGAACGGCCAAGAAGCCGTCCCTCCGGACCTGACTGTCAAGGCAGTAATGCTTAGTAAACGTGTGCAGCGAGGCCCACGTAGCTGCCTGACAGATAACCGGCAGCGGAACACCGCGGCCCAAGGCCGTGGTAGCAGCCGTTGCCCTGGTGGAATGGGCACGCAGCCCAACAGGAGGCTCCTTCTTAGCCAAAGAATAGCAGGTCTTGATGCACAGGGTAACCCAGCGGGAGATGGTCCTCTTGTGCACCGCCCGACCTTTTAGGCGCCCACGTAGCCAACAAAGAGCTGGTCATCCACCCGGAAGTGTTTCGTGCGGTCGATATAGAAGGAGAGCGCACGTTTTGGAGTCCAGACGGTGGAGCCTCTCTTCCTCTCTGGAAGGATGCGGAGGCGGAAAGAAGGTGGGCAAAGTGATGGTCTGCCCAATGTGGAAAGCAGTAACCACCTTTGGCAAGAAGGACGGACGCGTCCGAAGAACAACCTTGTCCGGATGAACAGACAGAAAGGGAGGTTTGCAAGAAAGAGCCTGGAGCTCACTCACCCGCCGAGCGGAGGTGATGGCCACCAGAAAGGCTGCCTTTAGAGTCAGAAGACGAAGAGGACAGTTATGCAGAGGCTCAAAGGGAGCGCACATTAAAGGTAAGAACCAAGTTCAAGTCCCACTGAGGCATTACAAACGGAACAGGAGGGAAGAGGTGAGTAATGCCTTTTAAGAACCTGTTAACAACAGGGGACTGGAAAAGGGAGGGCTGATCAGGGAGCCTGAGGAAGGCCGAGATAGCACAAAGATAACCCTTGATGGTACCCAGGGCAGAACCCTGTTGGGCCAGAGAGAGAAGGAACAGAAGGACCTCAGAAAGAGGGGCAGAAAGGGGATCCACAGCCTTTGCTGTGCACCATGCCACAAATTTGTTCCACCTGCAGGCGCATACCACCTTAGTGGAGGGACGCCTGGCTGCCAGAATCACATCACAAACTTCGGGAGGCAAGTTGAAAGGAATCAACTGCCGCCGCTCAATCTCCACGCAAGCAGGTGTAGACTGGACAGGTTCGGGTGGAGGACCGTCCCCTGGTGCTGCGACAGAAGATCCTCCCGAAGAGGCAGACGGATCGGGGATCTATGCTCATATTGAGTAGCTCGGGATACCAAACTCTTCGAGCCCAGTCCGGAGCCACAAGAATGACTTGGGCCCGGTCGTGCCGAATCTTCTTCAACACTCTGGGTAGAAGTGGTATAGGCGGAAAGGCGTACAACAGACCGCAACTCCACTCGCGACGAAAGCGTCGCCGGCGAGTGCCGCCTTGGAAATTCCAACGCGCAGAACTGATGACATTGCGCGTTCTCTTCGATGGCGAATAGATCTAACCAAGGCTCTCCCCACTGTAGAAAGAGTCCTTGCGCCACTTCCGAGTGAAGACGCCATTCGTGATCCATCATGCACCTGCGGCTGGGTTCGTCCGCCCTGGCGTTCAGAGAACCTGCCAGGTGTTGAACCATCAGGAACATGCCCTGATGTTCCAGCCATGTCCAGAGGCGCAGAGCCTCCTGACAAAGGGTCCAAGACCCCACCCCGCCCTGTTTGTTGCAGTACCACATGGCGGTGGTGTTGTCTGTGAACACCTGCACTACCTTCCCTTTGACAGAGGGAAGGAATGCCTTGAGTGCAAGCCGGATCGCCCGGAGCTCCAGAAGGTTGATATGGAGCCGGGACTCCGCCCGGAGACCAGAGGCCTCTGATCTCCGCCTCTCCCATGTGACCGCCCCATCCCAGAAGGGACGCGTCCGTCACAACTGTATGCTCTGGCTGGGGAAGGGAGAGGGATCTGCCCATGACCCATTGCCGGTTCGAGAGCCACCACTGCAACTGTTTTGCAGTCCCCTCCGAGATCTGGACGTGATCGGACAGGTTGCCCTGGTGCTGCGCCCACTGGAACTTCAGGTCCCACTGCAGAGCCCGCATATGCCATCTGGCATGATTGACCAGCAGGATGCAGGAGGCCATGAGGCCCAGCAGCCTCAGGGTCATCCGTGCCGAAACCCAGGATAAAGGCCGAAAGATCGGAATCATAGCCTGAATATCCCGGACTCGCCGTGCGGGAGGATAGGCCCGAAACTGCGTCGTGTCCAGAACTGCTCCGATGAAAAGGAGCTGTGGAGAAGGAATTAGATGCGACTTCGGCACATTGATGGAGAACCCCAGCGAGTGCAGGAGTTCGGCCGTAGTCTGGAGGTGGGAGACGACTGCCTGGGG
Source organism: Calotriton arnoldi (assembly GCA_963921515.1). NCBI lineage: Eukaryota > Metazoa > Chordata > Amphibia > Caudata > Salamandridae > Calotriton > Calotriton arnoldi. The sequence continues at coordinate 754,947 of CAWUFW010000721.1, forward strand.
CGAGCCCGCCTTCAGCAGCCAGTCGTCGAGGTAGGGGAAGACTGAAACCCCTGCCCGGCGCAGATGAGCTGCGACCACCGCCATCACTTTCGTGAACACCCGAGGGGCACTGGTAAGGCCAAAGGGAGCACGGTGAACTGAAAATGCTCGGGGCCTACCGTGAACCGAAGGTAACGCCGGTGGGCCGGCAGGACGGGGATGTGGAAATACGCGTCCTGCAAGTCCAACGCTACCAACAAGTCTCCAGGGTCGAGGGCAGTCAAGACCTGAGCTAGGGTGAGCATCTTGAACTTCTCCTTCCGGAGGAAGCGATTGGCGTTCCGGAGGTCCAAGATAGGACGCATGTCCTCCTTGTCCTTTTGGGCACCAGAAAGTAGTGGGAGTAGCAACCCCGCCCTACTTCTGGGGTCGGAACATGCTCGATGGCCCTCTTGGTCAAGAGGGCCGTGACTTCCTTCTGTAGAAGCACCAAGTGATCCCCTGACATGCGGTGGAATTGAGGTGGCATGGCTGGGGGGTGGTCTCGAAGGGGAGGGAGTAGCCCCTTCGGACAATGTCCAAGACCCACCTGTCCGAGGTGATGGTGCGCCAGTGGGGAAGGTGATGGCGGACCCTGCCCCCTACTGGCGTGCCGTGCACCTGAAAGGAGGGACTAGGAGGGCTTGGAGGCCGCGGACGGGTTGGAGGTGGTGGCCTGACCCGCACGCTGGTTGCCCGATCCGCCACGGCGGAATCACGTCCTCGGCCACGCGAAGACGCCTGCTGCGCGGGCCGGTGGCTGGGCTGCTGACGTGAAGGGCGCCCCTACCGTGGCCACGATAGGGGCGAAAAGCAGAAGGCAGCGGAGGGCGTGTAGCAGAAAGGCCCAGGGACTTTGCAGTAGCCCGTGAGTCATTAAAGCGCTCCAACGCATGGTCTGCTTTGGACCCAAAAGACCGACTCCATCAAAGGGCATGTCCATGAGAGTATTCTGGACATCCCCTGAAAAACCAGTGGTTCTCAGCCAGGCGTGGCGCCGGAGCGCCACCGTCGTTGCAATCGACCTGCCCAGCGAGTCGGCGGTGTCAAGGCCACAACGGATAGTGTATTTGGCCGCATCCCTTCCTTCCGCAATGGCGCGGGAAAGCAGTGCCTGGACCTCCTCAGGGCACTGGGGCAAAACATCCGCCACCGAATCCCACAGGGAGTGGGTATATCGGCCCAAAAGACAAGCGGTGTTAACGGACCGCAAGCCAGCACTGGAGGAAGAAAAACCTTTCTTCCCAAACTGATCCAGGCGTTTGGATTCCCTATCCGGAGGAGCGGTAGGGAAGGCGGTTTGGGAAGCGGAGGCTTGGACAACCAAGCTCTCAGGAGTGGGGTGGACAGAAAGAAACAGGGGGTCGCCCGGAGCGGGGCGATGGCGTCGTGACACGTTCCGATCCACAGGAGCCCCTGTGTTGGGCTTGGACCAGGCGCCCAAAAGAACGTCCGTGAGGGCGTCGTTAAGCGGCAGCACAGTCTCCGCAGAGGAGGCTGCCGGCTGAAGCACCTCTGTCAAGATGTTAGTCTTGACCGTCAAAGTAGGGAGCTGGAGACGTAAGGCCCCAGCAGCCCTACGCAACACCGTACCAAAATTGGCCCCCTCCTCCGTAGCCACGGGAGGAGACAGCATGCCAGTGTCAGGAGAAGTATCCAGACCACTGGCCTCCCTAGACTCTCTGTCCAGTCCTCATCATACTGACAGTTGCGTGTCAGAGGGTCATCAGACCCCTCCCAGTCCTCCTGGTCCTCCTCTGGTTCAAAATAAGGAGGAGGAGGGACATTGGGGACCCAAGGTCCCATCGGCGCCGGAGCCGGCGTCGAGCGGCGTCGCTCCGGGTCCATGTCCGGAGCCGGAAGGAACTGGGGGACGACGCCGCCCGGAGCCCAGGGCGGCGTCGAGAACGGCACCGGAGACATCGGCGCCGGCGGAGTGTCGTAAGGTCGACCGGCGTCGATGGGAGTTGTGGAGCCGGGATCGAGGCCGGGGCCGGGCCGGAGCCGGGATCGAGGCTGGAGGCTCGGGCGGCGCCGGGGCCGGGCCGCCGGCGGCGCCGGATCAACCCCATCAGGGCCCGCGGGGCCCGAAGGCGCACCGGAGGGGCCTGAAGGCCCGAAGAGGCGGGCCATGGCCGACAGGAACTCCTGTACCTTGGCCGGATCCGCCCCCGAACCCGGGAAGGGCGGGTATGACGGGGCGACTCCACAGGCAAGTCCGGGGCCGCGGGGGCGGGGACGGTGCCGGGAGGGGCCTCAGCCGAGTCGCGAGACCGGCGAGGCGAAGTCCGAGAGCGACGATGCTTCTTGGACTTCTTGTGTCGAGACTTACCGGACGAAGAAGACTTCGACGCCGGCGACCGGTGTGCACTCCGCGAGCGACCCCTGGACCTCTCACGCGACCGGGGCTTCCGCGGAGCCGAATGCCGGGCCTCGAGGAGCTTTCGAGACCGCTCTCGCAAAGCCTTCGGGTTGAGGGCCTGGCATTCGGGACAAGACTCGGTGTCGTGGCCTCGGCCGAGGCAGAAGAGACACTCCCAATGCGGGTCGGTGACGGACATCATCCGCGCACAGGCGCCGCATCGCTTGAAGCCGGGCATCCCTACGACACCTGAAGGTGGAAAAAGACAGTGAAAAAATCACCAAAAAGTATGGTCAAAAATTGACCAGGGCACTGCTCTTCCCGGATCTGCGCTTACTGGCGCGGAAAAAGAAGAACTGACGTCAGCGCGCAGGGCGGCGCCTAAGTACTGCCCGCGACGTCATCCCGGCGATCACGACGCCGACGACGGACGCGGAGCCGCACGACGCCGCCTACCGACGCGCAAGGGTACTGCTACGCAAAACTTTCCGGATCCAGCCTGACGCCTGGGGATATTCTAAGGTAAGGAATCTATCACTAACGTGTCTCTTTCAGATGTGATTAGCTTAGGGAGCCTGGGTGTGCTTCCTGCTCTGTTCTGGCGGTGCTGAGGGGCGAGTACGAGGGACGGAGGAGAGACGCAGTGGTACGGTAATTTTTTATTTTCATTCTCCTTAACCCCTATTCCCCCCACCCCACCCCTCCCCTCCAGATCGGTGCCGGCCGCCACTGATACAAGGATAGGTCCACTCTGGCCAACTCTGAACATTTGAGAGCCTGGCCTGTGCAAACCTGACAGGTACTTGGCTGTCACATGACACACAACTGCACCTTCCACTAGAGAACACAACACAGCTTCCATGCTTACATATTTGTCAGAGCAACACACACAAACATCTAACATGGCCTAGAGGCAGTAGGCACCATATAGTCGGATGTCACCAAGCTCAGAACACCCCTCTTCGGAAAACAATAGACCCCTTCATGGCAATGCTTACACTAAAACAGCACCTACCCAAAATTCCCACAGGCTGTCTGGTTTAAAGGGATACTGTGGACTCTTAACAAGACACCATACTCTTAATTACCTTAGACATGCACTTCTACCCATGCAATACCAACACCAATCCTCTCAGACGTAACTTACCTCAATTGGTAAAAAACAAAAACCTACTTATACACACACAAAACATAACTGTCACAATACATATAACCATATACCTAAAAACAGTATATCAACCACACCCAAATTACTGATCATCCAACGATTCAACCCAACCAGAAATCAGACTCCTGTCAAGGAATCCTCAGGACCAAACCATCAAGCTACCTGAAATCCGACACCGATGTGAGGTCTAATGGCTATAGCGAGCTATACAAAGCTCTATAACATAACATCTGTTTGAAACAAAATAAAAATGCCCAAAGGCACGTAACTCAAGAACATACATTATATGTAACTAAAGACAGCTCCAATATGCAATTCCAGGGTTCTCTGCACGGACTATGAGGCCATCTGGGGAAAATGAGGCAAAATACTTGTGCTCTTTAGACATCGTATATTAACCAACAAGGAAACCTTGTTCAGTAACTGCATAACTCAATGCCTACCAAAGTTTGAAATGGCTGAAACACGTAGGCAGAACTTAGTGAGTCCGGGGACCTAGGCTATGGAATAACCTGAACCTAAACCTGTGAGGAGGATCAAACTGCATGCGGTTCAGAAAGCAACTGAAAGCTAAACTTTTGAAATGGTCTACAAAAGGAGTTTAAATCTGGAAAAAGTGGATGATTGAAGAACATCAGTCAAGGTTATACCTCTCTGATCAAGAGCAGCCAACGTAGTCGTTCTATAAGATCTTTAACTCTCTGCGGCATGTCATGCTCTACGAAACTCCCAAATTAATCAAAAACGACAGTTGTCACACTGTGTAGAAGGTAATAAGATTAAACTATCTAATCCCCAGGCAATCGCCATACTACTGACCCAAGTCATGCAAGCAACAAGTAAAACCCTCTAAACACGTTTTCACTGATACCAATGTCCTACGCAGACAGCCTAATCATTTCAAATCACCTCCATGCGATCCAACAGGACTGTAGATAATCTCAAACATTCTAATCCATTGATCAAACTTGCAACAAACTAGTCTAGCCAAAGTCCTAGACCTATATGTGTCAAACACCCACATTATACTACAGGACCGTTCAGAACCAGAGTGTGATGGAAATATTAGAACTGCATGGGCGGCAACACCACAAACAGACAGCGCTATGAGGCAATATGAATTGCAGAATATGAGGTATATAAAGGGGCAGAGCATGAAGTGCAGTACTGTTTTGCAAAACTGCAGTGAATTAATGGGTACCCGTGACACAGCAGGAATTCTGCTGAGGATAGTAGGCATTTGGAAGCATGCACAAAAGCACCTGTATGCACTGGTCCAGATGCAGTGACCCAGGTTCTGATCAACAGGAGATGAAACAGGGGTGCGTGTAGAGGCAACCAATGTGAAAAGGACGAATCTGAGAGACTACTTACGGATGCACTGAGTTTCTTCCAGCTTTTTAAACAACAAAGCAGCAAGGTGTGAGGTTAATCACACCACAACCTTGGAGTAACCAGAATACGTCTGTGAAGGTTTGTGCTAAGATTATGATCCAGGAACAAATCTGATCCTCACAAGTGTTGCATCAATAGCAGCTGAATTACTATTTTGTCAAACAAAACGCAATAAAGAGATAAGAAAATAAATGCTGACAAATATAAACAACGTAAATTCACAATATAGATTTTATTGTCTGGGTGATTACAGAAAATGTTTTACAAGTTAAGGGTACCTCCAATCTATTTCTTCAAGGAGTTTATCTTGTAAAGGATTGTCCACTAAACTAACATTTGTCATGGTTTCTGTATTATTTTAAAAAAATAGTCTACAGATTTAGAGTTCAGGAGAGGGCATTAGTAACTGCGGCCAAACAGGGTGTAGAACTTCGCAGGGTTCTTGTTGCAGAGACACTTGGCCTCAGGTTGTAGCTCACGAAGGGGTTTGAATGGAATGCAGAGACTTTTTGCGCCCATTGATGGAGCCCCAGGTTCAAGGTCTTGGTCCCTGAAGGAAAAGAAAAAAGAAAATTCAACTCAAAGTCAACATGCTGTATTCTTTTTGACACAAACTTGATAGTATTTTATTAATAATTTTACGTGGAGCTGTGATATTGATGGTGTCTCCATCTGCTTTACAAAGACTGGAGCGGATTTGGGTTATTCAGATCTCAAGATGATGGGAAAAGACTAAGACCTCACAATGTTTCTTGTGTCAACGTGGGCAAATGTTCCTGATGATTTAGATCTTGGCAGACAAGTTACTCCGTCACAATGGTGAAGGATATCCCGTATGCCGAAATATAAATCCCATTAAAACCTATGGGATTTATATTTCGGCGGAGGGGAATAACCCGTCCGCCAAGCTCTAAAACAGGCCCAAAGGTGGGTGTTTAATTTGTTTGCATGTAGCTGTACACCTACATCTACTTCCTACTGGGAAAAGGAGTTGTAAAGCCCCTTAATGCTATGCAGTTACTGATTAAAAGAAAAGTAAAGAGGGACTAGGAGCTAATTGGTAGGACAAGCACACACGCTCCCAAGACGTAGTAACCAATAAGGTGTGCTGTTCCTAAAGCGAAAGAAAGGGGGCGGGAGGTAGTAGCTGTTGGTCGGAAAGGAGACTACGTACCAACTGGATCTGGGTATCTGATTGATCAAAAGCAATAGCCCTCACACACTCCAAGGGGTGCCATGCTTGATCATCGGGCAGCTCCTTCGTTGGGCCAGTGCTGCAATGCATAATGGGCTCCTCACGGGGGTTCTTTGCTGGAGATCTTTAAAGTTGGTTGCTGTGATGATGAGCATCTGTGATGGTGCCCGTGAAAGCAGGGTATGCCACCTCAATAAGGTGACTAAGGATGTCAAGCTAGACTCAACACGTACACGGGTACAGAGGGGTCACAAACTGCTTCCCTCCCGCTTCCTACACACAGTTTCCTTCGCCCCGTTATATTTGCAGATCGGGGCATCAAAGTAATTATTTGGGCAGTCTATTTTCAGCAGCGACTTCTCAGTTGAAGGTGGTGGCCCCAATACCTTGATCTAGCGATCCCCCCTCCCCCAACATGGCGGTCTCATTTTCTGCTAGCTGTAGCGGCGATGGCACTGACTAATCAGTCACGCTACACCGGATACCATTTATATACCCCTTGCCGACTACCTCATTACCTACAGGTTGGCAGAGGTGGGTAGGTCTAAGGGATTTCTCTGCGTTGGACCACATGAGTACCTTTCTTTTAGGGTGATGCAGTGTACTCTTTAAACCTTCTATTGTGGCACTATCTATTGGGCAATTTCTTATAGCAGTTATTTTTCTGTGGCCCTCTGCCCAAACCTAAGGGGCTCAAACCTCCCCCTAATAGGGTAAGCCACCCCCGTCCCATTTCTCTTCCCCCCCCCTCTCCCCTATATCTTGCATTTGGGAAAGCAGTTGAGTGAGGTACCACACCTCTGACGTGAATTGATGTTTATCTTATATGTTTACACTTGTGGCCACTTGCTTGTCTAATTTTAAATGAGCACATACCAGCACTGGCAAAGACGCCTACAGCATGCCTGTAAGCATGCATATATGTACAACAATGAGGTATCATTCCAGGTCCTCGATGGTGATACCTGTGATTGTCTTCTTTTCCTCTGTTGATTGGGTACTACCCACCAACATTGATTCCCAATCAAGTGTAGGCTAGGTGTCACATTCTCTGGTCCTGACGAACTGCCTAAGATCCTGTTGGCCACACGAGGCAAGAAACATGTTGACCCCCCAACTCACATTTTATGCGCTGTCAAGGACCATTAGCCCTAGGACAGCCACTTTTCTTTTACTCATGCCAAGGGGACCACCATATTAAATTTGATTAAGTACCTCTTAGACATTTTTAACACGCACTTCACCACCATCACAGCACCATTACATACACTCCTCATCATGGCAACAAACTTTATAGAGTTTCGGCAAAGAGCCCCCTTGAGGGGTTTGTTGGGCATTGCAGCGCCGGCCCAATGAGGAGCTGCCCGATGATGAGGCCTGGCTGACACCCCTTGGGGTGTTTGAGGGCCATTGCTTCTGATCAATCGGATCCCTCAATCCGGTTGGTCAGTTCTACCCTTTACAACCGAGAGCTACCACCAACCCCCTCCCCCCCCCCCCCTTATTTTGCCTTAGGAACAGTACACCTTTTTGGCTGTTACTGATAAAAAGGTCATGAGTGGGGCTACCAATGCCTAGATGTTGCTTGTCCATACGCAGAGACTAAGACTTTGTTAAGGTGAGTAAAGGATGCTGGATTAGAGAGGATGGGCATCCAGATTTTAAAATCACAGATGCTGAGAACAGAGGTGAAATGAGCTACAAATGAGAACTGTTTGCCATTCACTAAAGGGATACTATAAAAGAGACTGCTGACTTAGGCTTAAGCTTCAGACAACAGTCCCTGAAGAGCTTGCATTGTGCAGGGCCTGCAAGAAGAATAGAAAAGAATGTGAAGAGGAGCAGGAGTTGGTGGTGAGGTGGAATGAAGTACAGGAAAGGAGAGGAGAATTGTTTTTCAAAGTGTACCCTAGAATAAAAGGCAAGTCTATATCTTAGGAGTTTACAGCGTTGTGCAGGATTCTTCTTCACACCTTCAAGAAGATTTTTATTTTAATTTTGCACTGTTCCTGTGAAGTTTACAAAGTTGTAAACAAAAACAGGCAGCATGGGGAAACCATCCTCTAAAATTAGGCTTGTGTGAAAAATCAAACATTAAAACGTTTATGAGAACGTATTGTCACGCAAAAACATTGGCTGTGTAAAACCATTTCCTGCACGTTAAGTTGGAAGATGGTGTGGCTTTCACCAAATTCAATGGCATTATGGAGTTAACCAATTTAGACCTTACTTCTCGATTTAAGGTCTACGTCAGAAGAGTGGGCCTCATTAGGATTAAGAAAGTGCTATAAATGATAAGAAAAAACAATCATTCTAGAGCATGGGCTGGTGTAAAAAAAAAAAAAAACTGAAAAATTCAAGGATAAAGATAATAGTGGTCATGACGTGGTCCTCGAAGTAAGAGCACATGTGAACTAACATGTTAACAGGGTGGTAGACTGGCAAACCAATAACAGGTTGCATAGCGGTAGAGGCATACCACACATTTGAAGACATTTTTACCTGGCAGTAGTTTTCTTAATCCAGTCTTCACACTCGATCTCACCGCAGAATGGAATTTGAACAATCTTTGGTAAATAAATATATAAAAAAATAAAGAATGGGTGTTAATGAAAGCATTAGGCAGTATATACAACTATCAAAACATTGAACAAATATAAATACTTAAATACAAATGCACACCTGTAACTCCCACATATATGACTTATGTAGAGTAAATATTTTAAAACATCATACAAATAAAGTTTAACATCTGGCAACCGACCCCATTGGAAATGTTATTTACATGATCAAATCAACATGGTTTGTTGCTCTTAATCCGGTAGGATAGTGATAAAATAGGTTTGTTTCAACCTGGGTGACACTGCCCGTGTCCAATAGAACCCCATTTAATGGCCTGCCAGAGCCTCACCTCCAACACTTCATTCTGGACAAAAGTATTAAACATTTGTTGTGAAATGTGCAGAAAATATTAAAAGTGTTGCTTAGAGAAAATACGAATGCCTCTTGGTTGTGAAGGTAAGTAGAACGGCTGTACTTCCATTTTTCCCCAAATACTAACAGTAATTAATGTTATACAAACGTAAATCACTGTGATCATTTGGTTTTTGTCTAGTTTCAAATGCTTTTTCTAGAACAAGTTGGTAGCGTAGTCTTTTTTTAAATAATGTACTTATGTAGGCCATAAGCAGTCAGGCACACCCTAATTAGTGTCACGAAGATCAGCTCTTTGACTTGGAAAGAAAAACATGTTAGTAACAATGTTTTATACATACCTTTGCTGCCTTTTAAATGTTCATCTGAAAATACCCCCACTCAAACACCACATGAAGGAAACCTGGCACCACTCACACACTGAGCGCGCGGTGGTTGCCTAGCTCGCCCGCGCGCCACAGGGCAACAGGGCCACAGGGACTCAGCCTATGCACCCTTCCACTAATGTGCTGGACCGAGGAGCCCCTGTCACTCCACGCCTTATTGAGGCAGAGCCGGAGCACTGCGGCAGTGCACATGCACTGGAATGGATGGAAGAGGAGGCATCTGCCTCCGTCCCCTAGGGCTCCTGCTGCAACACATTCACTTACAAGATGGCGCACAAGTGTCTGCTTCGTGGGTGGTTAACTCGAGTCCCTGGGTCCTCTCCGCATCACTTTCCCTCCAAAACACTCGGCTTTGGCCGACGTTGGAGTAGGTTTTAATAACATTATCCCACTGAAGACACCTCTTAGGGAAAATGGGAGAAGGGCATGGCAAATAATGACTTAAATACACCCCTCTTAAAGTGCTAATAGCCAGGCGTAAACTTAAAGCTGCAGAGACAGTCTGAAGATGGCTGTAGTTTAGCCAGAACACAAGGATCTATCATGGGGTGATCGAGTAGAGGGCATTCCCTGGCAGAAGCACAAATGAACAATGTACAGCTTTTAAAGTCAGACCACGTTATCCTACGGGACAGTACTCTGTGACCTACTTCTACTCAAATCGCTCAGACGAGATTCATCCTGATGTAACAAAACAGTAAGTGAACTCCAGGAAACCTAATCATATCTCTCCTAAGCTAATGGGTAACCAGACAGTCTTCCACATTTATCTAAAGAAAATCTGCATTGCAATTTTCAAAGATAAGAATCTTGAGAACTTTGGATCTTTTAATAGGTCTCTGAATCTATAACGGCCATTTTGACTGTAGGTTTTAAAGGATTCGAGAAGGTACATCACTTTACCGACTTTACTGCTCCTTTGCTATTGAAGCCATTCCACTCTCTCCCCATTTCACACACAAAGTCGGTCATTGGACATTTGCCATTCTTTTCCACTCACATTTTATACAGCAAATTCACAACCTCGCCCGAAAACTACTGACGTATAACATTTTTAAAAGACCAATGGCTGCACTGCAATATCTACAATTGGATTCCTGGTCTCCAGAGGAGATATTATACACTTTGGAGTATGTGGCAATGTTGGTAGCCATTCATTATGTAGTAGAAAAAAAATGATGGCAGTGGAATGACGGTGTCCCAAGGGTTTTCAACTCAACCCCCTTGCATCCACTTATGAGTGCTGGGTCTGTCTTTTATCTGTTTCTGTGAGGTACTGATGGATTCATTGGTTTAACACTTAGTGTGGAAATGTTATTTATACATTTATTGCGATTTCAATCAAATCCAAATGATGTGTGGTGTGATTTTACGACTAAATCACCCAGTTCAAAGGTAAAGTACTATCTCTTCCTGCGACATCACCAGGAGATTTTAAAGAGCATGCCATGTCACTTGTTATTTCCACATTCCATTATTTTAAGACCATTTAGACTTAAATCTCTTATATTAATATCTAACATCACAGTACGTATAATATTTGCCAGTAGGCTATGAAGCCCTTAAGCATTTCCCTGGTACCCGGTTGCTTCATTCATCGTCACATCAGTCAATAGCTCTCTGCTATGTGCCCAGATCATTGACGAACAAGTGACTTGCGTTCAGTAATGTTCTTTCTAGTGGACACTAACCCGTGGTTCCTTACATTTGAATACTAAGCAGGCGCCAGTCTGGATCTGGGGCAAGCCGTCCTTCAGCAGTGCTCCTGCGTGCCACTAGGTGGCACCGTGCGGCTCCGCACCACCCTTAAAGTGACATAGCAGAGCTGCTTGTAAGCACTACTTTTGCGTATTAACATATGTTTCTTGTTTTTTTTTTGCATCCTCAGACACAGAAAGTGAACCACTACTGTTCTGAATGCTAAATTGTGACCTTGTTAGATGTTAAAAAGAGGCCCTCCACACAATGGGGAGGTGGGAGGGCAGTGAGTATTCTGCAGCAAAAGAGTGTCCACCAGAAAAGAATTACTGAAGGTAAGTGACGTTTTTTTTTATGGATACGTCTAACCGCAGACAGGATCTAACTGGTACATAGGAAAAGCCAAAGTATAAATTATACACTTCGATCTATAATCTTCAAGCTATAACTTTTCGACTATATCAGTTACAGACTCCATTAAAATACTTCTTTTAAATTTAATAAAAATCCAATCTAATGATAAAGTTGGATTTTTACTACATATATGAGAAATGTAACTTTTAGAAAGTTACCTTTTACCTGCCTGAAGCTGCTGGAGGCTAATTTGCATTAGGTCTGAGACAGAAGATTCTCAAGAAGTTGTAGCCCGATTAAGGGGCAGATGGGGGGTCATGCCCAGAAGCAAATTGCCCTCCCAAGGCAATCAGTAGTATCCAGACAAGCACAGATAACATATTTGGCTGCTTCTTGTCCATCATGAATCGTTTGAGCCAGAGACCCTGTGGTCTTTTGGGACCACCAAGATTGCGATGGCAATATCTCAGATGGCAAGGCAGTAACCAGAAAATTAAAATACCTCATACTTTGAACCAAAGTGCTGATGGCAAATAAGCCCGACTCACCGTTGATTCTTCTACTTAAGCATCTATCCATTCATCCTTCCATCCGATTGTTGATATCCTTCATTTCACATTTCTCTTCTGTCACCAATTCAAACTTTGATTCATAATTCGATCGTTCACCATTCCATCAATTCATGAGCCATTGCATCCAACCATCCATTCACACATCCATCATCTAAGCATGTATCCATCCAAACATCAATACATCCTTTGATTTAGCCATCCATTAATAAATCCATATAACTATCAATTGATCCTCCACACCAAATATTCTGGAATTTTTTTAAGGCCCCAATTCTTTGTGCATTTTTCTCTCTACTTCACTTGCCGCATTTTTTTCACCCACGAGTTGTAAGAAGGAGCTTCAGAAGACTTTCACTTTTGCAAGATTAGGGATTTGGCCACCAGAGTAGCAATAAACAGGAACTGTTACGGTCATAGGGTAATGTGACTTTGAGGAGCTCTAAGACCAAATAGCACCCGCAGGGGTCAGGAGTCATACAAACTTGTAGCCTTACACTACTCGACTGGAAAATCTTCGTCCAGAAGTGAGCAAGAGCAGGACAGGTGAAACATATATGAAGCCAATCGCCTTTGTTATGTTCACATCTAAAGCACACCACTGAGCTAGTGGTAAACATTTTTGGGATGTGAAAAGGCGTGTAGTAAAGCCATTCTTTAATTCAAGTTAACTCAAGTTCTGCTATTACAACGACTTGACCACACTCACATAATCTAAGCCTAAGATTTCCCGGGCTATTTGGTATCTCACATGAGACATTTTCTCTTGGTCGGTCATATATTGGCTTCAGCTGGGGGTTCAGTGGCGTATTTTTACTAGTCTTGCACCTTATGCTTATGTAGTTTAATCATAGCGATAAATCTTTTACTACACATGGAGGGAGTCTTCTACGCTTTTTACACCGGGAAATGGTGGTGGGAGGCGATGTATTTATTCAATTCAGGATGGATGAGTCAACCCTAATGTGTGTGTGTGTATTCAACTTATCACGCATTGGATTGGATTGACTTATGGAATGTACATTACGACAATGATTTTGTAACAGACTTTTTCCTACTGATCAATAAAATAAAATATACATTTTAAAAAAGTATCAATTTATCCTTTTGCCCATCCATTTATTCACTCTCACCCTTCCATTTACTCTGCCATTAATTCATCCTTTCAACTGTCCATCAATCTACCCATCCAGCCACTCGTCCATCCTTATCACCATTCCAACCTTCCTGTCACCCTTCCTTCCAACCTTCTTTCACTTTTCTAACTAATCATCTTTCTTTCTTCCTTGCTTCTACTTATTTCCCGATCATCTGCCCATTTTCTTTAATTTGGTCTTTCTCGTCCCCTTCACTCATGCTGGTATTGACTTATAGCGTTAATTATGAGCTTGCAGACATACGAGGCCCATAAAGAACCCCACCCAGCTGTAGCAACTAAAGCAGATTTAAGTTGGGGTGGGGGTAAGGGGACTTTACGTCATTTGTATAAAGACCCCGTAAGCCAACAACATCAACTGTAATGCCAGACTGGTGGAGGAGAACGTATGCTTGCCTAAAGACTTAATTATCCGGGGGAGTTGTGGGGAATGAACTGTGATTCAACTTACTGTTTGATGCCTGAACCACAAAGCTATATGGAGTAGGGACTAAGTTCTCTGGAGACTGCATCTTTTCCAGTGCGAAGCCATTCTTTATACACCGAACTATCCATCGGGAGATGGTCTACTTCTGCACTGACTTGCCCATCTTTGCCCCAGAGAAAACACACAGAGTTGATCGTCGATCTGATGTTATTTGGTGTGATCAATATAAAAGCTTGGAGCTCTCTTGGGGTTCAAACGAAGTCTCTTTTCCTCCTTAGAGGGATGAGGTGGGACAAAGAATGCTGGAAGGGTGATAGCCTGACAAACATCAAAGGAAGTGAACACTTTCGGCTGAAAGAAAGCTAGGATTCTTAACACCAACTTATCTGGTAAGAATATTGTAGAAGGTGGGTTAACAGGAGGAGACTGCAGCTTGCTCATATGGCTAGCCAATGTTGTAGTGAGGAGAAAGACAGTTTTCAGCATGAGAAAGCTGTAATGAACAACTGCGCAGAAGGTGAAAAGTGTGAATCAAAAAAGTGAGCACAAAATTCAAGTACCTCTCTGGCATCACAAAGGGTGTTGGTGGAAATAAATGTTGCAAACCTTTCAAAAATCTCATCACAACAAGTGATTTAAATAAAAGCGGCTGATCAGGCAACCGCAAAAAAACAGAGCTGCCAAACAGTCTTCAACGGTACCCAAAGCAAGTCCTTGCTGGGCCAGGGACAAAATAAACAGAAAACTTTCTGACAATTAAGCGTGCAGTGGGTCAATTTAGCAGGTGTTGCACCAAACCACAAATCTGTCCCAACGACTGACGTACATTGATTTTGCAGAGGTGCGCCTCGCCACTAAGATGACATCAACGACCTCAGGAGAAAGGTCGAAAGGGGGCAAATGCCACCACTCAATCTCCAAGCATGAGGTACGAATTGTACAGGCCCATGTGCAGTGCTCTGCCCTGTTGATGCAACAGAAGATCCTCTCAAAACGGAAGCTTAATCAGAGAACAGATGCTCATGCCTGGAGTTCTGGGTACCATACTGCCCTAACCCAATCCATGCCACTCGGATGACTTGGGCTCAGTCCTTCTTCAGAAGTCTAAGCAAGAGAGGCAGTGGCACGGAGGCATACACAAGCTTCACTCTAGGTGGAAGGCGTCATCGAGAGAGAAAGCCATCAGAGAAACTCAAAAGTCCAAAAGTGCTTACATTGCAAATTTTTGGACTTGGTAAAAAGATCGAGCCAGGGTTCTCTCCGTTGATGGAAGATGTACTGTGCCACCTCTAGATAAAACTACCATTTGCGATCGCTAAGTGTGGGTAGCGGAGTTAGTTCACCCTGGTGTTTACACGTCCTGTCAGGTGGTTTACCACCAGAAAAATTCCTTGGCAGTCCAGCCACTTGAAAAGAGGCAGAGCCTCCTGACTCAAGGCCCTAGACCCCACCCCACTATGCTTGTTTAAGTACCACATAGTGGAGGTATCTCCTATGAGCACCCATATGAACCTTCCTCTGGTGGCCTTCAACATCAAGCAAATCACCCTCAACTGAAACTAATTGATGTGGAAACCACAACCTCTGGCAAGAAAGGGGTGAAAGGCCTGCTGAGCTGGTGGAGGGGTATGACTGACAACTGAAAGTCCCGACCTAAGCCACAGAGAGGATGGAATTGTTGGTGGAGCTGTCTGGTGGGGGCAGAAGGAACAAGGAACAGTGCTGTGGCCCTACTCGCCTTAAACTGTTCCTGGTCTGAATCCATTTTTTCAGCAAAGAGGCGAGAGCCATCAAACGGCATGAACATCAGGGATGCTTGGACATCCCCTGAGAAGCCAGTAGACCTCATCAAGGCGTGGTGACGAAGTGGCACACTGATGCCCACTGCTCAACCTAAACAGTCGGTCGTGTTCAAACCAGAACGTATAAGGAATTTTGTAGCATCACAACCATCCTGAATAGCTTCAGGGACGCCAGAGGTTCAGCCGATAAAACTTGTACCACGTGCCCAAAGGGCATGGGAGTATCAGCCTACCAAACAGCTGGCATTCACTGACTTCAGAGCAAGGCTTGTAGAGGAGAAAATCAGCTTACCAAACATCTCTGAGCTCATGATCAGGCTGAGTACTGAGGAAGGCGTTGGGATTAACTTTACTGGTGGATGCATGTACCACCCAACTCTCTGGTGTCGGATGGTGTGTAAGAAAGGCTGTGTTGCCCGGTGTGGGTCAATTGCAACATGCAACTTACCTATTAACAGGTGGGCCTGAACAAGGTTTTGCCCAAGTGCCTATAAGGGAATCTGTGAGGGCCTCATTAAATGGTAGCAGAAGTTCTGTAGGGGCCTGACCCTGCTGGAGTACCTTAGTTAAAACATTAGTTTTCACCTTCATAGTGGGCAGCTGTAGTTCTAAAACGTCTGCTGCCCTTTCGCATCACAACTGCGAAGGAGTGCATTCCTCCATTGCAGGACCAGGGGGAGATACAAAGCCAGTATGAGGAGAAGTATCTAGACCACTGGCATCTTGGAGTTCTTCATACCAGTTTTCCTCATCATATTGAGTGATATAATCAGCCCTCAAATTATAATTGTCATTATCAGTACCGAAAAGATTGTACAGAGTTTGGGCCCTAATGAGTGGCAAGGGTAAAGTGTTTTGTATTCGGAAGGCTTGCCTGTTGGCTGCATGCTGGTCGGAGCCTGGCGCAGCCTTGATCAAGGTCATGGTGCATTAAATTCAGAGTTGGATAGCACAATGGGCTGCAAACCCTCCTCTGGCATCAATGCAAAGGTAACCAGCACAGTGGGTGGTGCCACACCCGAAGTCAAAACCAAAGGGGATGATGGACGGAGTGTTGAACATTGCAAGCACTCACCCCCAGTCAACTGATCTGGGTTTAATCCATCATCATTCTTTAGCTCACTCCGCCACCCCAGTTCAGACATGGCCATATGCAAATCAGTCTGACCCTGTGCCTCATGGGAACAGTCCAGCCCGAACTGCCAAGCCATGTCTTCCCTGGACCGGAAACAAGCATCCTGGGACCGGTTTCGGGCTCACAGCCCTCATCAGCCAGGCTATCTTGAATCCAGTGGCAAAGTGAGCAAGGGACCCACGTCTGGGCATACCCTGCCAACTTAGGGCGAACAATGCAAAACCAAAGGGGATGATGGACGGAGTGTTAAACTGGGGTGGCATGGTGAGCAAAAGAATGATGGATTTAACCCAGATCTCTTGACTGGGGGTGAATGTTTTGATTTGTTCTGCATTCCGTCCATCAATTGTGTGTCTTTTGCTTTCTCGCCCTAAGTGCGCCAGGTATGCCCAGACGTGGGTCCTGGGCTCACTGTGCCACTGGAATCAAGCTATCCTGGCTGAAGAGGGTGAAACCCCGAAACCGGTCCTAGGATGCTTGTTTCCGGTCCAGGGAGGACCTGGCTTGGCAGTTCGGGCTGGACTGTTCCCATGAGGCACAGGGTCAAGACTGATTTGCATATGGCCAGGTCTAAACTGGGGTGGCATGGTGAGCAAAAGAATGATGGATTTAACCCAGATCTCTTGACTGGGGGTGAATGTTTTGATTTGTTCTGCATTCCGTCCATCAATTGTGTGTCTTTTGCTTTCACACCCGAAGTCGGCACCAAAGCTGGTACTAAACCAGATGTGGGTTCCAAAGGTACAGACAATGCCAAGGACAAACCAGCCGGCGGAACTTGAGGGAACTGGTAAAGTGCCAAAAATGAGCTGCAAGGCCTCTCTGAAGGCCTCCACTTGCTGCAACGTCTCAGACGTACCCAGAAACTCGTGGTGTGCCAGGACTAGTCTCTGCATTGGCTCGAATGGCGATCAGCAGGGATACCAGGAGGCACCTTGACTCCCTCTCAAGTATGAGAATGGCATAAAGTGGCCGATTTCCGTTTTGACTTCTTATGCTTGCTCTTAGATTTACCAAAAGACTTTGACCATGATGAAGATCTGCTGCAGGAACAGGACCTTCCTTTCGACGTTTACTGGTCGTGACGTTGAGCTCGCTTATGTTTGGCAATGTAAAGTCCTGTGTAGCCTTTAAATTCATCACAGCCCCAGGTGTCGTGTTCCGATGCCAGGCACCAAAGAAACACTTTGTCACAGACATTTGTTTGCAACAATTCCTACACAATTTGAATCCAGTTGTCTAAGGGAGTGACATTTTCTCGAGCACACTGCGACTGCTAACGTGTGGGTCAATAGTCAGACATGATTTGGGTTTGACAGGAGCCTACAAAATGCGTTAAGCAGAGTGCTAAGTGCAAATGAATACAAAAAAACTCAGATAAGCACTGCTCAGCTATCTGAATGTTAACTGAAAAAAGCAAAATCATGATGTTTGGCAAGAGCAGCAAGTGTTTAGCGTGATCAGTGGCTAGTTATTAAATGGAAGTTGTTAAGCATTTACAAAGCCCATCTTTGCAGGCCTTAATGTATTCAGGCTCCCTCTGCACAGGGCTGAGTGTACGCAAACAAAGTATTTATATGGAGCCATATTTATTTTGTGAAATTAAGAAACTTTATTACCTAGTTAATAAGAACCATTGGAAAATAAGTAATACACTCATGAAGATTGGCTAGTCATTAAAACCGTAAATTAAAACTGCAACTGGCAGTCAAATGTTTTCTCTCAACAGAGCTGGTCTGAGGGATTTCAGCAAATAGTATCAAGTTCGCTGATAAGTTCCTCCAACTGGATTTCAAGCCCAGCTGCTATACCCGAGTGAGGACCATGCATGCTGGGCCCTCGATGTGTGTTCATGGGGCCTGAAGAAATTTGTAATTTGACTCATTCAATTTATATGAACTTTAAAAAACCACTGGCGAGCTGCATATCTGAATTGTTCAAACATTTTATCACCGCCTTTGCACAGGTTCTGTCCCTCAATCAGCAGCAGCAAGGAAGTAATTCAGCGGCTTGTTCCTTAAGCAGGCTACGGCAGCTTCATAGAATAGGAGCCAGAGATTCCAATTTATAGTTGTAAGCCCTGTAGTTGATGGTGTAACGGATGCTTTTCCATTTTTGATTTATTTCTTTGATATCAAACTGGGCAAAGCGAAACCTGTAGTAGTCTTTTTTAAAGTTCAGTGGTAAGCCTCTGTTTGATATCATTGCAGGCGTCCTTGGGTGTATGGCACTAGTAAAGCGTCAAAGTGTTTTAATGTTTGGCAAGCTTTCATTTCCAATTCGAAGGACGAAACAGGTATTTGCCTCTTTAAAATTGCTTTAAAGTGACACTTGAGTGTCAGGAATTCCCAGACTTCATGTAATTGCAACAGGTCGAGCAACCCAGCAAGGATGGTGAAGTGTCTTAGATTGCTTGTTGACCCCTTTCCACTGTCAATAAGAAGGATTTTAATGTGCCATGCTTTGCATTTGTGCACCCTTTCCAAAAACTTCCTATGCACGATGCTTGCAGTGCTGTTTGGTTGATCAGATTAAAATTCTAACAGAATTAGTGCCAGTGAAGTGAAAGATGGGAGGGCGAAGACTGCACTTGATTGCATCCAGCCATTTGTTTGTTGATGCCGAGAACGCCTCACAACCACAGGTTCGTGATGGCATGCATTTTGCCCGGATAGTATCCAGAAAGGGTTTGACTGAAGATCCATTCTGGCTGTTTGCTAGTCTAAGCAAAGTAAACATTAACAACATTGCCTTGGACTTTCCTTCAGCCTAATGGAGAGTACAGCTGCATGCGCCTTGAAACAAAATCACCAGATATTTGTAGAAGGCCTTCCCAATCTTCACCTTAATTGACTTGCCAGCTGTATTTCGGGATTGTAGATTACCAAAAAGAGGACATTTGATTTTTCGTACTTAACTGTTAAATCGTTATAATCGCATTAAGATTCTAGATCTCATCGGGTATGCTACAATCCCACACTGGCTTGGTCAAAGAAATCGGTCTTATCTGCGTACAGCAGAATTGATATTGGTGTCCCTTCTATTTTTAAGTGGAAGGCTCTTCAGTTCTCTAAGGCTTTGGCAATGTCAGGATGTAGAGACTGAATAAAATTGGAGCTAGTTACACATCCCGGTTTAAGGCCTCTGATGGTGAACATTCTCTTAGCTAGGGATGTGTTGCCAAGTTTTAACTGTACGAAGGTGTCAGAGTATAGTGCCCAAATGATTTTTAGAAGTATATGATTATTTAAAAAAATATATATATTTTTTGAAGAGTTTTATATAGCGCGAACTAGACCCGAGACATCGGGTATCAGAGCGCTTTACATGGGCACCAGTTTCCTTACAGATGGACATTCATTTTTGTTAGGCACGGGAAGATTAAGTGATTTGCCCAGAATCACAGGATGTTGAGCGTCGTTGCTGAGACACAAACCTGGTTCCCCAGCTTGGAGGTCGACCGCTTTAACCGTAAGGCTACATCCTCTCCCCTCTATACCTCAGAAATTCACCTTGTGCCGCCAGAGTCTGTTTCTGTCTTTGCTATCAAAGGCCGTCCTAAAGTCAATAAAGCAAGCGCAATGCTGTTGATGGTACCACTGCTGCTCCTGATGCCTGTTTGATACACAGTGATCAGAGCGTTATCTTATGCCCATTTGGAGAGGTCATTTAAGGGTAAGGAGATGCATAATTTTGCTTCTGTGTTGAGAATGTCAATCATTCTGTAGTTGGATAGTTCGGCTCTTCAGCCTTTTTTGTAATGGGCTATGTATGGATCGTTTCCAGAAGGTTGACACCATACCCACTAAGTAGCAGGCATTGAATAGGGGATGTAGCCAGGACCATCCACAATTTGTATCTGATTTGCCTAAGGATGCTGAAAGGAAGTTTGGGTCCAGTGCACCATCGGGCCTAGCTTAGCTCATACACAATGTTACAGATTTTGCTCTGCACCAATATGTGTTTGGCACATTAGGTGGAATTGGGACTTTTAATGGTAATGTTTTGTTTGCTACATGGTCATGGTGTTGCCAGTATTGGGTTGACGCATAGTTTTTCCATTAATTGCTAAGGTTTTTTGGACTGAGTTGTCCAGGGAGTTAGCATGACCCGAAATTTCCTTGTGTCATTGAGTTTGCATAATGTGTGTAGGATGAACCATTTTTACTCCGTTTGGCTTCCCATATTTATTTCTTCTTGTAGCGGTTTCCTAACTTTCTGAATTTTCCCAAGCAGGTTGCATCATGTTTTTCGGTCTTCGCTCTAGTCAGTCTTACCTGGAGTAAAAGTCCAGCTAATTCCCTTTTCTGTGAACTAAGCTCCTTATTATACCATGAACTGTGGCGCTAACTTGGTTTGGACTGCAGTGGAACCTAGAGCTCTCAGCTAAGTATTAATAATTAAAGAAACAGTAGTCACAGACCATGTACTGGTATGGCTGTTAAAAGTGGCTAAGTGGGGAGAGAGCCATTTGGACACATATTGACCTTCCTCCTAGACTTTTATCAAATTGGGATGATTTCTGCTACATTTCAGTCTTTTCAATTTTTGTGTACCAGAAAGAAGACCCATGTTCAAAGCCCTGGCCAACTTCTCTAGGCCGACTGTCAAGGTTGATGACTAAATAAAAAAGTTGATTTCGGTACATTACTTACTACATATTATAATATTTATGTATTTAAAGAGAATTTCTAGCTAAGATGTAGTTCAGGACTGAGGCATCGAGTTTGGTGACTCTTGTGTATCTGGCCAGTTTGGCAGAGGAAAGTATCCTATTTAAACTGTGTACACCTAGGCTGTGTTAAGTGAGATTTCGGGGGTGTAAGAGTGCCTATGGGATACCCCAGATTGAATCTTGAACGTCGAAGATGTAATCTGAGGGGCTTCTATGGATCAAATCTAGATTAAGTACGCCTGTGATGACTATTTTGGCCTGCATGCTTCTTGCATTTAAATCTTCTAGTATGTCTAGTAACTTTATTAAGGCTGCCTTTGCCTTTTAAGAAAGAAAAAATGCAGGTCAGAAAAACTAGCAAAAGAGGCAAAACAGAGGGCAGAAAAAAGAGCAGAAAAAGGCAAAACAAAGGGAAGAAAACTGAACAGAAAAGCAAAACAGAGCAAGAAACGAGCAGAGGAGGCACAAACAGAGGGCAGCAGGCGACAGGCAGCAGAGGGCAGCGGACTGTGGGCAAGCTGAACAGGAGAACTGTCACAGGGGGAGCTGGCACGAGGACCTGCTTAATTTTTTACAGAAATTAAACCTCAATGGGAAACACTTGCATATATAAACATAGCAGGTGCCCCAACTGAAGCTCCACTTCAGTAAAGGACAAATGATCCTGACCTCCTGGGCTTGACAAAGGCAAAGCAAGTGTTTTTTGTCCCGGCAATTTCACATGAAAAGACGATCTGAAATGCTTCATGGAGGTGAATGTATAATTGATCAATTTAAGCACAATGTGTAGTGAATGTGATGAGTGGGTTCTTCTAGCAAATGTGTTTCTCACTAAGGGGTTATAAAAAGAGGAGTGAATATAAGCATCCACATCACCACTCCAGAATATGTACCTCACACAAAATAATGGGACGCTAAATATTACTACAAAAACTACAGATTATGTGTACGGGGAAAAGGGAAGTCATTATCTTAAAGACGAGAACCCTCACTCACCCAAAGGTGACATGCTTCATCATTGGGTCCCCTCTTACACACTGTGACCGCAAGGTACACAGTATGGGCTACAGCTCTCCCTCTGGAGAGGAGCGTGAGGTGTTTACTGATATTCCCAATGTAGCGATTGGGGTGAGGGGCAGAGTGCAAAGAAAAACTAATAGTGTGTTAAAACTAGCTCATGGGTGACTAAACCCAATTTATTCCATGTCCCCATAGACTAGGGTTAAAAGGTCAGTGATATATAGGACTAAATGTCCTATTCATCAAAGGTCAACATGTTTCTGCCAAATGACCAACAAGGTTCGCGGCATTCATCAGGACCTAAAGCAATGTCACTCTGCTGAACTTAGATAATAATAAAAATAAATATAAAATGTATAAACACCATACTTAATTGTCATGGTTATTCTGACATGGTACCAGCTGCAGTCCGGTCCAATGTCTAGGCGGTAATATAATTTTACCTCCACCTTATGGGAGTTTCTACCTTAGATCACAGATTTCTCTAGTTCCTCTGTGTCCTCAATATGCGGCAGAAATCAAGGTTTCTGCCGCATATTGAGGACACAGAGGAACTAGAGAAATCTGTGATCTAAGGTAGAAACTCCCATAAGGTGGAGGTAAAATTATATTACCGCCTAGACATTGGACCGGACTGCAGCTGGTACCATGTCAGAATAACCATGACAATTAAGTATGGTGTTTATACATTTTATATTTATTTTTATTATTATCTAAGTTCAGCAGAGTGACATTGCTTTAGGTCCTGATGAATGCCGCGAACCTTGTTGGTCATTTGGCAGAAACATGTTGACCTTTGATGAATAGGACATTTAGTCCTATATATCACTGACCTTTTAACCCTAGTCTATGGGGACATGGAATAAATTGAGTTTAGTCACCCATGAGCTAGTTTTAACACACTATTAGTTTTTCTTTGCACTCTGCCCCTCACCCCAATCGCTACATTGGGAATATCAGTAAACACCTCACGCTCCTCTCCAGAGGGAGAGCTGTAGCCCATACTGTGTACCTTGCGGTCACAGTGTGTAAGAGGGACCCAATGATGAAGCATGTCACCTTTGGGTGAGTGAGGGTTCTCGTCTTTAAGATAATGACTTCCCTTTTCCCCGTACACATAATCTGTAGTTTTTGTAGTAATATTTAGCGTCCCATTATTTTGTGTGAGGTACATTCTTCTAGCAAATAACATTAAAAAAAACCTTGGAAATTCATTGAAAAAAATAAAGGTTACAGGGACATTATAGTTGGGCTCAGATTTCACTTGTACAAAACCAGTGAAATTCAACAGATATAGTTACCTGAGGTAAAAATAACTTGCGCCCCACAATGCACTGCTTATGACCTCACATATTGCATCACTCATGACATCTCAAATGACATCACTGAATAAATCATCCACAGAACCACTCTCACACCCACGCACATCCCTATATAACCTCTCATACACCCACTCACATACCCACCACACTCACCCACCACTCACATACCCACACACTCATTTATTCACCTATAGAGCCACTCACACACCCACTCACCCAAACAAGCACTTACATACCCATTCACACATCCATACAAGCACTCCCACATCTTCTCACCGAACCATACAGCCATTTACAAAAACACTCACTCTCCAATACAGCCACTACCACACCAACTAACTTAACCAAACAGCCACTCATTCACCCATACAGCCACTTACACTCAGTCACTCACTCATACAGCCCTTCAGACACGCAATCTCACCCATAGTCAGTCACTCACACACCCACACAGCCATTCACTCAACCATACAGCCACTGACACACCCATGCAGCTACTCACTCACCCACACAGCTATCACCCACTTGTATACCCATACAGCCACTCTCACAACCACAAAACCACTCACACACCTATACAGCCACTCACAGACCCACAGAGCTAGTCAGAAAACCCCTCACTCACCCATACACCCACTCATGAATGCACTCACACACCCATACATCCTCTCAGACACCCACACATACACTGATAGTCACACAGCCACTCAGATCACATATGTTAGAAATAGTATCTCTCAGTAGTGCTAGAATACTAATCTAACTTTTGTAGTATGTTCGTATATGTTTAACACTCAAAAACTCTTAGAAAACAATTCCACTCACTTGATGTCATCAGTGATGTCATTTGAGATATCATCAGTGATGTCACTGACCATGTCATGAGGGATGTAATATGTGAGGTCATAATCAGTGAATTGCGGGGGCTTAAGCTATAGTTAGCTCGGGTAACTATAACTGCTAAATTTCAATGGTTTTGTATGAGTAAAATCTGACCCTAACTATAACATCCCTGTAATCTTTTACAGTTAGGAAATAGAAATTTAAAAAACCTAGGCCGGATGTGACAGCCTGAGCCCATTTGCAGGTGTCACCCCTGCGTGCCAACGTCAGTTTAAATATGAACCGTTCCAAGTCTTTAGAAGCAGAGAAACAGTAACGCTTCAAAACAGTGACAGTATGCAGAACCCAATATGGAACCTTGTTGGCACTTAGAAGTCCACTCCACAGAATGCAAAAGAGGGCAGGTGGTGAGCAATCTGCAACCAGACTGAATAATAACAAGAAAGAGCATTACCGAACACATGCAACTTTTTCTTCTGGTGGATACTTGTAACTGCAGATTCCTCACCTTTTGAATAGATATCAAAGTAATGCCTCTCAAAAGTTGGAGGGTCTGAGAAGTGGACTTCAGAGCAGGAAATCCTGTCGGACTGTGTTAACAAAATACACTATGTATGGACCTGTGAGTGAAGGCAGCAATGCCCGGTGAAGGTGTGAACAGACACCCATGTAGTAGCTTGGCAAATGTCCAGTACTGGAACATCCCCGGCCAAGGCCATAGTGGCAGCCTTGGCTCTCGTAGAATGAGCCCGAAGGCCCTCAGGAGGCTCCTCCTTGGCCAAGGTATAGCTCTTTTTTGTGCAGAGAACAATCCGAATGGATAAGGTCTATTTTTGGCCTGCCCTTGGTTTATCATCATCAGTGAACATCACTAAAAGTTGGTAATACCCCTTTTAGTCTGATAAATATAAAAACTAAGAGGTTCGCTTGGGGACCAAACTAAGGGATGTAGCAGACAGGAAAAAGCAGGATGCATGACGAACTGCCCTACAGAGAAAAGTGACACCACCCTCTGCAGAAACTATACCCAGGTTTGAAGCTTTGGCTTGTCCAACAAAGTGGTAGCACTGACAGAACCTACAGTTCATGGACACAGCACGTGGAAGTAAACGCAATGAGAAAGATAAGTCTTAATAGTCAGCAGCTTCAAACAATAGCTGTGTATAAGATTAAAAGGAGTGCACATCAAGAAAGTAAGAACCAAATTAAGCTCCCACTACATACAATAAAAGGTGAAGGAAGAATCGTATGTAAATCCTTTCAGCCGATCAGGCAAACATAGAAAGAGGGCAGCCAAATAACATTAAACAGTACCAACACCAATGCCTTGCCGCGCCAAAAACAGAACAAACAGTAGAAAAGCAGAAAGCTTTGCCTGCAGCACATCAACCCAATGGTCCTCGCAGCTCGCCACAAACTTTTCCCAGCATCCAGAACAGATTTGTGGATGGATGGCAAGCAGCCAAGATGACATCTACCACTTCCTCAGACAGGTCAAAATCACTTAGCTGGTTCGGCTCAATCTCCACACAAGGAGGTTTAGGATATGGATGCTTGGATGATGAACCCTGCTTTGTTGCTAGAACAACAAATTCTCCTAAAGAGGTTGACAGAGTGGAGGACAGCTGTGCATAGTACCAGACCCTTCAAGCCCAGTTGGGGGCTACCAAGATGATCTGAGTACAGTCTTTTCTGACTTCCTTCAGAACTCTGGGAAGTAGCATAAGAGGCGGAAACGCATAAAGATCACAGTCTCACTAAAAGCAAAACATCTCCCATGGAGCACTGGGGAAAAAAAGGCGCATCTCAGTGTTCACGGCATGTGGGGAAAAGATCTACCCAAGGCAAGTCCCATTGGGAAAAGAGGTCTTCAACTACCTCCAGGTGCAAGCTTCACTTCTGGTTGGCTAGATGAGGAACGTGGTTAACTGTCAGGGAAATCCCTTGAAGATACAGCCACCTCCACAGCTGTGGAGCTTTCTAGCACAGCACACAAAACTGCACACCAACCTGCTTCTTACAGTACCACATGGCGGTAGTGTTGCTCATCAGGACCTGAACAAGCTTGCCTTTGATGGATGAGAGGAAGACAATTAGGGCCAGCCAAGTAGAATGTAACTTCAGCAGAAATATAAGGTGTCTCTGCTCCACCACAGACCTAAGGTCTCTGATCTCCAGCTCACCAACGTGGCTACCCCTCACTCTCCAATAAGATGCAGGAGTCACCACTGTCAGTTCCAGATGGGGTAAGGAAAAATGCCGGCTGCAGGTCATGTTGACACCCTTCAGCCACCATAGCAGGTCATGGAATGTCTCGTCTGACAAGCAGACGAGCAGATGCTGTCCAAAAGACGCCAGTGCTGAGACCAATGAAGGCGGACATTTCATTGCAGAACACGGAAGTGCCAACAAGTATGAGGCACCCGCAAGAAGCATGAGCCCGAAACATCATCTCAAATGTTCCAAAGTCACTGCAAGGGCACATAGACGACCCCACAGAGGACACAGTCACCTGTCCATAAGTAGTGCGTGAATGCAGCGAACCAGACTTCGGAGGCCAGTCATTAAGGTGTGAGAATACATGCATCTCTGACGTGTGAAAGTGACCACCATATTTGCCTTTGTAAATATCTGGTAGGAGGAAGCAAGGCCTAAGGGTAGGATGGTGAACTGGATGTTTTCCAACCCCAGGCCAAAGAGGAGGAATCATTTGTGGGATAGGAGAACAGCTACATAAAAAGTACAAAGTCCAAGGACATCATCCAATTCCACACATCATAGGAAGACAGAACTTGGGCCAGAGTCAGCATTTTGAATTTATAGGTCTGAAGAAATGCATTCAGGAGCCTAAGATCCAAAACTGGTCTGACCCTGCGATCCTTCTTGGGAACCAATAAGTACTGGAGGTAGCACCTCTTCTTTTCGCCCACGGGGCTCTCTCTATTGTTCCTGTGGCCACCAAAGAAGGAACCTCCTGGGAAAGGATGGTGGCATGATCTGCTAAATTCTGAAAAAAATCAGGATTAATAGTAGGGAAATAGAGTGAAAGGGAGGACATAACCATGTTGAAGAAACTGCGAGTCCTATTGGTCTGAGGCAACTACACACCATCTATGTACATGAAAATGTATAATGCCACCTACTGGCTGCCCATTAACAAGGTGTCTGGTCTTAAGTATGCCCGCAAGCGTTACTTCAAGATATGTATACCCTGAAACATGGACAAAGGAGTGGCAGACTCACGGTTCCTCAGGAGCAGTACCCTCAAAGCCCACTTTCCAGTAGCACAGACTCTGGGTTTGATAACCACCAGAGGATCGAAGTGGCTAGACAATGTGCAAAGATGTGACAAAATACTTCAAAAAGAATTTGACCACGTGTTAATGCAATAATCATATTTCTCTAACACACGGGTGTTAGTAAAAATGCATGTTCACTACCAAAAAATATCTGATGTTATCAAGGATTGATAAGACACTGCTGGTAATGTCACAATAACAATGATGGTACATAACCATATGCGTGAATACCCATAATATTACGCTATCACACGTATGTTAGTAAAACTGCATGTCCCCTACCTAGTAGTGTCTGATGTTATCAAAGATTAACCAAACACTGCTGAAAGTATCACAATGTCAAACCTCATACCTCATCAATTTCTGCAAATAAAAATGCTGCAGAAAGTCAACCGTCACCCAATTACAGAGCCACCAAATGCAAATGCTCTATGAAAATCTTGAAAACCACATGCAGGCAGTGTGTAATAATGAGGCTATGAAAATGACCTTGGATCGTAATGCCCATGAGCTCAGTGGAACGCCATGTAGATAACGGACTTGCATGCGTCTTGAATCTTATCAGTGCGCGTAGGTTCTATGACTGTAAGTGTTCAGACTGCCGTGGACCCAGAAGAAAATAAACATAGTGGGTATCTAAAACTCTGTAGCTAACAAATAGTTTGAGTGCAATAAAACACTCTTCGCTCAATAGCATTGACAAAAACGGGCAAAAGAGTAATCACAAAAAACAAGAAAAATAAATGAATGTACTGTAATGATTTACAAACATTAAAAGGTGAACCTAACGGAAACAGGGCTGAAACATACCACTAATGACCGAGTACATGAATAATTTTTTGTGTGTGACATTGTTGTGATGACATACCTTAAACAAATATGGAAAACAAAAATGGTACATTTCAAACAATTTTATATATGTAAAGAAAGCATGACATTTCCAATTTATCATTCATCCCATTCGGTTGTAAGGTATCCAACCACTTGATCCAGAATATATCTATCTCTTTGTAAATGTTTTTTATGGTTATGTAGGTCACGTTGACATTTAACAATTTCTAAAATGTGATATCTAACTTGACTGATGTTGTGACCTTGTTCTATCCAATGTGTGGCAACTCTGGAATTCTTGTTCTGATTTCCGATGTTGCTTTTGTGTTCTGTGATTCTAATCTGAATTTTCCTTTACATTCTCCCAACCTAGAAAATGCCACATGGACACTTTAAACTGTAAATAAAAACAATTGTGTTACACTCTCCAGAATGTCTAAGCGGAATCTTGTGTCCTTTCTTTGTGTGCATGACAGTGTTGCCAAGTAGAACATTATTACATAAATACAATTGACATTTTGTTTGGTACCTGAATATTTCCCAAAAGAATTATTCTTGTTGGCAGTTAGAATCTCTTTGATGTTATTTTAACAACTGTATGCTGTTAGACTTGGCATCTTTTGGCGTGTTTCCCCTGAGTTTTTACTTTCTGACCTTCCGGTTTTGACTCTGTTTGTGCTGGCTTGGTGTTTCTGCACACTTTTCTCACTGCTGATCAGTGGTAAAGTGCAAGTGCTCCTGTGGTAAAATGTGTTGTGGATCGGCGTTTCCATGATTGGCCTGTTTGATTTATGTGTCAGTCCCTAGTAAAGTGCACTGCGTGTGCCAGGGCCTGTAAATCAAATGCTGTTGGTGGGCTGCAGCACTGGATTGTGCCACCCACCCAAACAGCCCGTAAATGTAACTCCGGCCTGCCATTGCAGAGCATGTGTGCAGTCTGGTACTGCCATGTCGACTTGGCAAGTGCACCCACTTGCCAGGCCCTAACCTTCCCTTTTCTTACATGTCAGTCACCCCTAAGGTAGGCCCGAGGTAGCCCTGTGGGCAGGGTGCAGTGTATGTGAAAGGTAGGACATGCCCTGGTGTGTGTGGCACCGCGACCTGTGGGCACAGCACTCCGCACCGCCTCGCGACGACGCCTTGGTATCCCCGACGACGACGCTCCATGCCGAAATCTACGCTGCTGCTTGCACCGTGGTTCGAGGGCACCGCTCGTAAAGCTACATGGCGCACCGACCTCATCCCACACCGCAGCCTTGGCCTACCGACGCCGGCACCATCAACTCCAGTTCGTCAGCCGACGACAGCGCTTCAGCAACAACGACGACGCTGCTTGCACCGTGACCTGCCAGCACCACGACGAGCACCGCATTCACTTCGCACCGCGACCCTGGTCTCACCGACGACGCCATCTGACGCCGCCACCGAGCCGCTGCTCGCACCGCGACCTGAGGGCACCGCACGCCGCACCGCTGCACTTCGCACCGCAGCACCCGACGCCTGCGCTCCTGACTTCAACAGAGAGGAGTTTGATCTGCAACGCGCGTGACTTAGAGGGCCCTGACGACTCCGGAACAGACTCCGGAACCGACGCCTGCGGACGCCGTGCTTTCGGAAGCTCAACGAGAGGTCGCCGACGCCCTGCATTTCTAAAAGGTACTGTTTGCGGGTCTTCCCGACACCGTAGCTAGCCCGCGACGCCGCGGTCAGCCAGAACTGTTTGGATTTGTTTGCTCACCACGCCGTGATAGCCCCGGACGGAGCTATCGACATCAAGGAACTGTTTTTCAAGCATATTTTGATAACTGAAGATTTTTAAGTACTGTATTGTGGATTTTTATCGTTTTTGGTCTTGTCTTAAGTATATAAAAATATTGGATATTTTTCTAAACTGGTGTGGTGTCCTTTTGTAGTGCTTACACTGTATTACTGTTGGTTATGTGCAAATGCTTTACACACTGCCTCTAAGATAAGCCTGACTGCTCGTGCCAAGCTACCAAGGGGTGAGCAGGGGTTATTTTAGGAGTGTAACTCCCTTATCCTGCCTAGGAAGAAGGGTCCCTAATTTGGACAAAGGTTCAAACCCTTGCCAACTAGAGACCCCCATTTCTAACATTGGTGGCAGCGGTGAGGATAGGACTTGCGTTTGCACTTGACTTGCAGTGATTGGTGTGCACTACTACCATATCGCAGACCATTACGTACCACATACTATTTTTTTGGTCTATTTTTGCCTTTCCATTGGTTTTGAACTTGAACTTTCTAGTACAACATGCCTGAATCAATTGCATCATCTGTTGCATCCTTGGAAGTGGCCTTTGAGGAGGAGAGGTTAGAAACCTACAATGTGAGGGAATTGAAGGCTATCTGCAAGAACCTTAAAATCCAGGGGCCTCACCAGAAAAGAGGAGCTACAAAAGGCACTGAGGGCCTGGGTAGCGGCCAGACATGCTAGTGAGCAGTCTGGGGATCTTAGCCTGGAGGCGGAAGAGCCTATTCCAAGGGTGGATGTGCTTTTGGGAGGGGGGGGCACCCTCTAAACCAGGCTACAGCAGTTTGTCCCCAGAGGAGCTGGGGGACAGACGGGAAGCAAGGAGAGCTGCTGTAGAACTAGAGAAGCTTAAGTTAGCCATGGAGGAGAAGAGGATGATGTTAGACCATGAGATCAGGAAAAAGGAGCTGGATCAGAGGAGTAGAACCAGCTCAGATGGTGGCAGCAACCAGTCAGGACAGGCAGACAGGATTGTACATATCCCTAAGAATGTAGGCAAGGAATTCAAGAAGGGGGATGACATACAAAGGTGGTTTCAGGGTTACGAGGCAGCGATACACATGAATGGGGTCCCTGAGAGGAATTGGGGAGCAGGATTGTGGCCTCTGTTTCCAGAAGAAGCAAGGGATACTTTAATAGCTTTGGGTAAGGGGTATAACCTCACCTATGCTGACATGAAGGACGCCCTTCTCACTAAGTATGGTCTTACTCCTGAAAAATACAGGGATCAGTTCAGGTCCAGTAAGAAGTCTGATGCCAACACTTGGTTGGAGTGTGTAGATTCGTTTTGGGGGAGACTCAGCCAAAGGTGGGCAGGGTCCCCAGCAGAAGAGTGGGGGGGACAAGGGCACAGGAGTTCTCTAAAGGGGCCCCAAACTAACACCAAGGGTAAAGGTTCCCATCCCCCCGGAGATAAGAAACAAGGGGTCTCTTCAGGAAAGCCTGCTGAGACCGGCACCCGCAAGTGTTTTGCATGTGACCAGGTGGGACACATGAAGGGGGACCCCAAGTGCCCTAAGGGGGCACAGCCACCCACTGGTGGGCAGTCCAAGGTATTGGCTAGTGTAGCGCTTGGGGAGGAGGAGTACCCACAGGAGGGTGGGGATCCCGCAGAAATGACCCTCGTCTCACTAGGGGACAGTGAGATGGTCCCAGGAAACCAGGTGCCCCTAACACAAAGAAATACAGCACCTGGGTGACCATCAATGGGAAAAGGGTAGAGGCTCTCAGAGATACTGGAGCCAGTGTGACCTCAGTCCGGTGTCACCTGGTCTCTGAGGAGCAGGTAGTCCCAGGGGCATTCCACCAAGTGGACAAATCAGAGGGCCAGTGTATGGTGGCGCCGGTTCCCTTCGAGTGGGGGGGTGGTCTCCGGTCCCTTGAAGGTGGTTGTGAGCCCTTCCATGCCTGTAGATTGTCTGCTAGGTAACGACCTGGAGCAGTCCTTATGGAAGGATGTTGAGCTCAGGTCTCACTTGGGGATGCTTGGCTTGCCAGAGTGGGCATGCGTGTCCACTTGGTCAATGGCGGCTATAAAGGGTGATCAAGAGGACTTGGAGCCTGAAACAGTGGCCCAAGTCCCTGCCAAGAAGAAAGGGCAAGGGGCGCGAAACCGGCCCCTGACGTTCCCACGGACCGGGAGGAGGCGGACCTCGAGGGGACGCCCGGTGCCTACAGGGGAACAGGTAGCTGAACTGGGGGACATCTCTGAGCTGACCCATTAGCAGCAAGAAGGGGTCCCACCAGGGAGGAATTCTGCAAGGAGCAGAAAGAGTGCCCTTCTCTAGAGGGTCTGCGGCGGCAGGCTGCAGACCAGGCAGCTGGTGATCAGTCCGGATCACATTGGATCTACTGGGAGAATGGTCTCCTGTATAGTGAGCCTAAGGTCGCTGAGCCTGGGTCAGCCCGTGTGCTGGTGGTACCCCAGCGCCTTACGACCTTCCTACTGGGTCTGGCTCATACCCGGAGGCAATCCCTCCCAGGACAACGACGGCGCCAGTGGTGGGCCGGGCGTTAATGGGGATCTTTTCCCGCGTGGGGTTCCCCAGAGAGGTGGTTTCTGACAGGGGGACCAATTTCATATCCAAGTATATGACATCCCTGTGGAAGGAGTGTGGTGTAACCTACAAGTTCACCACCCCCTACCACCCACAAGGTAATGGTCTGGTGGAGAGATTCAACCAGACCTTGAAGGGCATGATTAAGGGTCTAACAGAACCCATGAGGCGTAAGTGGGACGTCCTCTTGCCATGCCTTCTCTTTGCGTACAGGAGGTGCCACAGAAGACTCTTGGGTTCAGTCCCTTTGAGCTTCTGTATGGTCACCCTGTGAGAGGACCTCTGAGTTTGGTAAAGGAAGGCAGCTCCCAGGAAAACTCCACAGGATGTGTTTAGTTACATGCTGACCTTCAGAAACCAAACTGCCCGCTTCAGGAAACTCGCTCAGGCGAACCTAGAAGCAAGCCTGGAAGAAATGAAGAAGTGGTATGACCAGAATGCCACTCTGGTCGAATTTCAACCTGGGCAGAAAGTGTGGGTCATGGCCCCAGTGGAACCTTGTGCCTTGCACGACAAGTGGACTGGGCCGTTTGAGGTGGTGGAGCGCAAAAGTGATGTCACCTACCTGGTGGATTTGCGGACTCCAAGGAACCCTTTGAGGGTCCTCCACGTGAACCGCCTCAAGCCCCACTTCGAGAGGTCCGAAGTGAGCATGCTCTTGGCAACAGATGATGGGGTGGAAGAGGAGAGTGAACCTCTCCCTGAGCTCCTGTCTACCAAGGAGCACGATGGGTCAGTGGAAGGTGTGATCCTCTCCCCTACACTGACCCCAGAGCAGCAGAGCGACTGTCACCAGTTGTTGGGACAGTTTGCCCCACTGTTCTCCCTGACCCCGGGTGTTACTCACTGGTGTACCCATGACGTGGACACCGGTGACAGCCCTCCTGTGTAGCACAAGATTTACAGGTTGACTGACCAGGTCAAGGCCAGCATTAAAGAGGAGATCTCCAAGATGTTGGCGTTAGGGGTGATCGAGCCTTCCAACAGTCCTTGAGCCAGCCCAGTGGTCTTGGTCCCAAAGGCTGCTGCACCCGGTGTCACTCCAGAACTGCTGTTTTGTGTGGACTACCTTGGGCTCAATGACATCACCAGGAATGACGCGCACCCCAGAGCTGATGAGCTCATTGATCGGTTGGGAGCTGCCAAGTTCCTCAGCACGTTTGATTTAACTTCTGGGTACTGGCAGATTGCCTTAACCGATGGGGCCAAGGAGAGGTCAGCATTCTCAACCCCAGAAGGACATTACCAGTTCCGGGTGATGCCCTTTGGGTTGAAGAATGCCCCTGCTACCTTTCAGAGGTTGGTCAACCAGGTGTTGGCTGGACTGGAGGATTTCAGTGCCGCATATCTGGCTGAAATCGCAGTGTTCAGTTCCAGCTGGGAAGAACACTTGCAGCACCTCAGGGAAGTGTTGAAGGCGCTGCAGAGGGCAGGCCTCACGATCAAGGCCAGTAAGTGCCAGATCGGGCAGGGTTCGGTGGTGCACTGGGGACACCAGGTAGGAAGCGGCCAGGTGGCGCCCCTACAGCCCAAGATTGACACCATTCTGGCTTGGGAGCCCCCAATACCCAGACAGAGGTGAGAGCCTTCTTAGGTCTCACCGGGTACTACAGGAGGTTTGTTGAGGGCTATGGCACCATTGTTGCCCCCTTGACAGAGCGGACTTCCAGGAAGCAGCCCAAGAAGGTGATCTGGACTGAGTCCTGCCAGAAGGCTTTTGATGCCCTGAAGGCCGCCATGTGCACGGCACCCGTGCTCAAGGCACCCGACTTTTCCAAGGAATTCGTCGTGCAGACTGACGCTTCAGAGCATGGTGTGGGAGCGGTGCTCTCACCTGAACGAAGAGGGCCTAGACCAGCCTGTAGGCTTCCTTAGCAGGAGACTACTCCCCAAGGAACAGAGGTGGAGTGCCATAGAAAGGGAAGTTTTCCTGTGGTCTGGGCACTGAAGAAGCTGAGGCCCTACCTATTTAGGACTCACTTCCAGGTTCAGACAGACCACAGGCCCCTCAGATGGTTAATGCAAATGAGGGTGAGAATCCAAAACTGCTGAGGTGGTCCATCTCCCTACAGGGAATTGACTTCACGGTGGAACACCGTCCTGGCACAGAACACGCCAATGCAGATGGTCTGTCCAGGTTCTTCCGCCTTAGTGAAGAGAACTCCCAGGAGGGTGGGTAGTTCTCCCTACTTTCAGCTGGAGGGGACATGTGTTAGACTTGGCATCTTTTGGCGTGTTTCCCCTGAGTTTTTACTTTCGTTTTGACTCGTTCGTGCTGGCTTGGTGTTTCTGCACACTTTTCTCACTGCTGATCAGTGGTAAAGTGCAAGTGCTCCTGTGGTAAAATGTGTTGTGGATCGGTGTTTCCATGATTGGCCTGTTTGATTTATGTGTCAGTCCCTAGTAAAGTGCACAGCGTGTGCCAGGGCCTGTAAATCAAATGCTGTTGGTGGGCTGCAGCACTGGATTGTGCCACCCACCCAAACAGCCCGTAAATGTAACTCCGGCCTGCCATTGCAGAGCCTGTGTGCAGTCTGGTACTGCCATGTCGACTTGGCAAGTGTACCCACTTGCCAGGCCCTAACCTTCCCTTTTCTTACATGTCAGTCACCCCTAAGGTAGGCCCGAGGTACCCCTGTGGGCAGGGTGCAGTGTATGTGAAAGGTAGGACATGCCCTGGTGTGTGTGGCACGTCCTGATAGTGAATTACTGCCAATTTCGTTTTTCACTATTGCAAGGCTACCTGTTCCCCATAGGACAGAATGGGGAGTTTGTTTATAACATCTTATAAACATAACTGGCCTTGGGAACTAGGTAGGAAAATTAAGTTTAGTATGCCTGAACTCAGAATCTAAAGATGCATCTTTTAGTGAAGGTGATTTTTACATTCTGTGTTTGAAAATACCACTTTTAGAAAGTAGGTATTTTCTTGCCTAACCACCCAGTGTGTCTCTGCTGGGTTTGTGGATTGACTGTCTGGGTTTTGGATGACAGGGGCTGGGGAGCAGGAGTGGCTCCGGATAGTCTAGGTGGGTCAGGAAAGGGCTGAATAGACCTGGGCTGCATTTAGAGTAGGGGAGGAGATTTCCTTGCACCTGAATAGGCCTGGTCTGCCTCTGACAATGCCGTCTCCACCTCCTGCCAGGAAGCCACACCAGAGAAGGCAGAACTGGTTTTGGCTGGGCACAGACACTCTCTGCCTAACAGATCAAAGGATTTTGGGATATAAATATTGGGGCCCAGACCCCTGAGCTTTAGAACTCTTTTGGACCAAGAAGACTGCCAAGAAGAAGAGCTGGAGAAGCTGTGAGGAGGAACTACCACTTTGCTGTGTTGGCCTGCAGTGGCTGCTTCTTTCTTCGGCAGTGAAAGGACTGGCCTTTCTGCAATCTAATTTTGTGAGTTTCTTCAAGGGCTTGAGGTAGAGCTTGCCCCCTGTTCAAGAAGTCACAGGAACAGCAAAGACTTCAAGTTCTTCTGCCCTCAGCACTGGGGACTGTGTGTTTTGTGCTGCAACAGAAGAAAAAGCAACCCAACGCCGTCTACGACGCCGCTGCCGACTCCGTGTCCTGAAGGCACCGCCGCAACGTGACCCTGGTCTCACCGCCGACGCCAGCTGACGCCGCCACCGAGCCGCTGCTCGTACCGTGACCTGTGGGCACCGCACTCCGCACCGCCTCACGACGACGCCTTGGTATCCCCCACGACCCGCTCCACGCCGAAATCTACGCCGCTGCTTGCACCGTGGTTCGAGGACACTGCTCGTAAAGTTACACGACGCACCGCCCTCAACCCGCACCGCAGCCTTGGCCTACCGACGCCGGCGCCATCAACTCCAGTTCGTCAGCCGACGACAGCGCTTCAGGATCGACGACGCCGCTGCTTGCACCGTGACCTGCCAGCACCGCAACGAGCACCGCGACCCTGGTCTCACCGACGACGCCATCTGACGCCGCCACCGAGCCGCTGCTCGCACCGCGACCTGAGGGCACCGCACGCCGCACCGCTGCACTTCGCACCGCAGCACCAGACGCCTGCCGACGCCAGCGCTTCTGACTTCAACAGAGAGGAGTTCGATCTGCAACGCGTGTGACTTCGAGGGCCCCGACGACTCCTGCACCGACCTCCGGAACGGACGCCTGCGGACGCCGTGCTTTCGGAAGCTCAACGAGAGGTCGCCGACGCCCTGCATTTCTAAAAGGTACTGTTTGCGGGTCTTCCCGACACCGTAGCTAGCCCGCGACGCCGCGGTCAGCCAGAACTGTTTGGATTTGTTTGCTCACCACGCCGTGATAGCCCCGGACGGAGCTATCGACATCAAGGAACTGTTTTTCAAGCATATTTTGATAACTGAAGATTTTTAAGTACTGTATTGTGGATTTTTATCGTTTTTGGTCTTGTCTTAAGTATATAAAAATATTGGATATTTTCTAAACTGGTGTGGTGTCCTTTTGTAGTGCTTACACTGTATTACTGTTGGTTATGTGCAAATGCTTTACACACTGCCTCTAAGATAAGCCTGACTGCTCGTGCCAAGCTACCAAGGGGGTGAGCAGGGGTTATTTTAGGAGTGTAACTCCCTTATCCTGCCTAGGAAGAAGGGTCCCTAATTTGGACAAAGGTTCAAACCCTTGCCAACTAGAGACCCCCATTTCTAACATTGGTGGCAGCGGTGAGGATAGGACTTGCGTTTGCACTTGACTTGCAGTGATTGGTGTGCACTACTACCATATCGCAGACCATTACGTACCACATACTATTTTTTTGGTCTATTTTTGCCTTTCCATTGGTTTTGAACTTGAACTTTCTAGTACAACATGCCTGAATCAATTGCATCATCTGTTGCATCCTTGGAAGTGGCCTTTGAGGAGGAGAGGTTAGAAACCTACAATGTGAGGGAATTGAAGGCTATCTGCAAGAACCTTAAAATCCAGGGGCCTCACCAGAAAGAGGAGCTACAAAAGGCACTGAGGGCCTGGGTAGCGGCCAGACATGCTAGTGAGCAGTCTGGGGATCTTAGCCTGGAGGCGGAAGAGCCTATTCCAAGGGTGGATGTGCTTTTGGGAGGGGGCACCCTCTAAACCAGGCTACAGCAGTTTGTCCCCAGAGGAGCTGGGGGACAGACGGGAAGCAAGGAGAGCTGCTGTAGAACTAGAGAAGCTTAAGTTAGCCATGGAGGAGAAGAGGATGATGTTAGACCATGAGATCAGGAAAAAGGAGCTGGATCAGAGGAGTAGAACCAGCTCAGATGGTGGCAGCAACCAGTCAGGACAGGCAGACAGGATTGTACATATCCCTAAGAATGTAGGCAAGGAATTCAAGAAGGGGGATGACATACAAAGGTGGTTTCAGGGTTACGAGGCAGCGATACACATGAATGGGGTCCCTGAGAGGAATTGGGGAGCAGGATTGTGGCCTCTGTTTCCAGAAGAAGCAAGGGATACTTTAATAGCTTTGGGTAAGGGGTATAACCTCACCTATGCTGACATGAAGGACGCCCTTCTCACTAAGTATGGTCTTACTCCTGAAAAATACAGGGATCAGTTCAGGTCCAGTAAGAAGTCTGATGCCAACACTTGGTTGGAGTGTGTAGATTCGTTTTGGGGAGACTCAGCCAAAGGTGGGCAGGGTCCCCAGCAGAAGAGTGGGGGGACAAGGGCACAGGAGTTCTCTAAAGGGGCCCCAAACTAACACCAAGGGTAAAGGTTCCCATCCCCCGGAGATAAGAAACAAGGGGTCTCTTCAGGAAAGCCTGCTGAGACCGGCACCCGCAAGTGTTTTGCATGTGACCAGGTGGGACACATGAAGGGGGACCCCAAGTGCCCTAAGGGGGCACAGCCACCCACTGGTGGGCAGTCCAAGGTATTGGCTAGTGTAGCGCTTGGGGAGGAGGAGTACCCACAGGAGGGTGGGGATCCCGCAGAAATGACCCTCGTCTCACTAGGGGACAGTGAGATGGTCCCAGGAAACCAGGTGCCCCCTAACACAAAGAAATACAGCACCTGGGTGACCATCAATGGGAAAAGGGTAGAGGCTCTCAGAGATACTGGAGCCAGTGTGACCTCAGTCCGGTGTCACCTGGTCTCTGAGGAGCAGGTAGTCCCAGGGGCATTCCACCAAGTGGACAAATCAGAGGGCCAGTGTATGGTGGCGCCGGTTCCCTTCGAGTGGGGGGGGGGGGGTGGTC
Source organism: Calotriton arnoldi (assembly GCA_963921515.1). Taxonomy (NCBI): domain Eukaryota; kingdom Metazoa; phylum Chordata; class Amphibia; order Caudata; family Salamandridae; genus Calotriton; species Calotriton arnoldi. Next base: position 794,052 of record CAWUFW010000721.1, read on the forward strand.
TCCGGTCCCTTGAAGGTGGTTGTGAGCCCTTCCATGCCTGTAGATTGTCTGCTAGGTAACGACCTGGAGCAGTCCTTATGGAAGGATGTTGAGCTCAGGTCTCACTTGGGGATGCTTGGCTTGCCAGAGTGGGCATGCGTGTCCACTTGGTCAATGGCGGCTATAAAGGGTGATCAAGAGGACTTGGAGCCTGAAACAGTGGCCCAAGTCCCTGCCAAGAGAAAGGGCAAGGGGCGCGGGAAACCGGCCCCTGACGTTCCCACGGACCGGGAGGAGGCGGACCTCGAGGGGGACGCCCCGGTGCCTACAGGGGAACAGGTAGCTGAACTGGGGGACATCTCTGAGCTGACCCATTAGCAGCAAGAAGGGGGTCCCACCAGGGAGGAATTCTGCAAGGAGCAGAAAGAGTGCCCTTCTCTAGAGGGTCTGCGGCGGCAGGCTGCAGACCAGGCAGCTGGTGATCAGTCCGGATCACATTGGATCTACTGGGAGAATGGTCTCCTGTATAGTGAGCCTAAGGTCGCTGAGCCTGGGTCAGCCCGTGTGCTGGTGGTACCCCAGCGCCTTACGACCTTCCTACTGGGTCTGGCTCATACCCGGAGGCAATCCCTCCCAGGACAACGACGGCGCCAGTGGTGGGCCGGGCGTTAATGGGGATCTTTTCCCGCGTGGGGTTCCCCAGAGAGGTGGTTTCTGACAGGGGGACCAATTTCATATCCAAGTATATGACATCCCTGTGGAAGGAGTGTGGTGTAACCTACAAGTTCACCACCCCCTACCACCCACAAGGTAATGGTCTGGTGGAGAGATTCAACCAGACCTTGAAGGGCATGATTAAGGGTCTAACAGAACCCATGAGGTGTAAGTGGGACGTCCTCTTGCCATGCCTTCTCTTTGCGTACAGGGAGGTGCCACAGAAGACTCTTGGGTTCAGTCCCTTTGAGCTTCTGTATGGTCACCCTGTGAGAGGACCTCTGAGTTTGGTAAAGGAAGGCAGCTCCCAGGAAAACTCCACAGGATGTGTTTAGTTACATGCTGACCTTCAGAAACCAAACTGCCCGCTTCAGGAAACTCGCTCAGGCGAACCTAGAAGCAAGCCTGGAAGAAATGAAGAAGTGGTATGACCAGAATGCCACTCTGGTCGAATTTCAACCTGGGCAGAAAGTGTGGGTCATGGCCCCAGTGGAACCTTGTGCCTTGCACGACAAGTGGACTGGGCCGTTTGAGGTGGTGGAGCGCAAAAGTGATGTCACCTACCTGGTGGATTTGCGGACTCCAAGGAACCCTTTGAGGGTCCTCCACGTGAACCGCCTCAAGCCCCACTTCGAGAGGTCCGAAGTGAGCATGCTCTTGGCAACAGATGATGGGGTGGAAGAGGAGAGTGAACCTCTCCCTGAGCTCCTGTCTACCAAGGAGCACGATGGGTCAGTGGAAGGTGTGATCCTCTCCCCTACACTGACCCCAGAGCAGCAGAGCGACTGTCACCAGTTGTTGGGACAGTTTGCCCCACTGTTCTCCCTGACCCCGGGTGTTACTCACTGGTGTACCCATGACGTGGACACCGGTGACAGCCCTCCTGTGTAGCACAAGATTTACAGGTTGACTGACCAGGTCAAGGCCAGCATTAAAGAGGAGATCTCCAAGATGTTGGCGTTAGGGGTGATCGAGCCTTCCAACAGTCCTTGAGCCAGCCCAGTGGTCTTGGTCCCAAAGGCTGCTGCACCCGGTGTCACTCCAGAACTGCTGTTTTGTGTGGACTACCTTGGGCTCAATGACATCACCAGGAATGACGCGCACCCCAGAGCTGATGAGCTCATTGATCGGTTGGGAGCTGCCAAGTTCCTCAGCACGTTTGATTTAACTTCTGGGTACTGGCAGATTGCCTTAACCGATGGGGCCAAGGAGAGGTCAGCATTCTCAACCCCAGAAGGACATTACCAGTTCCGGGTGATGCCCTTTGGGTTGAAGAATGCCCCTGCTACCTTTCAGAGGTTGGTCAACCAGGTGTTGGCTGGACTGGAGGATTTCAGTGCCGCATATCTGGCTGAAATCGCAGTGTTCAGTTCCAGCTGGGAAGAACACTTGCAGCACCTCAGGGAAGTGTTGAAGGCGCTGCAGAGGGCAGGCCTCACGATCAAGGCCAGTAAGTGCCAGATCGGGCAGGGTTCGGTGGTGCACTGGGGACACCAGGTAGGAAGCGGCCAGGTGGCGCCCCTACAGCCCAAGATTGACACCATTCTGGCTTGGGAGCCCCCCAATACCCAGACAGAGGTGAGAGCCTTCTTAGGTCTCACCGGGTACTACAGGAGGTTTGTTAAGGGCTATGGCACCATTGTTGCCCCCTTGACAGAGCGGACTTCCAGGAAGCAGCCCAAGAAGGTGATCTGGACTGAGTCCTGCCAGAAGGCTTTTGATGCCCTGAAGGCCGCCATGTGCACGGCACCCGTGCTCAAGGCACCCGACTTTTCCAAGGAATTCGTCGTGCAGACTGACGCTTCAGAGCATGGTGTGGGAGCGGTGCTCTCACCTGAACGAAGAGGGCCTAGACCAGCCTGTAGGCTTCCTTAGCAGGAGACTACTCCCCAAGGAACAGAGGTGGAGTGCCATAGAAAGGGAAGTTTTCCCTGTGGTCTGGGCACTGAAGAAGCTGAGGCCCTACCTATTTAGGACTCACTTCCAGGTTCAGACAGACCACAGGCCCCTCAGATGGTTAATGCAAATGAGGGGTGAGAATCCAAAACTGCTGAGGTGGTCCATCTCCCTACAGGGAATTGACTTCACGGTGGAACACCGTCCTGGCACAGAACACGCCAATGCAGATGGTCTGTCCAGGTTCTTCCGCCTTAGTGAAGAGAACTCCCAGGAGGGTGGGTAGTTCTCCCTACTTTCAGCTGGAGGGGACATGTGTTAGACTTGGCATCTTTTGGCGTGTTTCCCCTGAGTTTTTACTTTCGTTTTGACTCGTTCGTGCTGGCTTGGTGTTTCTGCACACTTTTCTCACTGCTGATCAGTGGTAAAGTGCAAGTGCTCCTGTGGTAAAATGTGTTGTGGATCGGTGTTTCCATGATTGGCCTGTTTGATTTATGTGTCAGTCCCTAGTAAAGTGCACAGCGTGTGCCAGGGCCTGTAAATCAAATGCTGTTGGTGGGCTGCAGCACTGGATTGTGCCACCCACCCAAACAGCCCGTAAATGTAACTCCGGCCTGCCATTGCAGAGCCTGTGTGCAGTCTGGTACTGCCATGTCGACTTGGCAAGTGTACCCACTTGCCAGGCCCTAACCTTCCCTTTTCTTACATGTCAGTCACCCCTAAGGTAGGCCCGAGGTACCCCTGTGGGCAGGGTGCAGTGTATGTGAAAGGTAGGACATGCCCTGGTGTGTGTGGCACGTCCTGATAGTGAATTACTGCCAATTTCGTTTTTCACTATTGCAAGGCTACCTGTTCCCCATAGGACAGAATGGGAGTTTGTTTATAACATCTTATAAACATAACTGGCCTTGGGAACTAGGTAGGAAAATTAAGTTTAGTATGCCTGAACTCAGAATCTAAAGATGCATCTTTTAGTGAAGGTGATTTTTACATTCTGTGTTTGAAAATACCACTTTTAGAAAGTAGGTATTTTCTTGCCTAACCACCCAGTGTGTCTCTGCTGGGTTTGTGGATTGACTGTCTGGGTTTTGGATGACAGGGGCTGGGGAGCAGGAGTGGCTCCGGATAGTCTAGGTGGGTCAGGAAAGGGCTGAATAGACCTGGGCTGCATTTAGAGTAGGGGAGGAGATTTCCTTGCACCTGAATAGGCCTGGTCTGCCTCTGACAATGCCGTCTCCACCTCCTGCCAGGAAGCCACACCAGAGAAGGCAGAACTGGTTTTGGCTGGGCACAGACACTCTCTGCCTAACAGATCAAAGGATTTTGGGATATAAATATTGGGGCCCAGACCCCTGAGCTTTAGAACTCTTTTGGACCAAGAAGACTGCCAAGAAGAAGAGCTGGAGAAGCTGTGAGGAGGAACTACCACTTTGCTGTGTTGGCCTGCAGTGGCTGCTTCTTTCTTCGGCAGTGAAAGGACTGGCCTTTCTGCAATCTAATTTTGTGAGTTTCTTCAAGGGCTTGAGGTAGAGCTTGCCCCCTGTTCAAGAAGTCACAGGAACAGCAAAGACTTCAAGTTCTTCTGCCCTCAGCACTGGGGACTGTGTGTTTTGTGCTGCAACAGAAGAAAAAGCAACCCAACGCCGTCTACGACGCCGCTGCCGACTCCGTGTCCTGAAGGCACCGCCGCAACGTGACCCTGGTCTCACCGCCGACGCCAGCTGACGCCGCCACCGAGCCGCTGCTCGTACCGTGACCTGTGGGCACCGCACTCCGCACCGCCTCACGACGACGCCTTGGTATCCCCCACGACCCGCTCCACGCCGAAATCTACGCCGCTGCTTGCACCGTGGTTCGAGGACACTGCTCGTAAAGTTACACGACGCACCGCCCTCAACCCGCACCGCAGCCTTGGCCTACCGGCGCCGGCGCCATCAACTCCAGTTCGTCAGCCGACGACAGCGCTTCCAGGATCGACGACGCCGCTGCTTGCACCGTGACCTGCCAGCACCGCAACGAGCACCGCGACCCTGGTCTCACCGACGACGCCATCTGACGCCGCCACCGAGCCGCTGCTCCGCACCGCGACCTGAGGGCACCGCACGCCGCACCGCTGCACTTCGCACCGCAGCACCAGACGCCTGCCGACGCCAGCGCTTCTGACTTCAACAGAGAGGAGTTCGATCTGCAACGCGTGTGACTTCGAGGGCCCCGACGACTCCTGCACCGACCTCCGGAACGGACGCCTGCGGACGCCGTGCTTTCGGAAGCTCAACGAGAGGTCGCCGACGCCCTGCATTTCTAAAAGGTACTGTTTGCGGGTCTTCCCGACACCGTAGCTGGCCCGCGACGCCGTGGTCAGCCACAACTGTTTGGATTTGTTTGCTCACCACGCCGTGATAGCCCCGGACGGAGCTATCGACATCAAGGAACTGTTTTTCAAGCATATTTTGATAACTGAAGATTTTTAAGTACTGCATTGTGGATTTTTATCGTTTTTGGTCTGGTCTTAAGTATATAAAAATATTGGATATTTTTCTAAACTGGTGTGGTGTCCTTTTGTAGTGCTTACACTGTATTACTGTTGGTTATGTGCAAATGCTTTGCACACTGCCTCTAAGATAAGCCTGACTGCTCGTGCCAAGCTACCAAGGGGGTGAGCAGGGGTTATTTTAGGATTTTAACTCCCTTATCCTGACTAGGAAGAAGAGTCCCTATTTGGACAAAGGTGCAAACCCTTGCCAACTAGAGACCCCCCATTTCTAACATATGCAAATAAAGGTTTTTCAGTTAATAACTCATGAAAATCAGGTTCAGCTTGGAACAGTTCTCAACGTTTAGTGCGGATTTTTTTTATGACGGGGATTTAGTAGAAAGGTTTTAGACACAAACCATCCTCGAAGATTTATCTTTGCGTACCTTTTGCAACAAAGTCTCCCTTTCCTTAGCATGAACTCGTTAAATAGAATTCTCCAAAAAGATTCAGGATCGCCTCTGTTCTGAAATTTCTCCTTGTAGAAATCTAAGGTAGTTGCGGAGTCTTCTAGATTAGAAGTGATCCGTTTTACTCTCATGAACTGGGAGAAAAGTAAATGCTGCTTAAGAGTTTCGGGATGGAAACTTTGAAATTGTAAACTGTTACTTCTGTCTGCTGTTTTTTTTTTTTTATATACTTTGGTTTTAATGCCTGAGGGCCCCAAGATCAATATGACATCCAAAATTATATCCCAACTTTATTCATGTAATGAGTGAATTGTATATTAGTATGTGAATATTACTCTCCATAGATTCCTTAGACCCATCCCAAATCAGAAAGATGTCATCTACGAATCGTAGGTAAATCAACAAATGGTCTTTCCATGCATCTTCTTAAAAAATGAAGAGGTTTTCAAATTTTGAGATAAAAATGTTAGCATTACTTGGGGCTCTGGAAAAACCCACGGATGTACGATTCTTTTGTAAAAGAATCTATTCTTCCATTGAAAATAACTATGATACACAGAAAAATTTAGCTGGCCCATAAAAAACTAAATTGTTGCCACCAATGTATTCCTTTTGTAATAGAGCCCATTCTACAGCCCCCATTTCTTCAGCATGTGGAATGGACGTGTATATTTTATTTATTTATTTATTGTATTATTAAACTTGTAAGGCGCAACAGCTACCCAAAAAGGGTTTCCCGGCGCCAGAGCGGAGCAAAAGAAATAAACGACATCTGAGTTGGTTACTGGTTGAAAAGCCAGGTCTTCAAGGATTTTCGAAATTGAGAGTATGCCGTTTCACTACGGATGGCTATGGGAAGTGAGTTCCATAGTAGGGGACCGAGGTATGAAAAAGATCTCCCTCCCATCCTGGATAGTTTGATTCTGGGCACAGAGAAGTTCACTTGGGTGGAAGATCGGAGGCACCGGGAAGGCACATAAGGGTTGACCATGTCTCGGAGGTATTGGGGTGCCACGCCTGTTTTGATTTTGAACATATAGCTCAGAGCTTTGAACTTAATACGGTTCTCCACCCTGAGCCAATGCAGGTCTCTCAGATAGCATGAGACCGAGGAAGTTCTGGGTACCCTACAAAGTAGCCTTGCGGCTGAGTTTTGTACCAGCTAAGGCATTTACGCCAATTGTTAAAAGCCACCAGTTTTGGATATGGTCTGTGGGAACCTGAGACTGCCTGTTGAGGAAAGCAGTGGTATCTTGTACGACTTCCATTCTTGCACTTTGTGATGTACAATGGTATCCAGATATTGAACCAAAGGTTCGTGTAGAGAACCCCAAGCTGACACGATTGGTCTGCAAGGAGGATCTGTGGGGTGTTTATGAATCTTTGGTAACAAACATTTTCGGTCTTCGTGTAAATTCCAATGTCGATAACTGTTTGGACTTTTCACTTAATCCATTCCATTTCCAAAGCCTTTTTCAAAATGTTTTTCAAGATTTCCTGAAAAAACTGGTGGGGTCAGCATCAAGTGGCATACAGATGCTTTCATCTTCAACAAGAGTGTTAACTTTTTAATCATAATATTTAACGTCCTTGACCACCAAGCCGCCTCCTTTATCTGCAGACTGAAAAGTGACATCTTTGTTGTTTGCAAAATTTTGTGGGAGGCCCCATTCTTTGTTCAGTTGTTAGGTCTGTATTGATCATAATTCAGTGATTTCAAATCATTGTTGGCCAAAATTTCAAATGTATCCAATGTTTTATGTCACAAGGGAGACAAAGTTACTTTTGAACTCCTTATATCTAGGCATCACCAATCTTTCATCATGAGTTTCCACAGTGCTGAAAAATATTTCAAGCGTAAAATCCGCATGAATTTGAAATCCGCAATCTCACTCTCTAGTCCCTTGGTTTTGTATGCGGGCACAAAGGATGTTTCTGATTGTGCCACCTACTAGCACAAAGGAGCAATTGCAGGCTACCGGCAAAAAGGAGCAACTGCTGAAGAAGTTCTGAAATCAGGTTGGTGTTTGGGGATATTCAAAAAGTGAGGAATCTGTGGTATGAAACACCATTACTAGTCCCACTGTATCAAAACTTTATGATTTACCACCCCCAATTCCTTCTGTCTCAAATATATCAATGATGCATCTTGACTGCAATATACACCTCTGTCTATCCCAGTTCAAGGACTGTATCAGAGAAGTTGCCACTTGGATGAATGCCAAAACTCTATGCTTTAATAAGGGTAGGACAGAAGTACTCATCTTTGGCAGCAGGTCCTGCTGGTACAGCTCTTGGAGGCCTAAGGAATTAGGCCCTTCAGCTGCCTCTGCAGTTTCATCTTGAAATCTGTGAGCTATTTTTTTACTCCCAAATCCTCCTTGACCATGCACATTAACAAATTTACCAGTGCCCATTTTCTTGTTATGAAGGTTCCGCACAAACCTCTACCATGTGTTCCTGGCCACTACTGCAGAAAAGTCACCCCAATCTCTTATTTTAGCTCACCTCGAATGCTGCAACGCTTTTTATCTTTGCCTCCTTGCATACTCCATAGCAAAACTGCAATACGCTCAGAATGCAACTGCCTGCCTACCTCTTGGACTAAACAGATGGTCTAGAATATCTAATACTTTCAGATCCCTTCACTGGTTGCCAGCCCACAAGAGGTGCATCTTCAAGGCCATGTGAATAGGTCACAAAGCTTTTATTACCTCTTCGACACACCACGTCTGCTCCTTTCATTCCTCATCCCGAACAGTTCCAGCACTGCCTACCTCCTTTTGAACCTGAGATTCCATAAAGCCCAATGTGGAGGCGAGGCTTTCTCTTGAACCTGAGCTGCTCATCCTGCAAAAGTAATTCTTTCATAGTTCAGACCACAGAACACTCTGCATTTGCATCAGACTTGTGTCTCAAACCAGCACTTCAGTTTCAAGGTAGCTGTGTAGAATACTTATAGGCCAACCTTTTCAAATTGGTCAAATAGTTCAATAAAGTTGGAGGACCAAATAGGTTAAATAGCGTAATTCAAAATAAACAGTAGAAACAGGTATCTATGAGCAACCAAGAACGCATATAGTACCTTTCCAGAATCAAGTTCCTTCTGAAAGTCTTCCATTGTGTTTGCTACAGTCATGTGACTTTTCAGGTCCTCTGAAGCCCTGGTTGGAAAAAGGAAAAAAAAAAAAACACCATAAAATTTAAAAAAGCATGTGCTTGTTTTTAGAAATAAAGGAAGTAGTCTTGTTAAGGCATACACATTTAAATGTCCAAACATGCTCTTAAGACAATCAAGGCATTTGAATTGCAAAATGATCAATAACAAAAAAGATAACATTTCGGTTTACTTCCATAAAAGGATATAATGAAAAGTTATATCAATTCCCGCTACAGCTATAGTTTTCCTAAACTGCTCTTGATTTGTGTATATTCCTTCTGGTATTTGCAGAGTTAAGCATCCTGCTTATTTTCACAAAACAAATCTCTGAAAAGCTGGGGAAGTCTCAGATACAAATGTCTCACAAAAAGACAACTCAAATAGGTTACTGTTAATATTGAGCAAGTCGATGTCAACATACATTCATGTATAAAAATGAAATCGCATCTTTATTGACGAATTCTCCTGTTGTGAACTCCACATCAACCCAGACTCAGAAATACGTGGTTAGGCAGGCGCTGAGACCCAGGCCTGTGGTCACTGATTGACAGATCACAGGTGGGGTAGTACGTAGCCAGCAGGCAAACACGTGAACAGGAAATCCCAGATCGAATCCACAGATAGGCGCAGCAACACCACAATAGACCAGGGTGATTGGCCCCAGTAAAGCACACATGGCCGTGGGGGGAGAAGGTGTTACCAAAACACCATAAAGTCAGATGCCATATGAAGTTAGGAACACTTAGCCAATCAAGACACAGCACACACAGTGATCACGGGCTCCCCATGCTGGACATCTGGACACGTTACTCACTGTTCGCATTGTGTCCACGCAAGGTCGGGGTCACCTGGATTCCTCATCCAATACCTTAATTTATGGCTCCAAAGACAGAGGTACACATTCCTTACCAAAAAATATGTACCCGCTACTACAGAAGGGCACCTCAGGGACCATTTATGTGCTGTGGGCTCAAATGGATAAAGAGGGGCTAAAGATAAAGTTACCGCCGTTGCTGGATGGAGCGGGGAAATGGATCTCATGCTTTTAGAAGAACACTGTGGGAATAAACCTAAGGATTGGCGATATCAAAATTCTGCTAAGTAGTCTTATTGGAGAGCAGACCAACACAGTGTTTACCCGAGCTCGCATCCCAGCAATTATGCTGCCAAACACTGAAGATGACGGGGCTGCATTCAATTCATACAAGCGCCGAATAAGGATGGCCCGAGGGAGATGTTCCCTAATAGTTTTGACATAGGAGGGCCAATGGCAGAGACAATGAAGCCAGGGGAGACAATAACTGATTTTCTGGGTAGGAGTAGGGAAAGACGGGGACATGAGACGGGACAGCCGTGGACTGACATGGACCCACAAATCACATTCTTTTACAATATTCTCAAAAAGGGGCGCCCCACCGAGATAGAGAAAACAAGCATTTGCAATGCAATAGGTCTCGCTTTTGCGAGAGTTTGAGCTATTCGCATTATAAATGACAATGCCTTTTATTTATCTGTTTTGAAAACTTGCAAGAGGTGCGTAAACATGCACTGTGTACTTATAGCCTTTGCTTACGAGAAGCAAGGCTGGCAATAACTGCGCCTCGTTTACTGCCAGCCTTGCTTCTCATAAGCAAGGATTATCTGTCTAAAGTGCGTGTTTACGCACCGCTTGCAGGTTTTCAAAACACATAAATAAAAGGCATAGTCATTTACAATGCCAATAGCTCAAACTCTTGCAAATGCGAGACCTATTGCATTGCAAATGCTTGTTTAAATGGGCACCAAGTTTACACAGGCGTACAGTTTTAATCATACAAACTACGTATCGCACAAACGGTGTGGGAAACTAGTTTCAGTGAATATTCATCATTTACACACCACAATGTGCCATGATCAGATCACAATCTTTTACATCCCTCATCAGAACTCCAAAGATATGCGTTTCATTTCTGCAGATATATTTTGCAGGTAGTCAAATGTTGTGCACTAGAACAAACCACTACATCCTACAGCCTTTCCTTTCACACTCCCGGTATCCAGCTAGATTGTCACCCTTCACTTTAAAAACTCCCCTCACTTTACAGCCGGAAAGAAAAGCGAGCACTGTCCCAAGGTTGAAAGATGAAGATGAAGCAGCAACGTGTCAGAAGACGGGCCGACATTTGACCTCTGTCCTTCAAACCACAGCAAAAGTGACAAGATAAAAAGTAGAGGCTCGTTCCCCTTCTGAACTTTAGTATGGTTATTATGGGGTGCAGCCCCCCGCCCCCCACTTCCAGCACCTATGGGCAGGCCCTGCCAGTTATTGTACTAACGGGTGCACTAGCTGAAAGATCACATCGTCACATGACACTGGTTTGTTTGGCCAATCCCCTTTTAGAGACCCCCACCTCCCCCCGCTTTTTTCGTCCCAGTTAAAGCCCTGCTAACACCCTTTCTCGTAAGCGCGATATAAAAACTTAACAGCCCAGATATTGGGTGAGGGGTTCTATTTTACTTTATTTGGGCAAGTTAGGAATTGATAAATAAGGTGCTTGTGTAGCAGTCCAGCTTCGCGGCACTTTAAGTGAGAGGTTTTCGGCCAACTCATTGATTGCCGCTCACTCACTATCCTCGAAAGGGTGAAAAAAAGCTGAGGGCGGTTCTCAGCGGAAGCCACTAACCCACCGAGCCACAGCTTTCTGCGCGTGAAAGGCGCCTTAAATTTTAAACAGCTTGCGGCTGCAGGTGCATTACCTACTGAGCGAAGACAAGCGTTTGCACTGGCGCGTCGTAATTTGAGGCTTACTGGGTCATTTTACACAGAAGAGGATAAACCGATTCTAAAACTTTAAATGACCAGCCTACTCTAGTCCAGGGTGGGGAGCTAGTGAACCCCAACATCGCCCGAGGAAGGAGAAGCAGGAACATGTGTCAAAGCCATTGTTCGCCCACAAACACACACACCTCGAGACCTGATAAACCCCAAGAGTACCGATAGCGGCCAGAGGCCAGACACTCACCTGCAGAGTGTTGCCACAGTCCTGCAGCGCGCTCAGGAAAGTCAGTGTTGTTTGCATTTTTTTCCATGACTGGGTGTGCTATCCTGGTCTATGCCAGGTGCACACAACGGTGGGTGCTCTGCGGTGCAGACATAAAAAAACAAGCTGAACAACGGAGGCGACATCGCGGGCGCACTCCCTGCCTCCGGTGCAGATGGCGGCGAAACCGGAAGTCAGGCAGCCTTCGTTGGGACGTGGGCGGGGCCTGCCAAAAAAACAGGAAGGATTCGCCAGAGAGGACGTCCGGAACCCTGCAGGCTCCATGCTGAAGTCCCGGCCCCATCAGAGGGACAGGGCGAAGAGCGAGGCAGACTGCATGGCACCAGAGGCAAGACGGGGCTCCCGAGTGGTGAGGAGAGCCCCGCGGCGTGCCGAGGAGACAGCCAGGGAACCTGCAGACCGAGGAGAGACGCCGGAGTCCTGAACCAGCCGGTGAGTGAGGGCTTGGCTGGGTGCATTGCCGGCTGAAGGACACGCCATGAGCGTGCACATCGGCTGTCTGAAAGAGACGCCGTGAGCGTGCACATGGCCTGTCCGGGTGCGGTGAGATGTGCACGCGTATGGTGCAGGAGTTGTGAGAACGCCGCGAGCCGTACGCGCGCACATCTCCTGTCCCGCTTCCGACCCAAGTCGGCAACAATAGATCTCGCATAGCGAGCAGCGCTTTGCGCTGCGTCGCTAGGCGAGACCTAAAAAGGAGTAAGCCCAGAGAGACACTACTAAATTGGTCCAACAGAACTTGAAGGGGGCCGCGCGTTGGCCGCGAAAGTGTAAATGGCACCAGTCTTAAAGGGGGCTCCACCGCAAAATCCCAGAGGGTTTCAACCTAGCTATAGTGGCAGAAGCAGGGGGAAGTTGGCAGCAACCAGACCTGGGGGAATATTACTATTGCCATAGTATGGGCCACCCGTCAGACCGATGCTGGTTAAACGCATACCACGAACAGAGATCGATGGGCCAGGGTCACCCACTACAAAATCCTAACCCCCAGAATCAAGCTCAAGGAAACCCGAATACACTCTACATTCAGCCGCAGGGAGACCAAGTGAGCTGTCGCACCCTCGCAACAGGGATCAGGTAGTTGGACAAACATGCAGCAACAGCGATCACAGACAGGGAACTCAGCCCGACAGGGGCCACAGCCTCGGCAGGGAGGGGTAACTGTCTGGGGAGGTAATGCCTTCACACAAACCCAGAATCCAAATGCGCAGTAAGATAAAATCCCAGATTAAAATACCACCCATTCACCCACATACCAAGAATTTACTGTACCAAAAGCCAAAAAGGACCAATGAGACAACGTTGAGAATACAAACCTTTACTTGCATCTGGGGATTCAGGGGTACTATAGGTGCTCTGCCTATCGGGTATCCTCACTAAAGTTCGTCATTAAGGGCGCCTGCGGGAACTAAGGCCCCACTCTTCTGCTAATCCCCCATGGCAGGGTGGCTGGCAACACCACAGGGGGAGGGCAACCTGACGAGGGGGCACGGCGGCTCCCAGATCAAGTACTTAAAAAAGCAGGCACCCAGGTTCCTGCATCCAAAGTCAAATGGGACGGGTTCCAATAACCAGGTCAAAAGCTCCCCATTCTCTGGCATTCCGCCAGGGACCCATGTTTCCATCATGGCGTGCAGTTCCAACTGCGCTCCCAAAATCTAGAAGCCTCTGGCAAGATGGTCCCCCCTTTCAGTTCTAAAACAAAGCTGTCCTCAAGTGGAAGGATCCAGGATTGAGTACACCTGGGAACTTTGTCATCATGCCTAGGCAAAGTTCGGCAAGGATTCTAGGCCTTCGTCACGGTCTCACCACATTCTTATGATCTCGGCGATGTTTTGTGTTATTTTTCTCAGGTTTTTCAAATATCGGTAGTCTGGTCACCATGCCATACCTCTAGCATGCCGGCTAGATGGAAATCCCTAGCCGCAAACCAGTAACCGCAGATCCAAACATGACTGAGAAGACATGGTCCGAGGGAGAGGGGAGGCCGCAAAGTCCATCACAGCTCCAGGCGAGAGTAGAACGCAGACTGCGCTCATCCCCGTATCAAGCCTCGCAATTGTCCAGCGCACCAGGACTCACACACACCATCTGGAGAAAGCAATAAGCCCCAACCTACAACACCACAAAACAGTGATCAAGATAACATGGAAGCCATTGAACAACTTTCCGACCACTTTCGCCTCATGAAAAGTGACATAGCACATCGCACACAATCTAGGGAAGTGCCCAAAACCCAACAAAAATAGGCCAAAGTTAGCCCAAAAAGAGAAGACTCTAAAGAAAGGGTGGAACCGAGATATCTGGCGCCACAAGGGAGGGGCACGTTGCATGCCGAGAGACTCGTGATCTCGGGGCACATTGCAGCCACCACACAACACTCAACAGCGACACCCCCCCCTCCTCATTCAGTCCTGCACACGTATAGGTTGAAAACAACCCACACCGATGGCGCCCCAAGGCATTCCTCAGGAGAGAAAGGGTCTCGGAAAACTGGCAAAGCACATAAAACCCTAGATAAAAAGTGATAGATCCACCCCTATAATCACAAGAACATTCCATAAAACACGAATCCAAGCACCAAGTTAAGTACACAGACTCAAAGTAGATTAATCTGCCTGATCACCCATAAGCCAGCTCTTAACTTTTAACCATCAAAAGGATACCACGACTGAGGCCACGTTCCGGTGCCTCACTAAAAAACTGCATAAGAGGAGTGTGGAAAATACAGGCACTCTGAAGAAAGAATCATTAACCATGGCGCGCACACAATGTTTTTCTGGATTAACAAACAAACCAAAATCTTACCCAACAGGTCTGCAATCGAACCACCAAGTGCACCATGTTTCAGCTGCCACGTCATCACCCCAACGCAGATCTAAAGAGTGCGAATCACATTCACAAACTGTACTGTGAACTTTTTAGATCGAACTGTTGAACTAAAATACCCGATAACTAGAGGAGCATAGGCAACTCCCCTAGATCCGTATCAGAGACCTGCAATGTTCAATCACAAGTTATGTATTTTAGCACTTTTAAGTACCCTCTGTCTAATTTGGGTGCTACAGCACCTATTCGTTGCGAAAGAGCTGCATGGTCAAATGGAGTATGCTCAGAAACTATCACAGCGCTTGCTTAGGGACCTCTCCCATGTCACTTATAATTAAGGCTCCCTGTTTTCCATTTTTACGGATTTTTACAGATAAATACAGACCGAAAACTATGTGTTTTCTGTCTGCATTTATCTTTTAAAGTGGATAAATGCAGAAAATTGTGCTTCTTTTAAGTGACTCTCCGTGCTTTCTTTCATGAATTATAGGCCAGCAGCTGAACAGATGGAGAGAATTTGAAATTAAAAAACAGGATTACATTTCTTTAAATAACGGAATATGTCAACATACATTTATGGTATAATGCTAATGTTTACCAGTGGATGTACTGTTATGTACTATTTGGCAGCTTAAATAGCTAAAACACGACAGACATCAAAGTATGAGTGCACGTCTATCGCACAAGTTACTTACTTGTGTAACGATATATCTGTAAGAGACATTAGTTAGTGATAGATTCCTTACCTTACAATATCCCCAGGCGTCAGACTGGATCCGGAAAGTTTTTCGTCAGCAATACCCCTGCGCGTCCGTAGGCGTCGTCGTGCTGCTCCGCGTACGTCGCTGGCGTCGTGGTCGCCGAGATGACGTCATGGGAGCTATTTAGACGCGCCCACGCGCGCTGACGTCAGTTCTGTACACAACTTTTCCACGCCAGGAGCGCAGAGCCATGCCAGAGACCGACTATGGTGCAATAGAACTAGGGCCCTGAAAGGGATGACCTGAACCCTAGAGAACAGTTTGCAGAACGGGGAGGATGGGTTGGGCGGTAAGGAATCGATCACTAACTAATGTTTCTTACAGATATATCGTTACACAAGTAAGTAACTTGTGCATCTGAAAGAGACACGTTAGTGATAGATTCCTTACCTTAGAATACATACCCAAGCAATACCATCCCCGGTGGTGGGTCTGCGAAGTGAAATCACACCAGAAAGTCACGGAGAACCGACCGGCCAAAGAAGCCGTCTCTCTGGACTTGACTGTCAAGGCAATAGTGCTTTGTGAAAGTATGCAACGAGGCCCAAGTGGCCGACTGACAGATGTCTTGCAGGGGGACACCGCGTCCCAATGCTGTAGTAGCTGCTGTCGCCCTGGTAGAATGGGCGCGCAGCCCAACCGGAGGTTCCTTTTTAGCCAGAGAGTAACAGGCTTTAATGCACAAGACAACCCATCGTGAGATAGTCCTCTTGTGCACAGCCCGGCCTTTCTTGGCGCCCACGTAGCCTACAAAGAGCTGGTCATCCACCCGGACCTGCTGTGTGCGGTTGAGATAGAACGAAAGTGCACGTTTTGGGTCCAGACGGTGGAGCCTCTCCTCTTCTCTTGAAGGGTGCGGAGGCGGAAAGAAAGTGGGCAGAGTCACAGTTTGCCCGAGATGAAAGGCAGAGACTACTTTTGGTAGAAAGGAGGGACGTGGTCGAAGAACCACCTTGTCCGGATGAACCTCCAGGAAAGGAGGTTTACAGGAAAGAGCTTGGAGCTCACTCACCCGCCGAGCGGAAGTGATGGCTACCAGGAACACAGTTTTCAAAGTTAATAACCGCAAAGGACAGTTATGAAGAGGCTCAAAGGGAGCGCACATTAAGTATGTGAGAACCAGGTTCAAGTCCCACTGAGGCATGACAAAAGGAACAGGAGGGAAAAGGTGAGTAATGCCTTTGAGAAATCTGTTAACAGGGGACTTGAAAAGAGGGCTGATCAGGCAGCCTAAGAAAGGCTGAAAGAGCAGAAAGGTAGCCCTTGATAGTGCCCAGAGCAGAGCCCTGCTGGGCCAAAGAGAGAAGGAACAAGAGGACGTCAGAAAGAGGGGCAGCAAGAGGATCTACAGCTTTTGCTGCACACCATGCCACAAATTTGTTCCACCGACAGGCGTGTACCGTTTTAGTGGAGGGACGCCTGGCTGCCAGAATCACATTACAGACTTCAGGAGGCAAGTCAAATGGAATCAGCTGTCGCCGCTCAATCTCCACGCAAGGAGGTGGAGGCTGGACAGGTTTGGGTGGAGGACCGTCCCCTGGTGCTGCGACAGGAGATCCTCCCGAAGAGGCAGTCGGATCGGGGGATCCACGCTCATACTGAGTAGCTCGGGATACCAAACTCTTCGAGCCCAGTCCGGCGCCACAAGAATGACTTGGGCCCGGTTGCGTCTGATCTTCTTCAGCACTCTGGGTAGAAGTGGTATAGGCGGAAAGACTTACAATAGACCGGAACTCCACTCGCGACGAAAAGCGTCGCCGAGCGAGTGCCGCCTTGGAAACTCCAACGCGCAGAACTGCTGACATTGCGCGTTCTCTTCGGTGGCGAATAGATCTAACCAAGGCTCTCCCCACTGTTGAAAGAGACCTTGTGCCACCTCTGAGTGAAGACGCCATTCGTGATCCAACATGCACCTGCGGCTGAGTTCGTCCGCCCTGGCGTTTAGGGTACCTGCCAGGTGTTGAACCGCCAAGGAAATGCCTTGACGTTCCAGCCACGTCCAGAGACGTAGAGCCTCCTGACAAAGGGTCCACGACCCCACCCCGCCCTGCTTGTTGCAGTACCACATGGCGGTGGTGTTGTCCGTGAACACCTGCACTACCCTCCCCTTGACAGAGGGAAGGAATGCTTTCAGTGCAAGTAGGATCGGCCTGAGCTCCAAAAGGTTGATATGGAGCTTGGACTCCGCCGGAGACCAGAGGCCTCTGATCTCCGCCTCTCCCATGTGGCCGCCCCATCCCAGGAGGGACGCGTCCATCACCACTGTGTGCTCCGATTGAGGAAGGGAGAGGGATCTGCCGCTGACCCAACGCTGGTCCGTGAGCCACCACTGCAAGTCCTGTGCACTGCCCTCCGAGATGTGGACGTAATCGGACAGATTCCCCTGATGCTGCGTCCACTGTAACTTCAGGTCCCACTGCAGAGCCCGCATATGCCATCTGGCAAGATTGATCAGCAGGATGCAGGAGGCCATGAGGCCCAGTAGCCTCAGGGTCTTCCTGACCGACACCCAGGACCAGGGCCAAAAGATCAGAATCATAGCCCGAATGTCCCGGACTCGCTGTTCGGGAGGATAAACCCATAACTGCGCCGTGTCCAAAACCGCTCCGATGAAGAGGAGCTTTTGAGAGGGAATCAGGTGTGACTTCGGCACGTTGATGGAAAACCCCAGCAAATGCAGGAGGTCGGCCGTAGTCTGGAGGTGGGAGACGACTGCCTGGGGCGATCCCGCCTTGAAGAGCCAGTGGTCGAGATAGGGGAAGACTGAAACCCCCGATCTGCGCAGATGAGCTGCGACCACCGACATCACTTTTGTGAACATCCGAGGGGCGCTGGTAAGGCCGAAAGGGAGCACGGTGAACTGAAGGTGCTCGTGGCCTACCGTGAACCGTAGGTAACGCCGGTGGGCAGGCAGGATGGGAATATGAAAATAAGCATCCTGCAAGTCCAACGCTACCAGCCAGTCTTGCGGGTCTAGGGCAGACAAGACCTGAGCAAGCGTGAGCATCTTGAACTTCTCCCTCCGGAGGAAGCGATTGACGTTCCGGAGGTCTAAGATAGGACGCAGACCTTTGTCCTTCTTCGGAACCACGAAGTAGTGGGAGTAACAACCACGACCTACTTCTGGTGTCGGAACGCGCTCGATGGCCCCCTTGGCTAAGAGGGCCGCGACTTCCTGCTGGAGAAGTGCCAAGTGATCCCCCGACATGCGGTGGCACTGAGGTGGCATGGCTGGAGGGGTAGACTCGAAGGGGAGGGAGTAGCCCCTTCGGACTATCTGCAGAACCCACCTGTCTGAAGTGATAGTGCGCCAGTGGGGGAGGTGATGGCGAATCCTGCCACCCACTGGCGTCTGGTGGGCCTGAAAGACCAGACTAGGAAGGTTTGGAGGCAGCGGTGGACTGACCCGCCCGCTGGCCCCGTGACCCATCTCGGCGGGCCCTCCGACCTCGGCCACGCTGAGACTGCTGCTGTGCAGGCCGGCGGCTCTGAAAAGAAAGCGTTTGGACACCTCGACCCTGCCCTCGAAAGGAGCGAAAAGCAGAGCCCGTGGGAGTGCGTGTGGTGGCGAGACCTAAGGACTGGGCCGTAGCCCGAGAGTCCTTAAAGCGTTCCAGGGCACTATCCGCCTTGTCACCAAACAGGCGTGTGCCATCAAAAGGCATGTCCAACAGGGTGTTTTGGACATCCCCGCAGAAGCCAGTGGTTCTGAGCCAAGCGTAACGACGGAGCGCCACCGTTGTGGAAAGCGCCCTGCCAAGGGAATCTGCTGTGTCAAGTCCACAACGGATGGTGAATTTTGCAGCATCTCTCCCCTCTGTAACAGCCTGGGAGAGCACCGCCCGAGCCTCCACCGGGCACTGAGGAAGCACCTGTGCCACGGTGTCCCATACGGAATGTGAATAGCGGCCCAACGCTGTATTCACCGCCCGCAACCCTGAACTGGCAGAAGTGAAGATCTTTTTTCCAAACTGCTCCAGTTTCTTAGATTCCTTGTCCAGGGGAGCAGAAGGGAATGCGCTCGGAGAGGCAGAGGCCTGGACAACCAGACTCTCAGGTGTTGGATGTTGCGTGAGGAAGCTGGGGTCGCCCAGCGCCGGGCGATGACGGCGTGCCACCCCCTTATCCACAGGAACCCCTGAGTTAGGCTTGCCCCAGGTGCTCAATAGGACATCAGTGAGTGCCTCATTGAAGGGCAGCAGCGGCTCCGCAGAGGAGGACGCTGGCTGCAGCACCTCAGTCAGAAGATTCGTTCTGATAGGCACAGAAGGGAGCTCAAGGTTAAGAGCCTGAGCCGCCCTACGCAGCACCACTGAAAAAGTCCCCACCTCCTCCGTAGCCACGGAAGAAGGGGACAGTGTGCCAGGGTGTGGAGAGAAATCCAGATCCACAGGACCCTCCAGGTCTTCTTCCCATTCAGGCTCGTTCTCGCATTGAGCCACAAGAGGGTCCTCAGACCCCCCCCCCAGTACTCTCCTTCAGCTACCGGTGTTGGAAGAGGCCGGTAAGGACGAGGTGCCCGGGGAAATGGGAGAAACTCTGTACCAAGAATTGGAATCGGGGGGGGTAAGAGACCAATTTTGGTTCGGCGCCATACGGCGTCAGTTGCAGCGCCGCGCCCGGCGTCGAGGCGGCGCCGAGGCCGGATTCAGCGCCGCAGGGTACTTTGCCGGCGTAGCCGAGGCCAAAGGCGGGGGCACGGGGCAGACCCACCGAACGGGTCAGTGGGGCCCGAAGGCGCTCCGGAGGGACCCGATGGGCCAAACAAACAGCCCATGGCCAACAGGAAGCCCTGTATCTCATCCGACGTCGCGTGCGGGCCCGGAAAGGACGGGTAGGCTGCAGGCAACGACGGGGGCTCCAGCGGAGCCGTGGGGGAGTGACCCCCCGCCCCCTCCACCACGTCCTGGAACCGGTGAGGGGTAGAAGACGAACGACGTCGCTTCTTTGATTTTTTTATGGCGCTGTGACTTACTTGTCCCCGAGTCAGACGAACGAAGGTAACGGCTCCGCGACCGGTCTCTCGACTTCCCACGGGAGCAGGACCTTGATCGACGCGGAGCCGACTGCTTGGCCTCCAACAACTTTCGGGAACGCTCCCGCACAGCTTTCGTCATGGGCGTGCCCCAAGTAGAAGAGACACACGTCGTGCGGGTCCGCTACCGACATGTTGCGACGGCAGGCCCCACAGGATTTAAACCCGGGCATCCCTACTGCACCAGAGTCGATTACTCGACAAACAATTACCAAGTTAAAACTTTTAACTAGGGGTACTGCTCTCTCTCGGATCTGCGCTGCTGGCGCGGAAAAAGAAAGAACTGACGTCAGCGCGCGTGGGCGCGTCTAAATAGCTCCCATGACGTCATCTCGGCGACCACGACGCCAGCGACGTACGCGGAGCAGCACGACGACGCCTACCGACGCGCAGGGGTATTGCTGACGAAAAACTTTCCGGATCCAGTCTGACGCCTTGGGATATTCTAAGGTAAGGAATCTATCACTAACGTGTCTCTTTCAGATAGTTAAATAGATATGGAAATGTACAGTTTTACAACTTAATTTTTACACAAAACAAATATGGATAAATACAGATAAAATGGCCAAATAATAAATCTGGATAAATACAGACAGAAATGGCCAAAAAATAAATACCATAAAAACCGGGAGCCCTACTTATAATTACACAGAGCCAAACACTTGCATTCCACATGCACTACATAGTGCCCTTTTACACAACACAAGGTAAAGGCACATGACTGCTGTGGGCTCTAAGACATCAGCCAGGTCGTGCTACGTCTGTTCGCTGATACTGCATACAGTAGGTGCAGACAGACTTCACCTGTCTCAAGAGGTAGCCCCTGAAAAATCAAATTGCCTTCTTCACTTCTACCTATGCAGAATCCGGACCAAAATCCAGCCCAACAAGGCAGAACCCCAAAGATTAGTAGTGAATTTGACCTGTAACGAGACCAACCCAACAGCTCTATACCTTTTCACTGAGCCTAGCGATATTTAAACTGAGATAGATAGGATGAGAAGGAAGGGCACCACAGGGGACGATACCGTTTGGCCCCGAGACTTTCCAGAGAAGAGATTCTTGGAGGTAGCAAAACCCCCAACTCAATGCACAAACGCATCTGCCTGCCTCCATTTGCGGTCCAAGGGTAGCTCTTAGCTTATCTGGGGCAGTCTTCTTTAATAACAAGTGGATCCCCGACATGGAGATCCCGAGTAGGGCCATCCAGCTCGATGATTTGAAGGGAAACAGGTCTCATAGGGAAGGGTTGAACTAAAGCATAGACATCTCACGTCAGGAAATCTGGAATACCGATGTGGATGGATACACTTGGCTATAAGGGAAGGGGCAAACCCTAATTGTACGGAAGCACAAGTTACTAACTTGTGTAAAGATATATCTGTAAGAGACAGTAGTTAGTGACAGATTCCTTACCTTAGAATATCCCCAGGCGTCAGGCTGGATCCGGAAAGTTTTGCGTAGCAGTACCCTTGCGCGTCGGTAGACGGCGTCGTGCGGCTCCGCGTCCGTCGTCGGGATCGCCGGGATGACGTCGCGGCCAGTACTTAGACGCCGCCCATGCGCGCTTACGTCAGTTCTGTACACGACTTTCCGCGCCAGGAACGCAGAGCCATGCAAGAAGCTGACATTGGTGTCTGAAAAAATAATAGGGCCCTGAAAGGGATGTCCTTAACCCTAGAAATCAGTTCGCAGAACGGGGAGGATGGGTGGGGCGGTAAGGAATCTGTCACCAACTACTGTCTCTTACAGATAAATCGTTACACAAGTTAGTAACTTGTGCATCTGAAAGAGACACGTTAGTGACAGATTCCTTACCTTAGAATAGATACCCCAGCAATACCAACCCCGGTGGTGGGTCTGCGAACAGATTCAGACAAGGAAGTCACGGAGGACAGAACAGCCAAAGAAGCCGTCCCTCCGGACCTGGCTGTCAAGGCAGTAATGCTTGGTAAACGTGTGCGATACCAAAGGGGATGATGGACGGAGCGTTAGAGCAAATCAAACACTCACCCCCAGTCAACTGATCTGGGTTTAATCCATCATCATTCTTTAGCTCACTCCACCACCCCAGTTCAGACATGGCCATATGCAAATCAGTCTGACCCTGTGCCTCATGGGAACAGTCAGCCGAACTGCCAAGCCATGTCTTCCCTGGACCGGAAACAAGCATCCTGGGACCGGTTTCGGGTTCAAAACCCTCATCAGCCAGGCTATCTTGAATCCAGTGGCAAAGTGAGCAAGGGACCCACGTCTGGGCATACCCTGCCAACTTAGGGCGAACAAAGCGATACCAAAGGGGATGATGGACGGAGCGTTAGAGCAAATCAAACACTCACCCCAGTCAACTGATCTGGGTTTAATCCATCATCATTCTTTAGCTCACTCCACCACCCCAGTTCAGACATGGCCATATGCAAATCAGTCTGACCCTGTGCCTCATGGGAACAGTCCAGCCCGAACTGCCAAGCCATGACTTCCCGGACCGGAAACAAGCATCCTGGGACCGGTTTCGGGTTCAAAACCCTCATCAGCCAGGCTATCTTGAATTCAGTGGCAAAGTGAGCAAGGGACCCACGTCTGGGCATACCCTGCCAACTTAGGGCGAACAAAGCGATACCAAAGGGGATGATGGACGGAGCGTTAGAGCAAATCAAACACTCACCCCCAGTCAACTGATCTGGGTTTAATCCATCATCATTCTTTAGCTCACTCCACCACCCCTGGCTGATGACGGCTGAAATGCCAGAAACCGGTCCTAGGATGCTTGTTTCCGGTCCAGGGAAGACATGGCTTGGCAGTTCGGGCTGGACTGTTCCCATGAGGCACAGGGTCAGACTGATTTGCATATGGCCATGTCTGAACTGGGGTGGTGGAGTGAGCTAAAGAATGATGATGGATTAAACCCAGATCAGTTGACTGGGGGTGAGTGTTTGATTGGCTCGAACGTTCCGTCCATCATCCCCTTTGTATCGCTTTGGTCGCCCTAAGTTTGCGGGGTATGCCCAGACGTGGGTCCCTTGCTCACTTTGCCACTGGATTCAAGCAAGCCTGGCTGATGACGGCTGAAATGCCAGAAACCGGTCCTAGGATGCTTGTTTCCGGTCCAGGGAAGACATGGCTTGGCAGTTCGGGCTGGACTGTTCCCATGAGGCACAGGGTCAGACTGATTTGCATATGGCCATGTCTGAACTGGGGTGGTGGAGTGAGCTAAAGAATGATGATGGATTAAACCCAGATCAGTTGACTGGGGGTGAGTGTTTGATTGGCTCGAACGTTCCGTCCATCATCCCCTTTTGTATCGCTTTGGTCGCCCTAAGTTGGCGGGGGTATGCCCAGACGTGGGTCCCTTGCTCACTTTGCCACCGGATTCAAGCAAGCCTGGCTGATGACGGCTGAAATGCCAGAAACCGGTCCTAGGATGCTTGTTTCCGGTCCAGGGAAGACATGGCTTGGCAGTTCGGGCTGGACTGTTCCCATGAGGCACAGGGTCAGACTGATTTGCATATGGCCATGTCTGAACTGGGGTGGTGGAGTGAGCTAAAGAATGATGATGGATTAAACCCAGATCAGTTGACTGGGGGTGAGTGTTTGATTGGCTCGAACGTTCCGTCCATCATCCCCTTTTGTATCGCTTTGGTAAACGTGTGCAGCGAGGCCCACGTAGCTGCCTGACATATATCTTGTAGCGGAACACCCCGGCCTAAAGCCGTGGTAGCAGCTGTTGCCCTGGTAGAATGGGCACGTAGCCCAACAGGGGGCTCCTTCTTAGCCAAAGAATAGCAGGCTTTGATAAACAAGATCACCCAGCGGGAGATGGTCCTCTTGTGTACCGCCCGACCTTTTTGGCGCCCACGTAGCCAACAAAGAGCTGGTCATCCACCCGGAACTGTTGTGTGCGGTTGAGGTAAAAGGAAAGCGCACGTTTTGGGTCCAGACGGTGGAGCCTCTCTTCCTCTCTGGAAGGATGCGGAGGCGGAAAGAAGGTGGGCAAAGTGATGGTCTGCCCAATGTGGAAGGCAGTAACCACCTTTGGCAAGAAGGACGGACGCGTCCTAAGAACAACCTTGTCTGGATGGACAGACAGAAAGGGAGGTTTGCACGAAAGAGCCTGGAGCTCACTCACCCGCCGAGCGGAGGTGATGGCCACCAGAAAAGCTGTCTTCAGAGTGAGAAGACGAAGAGGACAGTTATGTAGAGGCTCAAAGGGAGCGCACATTAAAAAGGTAAGAACCAAGTTCAAGTCCCACTGAGGCATCACAAACGGAACAGGAGGGAAAAGGTGTGTAATGCCTTTAAGAAACCTGTTCACAACAGGGGACTTGAAAAGGGAGGGCTGATCAGGAAGCCTGAGGAAGGCCGATATTGCACAAAGATAGCCCTTGATGGTACCCAGGGCAGAACCCTGTCGGGCCAGAGAAAGAAGGAACAGAAGAACCTCAGAAAGAGGGGCAGAAAGGAGATTCACAGCCTTTGCTGTGCACCATGCCACAAACTTGTTCCACCTACAGGCGTATACCACCTTAGTGGAGGGACGCCTGGCTGCCAGAATCACATCACAAACTTCGGGAGGCAAGTCGAAAGGAATCAACTGCCGCCGCTCAATCTCCACGCAAGGAGGTGGAGACTGGACAGGTTCGGGTGGAGGACCGTCCCCTGCTGCTGCGACAGAAGATCCTCCCGAAGAGGCAGACGGATCGGGGATCGACGCTCATACTGAGTAGCTCGGGATACCAAACTCTTCGAGCCCCGTCCGGAGCCACAAGAATGGCTTGGGCCCGGTCGCGCCAAATCTTCTTCAACACTCTGGGTAGAAGTGGTATAGGCGGAAAAGCGTACAACAGACCGCAACTCCACTCGCGTCGAAAAGCGTCGCCGAGCGAGTGCCGCCTTGGAAATTCCAACGCGCAGAACTGATGACATTGCGCGTTCTCTTCGGTGGCGAATAGATCTAACCAAGGCTCTCCCCACTGTAGAAAGAGTCCTTGCGCCACCTCCGAGTGAAGACGCCATTCGTGATCCATCATGCACCTGCGGCTGAGTTCGTCCGCCCTGGCGTTCAGGGAACCTGCCAGGTGTTGAACCATCAGGAATATGCCCTGATGTTCCAGCCATGTCCAGAGACGCAGAGCCTCCTGACATAGGGTCCACGACCCCACCCCGCCCTGTTTGTTGCAGTACCACATGGCGGTGGTGTTGTCTGTGAACACCTGCACCACCTTCCCTTTGACAGAGGGAAGGAATGCCTTGGAGTGCAAGTCGGATCGCCCGGAGCTCCAGAAGGTTGATATGGAGCCGGGACTCCGCCGGAGACCAGAGGCCTCTGATCTCCGCCTCTCCCATGTGACCGCCCCATCCCAGAAGGGACGCGTCCGTCACAACTGTGTGCTCTGGCTGGGGAAGGGAGAGGGATCTGCCCATGACCCATTGCCGGTTCGAGAGCCACCACTGCAACTGTCTTGCAGTCCCCTCCGAGATCTGGACGCAATCGGACAGGTTCCCCTGATGCTGCGCCCACTGGAACTTCAGGACCCACTGCAGAGCCCGCATATGCCATCTGGCATGATCGACTAGCAGGATGCAGGAGGCCATGAGGCCCAGCAGCCTCAGGGTCATCCGTACCGAAACCCAGGATAGAGGCTGAAAGATCGGAATCATAGCCTGAATATCCCGGACTCGCCGTTCGGGAGGATAGGCCCGAAACTGCGTCGTGTCCAGAACTGCTCCGATGAAAAGGAGCTGTGGAGAAGGAATCAGGTGCGACTTTGGCACGTTGATGGAGAACCCCAGCGAGTGCAGGAGTTCGGCCGTAGTCTGGAGGTGGGAGACGACTGCCTGGGACGAGCCCGCCTTCAGCAACCAGTCGTCGAGGTAGGGGAAGACCGGAACCGCTGCCCGGCGCAGATGAGCTGCGACCACCGCCATCACTTTCGTGAACACCCGACGGGCGCTGGTAAGGCCAAAGGGGAGCACGGTGAACTGAAAATGCTCGAGGCCTACCGTGAACCGCAGGTAACGCCGGTGGGCCGGCAGGACGGGGATGTGAAAATATGAGTCCTGCAAGTCCAACGCTACCATCCAGTCTCCAGGGTCGAGGGCAGTCAAGACCTGAGCTAGGGTGAGCATCTTGAACTTCTCCTTCCGGAGGAAGCGATTGACGTTCCGGAGGTCCAAGATAGGACGCATGTCCTCCTTGTCCTTTTTGGGCACCAGAAAGTAGTGGGAGTAACAACCACGCCCTACTTCTGGGGTCGAAACGCGCTCGATGGCCCCCTTGGCCAAGAGGGCCGCAACTTCCTTTGGAAGAAGTACTAAATGATCCCCCGACATGCGGTGGTATTGAGGTGGCATGGCTGGGGGTAGTCTCGAAGGGGAGGGAGTAGCCCCTTCGGACAATGTCCAAGACCCACTTTGTCCGATGTGATGGCACGCCAGTGGTGAAGGTGATGGCGAACCCTGCCCCCACTGGCGTGCTGTGGTCCTGAAAGGATGGACTAGGAGGGCTTGGAGGCCGGACAGGGGAGGTGGTGGCCTGACCCGCACGCTGGTTACCCGGCCCGCCTCGGCGGGAGCCACGTCCTCGGCCACGCGTAGGCGCCTGCTGCGCGGGCCGGTGGCTGGGCAGCGGACGTGACTGGGCGCCCCTTCCGTGGCCACGAAAGGGGCGAAAAGCAGACTGTTGCGGAGGGCGCACAGCAGAAAGGCCCAGGGACTTGGCTGTAGCCCGCGAGTCCTTAAAGCGCTCTAGCGCATGGTCTGCTTTGTTGCCGAAAAGGCCGACACCATCAAAGGGCATGTCCATAAGTGTGTTTTGGACATCACCCGAGAAACCAGTGGTCCTCAGCCAGGCGTGACGGCGCAGCGCCACTGTCGTCGCAAGCGATCTGCCTAGCGAGTCGGCGGTATCAAGGCCACATCGGATCGTATATTTCGCCGCATCTCTTCCTTCCGCAATGGCGCGGGAAAGCAGTGCCTGGGCCTCCTCAGGACACTGGGGCAGGACCTGCGCCACCGAATCCCACAAGGAGTGGGTATATCGGCCCAAAAGGCAAGTGGTGTTGACAGACCTCAAGCCAGCACTGGTGGAAGAAAAAACTTTCTTCCCAAATTGATCCAGTTTTAGGATTCCCTATCCGGGGGAGCGGTAGGGAAGGCGCTTTGAGAGGCAGAGGCTTGGACAACCAAGCTCTCAGGGGTGGGGTGTTGGGAAAGGAACAGGGGGTCGCCTGGAGCAGGGCGATGGCGTCGGGCTACGTTCCTATCCACAGGAGCCCCTGTGGTGGGCTTGGACCAGGTGCCCAAAAGAACGTCCGAAAGTGCGTCGTTGAACGGCAGCAGTGGCTCAGAGGAGGTAGCCGCCGGCTGAAGCACTTCCGTCAGGATGTTAGTCCTGACAGCCACAGTAGGTAACTTGAGGTGTAGAACCTCAGCTGCCCTACGCAACACCGTAGCCAAGTTTGCTCCCTCCTCCGTTGCCACGGAAGGAGGAGACAGCATGCCAATGTCAGGAGAGGTGTCCAGACCACTGGCATCCCCAAGTTCCTCAGCCCAGTCCTGATCATACTCACATTGGGCAGTGAGAGGGTCCTCAGACCCCTCCCAGTTCTCTTCGTCCTCCAAATCAGGGTCAATGTAAGGAGGAGGGACACGTGGGACCCAAGGTCCCAGCGGCACCGGAGCGCCGATCGACGTCGGTCCGGCGCCGAGTCCGGATCCGGAGAGAACCTGGGGACGACGCCGCCCGGAGCCCCGGGCGGCGTCGCGAACGGCACCGGGGAAGGAGACGCCGGTGGAGGTGTTGTCAGGTCAACGGGCGTCGACCGAGGTTGCGGCAGCACCGGAGCCGGAGCCGGTGTTGCTGGCGGCGTCGGAGCCGCCGGCGGAGCTGCAGGAGGAACCCCACTAGGGCCCGCGGGGCCCGAAGGCGCACCGGGGGACCTTGAGGCCCGAAGAGGCGGGCCATGGCCGACAGGAACTCCTGTATTTCGGCCGGAGTCGCCGCCGAACCCGGGTAGGGCGGGTAATGCGGCGGCGGCTCCACAGGCACTCCCGGAGCCGCGGGGACGGTGCCGTCGGGACCCTGAGCCGAGTCGCGCGACCAGCGAGGGGAAGTCGTCGAGCGATGACGTTTCTTCGACTTCTTGTGCTTCGACTTACCGGAGGAGTGCGAAGACTTGGACCCCGAAGAACGATGAGGACTCCGCGACCGGCCCCTCGACCTCTCTCGTGACCGGGGCTTGGATTGGCGCGGAGCCGACTGCCGGACCTCGAGGAGCTTTCGAGACCGCTCTCGCAAAGCCTTCGGATGCAAGGCCCGACAGTCGGGGCACGACTTGGGGTCGTGGTCGCGCCCGAGGCAGTAGAGACAATCTTGATGCGGGTCCGTGATCAACATCATTCGACCACAGGCGTCGCATGGCTTGAAGCCGGGCATCCCTACTGACACCGTTGGAGTCGAACGACTCGAGAAAACAGTGACAAAAAGTCACAAAAAGTTCAGTCAAAAAATGACTGGGGCACTGCTCTCTCCGGATCTGCGCTTACTGGCGCGGAAAAAGAAAGAACTGACGTCAGCGCGCATGGGCTGCGTCTAAGTACTGGCCGCGACGTCATCCCGGCGATCCTGCGCGACGACGGACGCGGAGCCGCACGACGCCGCCTACCGACGCGCAAGGGTACTGCTACGCAAAACTTTCCGGATCCAGCCTGACGCCTGGGGATATTCTAAGGTAAGGAATCTGTCACTAACGTGTCTCTTTCAGATACTTACACTGTATTCCTTATGTTTAAGAGGTAAAGGAATGCTTCCATTGGGAACAAATGAAAACTGTGGCACAATCCTGCACATTCCATTTAAGCAATGGGGCACCTCCACGCTGATGGACATGTACTGGCAGTGCAGCGAGTTTGCCTATACTCAGCTCATCCGTGGATGGCGCAGACTTTGTTCTCTCGCCAACATACACACCCAGACCATGGCCATTCCCGGAGAAGAACTATCGGACTTGTACCAGCACCCGCTAAGGAAGAAGACAACCTTGCAGCATCAGGCTCGTGAAAAAAGAACTGCAGATTATTTTTGCTGGGCTCAGTACAAGGACATTCCAGAAGAATTCAGACTGTTCTCAGACTCATAAGTATCGGTGGGAGGGTCCATACCCTTCTTCATTGTGCAGACGAAAACCAATGCCCACGGGCTTCAAATCACCAGATGGGAAATGCTCAAAATGATGAACAGCACTGAGCTTGATCTTAATTCAATTAAAGAAGAACTGAGAGCAATCCGCCTCATGGTGATGCAGCATCGGTATGTGTTGGACTTAAAGACTGCGATGGAGGGAGGGTTTGTGCCAAGATTGGTGCATCCTGCTGCACGTTTATCCCACTGAATGAACTGGATAATGGTACATTGACTCTTGCCATCCAAGCATTGCACAGTTTACAAAGAGACGTGTGAGGAGGGAGGTGCCCCTGAGTGAAGTGGTTTTCAAATTGGTTCATTCTGGCCCCCCCGTGGCTTTCTGGATTGTGCAAGCCATTGCTACCTGTTTTCAACGTGTTCATGTTTGTGTGTAGCTCCCTGCCATTGGGGATTTCCTGGTGTAAATATGCAGTCCTCAAATTGGATAAAATGCAAATAAATAGGAAAGTAATAATTGTCAGAACCGAAGAACAACAGTCCCCCAATAAAGTAACTGTCATGAAGTATGGGTTAGATAGTGTAGTGGAAAATTCAACAAAAGGGGGTGAATGTTAATACTGAGAAAGTCTATGTCAATATGAATAAAGATACATTCATGTATAAAAACAAAATTCGATCTTTACTGATGAATTCGCCCGTTGTGAACTCCACATCAACCCCGACTCAGAAATCCGTGGTTAGGCAGGCCCGAGACCCAGGCCAGAGGTCACTGATTGAAAGATCACAGGTGGGGTAGCACGTAGCCAGCAGACAAACGCGCAAAAAGGAAATCGCAGATCGAGCCCACAGATAGGTGCAGTGACACCACAATAGACCAGGGAAACTGACCCCAAAAAAGCACACATGGCCGGAGGGACGCGCGCGCTCCCAAAACACCATGAAATTACGAACAATTAGCCAATCAAGACAGCACACATGCAGTGATCACTCGCTACCCGTGCTGGACATCTGGACACGTTACCCACTGTTACCAATGTGTCCACACAAGGTTAAGGCCCATCTAGATTCCTCATCCAATACCTTAATTTATAGCTCCACAGAGGAGCACATTCCTTACCAAAAAAGGATCGTCTGAAACATCTTATTACAGCCAATAAACTGTATTAAATTCTGTGTTAAACCGATTGTAAATTGAGACAGTACTCAGACCCTATACCTGTGACTGTGCTCCCGGCTGCTTTGTTTAATTAAACAAACTTTCCCCGTTTTGCCAAACGTCTCTTGTTTTTTCAAGGTATCTCATGTTTAAGCAACATTACTACAATCGTAA
The DNA here is from genome assembly GCA_963921515.1 of Calotriton arnoldi. Taxonomy (NCBI): domain Eukaryota; kingdom Metazoa; phylum Chordata; class Amphibia; order Caudata; family Salamandridae; genus Calotriton; species Calotriton arnoldi. The sequence continues at coordinate 824,882 of CAWUFW010000721.1, forward strand.
AATAAGGGATAGTGTTGCAACCTCACCTGTTGTAAAGGTTATAATGTATAGCCTCCAAAATGTCTTTCAGTTTACTCTCTGCTTCCTTTTCAGCAATGGTCAGCTTTTCTCCAGTGTCTCGTTTTACAGCAACAAACTGGGAGTTTTTCATATCGCGTGGACCCACTTCAAGCCTGATCGGAACACCCTACAAGGAGGTAGTCAATGTAACAAACTTGCATTATCAATAAACATTTACCATTGGAGAGAAATTAACAGGTTAATTACAATTGTACAATGCATCCTATGTATTTTTCACTTTTCATTTGTTTAACAATATTTAAAGCACTTCAGATTATAATCTTCAAGTAAGCCTCTCAAAAAAATAATAAATAACGCAATGAAGGAACTAAGAGATACCTTCCTAATCACCACCATTTCCAGATGACCTAAGATCATGGTTGAGTTGAAGAGAGATAGATAATAAGACAGTGGGAAAGTTGATGTGTTGTATTTTCCCTTGTTTATTGTTTGTTTTGGAGTCAACTTCTTGTGTGGAAGGTGTAGTAGGAATGTAACCCTTTTTGACATGGTCACCCCCCTTTTTGCCTGGTATTTGATGCAATTTTGACTGAAGTGCACTGGGTTCCTGCCAACCAGGTCCCCAGTGCCAGTGCTCTTTCCTTAAAACAAGATATTTGCTACCCAATTGGCCAGACCTTTAGCACCTTTCTAAGTCCCTAGTAAATGGTAGCTCTGGTACCTAGGGCATGGGTATTAAAGAGGGTCTCTAAGGGCTACAGCACGTATTGTGCCACCCTAACACATGCAGACTGCTATTGCAGGCTGTGTAAAATGGTGCAAAAAAATGTGAAAGTACGACATGGCACACACCCTGTGTGCTATGCTGGAGGAGGCTGGCTCTTTATATGGTATGCCCACTAGGGGGTTATACAGTGCACAGAGTTCAGAGGTTCCCCCAAAGGTGTACAGGGCTCAAGGTAAAACCCAAAGTGCTCTATTAGTGGCAGTGTGGGTGAGCAGCCTTAGGCCTAACACAGAGGAGTGTAAGACATTTATTGCACAACATTGACCAAAATGGACACATGACTCAAAAAGGAGATCCACACCAATTTTAGAAAAATATACTTTATTTGTAATTTATTTTAAGAGCAAAATCTTCGCAATAAGGTGAGCACATTTTTAAATAAAAATGCTTTTCACTTTAAAAAATCGACACTTTAATGTTATCCTACGGCGAAAATAAGAGTGTGTTTAGGTAAGTATCACACTTGCAATTCCATTCTTCGGGACCAAAAAGGTCGGCAAGGGTCAGGTGAGTACCAAAACTGCACCACCAGCGGCACATGGTGGCCGGGTGCAGAGGTCAAAATTGGAGTTCGGCCCAATGCGTTTCAATGGAGACTGGGGGTGCTCGAAGCCACAATGCTTGCAGATAAGTAAATTGGTTGCAGGGGCCAAGCTTTGGGGGGTAGATCAAGCACGGGGGCCACAAAGCAGCACCAAACATACACCAGCAGCAGCACAGGGGCAGACGGTGCAGGGTGCAAATTCAGCGTAAGGCGCCCAATGCTCTTCAATGGAGATTCTGTTGTTGGCAAACATGCTGCAGGTGTGACACCGGAGGTTGCAGGAGGGAGACCAATGAGAGAAGAGGGAAGTAGAGGTGTAGGGGGTTGTAGGGGTACTGTCGGTTCAGCTTACCAAGGCCCAGGGGCTTCGGGTGAAGGGTTGCCTTTTGACGTCGGAGTCTTCTTACCGGAGCCGGTCGCGCTCAGGGGAGACTCTGGTTTCACACTGCAGGTGCCACTGTGGAGCTCAGGGGAGGCAAGCCAACGCTAAACAAGATGTCAGGATAGCTGGGGAGACTTCAGAGGGCAGGTGAGCCACTCAGACTCGGGCCTTGGGTGCAGAGTGGACAAGAGTCACAGTTCCAGCTGGATCCGGAGCCCTTTGAGTAGATTCTTTTGGACTGTCCTCAGGAAATTGGAACTTTTTCGAAGGCAGCAGTCCTCTCAGGGTTTTCAGAGGTCGCTGGCTACAAGACCGGTCGCAGGATGGTCAAAGCTGGAGACAGTCCGGTAGGACTGGGGCCAAGGCAGTCGTCATCTTCAGTCTTCTCTGCAGGGATGTCTTCTTTCTTCTTAGGTCATCTCAGATCTCTTTTCCAGGTCTGGGGTAGCCACCTAAATACTAAATTTGGGGGTCCTTTAGGGGAGTAGCGGGTAAGGCCAATGGGTCCCTCTCCTGGGGTGACTACACCCACTATTATGCCACCCTCCTGTGGGAGGGGGCATAGACTTAGCCCTGATTGGAGGGGTCCCCCCTCATCTTCAAGATGGCAGGGACTGAAAGATGTGCTTCACCTCGCCTCCCCCACCTTAAGGGTGGAGATGGCAGAGGTGGGCACACCACCTATTCTTCTAGGTTTTCCCGACGGTTTTCCGACCCAAAGTGGGGTTGTAAACAGGGGGCTGCCATCTGCTGCTAGTAGCAGAGGCTGAGGGTCGCATTACAAAGGAGTGAGGCCTTTGAAACTTCCCTTTCGAGCACTGGCCCATCCTGGGGGAGGCGGTGCGACACCTCTGCCCAGGATGTGCATTGTTTCTGGTCCCAAAGAGCAGAGGCTCTCCACCCAGGTGTCAAGGCAGGCTGCCTAAAGCCAGTCAGTGCCCACACTGGGGTCGGTAGGTTTTCAGGGGGCACCTCTGAGGTGCCCTCTGAGTACATGGCTTAATAAATCCCACACTGGCATCAGTGTGGATTTATTACTAGGAGTTGTTTGGTACCAAAAACTCCTACTTTCAGTGAAGCCATCATGGTACTGGGGAAATCGAGTGGTCTAGTTTTCAGCCATGTATTCCTTTTGGCTTCCCTGGCACTTACAATACTTAAGAATGGACTTAAGTACTGTAGGGGCATATCTCCTCATGCAGATATGCCCTCACCTGTGTATAGTGCACCCTGCCTTAGGTCTGTGAGGCCTGCTAGAGGGGTGACTTACCTATACCTTCAGGCAGTGCTGGATGGCATGGCACCCAGGCAATGCTGGCTGGCATGACATCCAAGTAGGCGTGTTGTACCACCAGGCTAGTCACATCCCTAAGGTGGACTGCCTGATGTGCTCCATGAAGGAAGGATTCCACCATCTTGATTTTGGTGGAATTAGGAACTCTGGGACAGGGTTATGCCCACAACCCACAGGAAGTGGTCTTATAGGGGGGTATAGTGACCCCAACGGTAAGTAGTCCATTGGCTACTACCCTTCACTACCCCCAACGCCCCTAAAATCAGTATTTAGGTGATCCCCTGACACCAGGAACTCAAATTTACCTGACAAAAGAAGATGAAGGACAAAGAAGAGCTGAAGAAGTGACAACTGTGGACAACCAATGGACTTTTGTACTAAACCCAGCCTGCTCCTGTCTCGACAATTGCAACAACCCGACTCGTCCTGCAGTTGTGCATCCTCCAAAAGCCTTGGAGAGCCACCAGCACTTCACTGAGGTGCCAGTCTCTCCCTTTAGTTGGAGGAGCCACTTCCCTGCAACCTGCTAGCACCGACCCAAACGTCCAGTTCACAAACCATCGGATCCACGGACGCCGCAGCTGCCCAGAATGAGGTCACCCTGCTCCAGAGGGTCAGATCAGTCTACCCACAAAATTTGGAGACACCAGGAACCTGCTTGTTTTAAGTTAAATCCGAACACTAGCACTACAAAGACTAACCAGCCGACGTGGGGCGTCAGCATTGCAGAGACCAGCATCGAGAGTGACCCATCTGTCCAGTTTTGTCCCCCTCTGCAGATCTGACTGAGAGTCGAGAGCACCTACGACGCACAGGGACAGCCAACCAAAACCCTCTACACCTGAGCTCCCGGGCCCACGAACACCAACTGTGCCCCCCTGCTCTCAAGACCCTCACAAACTGAGCCCCCCATTGGGAGCTCCCCGACTAGTCCCCATTCCCACTCTGCAGCCTGTTTCTAAGTGCCCCCCCTTCTTTGCCTATAGAACAAGTTACTTACCTTCGGTAACGATATATCTGTAAGAAACATAGGTTATAGATTCCTTACCTTAGAATTACCCCCAGGCGTCAGACTGGATCTGGAAAGTTTTTCGTCAGGAGTACCCCTGCATGTCGAAAGGTGGCGTCGGTCGGCTCCGCGTTCGTCGTTGGCGTCGGGATGATGTCGCGGTAGCTACATAGACGCCGTCCTCGTGCGCTGACGTCAGTTCTGTACACGACTTTCCACGCCAGAAGCGCTGAGCCATGCAAGACACTGACTACTGGTCCCCAAAATAGGGCCCTGAAAGGAAGCCCTTTACCCTAGAAGTCAGTTCGCAGAAAGGGGAGGATGGGTGGGGCGGTAAGGAATATATAACTGACCTATGTTTCTTACAGATATATCGTTACCGAAGGTAAGTGACTTGTTCATCTGAAAGAAACAGTTAGTTATAGATTCCTTACCTTAGAATAGATACCCCAGCAATACCAACCCCGGAGGTGGGTCTGCGAACTAAGTTCACACCAGAAAGTCCTGGAGAACAGAACACCCAAAGAAGCCGTCTCTCTGGACTTGGCTGTCCAGGCAGTAGTGTCTTGTGAATGTGTGCAGTGATGCCCACGTAGCTGCCTGACAGATGTCATTAAGGGGGACTCCACGTCCCAAAGCAGTGGTAGCTGCCGTCGCCCTGGTGGAATGGGCGCGCAACCCTATTGGCAGCTCTTTCTTTGCCAAGGAATAACAAGCTTTGATGCACAAAACGACCCATCTAGACATGGTCCGTTTGTGCACGGCCCGACCTTTTTTGGCGCCGACGTAGCCAACAAAAAGCTGGTCATCCACCCGGAATTGTTTTGTGCGATCCAAGTAAAAGGAAAGCGCGCGCTTTGGATCCAAACGGTGGAGCCTCTTCTTCTTTGGAAGGATGCGGAAAGAAGGTGGGCAAAGTGATTGTCTGTCCAATATGGAAAGGAGTAACCACTTTTGGAAGGAAGGACGGACGAGTTCAAAGGACAACCTTGTCCGGATGAACAGTTAGAAAAGGAGGCTTAGAAGAAAGTGCAGAGGTGATGGCCACCAGAAAAGCAGTTTTTAAAGTCAGAAGCCTGAGAGGACAGTTATGTAGCGGCTCAAAGGGAGTGCACATTAGATATGTAAGAACCAAGTTCAAGTAATGCAAAAAGGGAGCCCCCTCTAAGAGAAAATAGAGGTCAGGGAGAAAAGGGGAAACAGCAATAAATATGATAAACAATGAAGCTCCCTCACGACCTATATTTCTCAAGTGCAAGTCTCACTGGGGCATTACGAAGGGAACAGGAGGAAAACGATGAGTAATGCCCTTAAGGAAGCGATTTACAACAGGGGACTTGAAAAGAGAAGACTGATCAGGAAGCCTAAGGAAGGCTGAAATGGCCGAGAGGTAACCCTTTAACGTGCCCAGAGCAAAGCCCTGCTGGGCCAAAGAAAGGAGGAACAAGAGAACCTCAGAAAGAGGGGCGGAAAGGGGATTCACAGCCTTTGCTGTGCACCATGCCACAAATTTGTTCCATCTGCAGGCGTATACCATCTTAGTGGAGGGACGCCTGGCTGCCAAGATAACATCACAGACTTCGGGAGGCAGGTCAAACGACGTCAACTGCCGCCGCTCAATCTCCACACAAGGAGGTGGAGGCTGGACAGGTTCGGGTGGAGGACGGTCCCCGGGGGCTGCTGCGACAGAAGATCCTCCCGAAGAGGCAGTCTATTCGGAGGATCGATGGCCATGTGTAGCAGCTCGGGATACCAGACTCTTCGTGCCCAATCTGGAGCCACAAGAATGACTTGGGCCCGGTCGCGCTTGATCTTCTTCAGCACTCTGGGCAGAAGTGGTATAGGCGGAAAGGCGTATAGAAGACCGTAACTCCACTTGCGACGAAAAGCGTCGCCTAGCGAGTGCCGCCTTGGAAATTCCAACGCGCAGAATTGCTGACATTGCGCGTTCTCTTCGGTGGCGAATAGATCTAACCAAGGCTCTTCCCACTGTTGAAAGAGTCCTTGCAACACCTCCGAGTTAAGACGCCGTTCGTGATCCATCATGCACCTGCGGCTGAGTTTGTCCGCCCAGGCGTTCAGGGAACCTGCCAGGTGTTGAAACACCAGGGATATGCCCTGATGTTCCAGCCATGTCCAGAGGCGGAGGGCCTCTTGACAGAGTCCACGACCCCACCCCGCCTTGTTTGTTGCAGTACCACATGGCGATGGTGTTGTCCGTTAACACCTGCACTACTCTTCCCCAGACAGAGGGAAGGAATGCTTTGAGTGCAAGACGAATCGCCCGAAGCTCCAGAAGGTTGATGGGGAGCCCGGACTCCGCCGGAGACCAGAGGCCTCTGATCTCCGCCTCCCCCATGTGGCTGCCCCATCCCAGAAGTGATGCATCGGTCACCACTGTGAACTCCGGTTGGGGAAGGGAGGGGGATCTGCCGTCGACCCAATCCTGGATTGTGAGCCACCACTGCAATTGGTGTGCAGTGCCCTCTGAGATCGGGACGCAATCGGACAGGTTCCCCTGATGTTGTGCCCACTGGAACTTCAGGTCCCACTGCAGAGCCCGCATATGCCATCTGGCATGGTCCACCAGCAGGATGCAGGAGGCCATCAGGCCCAGTAGCCGGAGGGTCATCCTGACCGAAACCCGGGATATAGGCTGAAAGATCGGAATCATAGCCCGAATATCCCGGACTCGCTGTTCGGGAGGATAGACCCGAAACTGCGTCGTGTCCAGAACCGCTCCGATGAAGAGGAGCTTCTGAGAGGGAGTCAGGTGTGACTTCGGCACATTGATGGAGAACCCAAGCGAATGCAGGAGGTCGGCCGTAGTCTGGAGGTGGGAGACGACAGCCTGGGGCGAGCCCGCCTTCAACAGCCAGTCGTCGAGATAGGGGAAGACTGGAACCCCTGATCTGCGCAGATGAGGTGCGACCACCGCCATCACTTTTGTGAACACCCGAGGGGCGCTGGTAAGGCCAAAGGGGAGCACGGTAAATTGAAAATGCTCGTGGCCTACCATGAACCGCAGGTAACGCCGGTGGGCCGGCAGGGTGGGGATGTGAAAATAAGCGTCCTGAAAGTCCAACGCTACCATCCAGTCTCCAGGGTCGAGGGCAGACAGGACCTGAGCCAGCGTCAAATTTTGAACTTCTCCTTCCGGAGGAAGCGGTTGACGTTCCTGAGATCCAAGATAGGACGCAGGCCTTTGTCCTTCTTGGGCACCAGAAAGTAGTGGGAATAGCAACCACAATCTACTTCTGGGACAGGAACGCGCTCGATGGCTCCCTTGGCCAAGAGTGCCGAAACTTCCTGTTGGAGAAGGGCCAGATGATCCTCCGACATGCGATGGTACTGAGGTGGCATGGATGGAGGGGTAGTCTCAAGGGGAGGGAGTAGCCCCTTCGGACTATTTGCAAAACCCACCTGTCCGACGTGATGGTGCGCCAGTGGGGTGGTGATGGCGAATCCTGCCGCCCACTGGCGTTTGGTGGCCCTGAAAGATCGGACTAGGAGGGTTTGGAGGCTGCTGCAGAGGGGGCTGTGGTGGACTGGCCCGCCCGCTGGCCCCCAGAACCACGGCGGTGGTTCCCACATCCCTGGCCGCGCAGGGGCTGAACGTGGAGGGGCACCACTTCCGTAGCCACGAAAGGGGCGAAAGGCAGACTGTGCAGGGCGGGTGGTGGAGAGGCCCAAGGACCAGGCCGTAGCCAGAGAGTCCTTGAAGCGCTCCAGCGCATTGTCTGCCTTGTCGCCGAATAGGCGACGGCCATCAAAGGGCATGTCCATAAGGGTGGATTGGACATCCCCAGAAAAACCAGTCGACCTCAACCAGGTGTAGCGTCAAAGGGCTACTGACATGGAAATCGTCCTGCCTAGTGAGTCGGCGGTATCCAGCCCACAGCGGATGGCAAACTTTGCTGCGTCTCTCCCTTTGGCCACTGCACGGGAGAGTACGGCCCAGGCCTCCTTCGGGCACTGGGGCAGCACTTGCGCCACCGTATCCCACACGGAGTGGGTGTAACGACCCAACAGACATGCGGTGTTTACCGACCGCAGTCCCAAGTTGGAGGAAGAAAACATCTTCCCAAGATGGTCCAGCTTTTTGGATTCCCTATCAGGTCGTGCGTTAGGGAATGCGCCTTTGGAAGTGGAGGCTTGGACCACCAAGCTCTCAGGGGTGGGGAGTTGGGAGAGGAAAGTGGGGTCGCCCGGAGCCGGCAACCATCCTATCCACAGGAGCCCCTGTGTTGGGCCTGGACCAAGTGCCCAAAAGGATGCCGGTAAGGGCTTCATTAAATGGCAGCAGGGGCTCCGAAGAGGTCGCTGCCGGTTGAAGCACCTCTGTCAGGAGGTTAGTCCTGACTGCCACCGTAGGTAGCTCGAGATTGAGAGCCTCGGCCGCCCTACGCAACACCACGGCGTAAGACGCTCCCTCCTCCGTAGCCACGGTAGGAGGAGACAACATGCCAAGGTCTGGGGAGGTATCCAAACCACTGGCTTCCCCCAGTTCCTCTCTCCAGTCCGGTTCATAGCTCAACTTGTCAGTTAAAGGGTCCCCAGACCCCTCCTAGTCCTCCTCACCCTCCTCTGGCTGCCAATCTGGTCTAAAAGAGCCAGGGTAGAACAAGGGCACAAAAGTACCCGTCGGCTCCGGCATCGGTCGACGCCGGTCTGGCTCCATGTCTACATCGGGATGGAGGCCGGGGTCGACGCCTGCTAGGGACACAACCGGCGTCGGCTGCGTACGTGGTGCCGGTGGATTCGGCGCCGGGGGAGGCGCAATGAGGTCGACCGGCGCCGATCGGATCCAGGCCTGGATCCAAGGGGACCCTGCGGCGCCTGAGCCGCCGAAAGCCCAGGGCCCCCAGCCGAGTCCGCGGAGCCCGAAGGCACGCCGGCGGAGTCGGGCTGCCCAAAGATGGCATGCATCGCTTCGTAAAATTGACGAAGCTGGGCAAGGGTCGCCCCAGGTCCCGGGAAGGGAGGGAAACCCGGAGTCGACCATTCAGGCTCCGCATGCAGAGCCGCGGGAGGGGCACCACCCGCATCCCTCGTCGCGTCGGTCGACGGACGGGGAGAAGTCAAAGAGCGACGATGCTTCTTCGACTTCTTCTTGTGCTTCGACTTACCTGACCCAGAGTGCGAAGACTTGGAAGAGGAGTGATGATGATGACTCCGCGACCGGTCTCTCGACCTCCCACGCGACCGGGACCTCGAACGGCGCGGAGCAGACTGCCAGCCCTCGAGAAGCTTTCGGGACAGCTCCCGCAAAGACTTCAGATTCATGGTCCGGCAGTCGGAGCACGACTTGGGGTCGTGGTCGAGCTCCAAGCAAAATGGGCACACGCGGTGCGGATCCGTCACCGACATCAGTCGGCTACAGGAACCGCAACCCTTGAAGCCGGGCATCCCTGATGTGCACCAGGAGTCGAAGACTCGAAAAAACGGTGTCGACAAAAGTCGGCAAAAAGTGACTGGAGGTACCGCTCTCTCCGGATCTGCACTGGCTGGCACGGAAAAAGAAAGAACTGACGTCAGCTCGCGAGGGCGGCGCCTATGTAGCTACCGCGACGTCATCCCAGCGACCACAACGCAAACGACGAACGCGGAGCCGACCGATGCCACCTTTCGACACGCAGGGGTACTGCCGACTAAAAACTTTCCGGATCCAGTCTGACGCCTGGGGGTAATTCTAAGGTAAGGAATCTATAACTAACTGTTTCTTTCAGATGTGTAGCGCGCAAGGCTACCAACCCGTCCAGCACCAATGCACCCAGACACTTCGGAGCAGGTAAACCAGAACTGCTGGTGGATCTTGTGACCTTGCCCCCTAGCACCTTAAGCCCTAAAGGGAACCCCCTAAATACGTTTGCAAACACCTGTATGTAGTATACGTTTCTTTCTCCACAGGAAAGCATTACCCTGTAAAAACGCATTTGTCTGACATTTTTGCTTACCTATAAAAACAGATAACCTGAGAAGTACTTACCCAATTACTTGACAGTTCAATGTGGAAGCATGAAAACTATGGCAAAATGAGAATTATTTAAACTTGGAAAGTGTTATTGTGTATAATAGCAAAGTTTGGTAAGATCTAAGTGTAAAGGGGTGATACATTCTACCAAGATTCTACAATGTCACTTAAGGTTGTGCTGCAAAATGCACCATCGGCTTCAGAACCTACCAAACTCCCTTGGAGACAATCCCAACCCCCTCTAAAAGTGTTTTTATATCCTACCACGTTTTGATATGTTACTAGATTAAAATATTTCAAATGCACCAATTCCTGTATATATAGACCAAGTGTCCCCGCCCAGAGGATTCCCCCACAACCTCCATGTGCAGTAACCTTTTAATGTTATGTTAACTATAGCTTATATAGCGCGTAATCACCTGCAGGTCTCTTAGCGCTTGAAGAGAGAGCTCAGATACTCTCTACCATCCCAGATGAGCACCAGCCAGATGTGTTAAATTGTGTCCAAAGCCTCCCTAAACAGAAGGGTTTTGAGGCGTTTCCTGAAGGGAAGAAGGGCGGGTTCCTTACGGAGGTTCACTGGCAGTTCGTTCCAGAGTTGGGGAATTAGGACAGAGAACCCTCAGCCACCTTTAGATGCAGTTTTGGCCCGAGAGTGAACCAGGAAACCTGCCTCAGACGAGCGAAGTGTGCGTCCCGGTGCATAATTCACCAGGCGCTCCTTGATATAGCCAGGAGCCTGACCATATACGGCTTTGTGGGCAATGCAGAGGCCCTTGAACTTTGCTCTCTGCTTGACCGGGAGCCAATGCAACCTATGCAACAAAGGGGTGGCATGAGCCCTTCTAGGGAGCCTAAAAATCAGCCTGGCTGCGTCGTTCATGGTCACCTGCAGCTTGCCGATTAGTTTTTCAGGGAGGCCAATGTACAACGCATTGCCATAGTCCAACCTGGATACAATCGTGGCCGACACAATCATCTGTAGAGTAGTGGGCGAGAGCAGAGGGGCAAGTTTCCGCAGCTGTCGCATTAGGCCCAGGCAGGTGCCGACCACAGAGGCAACTTGATTGGACAGGGAGAGGTTGGCATCGATCTTGATGCCCAGGCTCTTTACGACGGGAACTGGCGTGGGGGCAGTGCCGAGCTCTTGAGGCCAAAAAGGAAAATGCTACTTACCAGTATGCATCTGTTCTTGGCATGTAGAGCTGCAGAGTTGTACACTGTGCATAGATCGCCATCTGGTGTTGGGCTCGGATGCTTGCACTTTGTTGTTGTCTTGGAAGAGTCTTTTGTAATCACGAGATAGGTGACTCCTCCTTTGGACGATAGTGCGCATGGGCATCGACTCCATCCTCAGATTGTTTTTCGCCATGATGGGAAAAGATGGAGTCAGTAAGAAGAAAGATGTCCGTGTGAATGTATCTAATTAAGATAATACTGGAACAGATACAGGTTCCGGGGAGGCGGGTGGGCGTGTACAACTCTGCAGCTCTACATGCCAAGAACAGATGCATACTGGTAAGTAGCATTTTCCGTTCGAGGCATATGAGCTGCAGATTGTACACTGTGCATAGACTGTATAGCAGTGTCTCCCTTAGCGGTGGTCACCTGTATCGGTTGCAGTAGTTTGAAAAAGTGTTTTAAGAACAGCTTGGCCCACAGCAGCTTGTTGCTTTGCCTGTACATCAACACAATAGTGTTTGGTAAAGGTATGTGGTGTAGACCATGTTGCTGCCTTACATATGTCATTTAAGGGAATCTTCCCTAAAAATGCCATAGAAGCCCCTAGCTTACGTGTGGAATGTGCTATAGGGGGAATTATTGTGCGTTTAGCCTTTTGGTAGCATATTTGAATGCATTTGACTATCCATCTAGCAATCCCAGCTTTTGAGATGGGGTTACCTTTATGTGGTGGGGAGAAAGCTACAAACAATTGTTTTGTCTTTCTGAACGGTTTGGTCCTGTCAATGTAATAAAGTAGAGCTCTTCTGACATCTAGTGTGTGTAGAGCTCTCTCTGCTACAGAGTCTGGGTCTTGGAAAAGACAGGTAACTCTATTGATTGGTTGAGATGAAAAGCAGAGACTACTTTGGGTAGGAATTTGGGGTTTGGTCTGAGAACCACCTTGTTACGATGTATTTGTAAAAATGGTTCTTGTATGGTTAAAGCCTGAATCTCACTGACTCTCCTGAGAGAGGTGATTGTAATTAGGAAGGCTACTTTCCATGTAAGAAATTGTAACTCACATTTGTGTAGAGGTTCAAATGGGGGACCCATGAGCCTGGTGAGGACAATATTTAGATTCCATACTGGAGAGGGTGGCAATCTAGGGGGAATGATTCTTTTAAGGCCTTCCATAAAGGCTTTGATTGCAGGTACTCTAAACAGTGACAAGTGTTGTCTGTTTTGTAAGTATGCGGCTAGAGCAGCAAGATGTAATCTTATGGATGAGTATGCTAGGTTACATCTTTGTAAATGCAGCAAGTAACAGATGATGTTTTGTATTGAAGCATCTAGTGGGTTGATATTGTTATTACAGTAAATAACAAACCTCTTCCATTTTGCTGCATAACAAGCCCTGGTAGTAGGACGTCTGGCTTCTTTAATAACATGCATACAGTCTGGTGGAAGGTTAAGGTAACCGAACTCTAGGACTTCAGGAGCCATATCGCCAGATTTAGTTGACCTGGATCGGGGTGTCTGATCTCTCCATGGTTCTGGGTTAAGAGGGTTGGAGAGAGGCACAGTTTGTGGTGGGGAACCACAGAGTTCGAGAAGTGTTGTGAACCATGGTTGTCTTGCCCATGTGGGAGCAACTAGGATCATTGTTAGAGACTGCTGCGTGAGTTTGCGTACTACTAGGGGAATGAGTGGGAGAGGCGGAAAAGCGTACGCAAATCTGCCTGACCAATTCATCCATATTGTATTGCCCTTGGACGACGGGTGTGGGAACCTGGCGGCGAAGGTTGGGCATTTTGTGTTTTCTTGTGTGGCGAACAGGTCTATCTCAGGATGACCCCACATTTGGAAAAAGGGTCGAAGAACTTGCGGATGCAGTTCCCATTCGTGAATCTGTTGCGTCTGTCGACACAACAGATCCACAATTTGATTGTGAACACCTGGAAGATGTTCTGCAAGGGGGTATATGCTTTGAGGAATGGCCCATCTCCATATGTTTTGCGCTAGTTGAGATAGCTGCAGAGAGTGTCCCCCCCCCTGTTTTAGTATATAATACATTGCTGTCATGTTGTCTGTTTGGACTAGGACAGTCTTGTGAATGAGATGCGGTTGGAATGACTTTAGCGCTAGAAATATTGCTAGTAATTCTAGGTGGTTGATGTGGAGCAGTTTTTGTGGAGTGGTCCACTTGCCCTGCATTGTATGGCTGAGGAGGTGAGCTCCCCACCCAGTGAGAGATGCGTCTGTTGTTAGTACTATCTGTGGAATTGGCTCTAGGAACGGCCGCCCTTTGGAAAGGTTTTGTGTATTCCACCACTGCAGAGAGCGATGTGTGCGGCTGTCCACCAACACCAGATCTGTAAGCTGGCCTTGAGCTTGGTTCCACTGACGTGCTAAGCATTCCTGCAAGGGACGCATTTGAAGTCGTGCGTGAGGGACAATGAAGATGCCCGAGGCCATCATTCCTACTAGCTGCATAAACACCCGAGCTGGAAGGGAGTGTTGAGGCAGGAATTTTTTGATGAGGGCTTGCATACTGGTTATCCTGGAAGGATTGGGGTATGCTAGGGCTCTGGAGGTGTCTATTGTGGCCCCTAGATACTGATGTATGTAGGAGGGATGGAGATGAGATTTGGTGTGGTTTATTGTGAACCCCAAATTGCGTAGTAGCTGAATTGTTTGGAAGGTGTGCTGTACACACTGCTTGTGTGACTTGGCTTTTATTAGCCAGTCGTCTAGATACGAAAACACAGGAATGTGTTGCCTTCGTAAGTGTGCAGCTACTACTGCTAGGCACTTTGTGAAAACCCTTGGTGCTGTTGCTACTCCAAATGGCAGGACTTTGAACTGATAATGTTGTCCGTCCACTGTGAACCTTAGGTATTTCCTGTGCGCAGGGTGTATAGGAATATGGAAGTAGGCATCCTTGAGATCTAATGTGGCAAGGAAGTCGCCTTGTTGGAGGAGTGGAAGTATTTGCTGAAGAGTGATCATGTGAAAATGATCTGGGTGAATGTAATAGTTGAGGGGTCTGAGGTCCAATATTGGTCTGAGGGAACCGTCCTTTTTGGGGATTAGAAAATACAGTGAGTAAACCCCTGTGCCCTGATGTTCTAGAGGGACTGGTTCTATTGCTTGCTTTTGGAGCATGGAGATAACCTCTTGTTTGAGGAGCGTTAGATGTTGTGTGGACATGGGACGCTGTGTGGGTGGTATGTTGGGGGGAGTAGAAGTGAGTTCCAGGCAGTAACCATACTGGATAATTTGTATTACCCACCTGTCCGTGGTGATGGAATTCCATGCAGGTAGGAACTGTGATAGTCTTCCCCCGACTGGAGTGGAATGATCGGGGGGAAACGGAGGGAAGTCACTGTTTTGTGGTAGGAGAGCTGCGTGTGTTAAACCCACGTCCTCTACCCCTGTTGTTACCTCTGTAATTACCTCTTGAGTAACCTCTATTAGAGGAGGTTTGGGTGGGATTTTTATAAGTGGCAGAGGTAGTGTCTGTCGCAGTGGTCTTGGAGCCGCCTCTATAGGAGGAGCGACGAAAGGAACCTCTACTAGTTGTTGCTTGTAGAGCCCCCATAGCTTTGGCTGTGTCTGTGTCTTTTTTCATCTTCTCTAGCGAAGTGTCCACAGAGGGCCCAAACAAGTGTTACTGGTCTAAGGGTTGATTGAAGATGGTAGATTGCACCTCCTGCTTAAAACCCGATATGCGTAACCACACGTGTCTGCGTAGCAAAACGCTTGAATTTATTGTGCGTGATGCTGTATCTGCTGCATCAAGGGCGCATTTTATTGAGGTGTTTGTAATTAACTTGCCCTCTTGTATTAGATCATTTGCTTTGGTCTTATGCTGATCTGGAAGGTACTGAATGAGCTTTTCTAGCTCATCGTAATGAGCCCTGTCATACCTTGCTAGTAAGGCTTGTGAATTGGCGATGCGCCACATGTTTGCTGCTTGAGACGCAACCCTCTTGCCTGATGCGTCGAGCAATTTAGACTCTTTGTCTGGTGGTGGTGCCTCACCAGTAGTTTGTGAGTTTGCTCGTTTACGTGCATTAGCTACTACTAATGAATCAAGAGGAGCTGACCTTTAATATAAGCTGGGTCCGTAGGGGCAGGCTTATATTTCTTTTCAATTCTTGGATTAATAACCCTAGCTCTAACTGGGTCTTTGAAGACCTCAGGGGCATGTTTAATAATGCCTTTAAGCATAGGGAGAGTGTGTGTAGTTTTTGAGGCTGAGCAAAAGTCTCTAATAAAAAGTCCTCCTCCAGGGGGTCTGAGTGTAATTTGACTCCATGGAATTGTGCTGCTCTGTTTATAACCTGTGCAAACCCTATAGCGTCATCTGGGGGGATGGTTTGGATGGGTATGGCTCAGGGACGGGTATATCTGGGAGATCATAATTGTCCCAGGGGTCCTGAGGTGGGATACTGTGAAGGTCGTCATCAGTATCTGTGTTATGAGGTGACTATGTCATCATCATGATCCCCTGTATCCCCTTGTGGTGAAAAGAAAGGCACAGGAGAGTGAGGTGGAGACTGTATAGGGCTGGAAGGTTGTGGAGGTGGAGAGAAAGACCTTATGGGTGATGTAGAAGAGTCTTTCTTTTTGGGAGGTGGCTCAGGTGTGGTTGGTGAGTCCAACTTCCTCTTGTCAGGCCGTATGGATTGGACCTGTCCAGTAATGGGGTCAATATGCAGGGTTTTCTGCTTTGGATCCATCAAAATAGAAAGTTCTTTAGAGCTGGTGTCTTTTTTCGGCACCGAAGATTTCGGTTCCGAGTGGTGCTCTTTATGTTTACGAGGTTGCTTGGTCTCCTTTCGGGGTGGTGAAGTTTTCGACCCCGACGGTTTAGCTTGTTTTGTCGGCTCCGAAGGTTTGGGAGGCTTCGGTGTCGAAGTGTCGTAGACCTTGGTCTTGGGTGCCGAAGATTCTGATGTCGACGGGACCTCAGGTTTGGGCTTGGGTGCCGACGAGTGTTTTTCGGCACCGGGATGTGGCTGGCTCGAGCCCGAGCTGCCAGAAGGCTTTGGATGCTTCGGAGCCGAGCTGGAAGGCGGGGCTTCTGAAGTCTTGTCGCCGACCTAGACCCGAAGGTGTGACCGTAGCCTTTTGTTTTTTCGGGGCAGGGGCGTCGACGTCAGTACTCACAGTACGTTGACCTGGCGTGATGGTCTGGTCTTCCGACCCAGAGTCTTCGGCTCCGGAGGTATCGGGTTGTTGATCTCCGGTGTCTGGGTTGTCGGAGCCTGTGTCGAAGATGTTGTCCGGTGCGGGAACGGTTGATCTGGACATTTCGTGTCGTCGGGCCCGGCGATCACGTATAGTCTTTTTCGACCTGAAGGATTCACAGGCCCGGCAGTGTCGACTCTCGTGGTCCGGCGAGAGAGAAATGTTACAGACCTCGTGGAGATCTGTGTGTGGGAATTTAGCCCCACACTTGCATTTTTTAAATGGAGTCCTTTCCATATGCTGGTTGATGGCGCCGATCGGCCCAACGGCCCACGTCGACGACCGGACTCGAAAATGTCTTGGAGAGTAGATACGCGATGAGAGGGGATCGCGATCGAAACAATACCGTCGAACGGCGGGAGTTTTTTGCGCGTCGAAGGGGAACCGATCGATGTCGAACCGGAGCGCAGCAAATTACATCCGATGGCGGAAAAAAACAATCTGAGGATGGAGTCGATGCCCATGCCCACTATCGTCCAAAGGAGGAGTCACCTATCTCGTGACTACAAAAGACTCTTCCAAGACAACAACAAAGTGCAAGCATCCGAGCCCAACACCAGATGGCGATCTATGCACAGTGTACAATCTGCAGCTCATATGCCTCGAACAGGTAGTTCCAGGGGTTCCCTTTAGAGGAGATTACAAGGACCTCTGTTTTATCCGGATTGACTTTTAGTGAATTGGCTGTCATCCAAGTCACAGTGTATCTAAGAATGTTTTGAACGTGAGTGTGGGCCTGCGGCGAATTGTTGATCTGCAGTATCAATTGGGTATCATCCGCATAATTGAAAACTTGACAGTCCATATTGGCTAAGGCTGCTACCAGTGGCTGGAGATACACATTAAAGAGAAGAGGAGACAGAGCTGAGCCCTGGGGGACCCCACAAGTAAGAGCACCACTATTTGAAATCTGTTCACCCAGTTGGACCCTTTGGGACCGCCCTAGCAAAAAGGGCTCGAGCCACTGGCGGGCCAGCCCGCAGATGCCTAAGTTGGCAATTCGAAACAGGAACTGTGCATGATTGACCGTATCGAACGCCGCTGACAGATCTAACAAAATCAGGGTGCTCGCATCTTTGTTATCGGCCCTAACTCTGAGTTCATCAAGCACAGCCAACATCACCAGTTCAGTGCTATGATGAGCCCTAAAGCCGGCCTGCCTCACCTGGAGTAGGTGATGTTCCTCTATAAAAGATGAAAGTGTTGTGAGGACATGTTGCTCCAGTACTTTTGCTAGGAAGGGGAGCTGAGAAATGGGCCTATAGTTTTTGAAATTGGCCGCATCTGCCCCTGGCTTCTTCAACAGGGGGGTAACCCTGGCTTCCTTCATACT
Source organism: Calotriton arnoldi (assembly GCA_963921515.1). Lineage (NCBI taxonomy): Eukaryota > Metazoa > Chordata > Amphibia > Caudata > Salamandridae > Calotriton > Calotriton arnoldi. The sequence goes on from CAWUFW010000721.1 coordinate 842,646, forward strand.
GGTGGGCAAGTAACCTGTCTCCAGGGAGTGATTAAGTAGGGAGAGAAACTCTCTTTCTAGCCCAGGAAGAGCCATGCGAAAGATCATTGGAGGGCAGGGATCTGCAGGGGAGCCAGATTTAACGCGATTCATCAGACATGAAAGGCGTGCTAGATCTAGGTTAAGAAAGACGGTGAGCTGCTCACCCAGGATATGGGGGGCTAGAGTCTGGTCCAGGGCTACCTGATTTGTTGGAGTATTGTCTATCCCGGTGAGAATGTCCCTAACTTTCCGAAGAAAGAAATTCTGGAATTTGTTGCAGTCTGCCGGCTCAGGTGCCAGCCTCTGTTCTGACTTCTGGCTAAGCTCTTTGAGGATTCTGAACGTTTCCCTTTGTTTGTCGCATCTGTGATTCTTGCCTCATAATATTCGGCCTTTCTGGCCATAATGGCCTTTTTGTATAGGATTAGCCTGGCTTTATGACTAGCAAGCGCGGTTGGAAGGTATAGTTTACGCCATAGCCTCTCAGCTTGACGAAGGCTTTGCCAATAATCCTAATCCTCCGAGGTTTGACCAACGTTGGTGGAGAACGAGTTTCAACGTACCATTTGCCACTAAATGCACCTGCAATTTTATCATGTTGAATCCCAAACCTCATTTTAAAATGGTTCTAAAATTTAAACAAGTTTATACCTCAGCCACTGCCTTAATGTTCCTCAGCATGCACTATTTGTCACTAATTTTCCAAATGTCCATAGGGGACAGTCTCCAAATGCAATGAAAGATGGTTTTTAAGCTCTGCCAATATTTTCCTAGTCTTTAAACAGAAAAAATCTCCATCAAACCCCATACATAAAAACAAAAATGTGTTGCGATTGAACCTCTGTTCAATTGCCTTTAATTATAAATATTACTTAGGGTTCAAACTGCTATTTGCTTATAAAGCAACTCTGCCCATTGCAAAATCTTTGTCAAGATATTATTTTAAATACTACCATTTTTGACCAGTTTGTTGCTAAACTTCTAGTCCAAATCACAATTTTGCACTATTTTGAAAGTAATTTATTGAGAATAGCCCTCACTCACTGTACTTGGTTCTTAAACTCAATGTAATATTAGCTAACGGCCACTGCCCTATATTGGGCGCTAAAATGCACATTTGTCTCTTCTCTAAATTACCCTTCAAATACAGCCAATAATCCTAATATATAAGTATTATTTCTGTATAGTATGTCCAGTAATTTACTGGTTCATGTTTCAATCATTTTATTAAGACATCTAACCTCGTGTGTTTCTTTATGGTTCGTATGTTGATCATTATTTTGTTTGACACACAAATGCTGCTCAATGCTTACAAAAGGTTGGGGAGTGCCCCTGATTTATAGGATGCCTGGGACTAAATCTCACAACAGGGTGCAAAGGAAAGCAATTGATTGACTGTTGCTGGCTAACATTTAACTGGGGTACTAGCATTTCACATGGTCCAGCGAAGAGCTGTGAAAGTGGAGGGATATTACACAATGCAGACAAGAGTATGTACCCACCACGATATTAAACAAGCGATTGTGGGATCAAGATTTAGGTATTTATCCCGGTCTACACTAGCGCCCACTTCTATAGCATTATATTTTTATTTGTTCCAACAGGAAAAGTTTCCAAGTTCAGCTCCTCAACAGAATACATAAAAATCAACACCTACTCACCCACATTGCTCCATTATTCAAAGAGATGATGGGAGCAAAAATGCTTAGAGAGAAAACACTTATAATACATGTTGGTCTTGGCCCGCTCTGCAAGGTCTCACCTCAAACATTTTGCCTTCCTCCTCCTGCTGATCTTATTTTTGCTGGCCTTAAAGACTCTGTGCACTTTACCACTGCTAACCAGTGCTAAAGTGCTTGTGCTCTCATCTAAACATGGCAAAATTGGCTTACACCCAAATGGCATACTTAATTTACTTGCTAGTCCCTAGTAAAGTGGTTCTACACGTGCCCCGGACCTGTAAATTAAATGCTACTAGTGGGCTTGCAGCATTGATTGTGCCACCCACTTAAGTAGCCCTGTACACACTGGACTCAGGAAGTGGGTGCAGAGGCTCACATGATGAACCCTGCACATAAATATACAACCACAGCGCGGACGGGCAGCGGATGCGTGCAGCGGGCATGGCGCCGGCGCGCCAAAGGTGCCCGTCCACGTCCCACACGCAGCCAGCGCCAGCCACCATGCCTATTTTATATCATTATAATTCTGACCTGGGTACCACAACAATTCTGGAATCAGTAGTAAATAAACTCTCAGAATTTCTTGAAACCAAGCTTCTGCTGCACCCCTCCCAATCTGGCTTCCGCACGTGACACAGTACCGAAACAGCGCTGCTTGAAATCCAAGTCACTAAAACTTTTACTGGATAAATTTGGCGGCGGCATTCAACACTGTGGCAGATGATATTCCTCTACAACGCCTGCTTAATTGTGGTATCAGAGCATGGGCCTTGGAGTGGCTGACGTCTTTCCTAACTGAAAGAGAATAGGTGGTTTGGACAAAACCACACCTCTCCAATGCCAACCACTTAAATGTGGAGTACCCCGGGGCTCCTCTCGAAGCCCAACATTATTTAATGCCTATATTGCTCCCCTTGCCTCCATAGTAGAGCCCTTCGGCATTACTATCATCTCATATGCCGACGATACTCAGCTGATCTTCTCCTACGAGGGCAACTCTGACACCAGCAAAGAGTCCTTCCCCAACTGCATGAGAGCAGTCTTAAGTTGGCTTAAGGAAAGTCAACTTCAATGTAACCTAGATAAAACAGACATTTTATCAATAGACCCAAACCCCTATCCAGGCTGGTCCGGCTCTTGGCTAAGGGCCAGACCTACTACTCCTCCACAGGCAGCAAGAAATCTGGGAGTAATCTTTGACAACAACCTATCGTTCAAAACCCAGAACCATTCGGTGGCCAGAAGCTGTAGATGGATCTTAAGGGCCCTCAGTAAGGAAAATGCTACTTACCAGTATGCATCTGTTCTTGGCATGTAGAGCTGCAGATCCTCACACTGAGCATTAGATCGCCATCTGGTGTTGGGCTCGGATGCTTGCACTTTGTTGTTGTCTTAGAAGAAGTCTTTGTAGTTAGGAGATAGGTGACTCCTCCCTTGGACGATAGTGCGCATGGGCATCGACTCCATCCTCAGATTGTTTTTCGCCATGATGGGAAATGATGGAGTTAGTAGAAAAGAAAGATGTCCATGTGTGTATATCCAAGTAAGATAGGACTGGAACACATACAGTCCCGGGGAGGTGGGTGGGCGTGTGAGGATCTGCAGCTCTACATGCCAAGAACAGATGCATACTGTTAAGTACCATTTTCCGTTCGAGGCATATGAGCTGCAGATCTCACACTGAGCATAGACTGTACAGCAGTATCTCCCCTAGCGGTGGTCACCTGTATGTGTTGCAGTAGTTTGAAAAAGTGTTTTAAGAACAGCTTGGCCTACAGAAGCTTGTTGCTTGGCTTGCACGTCAACACAATAGTGTTTAGTGAAGGTGTGTGTTGTAGACCATGTGGCTGCTTTACAGATTTCCTCTAGGGGAATGTTCCCTAAGAATGCCATGGAAGCCCCTAGTTTGCGTGTTGAGTGCGCTCTAGGGGGAATTGTTAATGTGCGCTTGGCTTTTTGGTAGCATATTTGGATACATTTAACGATCCATCTTGCAATCCCAGTTTTTGAGATGGGATTACCCTTATGTGGTGGAGAGAAAGCTACAAACAATTGTTTTGTTTTGCGAAATGACTTGGTTCTGTCAATGTAATACATTAGAGCTCTTTTGACGTCTAGGGTGTGGAGAGCTATTTCTGCTACGGAGTCCGGGTTTTGAAAAAACACGGGTATCTCCACAGATTGATTAAGGTGAAAAGGAGAGATGACTTTAGGAAGGAATTTTGGGTTTGTTCTGAGAACTATTTTGTTACGATGTATCTGTAAAAAAGGCTCTTGTATGGTGAAAGCCTTGATCTCACTCACCCTCCTGAGAGAGGTGATTGCAATAAGGAAAGCTACTTTCCATGTGAGGAACTGAAGTTCACATTTATGCAGAGGTTCAAATGGGGGTCCCATGAACCTAGTAAGCACAATGTTAAGATTCCACACTGGAGAGGGTGGTAATCTGGGAGGTATGAGTCGTTTAAGGCCTTCCATAAAGGCCTTAATTGCTGGGACCCTAAAAAGTGATAAGTGTTGTCTGTTTTGCAAGTAAGCGGCAAGTGCTGCTAGATGAAGACGTATGGATGAGTATGCCAAATTACATCTTTGCAAGTGTAGTAAGTAACAAATGATGTTCTGGATGGAGGCATCTAGTGGCTGGATATTATTGTTATTGCAGTAAGTGGCGAATCTTTTCCACTTTGCTGCGTAGCAAGCTCTGGTGGTAGGGCGTCTGGCCTCTTTAATGATGTTCATACAGTCCGGTGGAAGTTTAAGGTAACCGAACTGTAGGACCTCAGGAGCCAGATCGCAAGGTTGAGTTGAGTTGGATTGGGGTGCCGTATCTCTCCATGGTTCTGCGTTAGTAGTGATGGGGAGAGGTGCAGTTTTTGGTGTGGGACTAGTGAGAGTTCCAGTAGGGTTGTGAACCATGGTTGGCGTGCCCATGTGGGAGCCACTAGGATCATCTTTAGAGACTGTTGTCGGAGCTTGCGTACCACTAGCGGAATGAGTGGGAGTGGCGGAAAAGCGTACGCAAATCTGCCTGACCAATTCATCCATATTGCATTGCCTTTGGACAGTGGGTGTGGAAACCTGGCGGCGAAGGTTGGGCATTTTGTGTTTTGGTGTGTGGCAAACAGATCTATGTCTGGTTGGCCCCACCTTTGGAAAAAAGGTAGAAGAACTTGTGGATGTAGTTCCCATTCGTGAATCTGTTGTGTCTGTCGACTTAACAGATCGGCAATCTGATTGTGAACTCCTGGAAGGTGTTGTGCGAGAAGGTATATGTTTTGTGGGATGGCCCACCTCCAAATGTTCTGTGCAAGTTGGGACAGTTGTAGAGAATGTGTCCCCCCCTGTTTTTGTATGTAATACATGGCCGTGATGTTGTCCGTTCGGATCAGGACGGCTTTGTTTTGTACATGGAGTTGAAACGATTTTAGAGCTAGGAATATTGCTAGTAGTTCTAGATGATTGATGTGGAGCAGTCTTTGCTGAGTGGTCCACTTGCCTTGTGTTGTGTGAGCTAAGAGATGGGCTCCCCACCCTGTGAGTGATGCGTCTGTTAGTACTATTTGTGGAACAGGTTCGAGGAACGGCCGCCCTTTGGACACGTTTTTTGTGTTCCACCACTGCAGAGAGCGATGTGTGCGGCTGTCCACCAACACCAGATCTGTAAGTTGTCCGTGAGCCTGATTCCATTGATGTGCTAGACATTCTTGTAAGGGACGCATTTGAAGTTTTGCGTGAGGTACGATGAAAATGCAAGACGCCATCATGCCGATGAGTTGCATGAACACTCTGGCTGGGAGAGAGTGTTGGACTTGAAATTTGGTGATGAGCTTCTATACTGGCTATCCTGGCTGGGCTGGGATACGCTAGAGCTGTGGAAGTATTTATTGTGGCCCCCAGATATTGATGTATATGGGAGGGCTGGAGGTGCGACTTGGTATAGTTGATTGTGAACCCCAAGTTGTGTAGTGTTTGAATGGTCTGATGAGTGTGTTGTATACACTGGTTGAATGATCTGGCTTTTATTAGCCAGTCGTCCAGATACGGGAAGACATGGATCTGTTGTCTTCGTAGGTGCGCTGCTACCACTGCAAGGCACTTGGTAAACACTCTGGGAGCAGTGGTGACCCCGAATGGAAGGACTTTGAACTGATAGTGTTGTCCGTCGAGTACGAACCTTAGATATTTCCTGTGAGCAGGATGTATGGGAATGTGGAAGTAGGCGTCCTTGAGATCTAGTGTGGCAAGGAAGTCTTCCTGTTGTAGTAGGGAAAGCACCTGTTGGAGAGTGATCATGTGAAAATGCTCCGAATGTATATACTGATTGAGGGGTCTGAGGTCGAGAATTGGCCGTAGGGTCCCATCCTTCTTGGGGATTAGGAAATAGAGGGAGTAAACCCCTGTTCCCTGGTGTAGTAAAGGGACTGGTTCTATGGCATGCTTTTGAAGCAGTGAGAGAACCTCTTGTTTTAAAAGTGTAAGATGGTCTGTGGACATTGGACGCTGCTTGGGTGGTATGTTTGGGGGGGTAGCTGTAAGTTCCAGGCAGTAACCATATTGGATAATTTGTCTCACCCACCTGTCTGTTGTGATGGAGTCCCAGACAGGTAGGAACTGTGTTAATCTTCCCCCGACAGGAGTGGAATGGTCGGGGGAAGTGGAGGAAGTCACTGTTTAGCAGCAGGGGAGGTACGAGTGTTGGTGTTACCTCGGCCTCTCCCTTTACTGTTGTTCCCTCTGTAACCTCCTCTGAAATATCCTCTATTGGGGGATGTTTGGGTGGTGTTTTTAAAGGAAGATGAGCTATCTGTGCCCATGTTCTTGGAGGCTCCTCTATAAAAGGAGCGACGAAAGGAGCCACGCGTTTGCGGAGACTGCAACGCTCCCATTGACTTGGAAGTCTCTGTATCTTTTTTCATTTTTCCAAGAGCAGTGTCCACAGCCGGTCCAAAAAGTTGGTTTTCATTGAACGGCTGATTTAGAATAGTGGTTTGGACCTCCTGCTTGAAGCCTGAAATGCGCAGCCATGCATGTCTTCTGAGCAGTACGCTAGTATTGACAGACCTAGCGGCAGTGTCAGCTGCATCAAGGGCACACTTAATTGATGCGTTGGTGATTAGTTTGCCCTCTTGGATTAGGTCTTCTGCTTGAGTTTTATACTGGTCAGGCAAATGCTGTAACAGGGTTTCCAGCTGGTCATAGTGGGCCCTATCATATCTAGCCAGCAGTGCTTGAGTGTTGGCTATACGCCAGTGATTGGCCGCCTGCGCAGCTACTCTTTTGCCAGATGCGTCTAATAATTTAGATTCTTTATCAGGGGCGGTGCGTCCCCTGAGGTTTGTGAATTAGCTCGCTTTCTAGCATTGGAGACTACTAATGAGTCTAGAGGCAGCTGACCTTTGATGTACGCAGGATCGTCAGGGGCAGGCCTATATTTTTATCGATCCTGGGATTAAGAATCCTGGCGCGTACAGGATCTTTAAATATGTCGGGAGCATGCTTAATGACCCCTTTAATCATTGGCAATATTTGAATAGTTTTTTGGGACCATTCAAATGTGTCTAAAAGAAAATCCTCCTCTGGTGCGTCTGAGTGCATGTGTACCCCATGAAATACAGCAGCCCTATTGATGAGTTGTCCAAACCCAATATTATCATCTGGAGAAGAGGGTTTTGTTGGGTATGGTATAGGGCTTGGGAGGTTTGGAGGATCTATTTGATCATTATAATCCCAATCATCTTGTGGTGGGTCATCTGGATCGGTGAATGGGTCATGAGGGTCCCCACCGTCCCCTAGGTCATCCTGATAATCGTATGTAGGTGGTGTATGTGGTGGAGATGTTAACAGGTTTGGGGAGAGGAGGGGTGTTAGATGGAAGGACAGGAGAAGGAGGCATAGGTGATGTGGCACAATCCTTTTCCACAGGTACTGGCTTGTGGCATGGCACAGCTGTGAGATGTCCTGTTTTAGGGTTGATGTGGATCTTTTTCTGCTTAGGATCAACAGGATCCGGATGAAAAAGCTCCTCCTCTTGGATAACTGGTTTCGGCGCCGATTTTTTCGGTTCCGAGCGGGGCTGTGGCGGAGTCTTATGCTCTTTGGCCTTAGGAGGCGTGGAAGAATCCTTAGGCTTGGTTATCGGTTCCGAAGGCTTTGGGTTAGGGGCCGTGGATTGATTTTTAGGTTTCGACGCCGGCTTATCCCCATGCTTCGACTTGGAGGTGGAAGGAATCGGAGCCGATTTCGGAGCCGAGTGTTCTTTTGGCTTCGGTGCCGAAGGTGCCGGTGGGACTAGCACATGCGGTTTGCTCGGTGCCGAGCTACCGGAAGGCTTGAATTTCTTCTTGGGAGACGGGCTGGAAGGCGGGGCTTCTGAAGTGTGTTTTCAGTCGCGACTGAGGCCTACAGGCGAAGTGTTGACCAGTGCCTTGTGCGTTGGTGTGGGGGTTGGGGTAGGGGCAGTAGTACTCACTCGTTGCCCAGGAGTGATGGGGTCGTCTGAGTCTTCTGCCTCCGACACGATTTGGAGATCCTCGGAATCTTCTTCAGGGACAACTGGGCCTTCGTCAACGATGTCCACCGGTTCCGGAGCTGATCTCTGCGCCATGACGTGCAGTCGAGCTCGAATAGTTTTGTTTGATCGAAAGGAGGCGCAGGCTGGGCAGCTGGATTCGTTGTGATCCGGCGAAAGGCACAGGTTACAGACCTTGTGATGGTCACTGTGTTGGAATTTTGCTCCATACTGGGGGCATTTTCGGAAAGGCGTCCTTTCCATGAGCCGTAGGCCTCACGGCGTCGATGGGCCCAACGGCCCGCGTCGACGGCTGAAAAGAAATCGAAGAAAGGCGCGTCGAGAGTTCGATGTCGATTGGAAAAGTTTGGAAGTTTTGCGCGTTGAAAAGTTTGAAAATTAAAGTTTCGAACCGGTGCGCAAAAATTGCATCCGAACCCAATGACGGAAAAAAACAATCTGAGGATGGAGTCGATGCCCATGCGCACTATCGTCCAAGGGAGGAGTCACCTATCTCCTAACTACAAAGACTTCTTCTAAGACAGCAACAAAGTGCAAGCATCCGAGCCCAACACCAGATGGCGATCTAATGCTCAGTGTGAGATCTGCAGCTCATATGCCTCGAACATTCCTACCTCTCCTTTGGGAAGAACGAAAAATGGTAGTTCGAGCCACTCCTCTATCCAGACTAGACTATGCGAAAGCCTTGTACTTGGGTTTACCCGCCTATCTGATTCGCTGTCTACAGACAATCCAAAACACAGCAGTTTGCTAGATTTTCAATCTCCAAAAAGGCACTTCTACTTCTCCTTTTATTGCCAAACTGTACTGGTTTCCAGTCGGTAAAAGGATCACCTTCAAAGCCCTCACCCTAGCCCACCGAGCTCTGTATAATTCCAGTCCCTCCTACCTTAATAAAAGAATCGAAGAGTACCAGCCTAGCAGAAGCTTTCGATCCATTAAGGCTCACCTGATATCCACCTCCCGTTTAAAAAAAACACTAGACACGGCGGGGCTTCTTTTCTCAGTCACACAGCCAAAATCTGGAATTGCCTCCCAACACAGCTTAGAAGTCTAGAATCAGAATCTGCCTTCCACAAATCGATTAAGACCCATCTCTTTAGTCAGTAGTGCCCTCGCCCGTGCTCCCCCCTCATCTACCTGTTGCAGCAACGGGAATCACTTTCAGGGTAGCTGTCACGCTGTCCAAACCTTCCCTTTTAATACATGTAAGTCACATCATAAGGGAGGACCTGAACAGCCGAGAGGACAGGGGCAGGGTCCAGTGTATTTAAAAAGTTGGACATGTACTTTTAAGTTTTACATATACTTGTAGTGAAAAACTCCCAAATTCATTTATCATTACTGTAAGGCATACCTCTCCAATAGGATAACATTAGAGTTACCAAATTACATTGAATAAGCTAGAACTTTGAATTGGGAGCAGGTAGACGGGTCATGTTTGGTGTCTTTGGAATTGTATTAAAAAACCCTCTTTAATGGTAAAGTCGGGTCTTTAATCACAATTCTGAAATTGCCACTTTTAGAAAGTTGGCATTTTCCTGTCCTAATCATGTGGTGCCTGCAGTCTGATCCTGGGTCACATAACTAGGTGTAGCTGGCAGTTGGTCTTTGTGTATTGTTCCCAGACAGTGAGACTAAGGGAAGATGGGTGTTGGCAGGATGGGTCACTCGAAATTATCGAGGGGGAGGAACTGTCATCTACCGCACTTGCACATCACAAAGGCTTACCTGAGCACTCTCACAAGAGTTTGTCACTAGTCTATTGTGATCCCAGACATTCTGGGGCTGAGGCAGGAAATTCCAACCACCTCTGGAGGGGTGGAAACCCCTGGAAGTTTCTACAACTTCAAAGTGGGCATCAGGTATAAATATCGAACCTCGGCACCAAATCTTCAGCGCACTCCTGGACCTGTGGATACTAAAGAAGGAGGACTGCTGTGCTGCTTTACTGCCCGAAGGACTGCCACTCTGCTTCCCTGCTTGCTCAGAATGAAGATTGGACCTGCACCTTTCATCCCAGGCTGAATTGACTCTAGGGTTCAGCCAGCTGGTGGTCTCGTCTGAGCTACTGGGACAAAACAAGCTCCAGAGGATCCCTACAACTGCACAGCTGACCTGCAACTGGACCTGCCTGAGCCCTGCTGGCCTCTGCTGGAGTGAGCTCCTGACCCCCAAGTGGTGACCCTCAGGTCCTGGACCCTTGGTGTAACTCATTTGTGCTCCCCTGAAGTTTTGGGGCTCTTCGCGAAAGGGCCCATTGGTGCCGAAATCTTGCTACCCGCACCCATGACCAACGCAAAGTTCTGGCAAACCAGCTCTTCGCGCTACAGCGGTGACTGCCAACGCGTAGCTCCAGCCCTGACTGAAACACCCAGCTGGCTCTTCGCGCTACTTCGACAGAAACCCACAACACTCTACCTGCTCCTCGTGGCCAGATCCACGGCAAACGGAACGTTTGCTGCTGTACTGAGAAGGTAATCTTTCAGCAGAACTAACCTGGTCCCCGTTTCAGATTTGCGCTCCATCGCAGTTGGCCTTTACTTGTGACTTTCTCCCAGTCTCACACGACCAGTTTGCTACTCATGGCGGTTTGGGCTTTTGGCTCCATTTTCACTTAAATCTTTAAAAATTCATAACACCGATTCTACTGATTGGAGTTTTGTTAATTTGGTGTCAAATTATCCATTACATTTTGCTCTATTTTCCTAAATGGGTGTGGGATTTCTCGTGTTGTGTTTTCACTTTATTACTATTTGAAGTGTTGCAGAAACACTTTACACATTGCCTTCAAGTTAAGCCTAACTGCTCTGTGCCAAGCTACTAGAGGGTTGAGTACAGGTTAATTTGGGGTTTGATTGTGACTTCACCCTGATAAGGATTGTGGTTGCTGCTTAGGTTTCACCCCCATCAACCAGTAACTGAATTCCTTACAATACAAATTCAACTTCTTCCTCACTATTAGTCTTGCCTACATTACGGAAAGACCACAGTCTTGTTTCCAAATTCATAAACTCTTCTTGAATTATCACGAGTTGAAACTTTACGGACAATATTTTTGAGGCACCCATATCGACCTTCTTACTGGAGTGAGAGTTTACATATTGAAAACATTTATGCCAAGTCCCCATTGTGCATAATAACTTTTTTTAATGGCTTTTATTGAAATTTTCAAATCATATGAAACAACGTATCAAATGTACATGAGCAAGGAAAACCTGCAGTCCCAGACATTTTCAATCAGTATACATCAATAAGATTATATATAATAGCTCTTGCATTGCATCAGTACATTACAATTCCCAGCGCCAATTCCCTGCAACTGACTTACTCCGTGGGTCCCCCTCGACAGCCCCTCAGAAAGGGCTATTATTGGGGGATGTGAAGGTTTGGTCCGAGTTGATTACTTAAGCATCTGTAACTTTATCATCCCTTTGGGTAAGCTTCTTGTGTTGCACTTATCAGCTAGCGCCAATTCTACGAAATCTTTTTTCCAAATATTTGCATCAGGCGCTTGAGACACTACCCAGTGCATGACAATCCAAAGTCTTGCCAGAACCATAACCAATTCTATCAGAGTTTTCATTTTAAGATGCATCAATTGTAGCCCTATACCCACAAGTGAATTTTTATAGACCTTTCCAGTTTCAGCATCACAATGTGAGACAGGACTTGTATCACTTCCCCCAGCAGCTCATAATCAGCAGACATGTCAAATGGAGAAGGTCCGCAGAGGGTTGCCCACATCTTCCACATGCAGCGGGCATAGCAGGGTCAATCCTTTATAGCTTTTTAGGTGTCATTTAGGTTGTTTTTTAAGTAGTGAAACTGTATAAGTTTAAAGCATGCGTTAGGGGATCCCTGTTTAAACTAATCCCAAGCTTTTTTCCACTCTGCAATTGTAAAATTCCTGTGGAAAGTCAGCATTCCAAAAGTCTCTAGCTCGATCAGTCTTACCTCCCCTGTCAGTCACTAGATCAGTGGTTTGCAGCTCGGCAGTTCCACCAGGTGCTGCATGACTACATGTCCTTGTGGTTTGTCATCCAAATAATTCAGGAAATATGCACTAATCTAGCATGGTGCAGAAACTGTCTCGGTCTCACGCCGAACAGTTCCTGAGCTTGTGTTAACAATATGAATCAATTGTTTAGAAATAAGTCACCCACGTGTCTGCATCCTCCCTCAGGCTGTTTAATGCAGGATATGTCTTTTTGCATACTGTAAAATGGCCCCAACACCTACAGAGTCATGCATTCCGCAAAAGGCGGTCAACTTAATATTTTATAGACCACTCTGTACCACACATCTGCCATCAAACATATAAAATACAGGAAGTCCTTAGGGACTCCCCATCCCATCATAAACACATCCAGAAAAGTATAGGGGTCATGCGTGCCCACCAATAGTGATGTCTCCCAGTTAGGGCACTCATCAAATCAGCTGTAATAGCGATACAGCGTACTATATGAACAGGTCAGGCAATACCAATCCGCCCTCTAATCATGGGAATTTCAAGGTTTATAGTTTTACCCTGCTCCTTTTCCCAGCCTACAATAAGGTACATACCTTGTCTATGCGGGTATGCATACAGGTTGGGTTTGGACACATCACATTTTGCAATAAATACAAGTAGTGCGGCAAGAACACCATTTTAGCCAAGGAGATACATTCCATCATTGAGAACGGCAGTGTTTTACAGAAATCCAGAGTGTGGTGCAGGACATCCAACAACCTTCCTAAATTGAGATCATACTATGGTGCTGGACATCTTGTCACCCAGATCACCAAGTACTGAAAACTATCTTTCTCCTACTGTAACCCAAACCCCATTCGGAGCACTGTGCTACCTCACCCAGTGGGAACAATTTGGATTTAGTTCTTTTGGTATGCATCCCCGAAACCTCAGCGAAACCTTTCAGTTCCTCCAATAGAGGGGTACAGACCTCCTTGGGTGTCGCAGATACACCAATGTGTTGTTTCCATAGAATGACACTATATGGGATGTACCCGCAAGTTGAATGCCCAGCAGTCCAAGCTCCCGTCTGAGGCGGCAGATCAGTAGGTCGACTGCAAGTGCAAACAAAACTAGGGACAAGGAACATCCCTCCTGGGTTCCTCTACTCAGCTACATCGATCAGAGAAAGTGCCCAGTGCGCACCCTAGCCACTGAATGCATGTACAATAGCTGCACCTATTTAATATAACTGAGACCAGAGTCCAAACAGCACAGGTCCTGCCCATATATATATCGCAATCCAACAGTGCTGAAGGCTTGCCCCAGATCCAAGGCTGCCAACACTAGGTCTTCTTCAGAGGACGAAAGTGTATTCATATAATAACTTTTTTAAGCAGTACTTTATACCATAGTTTTGACATTACTAACAGTAAAGAACAAATGTTACTTTCGCCTATAGGAAGGTAGGATCCTTCTAGCATGGTTACCCCCACTTTTTGCCTGGTGTCAGTGTGTTTTTGACTAGTCTGACTGGGATCCTGCTAATCAGGACCCCAGTCACTGTGCTTTCTCCCTAAATTGACCATGGTAAGTACTTCTGTACATCCACAATTGGCTACTGGTGTACCCTTGTAAGTCCCTAGTATATGGTACTAAGGTTCCCAGGGCATAGGTACACCAGGGGTCTCCCATGGGCTGCAGCATGTATTGTGCCACCCATGGGAGTCCACTTAAACTGTGACTACAGGCCTGCCATTGCAGCCTGTGTGAGTTGGTGCTTGCACCTCTCACGATAGATATAAGTTTCTTTATATCTGAGGTCACTGCACTTAAAACCTATAAGTCACCCCTATGGCAGGCTCTTCGGTCCTGAGGGCAGGGTGCTTGGTTATAAGTGTGAGGGTGCCCCTGCATGAGCAGGACATCCCTACAAACCCCGGAGTCGATTCTCCAACCTTTGTAAGTGTGGTCAGCTATTTAGTGCACAGTCAATACGAGATGTCTAACTATATAGCGGCTGCACCGAAACCGGTCATGTTTGGTATCAAACATGTTTGGGTCATACCCCAACACCGATTCCAGTGTTGGAAGTATGATCCCATGTACTGGGGGGCTCTGTTGGGGTACCCCCCGCACTCTCTGTAACAGCCTTTCAGGGTTTGACAGCAAGCTAGTGCTGCTGCCGACCACAGACACGGTTCTGCCCTCCTGCTGCTGAGCCAAGCTCGAGCAGGGTAAGGTAGAACAATAGATTTCCTGTAGCAGGGAGATGTGACCACCTCGCAGACAGGACTTATTGTATTGGGCTGTCGTGGGGGCGCTTGCCAGCGCCACCAGACTGCTTTGAAGGGCACATTTGGTGCCCTCCTTGCATATTCTAGTTTGAGCCAGTTCAGGGAGCCCTTTGCTCCCGCTCTGGCGCGAAACTGGACAAAAGACATGGGAGTATCCTCCCTTCTATCCAGCCCCTCCTCTGGGAGGGTCCTTTGAGTTGTTCCAACCCTTCTCTTATGGTACTTAAGGGCTGACCTGTGGGTGGCTCTGCAGATTCTTCGTGGGACAAGACTCAAGCCTGAAACCATGTCACTCTTCGACCGTCTGGACACTTGGACTTTGCCTGGAACCGAGACTGCACCAAGGAAGACTTCTGCTGCTACTGGTCTCGCTGTTCTGCAAGTCTGCTTCGTCTGTGTTTCTTCCATTATCTTCAACAGACCTGTGGGTATCTAGAACATTTGAAGTAATCTCCCTTGGAGTGAAGGAGTCACTCCACTGCATCTGCAGGCACCGCAACGAAGCTGACCGGTCTGCTGCTCCTGATGTCCCACGGACTTCCAGAGGCTCAGCAACACAGGTGGTGGTTCTGCATAACCTCAGAGGCCTGACCTGCCCTCTGCAATTTTGAGGCCAGTATCCCTCATCGGAACCACTGGGACTGAACCGCTAAGCACTGCGTTGACTTGCCATTGCCAAGGCTTGTAGGCTCTGCACTCCAGAGATCTTCAGGCTACAAGAAGCTCCAGCCTCCAGCATGCCATCCTGCCAAGTACAGCGTCCTCACCGCATCCTCTGCACCGTGGGCCTTCCTTCTTGGTGAGTTGCTCTTGGGACTCCTGTGACTTTGGCTTGTGGGTTCTCCTGCTTCAGTGGGCTCCCCTGCTTGCTCGGGGCCTGCTCTGGCTCTCCTGCTTGTGGTGAGTTCCTTGGACCTTGCTGGTCTCAACGTTGCTCCTTCGTTCTCAACGCCAGTTGTGGCTACCAAGGCTTGTTGGTGCTCCCGCCGGACACTGACCACCTAGTCACCGACATCCGACAGCTCGTGCACGGCTCTTGGTCTTGGTCTTCCTCGGCATCGCCTGGTCCTCACAGCTGCAGCGATAAGGTCACCGTCATCTCTTTTGAACCGTCTGACATCGGTGGGCATTGCACTTCCATGCCTCCTGGCCACTCCTGAGTGGCATAGACTCGGTCTCCTCTGGTTGCAGGTTCTTCACTTCCAGAATCCACCATTGGATTCCATCAGACTTCTTCACCTTCTTCTATAAAGGCACTTTTCTCCAAGGTTTACAATGCCTCTTCACCCCTATGCACCTGGCTTCCCTGGTGTAGGTAAACGGATCTCTGGGGCATTCACAGGTGGGGTGGCTCTTCAACCTTCCGCCCTCCAAGGGAATTCTCCGGGTCCTCTGGGAAGGGTCCTTCTGCAAAACTGCAACCGCGACTTCTCCACTGACTTCCATTGGGCATGCGGCTGTGTTCCCACTCTGCACACCGCCTCTGTGGGGTTCCTGCGTACTTACCTTCGGTGGTTCCTTGTGTCCCTGGCTCCTCTGGGTCTTCTGTTCCAAGTCCCGTCCTCCTTTGCAGTTCGCATTCCCCTTTCTTAGTATATGGTTTGGTCTCCCTTGGAGACCACTGTATTTTGTGCTGCTTGCCTTATAGCAATTGAAGTATTGTGTTGATATCTCTGGGTAGGAGGTATATCAATGTGTTAGTGAGTGTCGTGTAATAAATGGAATTATTTTTATATAAGCACTGTGTGGTTCTTTTTCACTTAACCTACACTACATGATTAAACTGGTAAAACAAGCTGCTTAACAATCCTTTGAGATCAGCCTGAACGCTGCTCTCCACAGCTACCCTTTTGAGAGCTTTCTATGGTTATCAAAGACCACTAAAATCACCAAAAGGTTTGCCTGGACTAATGCAAGGTGCATCACTTAAATAAGTGTGCACCATAAACTAAGCCAGCCTCCTACATTGGTGTGCAGTAGGTGGGATATAAGCCTGCACTGTTTAACCATTTAATCTAGATGTGGTTAGATGAAAAACCATCACTAGCTTAGACACATATAAATACTTTTTGTGATTAGTAAGTTCTACTGAACTTTTTGGATTGGTAGTTAAGGGCCTAGCACAACCCTTTCTCCAATCTTTGGAAGTTTAGTTTCACTAGGGTAGGTAGGTGCAACACCACACTACTCCTAGTCACCATGTCTTTAGTTGGGGAAGCCAGTGGGTCCCAACCCTCTAGATACAGTGGTCTTAAGTTCCAGGAATTTAGGGCCCTGGCTTCATCTAGGAAGATAAAGACAGCAACCCTAACACAGAGCAACTCTTAGAGAGTTTGAAATTAGAAACCTGAGTGTTCTCTATGGCTATAGGACTAGACTATCATGTCCAAGGATGCCAAACTAAACACCTTAAACTCAATGCAACCAAAATAGTGATCCTGATGAGCAGATGGTTGAAGAACTAAGATGATGATCATTGATTTCACACCATACAAACCCTAAGATGACTCTTTCCTTATCTAGGATTCACACAGACCATCTCCCCAGTCCTATGAAGTACTACCCATGTAATGTAAACAGACTACCATGGGGTTTTACTCACATTAATGTGGTTTGGGAAAAATAATTCAAACCACAATGGCAAAACAACTGTTACAAATACATCTTCTTGACCACATCTCAACAGCTAAAGAAACTCTTCACTGTCTCTCTGTGGTTAGACATTCAATATTATAGGCATAAGGCCATTACTGGCACAGGTCCAGTCTTTTGGGGACTACAGCTCAAAGGATCCTCACAGAACAGAACACTCCAATCTAGAATTGCACCACAAGTGATCACACCAGCTTTCAAGAAGCAGCATACAAATGGTCCTCCTACTTTCAAGCAGCTAAGCTTTGAAATGTGCTTCTAGTTAAGAATAAGAATTGTTGACATCCATGAGGAACTCAGGAAAACTGAAAACCTGATTTTCCCCAAGGTGAGCTCATAATAACCAGGCTACACTATGCCTAACCAATCTTCACAACAAGGCTAGAGAAAGATGCTGATCTATGGTGCGGGGACTAGACTCTGAAGCACATGACACAGCCGCACTACAACCATGAAGCTCACAAGGACACCGACCTGCAGACTCCCATACATGTACCCAAATGCCAACACAACAGACATAGCTGTTCTCTGAAATGTGCCCTCTGTGTGAAAAACTGATTAGCATTCAAAGAGACTGAACTGTTCGCATGAACCAAGCCACTAGAAAGGGTATGATAACATTCCCATTATATGCATAAACCTAACCACATGAAAATGTGTTAAGTACTGTGTTAATCCTACCTAACCTACTCTGTTACATTCAACTAGATCTGAAATGTAACAAGATGTTTGCATGAACGAAGCCCCCTGGAAAGGCTTCAATTTACTGTGCTACTAAGTCACACTAAAACTGAAACTTAATTAAAGTGTACATTCTGTTTATTGTAACCAGAAATGAAACGTAATTAAACTAATCGCATTAACAAGGATCTAGGTAAATTTGCAGCTAGTTGTAATACTCTTAGCCATAAAAGTTAAATGGAATAAACAGTGCATATCTGATAAACATAGGTATTCCACTATTCAATTATCTGTGGTATGTATAAGCAGGAATATTTACATCAACACTTCAATGACAGTCTTTTATGCTTAATCGCTCTGTGCCTCACTCCTTTTCGTTCATGTGTAGATGCAGCAACAAAACTAGGGTAAGAGCACAACACTGGTCCTCACGTGCACCACCGACATTACCCATGTAGGCCATAAACAGTTCCACAGGGTAAAATGATACCCCTCCAAAAACAATTTCAGCACCTCGTCAGGGTAAGAACTGCTATGTAAATAACACTACAATAAAATACAATGTCTAGTGAGAAGCTTACCTAGCGCGGGAGAGATCAGTCAATTTGTATCGCTATATGGAGGTGAAAAATGGGGAAGTGTCCTTGAACAGTCTGCATGACTGTTGCATTTGAAATATCTGCAGCAAACTTACTGCACTCCATAGCGACTACACAAATACCGGATAGAAGAAAACGCAAAGCTGCTGGCATTGCAACCACCCGGTTGCAGACTTAATATGTCTTTTATGGGTTTGCTCAGACATTCAAATGTACTGACAGTATATCTTTGAGAAATATTTAAGATGGAGCTGCAATAGTCTCCGGCCCCTGGGTATTGCTTCAGGCGCAGTTCACAAAGTTATTAAAGTTATCAGTGACCATAACATGATTTACTGCATTAGCACCAGTGCTGTCAAAGATGAAAGTGCCAGAGGCATGGGGAAAAAGGCCAAAACCAAAGACCAAAGAGAAGCTTGGAGATTTGGTATATTACGGCATACAAGGTATATATGGTTCACTTATCGGAGTTGAGTTTCAGGCAACTGGCTTTCAACCTCTCTGCTACGTTGATCATGTATTCGGTAAAGTTGGTTCTGGAGGTGGTGGAATTGTTGGACACTAAAAGAATGAGTTGTGTGGTGTATGAAATGGAGATGCCTTGTGCTTTGATGACATCGGCGAGCAGAGTCATGCAAATGTTGAACAGGGTTGGGCTGAGTGATGAACCCTAGGTGACTCCACAGACCAAGTTCTTGGGTTTCGATGTGTAAGGTGGCAGTCTGACCGTGTCCTCTCCGTGAGGAAGGAGCAAATCCAGTTGAGAGCTGGTCTTTGGATGCCTTTGTCGTGCAGTCTTCTCATGAGGGTAGAATGTGATACTATATCAAAAGCAGCTGAGAGATTGAGCAGGATAAGGCTGGGGTTTCTTCGCACTCCTGTATGGTGCAGCTCTAGACCGTTGTTGTAGCGGCAGCACTGCCGCGTGCCATGACCGCGGCACGCGACTGTGACTGACGTTCAGCTCACCTGCATGCGATGGCACGCGCTGCCAATCAAGCCTTCCCCATTGGTTCCCCGACATTCTACATTCCATTTATTTACCGTTATTTTATACCGTTGTAATATGCTGGGACAGAGTTGCCCGAGAGCTGCGGTGCCGTTCACATGTGTTGGGGCTGTAGCATTAAATCTTCTTCCTACGAACCACTTTGAATCAGCATCTTCTTTACTACAAGTGGCGACGAGCAGTGGCGACCTACGAACAGCCCCTCACATCAAGCACCGTTCGTGATCCTTCGGAAGAAAATTTCATGAAACTGACCGTCCCAGATGTGCAGCTCCTTCGCGTCATACTTCACTTCGCCAAGAGGGTACATCTCCACTGTTATCCTGCTTCTTGTGCGGTCCTCGAGACTTCGAACCACTATTCTTCGGTCATTATTGCGGTGAGAGTATTCTTTGGCCACTTGTGTGGAGCCCTTGGAAGCTCACAGTGAAATGAAGACGTATTGCAACATACGTCATCAGTGACACGCTCCTCCTGGTTTCTACACAATGCGCCCAACTTCATGCAAGGATCACAACGTAAACCTACGTCTGGCGGCCATCTTAGATTCCATAGATCACCTCAGATAACCAGCTGGGTAAATAACGCGGTGCGCATTATTTCGGTGACATGTTCACCTCTACTTAATTTAAATTAATATCGCCGCTTACCGCATCTGTTACCGCATACATTATTCAGTGGGAATACTCCTCCACAGCAACAGTAGCACTGTTTAAACTGTTACAGTTAGTTGTTTCAATCACTCCTTACTGCGTGCATCTTCCGGTGATACGCACACCCGCTACAAGTTAATATTCAATCTAACTGTTGTAAAGTCACATTGCCAGTTTCTCTCTCGCCAGTTACTTACCTGTGCAATATCCAATTAACTCTTTTCCACTCATCTCTACTCAACTCTTTTCAGCATGTGCGCCTTAAGTTCCTTAAACCTTTCACAGCCACAACCTTTCCTTCCACTTAAAGGTGAACCGTGCATGCCATGGAAAGAGTGGAAGGAGTACTTTTGCCATTATATTGAAACGGTAGAAGATGAAGATTTCACCCCCGATAAGAAAAAGAAAGTTTTGTTGTATTGCCTTGGTCCTGGTGGTCTTAAAACTTATAATCAAATAGAGAAAAAAGCCAGAGAGGGAAATGATGTTTTCCTGCACGCTTTGGAGGATCTTGATGCACATTTTTCACCTATTGTTTGCGTAGCCGTGGATCGCTATAAATTTTCAGGAAGAAAGCAAGGTAAAAATGAAAGCATCGATGAGTATGTGTCAGCCTTGAATACATTGGCTTTAACGCACAAGTTACTTACTTGTGTAACAATATATATGTAAGAGACATTAGTTAGTGATAGATTCCTTACCTTAGAAAATCCCCAGGTGTCAGACTGGATCCGGAAAGTTTTCGTCAGCAGTACCCCTGCGCGTCGGTAGGCATCGTCGTGCGGCTCCGCGTACATCGCTGGCGTCATAGTCGCCTAGATGACGTCGTCGGAGCTACTTAGAAGCGCGCCGACGTCAGTTCTGTACACGACTTTCCGCGCCAGGAACGCAGAGCCATGCCAGAGACCGCCTACTGGTGCAATAGAACTAGGGCCCTGAAAGGGACTACCTGAAAAATTGAGAACAGTTCGCAGAACGGGGAGGATGGGTGGGCGGTAAGGAATCTATCACTAACTAATGTCTCTTACAGATATATCGTTACACAAGTAAGTAACATGTGCATTTGAAAGAGAAATGTTAGTGATAGATTCCTTACCTTACAATACATACCCAAGCAATACCAACCCCGGTGGTGGGTCTGCGAAGTGAAATCACACCAGAAAGTCACGGAGAACCGACCGGCCAAAGAAGCAGTCTCTCCGGACTTGACTGTCAAGGCAATAGTGCTTAGTGAAAGTATGCAGCAAGGCCCACATGGCTGCCTGACAGATGTGTTGCAGAGGGACACCGCGTCCCAATGCTGTAGTAGCTGCCCTGGTAGAATGGGCACGCAGCCCTACCGGAGGTTCCTTTTTAGCCAGAGAGTAACAGGCTTTAATACACAAGACAACCCATCGGGAGATAGTCCGCTTGTGTACAGCTCGGCCTTTCTTGGCGCCCACGTAGCCAACAAAGAGCTGGTCGAACCACCCCGAACTGTTGTGTGCGGTTGAGATAGAATGAAAGCGCACGTTTTGGGTCCAGAAGGTGGAGCCTCTTTTCCTCTCTTGAAGGGTGCGGAGGCAGAAAGAAAGTGGGCAGAGTGACAGTTTGCCCGATATGAAAGGCAGGGACTACTTTTGGTAGAAAGGAGGGACGCGGTCGAAGCACAACTTTGTCCGGATGAATCGCCAGGAAAGGAGGTTTACATGAAAGAGCCTGAAGCTCACTCACATGCCTAGCGGAGGTGATGGCCACCAGGAAGACAGTTTTCAAAGTTAATAACCGTAAAGGACAGTTATGAAGAGGCTCAAAGGGAGCGCACATTAAGTATGTGAGAACCAGGTTCAAGTCCCACTGAGGCATTACAAAAGGAATAGGAGGGGAAAGGTGAGTAATGCCTTTGAGAAATCTATTGACAACAGGGGACTTGAAAAGAGAGGGCTGATCAGGCAGCCTGAGAAAGGCTGAAAGAGCAGAAAGGTAGCCCTTAATAGTGCTCAGAGCAGAGCCCTGCTGGGCCAAAGAGAGAAGGAACAACAGGACCTCAGAAAGAGGGGCAGAAAGGGGATCTACAGCCTTCGCTGTGAACCATGCCACAAATTTTTTCCACCGGCAGGGGTACACAGTTTTATTTGAGGGACGCCTGGCTGCCAGAATTACATTACAGACTTCAAGAGGCAAGTCAAATGGAATCAACTGTCGCCGCTCAATCTCCACGCAAGGAGGTGGAGGCTGGACTGGTTCGGGTGGAGGACCGTCCCCTGTTGCTGCGACAGAAGATGCCCCCGAAAAGGCAGTCGGATCGGGGGATCCACGCTCATATGGAGTAGCTCGGGATACCAAACTCTTCGAGCCCAGTCCGGCGCCACAAGAATGACTTGGGCCCGGTCGCGTCTGATCTTCTTCAGCACTCTGGGTAGAAGTGGTATAGGCGGAAAGGCGTACAACAGACCGCAACTCCACTCGCGACGAAAAGCGTCTCCGAGCGAGTGCCGCCTTGGAAACTCCAACGTGCAGAACTGCTGACATTGCGCGTTCTTTTCGGTGGCGAATAGATCTAACCAAGGTTCTCCCCACTGCTGAAAGAGACCTTGTGCCACCTCCGAGTGAAGACGCCATTCGTGATCCATCATGCACCGGCGGCTGAATTCGTCCACCCTGGCGTTCAAAGAACCTGCCAAGTGTTGAACCACCAGGATAACGCCCTGGCGTTCCAGCCACGTCCAGAGGCGCAGAGCCTCCTGACATAGGGTCCACGACCCCACACCGCCTTGCTTGTTGCAGTACCACATGGCGGTGGTGTTGTCTGTGAACACCTGCACTACCCTCCCCTTGACAGAGGGAAGGAATGCTTTCAGTGCAAGTAGGATCGCCCTGAGCTCCAAAAGATTGATATGGAGCTCGGACTTCGCCGGAGACCAGAGGCCTCTGATCTCCGCCTCTCCCATGTGGCCGCCCCATCCCAGGAGGGACGCATCCGTCACCACTGTGTGCTCCGGTTGGGGAAGGGAGAGGGATCTGCCGCTGACCCAAAGCTGGTCCGTGAGCCACCACTGCATGTCCTGTGCAGTGCCCTCCGAGATCTGGACGTAGTCAGATTTCCCTGATGTTGCGTCCATTGGAACTTCAGGTCCCACTGCAGAGCCCGCATATGCCATCTGGCATGATTGATTCGCAGGATGCAGGAGGCCAAGAGGCCCAGCAGTCTCAGTGTCTTCCTGACCGCAACCCAGGACCAGGGCTGAAAGATCGGAATCATAGCCCGAATGTCCCGGACTCGCTGTTCGGGAGGATAAACCCGAAATTGCGCCGTGTCCAGAACCGCTCCGATGAAGAGGAGCTTCTGAGAGGGAATTAGATGCGACTTCGGCACGTTGATGGAGAACCCCAGCAAATGCAGGAGGTCGGCCGTAGTCTGGAGGTGGGAGACGACTGCTTGGGGCGATCCCGCCTTCAACAACCAGTCGTCGAGATAGGGGAAGACTGAGACCCCTGATCTGCGCAGATGAGCTGCGACCACCGCCATCACTTTCGTGAACACCCGAGGGGCGCTGGTAAGGCCGAAAGGGAGCACGGTGAACTGAAAGTGCTCGTGGCCAACCGTGAACCGCAGGTAACGCCGGTGGGCCGGCAGGATGGGGATATGAAAATAAGCATCCTGCAAGTCCAACGCTACCATCCAGTCTTGCGGGTCTAGGGCAGACAAGACCTGAGTAAGCGTGAGCATTTTGAACTTCTCCCTCCGGAGGAAGCGATTGACGTTCCGGAGGTCTAAGATAGGACGCAGGCCCTTGTCTTTCTTTGGAACCAGGAAGTAGTGGGAGTAACAACCACAACCTACTTCTGGCGTCGGAACGTGCTCGGTGGCCCCCTTGGCCAAGAGGGCCGCAACTTCCTGCCGGAGAAGTGCCAAGTGATCCCCCGACATGCGATGGTACTGAGGCGGCATGGCTGGAGGGGTAGTCTGGAAGGGGAGGGATTAGCCCCTTCGCATTATCTGCAGAACCCACCTGTCCGAAGTGATGGTGCGCCAGTGGGGGAGGTGATGGTGAATCCTGCCGCCCACTGGCGTTCGGTGGGCCTGAAACACCGGACTAGGAAGGTTTTGAGGCAGTGGTGGCAGGGGCGGTGGTGGACTGACCCGCCCGCTGGCCCCATGACCCACTTCGGCGGGCACCCCGACCGCGCTGAGACTGTTGCTGCGCAGGCCGGCGGCTCTGAAAGGAACGCGTTTGTGCGCCTCGACCTTGACCTCGAAAGGAGAGAAAGGCAGACCCCAAGGGAGTGCGCGTGATGGCAAAACCCAAGGACTGGGCCATAGCCCGGGAGTCTTTAAAGCGTTCCAATGTGCTGTCCGCTTTGTCACCAAAGAGGCGTGTGCCATCAAAAGGCATGTCCAACAAAGTGTTCTGGACATCCCCTGAGAAGTAAGTTGTTCTGAGCCAGGAGCTCAAGTTTTTTGGATTCCTTGTCCGGAGGTGCGGAAGGGAATGCGCTCGGAGAGGCAGAGGCCTGGACAACCAGACTCTCAGGCGTTGGGTGTTGCGTGAGAAAACTGGGGTCGCCCGGGGCCGGGCGATGGCGTCATGCCACACTCCTACCCACAGGAACCCCCGTGTTAGGCTTGATCCAGGTGCTTAACAGAATGTCTGTAAGCGCGTTATTAAAGGGCAGTAGTGGCTCCGCCGAGGAGGCCGCCGGCTGCAGCACTTCAGTCAGGAGATTGGTCCTGATAGGCACGGATGGGAGCTCAAGGTTAAGAGCCTCAGCCGCCCTACGCAACACCACAGAAAAGGACCCAACCTCCTCCGGAGCTACGGAAGAAGGGGACAGTGTACCAGGGTGCGGAGAGAAATCCAGATCGCCTGGACCCTCCACATCGCCCTCCCATTCCAGCTCATCCTCACACAGCTGCGAGGGGGTCCTCAGACCCCTCCCAGTACTCCCCTTCGTCCACCGTCTGTTTAAGAGGCTGGTAAGGACGAGGGGCCCGGGGAAAGGGAATAAATTCCCCTCCTGGAATAGGAATTGGGGGGGGGGGTAATAGACCAATCCAGGCTCGACGTAGTCCGGGCCCATAGGCAACGGCGTCGTGTCCGGCATCTGTCCCGGCGGCGGCGGCCCCGGCCCGAACGCCGGAGCCAACGGCGCCGCAGGGTATCCTGCCGGCGTAGCCGGGGCCGGTCCCGGCGCCGAGGCCGGAGCCAACGGCGCCGCAGGGTATCTTGCCGTCGTAGCCGGGGCCAAAGGCGGCGGCACGGGGGCAGAACCACCCAACGGGTCCACAGGGCCCGAAGGCGCTCCGGAGGGACCCGATGGGGCAAATAAACGGCCCATGGCCGACAGGAATACCTGTATTTCTTCCGGAGTCGCGTACGGCCCCGGGAAAGGCGGGTAGGCCGCAGGCAACGGAGGCTCCACCGGAGCCGCGGGGGAGTGACCGCCCGCCCCCTACACCGCGTCCCGCGACCGGTGAGGGATAGACGAAGAGCGACGTCGCTTCTTCGACTTCTTATGGCGCTTTGACTTACCTGTCCCCGATTCCGACGAACGATGGTGTCGGCTCCGCGACCTGTCCCTCGACCTCCCACGGGAGCGGGACCTTGAATGGCGCGGAACCGATTGCCGGGCCTCCAACAACTTTTGGGAACACTCCCGCAAAGCCTTCGGCGCCATGGCCCGACAATCGGGGCACGTCTCGGGGTCATGGGCGTGCCCCAAGCAGAAGAGACACACGTCATGCGGGTCTGCCACCGACATGGTCCGATGGCAGTCCCTACAGAACTTAAAGCCGGGCATCCCTACTGCACCAGAAGTCGAGTACTCGACAAAACAAGAGAAACAAGTCTCAGAAACCAAGTTAAAATATTAACTAGGAGTACCGCTCTCTCTCGGATCTGCGCTTGCTGGCGCGGAAAAAGAAATTACTGACGTCAGCGCGCGTGGGCGCGTCTAAGTAGCGACGACGTCATCTCTGCGACTACGACGCCAGCGACGTACGCGGAGCCGCACGACGACGCCTACCGACGCGCAGGTGTACTGCTGACGAAAACTTTCCGGATCCAGTCTGACGCCTGGGGATATTCTAAGGTAAGGAATCTATCACTAACGTGTCTCTTTCAGATTTGTAGGTTTGGGCAATTACAAGAGGAATTTGTAAGGGATCAAATTATAATGCATGCCAGTAACCCCAACATTCAGGACAAACTTTGGGTTAGCGGCGAATCTCCGTTAAAAGAAGTGGTGGCTTTAGTTAAAAAAGCTGAACTCACTGGGAGGTGTGCAAAAGCTGTAATTGAGGAGCCTAATGAAGTGAAATTAGTTAATCCATCAAATGCTAATAAATACAAAAGTAAAGTTAACACCAATAAGGGCAATGTGAATGCAGATCCCAAAGGAATATGTACTACTGAAAAAACTTACTCTAAAAATGCGAGTGACATGTCCAATAGTAAATGTTATCGTTGTGGATCTCCTCACCACCTTGCTAATTTCGAAAAGTGTCCAGCTAGATACCAAAAATGTAGCTATTGCGGGTTGGTTGGGCATTTCTCTAAATCATGTAACAGGAAATCCAACAAACAGAGCAAGCCTGTTCGACATATTCAATGTGAAAATTACGAGGCTTCAGATGACTCAAGAATCAGAGTCTGACGAAATCAACTTACATATTTTCTATTGAGTATGACATCCTTGAGGTCAATCCCACGAAAGTAAAGAAGCCCATTTGTGAAATAAAGATGGGTGGTGTGTTGATGAACATTGTTGCCGACTCTGGATCCCCGTTTACTATTGTCAATGATAACACATGGAAGCAACTTTTCGTAAACAAAATTGGGCCTTCCCTTGAAAAATCTAATGTCATTGCCAAAAGTTACACCGGAGATAATATAGAATTCATAGGCACTCGTGAACTGGAATTTGAATTCAAAAGTAGGAAAGCCATTTCCAAACTGTTTGTAAGCGAAAAAGGGCCATCCGTCCTGGGGTGGAATGATCAAGCTGAGTTAGGGATCATTCTCAATCCCAACAGCTCTGACCCTGTCATGTCAATTAATGACAATAGTGAATCTTGTGATAAGTTACTCATGCAATACCCAGAAGTTTTCTCCGGGAAAGTGGGGTTACTCAGTTGTTTTGAACATAAAATTGAATTAAAAGACAACGCTTCACCATGCATTCATAAAGTAAGACACCTACCGTTATCCATCAGAGATGATGTGCAAACTGAACTTAATAAATTGGTCACCATTGGGGTCATTGAGAAAGTGGAATCTGCAGAGTGGGTTTCCCCCTTGGTTGTCGTTAAACGCCCCAATGGTAAGGTCAGACTCTGCATCGATTTAAGAGACCTCAACAAGAGCATTATTGTTGACAAATTTCCATTGCCACGCATTAATGAAATTTTCACTGCGACCAAAGACATGAAATTGTTTTCAATTTTAGTCTTGAAATCTGCTTATCACCAGATACCGTTACATGTTGATAGTAGGAAATTCACTACCTTTATCACTCCGTTTGGTTGCTATCGTTTCACTCGGGTACCGTTTGGTTTGGCTTCGGCTGCAGCACTCTTTCAAAGAGTAATGTCAACCATTTTTGAGGATGCGGCTGGCATTAAGTTTTTCCAAGACGATATCCTGGTTATGGGCAGTAACCAAACAGAGCATGATGCACGTTTAAAACATGTATTTGAGATTTTAAAACGTAATGGATTAACTGTTGAAGTAGATAAATGTAAGTTTTCTCAAACCAGTGTTAATTATCTGGGTCATTGCATAAGTCATGAAGGTATCAAACCAAAAAAGAATCTGGTGTAAGCCATTCTCCAAGCACCCTGTCCCACCAGCAAAGATGAAGTGAGAGCTTTCCTGGGGTTAACTGAATACTATTTGAAATTTATACAAAACTTTTCTAAAAAGACTTACCACATGCGACAACTTCTTAAGAATAAGGTGAAATTCTCTTGGTCCCATTCGTGCCAGATTGCTTTTGACAACATCAAAAAAGAAATTAGTGGTGCACCTTTTCTCAAGGGTTTTGATCCTATGGCCAAAATGTTAGTTACCACTGATGCCAGCAACAAAGGGCTTGGCGCTGTTCTATCACAAAAAGACTCTTACAACAACGAATGGGTTGTAGCCTTTGCGTCGCGTTCGCTAACCCCAGCTGAAGAAAAATATTCAGTGATCGAACGTGAAATGCTTGCATGCTCATGGGCTCTCAACTACTTCAGAGTGTATGTCTGGGGTTACAATGTAATCTTGCGTACAGATCACAAACCCCTCATCAAAATCCTTTCTGCTGCGGGGTTACAAAATGCCTCTCCCAGACTAAGCAAAATGTCCATCAAATTGCTTGATTATTTTTACACTGTTGAATACTGGCCTGGTGTCAACAACAGAGTAGCAGACTTTTTAAGTAGGCTACCCTTACCTTATGAGGGTATTGAAGATGAACAAGAAGACATTGGGAAAGTAGCCTTGCTGTTCGATGTTGATTTTGTTGGCATTACAAAAACTGAATGGAGAGATCACATGTTGAAAGATGCCACTCTACAAAATGTGTGCAATTACATCAACACTCAATGGCCAGACAAAAGACTTCTCCACGAGGAGGTTAGAATTTTCTGGGAACTAAGAAATGAATTGAGTTATGAAAATGACATTCTGTTCAGAATGGGGAAAGCCATTCCTCCCAACTCGCTAAGGGAAAGAATCCTCAAACTCTGCCACATTGGTCATCTAGGTATATCAAAAACAAAACTGAGAATCAAAAACAGCTATTGGTGGCCAGGGGTAGATAAGCAAATCGAAGTCATGGTCAGAAACTGCCTGGATTGCAAGGACTCCGACAAAAGTATCAAAATAACCAAAGTTCCCCTACATTCCGTAGCATCCCCTAGTATGCCGTGGGAAAGAATAGGGTTAGACATTGCCGACCCATTGAAGGCCATGATGGTGAACTGAAGTCCATTCTGGTGGTCATGGACCATTTTTCAAAATGGCCTGAGATCAAAATTGTTCCTTGTGCTGACAGTTCGTGTGTCATTTCATTTCTGGACAAACTGTTCATGAGCGAGGGCCTACCTAAATGCATCCTAACAGACAACGGACCCCAGTTTGCCTCTGAAGCATTCCGATCATTCCTCCAGAGAAATTGCATAACTCACAACACTACTTCTTGATATCATCCAGAAGGAAATGGCCTTGTGGAACACTTTAACAGAGTCTTAAAAGGGAACATGCAACTATCCAGAAATAGTAATCTCAACTGGGAAGAAGAGATCTTTAAGCTCATATGGGCTTACAGAATTACACCCAATATCAGTACCAAGGAATCTCCTTTTATTCTCATGAGGAGCAGGAAACCCATCAGCAGGGACTTAGGTTGGATGGAATCTTCAAAACGGATTGAGTGGTCACCTGAAACCGTTAGAAACATTGAAAAAGCACAACGATGTTATAAAGAATGGTATGACAATAGACATGGTGTCAAGAATCACTCATTCAATGTAGGTGATCTTGTTAAAGTTCGCTTTGAACGGAAAGTGAAGAAGGGGGAAAGCAGATACTCAACACCCCTTCGGATAAGTAAAGTGTATAATTGCTCTGTCAAACTCAGTGATGGCAAAGTATGGCACATGAACAGACTAGCCAAATGTAGCTGAGATGGCAAACAGCTGGTTCAGCCTTGTAAAAGAAATGCCAATAATGACTTATGGGTTGATAATGATGAACCTTGTAGTGTGAACAGGTCATCTAATATGCATGACGAATTGTTTTCAAGAAACGGTGGTTCTGATGATGGTGAAGTCCCCACTTCCTCTGCACCTACTGATCACCACCCACCTGATCTGAGTGATGAAATAGATTCACACTCGGACGCTGTGGTTGACAGTCGTGGTATCTCAGGAAGATTTGGTAGACCCATCAGCAAACCAAAAAACTACGACGACTTTATTTGTGAATAACTTATCTGTTCTGCAATGTTATAAGAGGGGAAGATGTGTTGTAGCAGCAGCACTGCCGCGTGCCATGACCGTGGCACGCGACTGTGACTGACGTTAAGCTCACCTGCACGCGATGGCACGCGCTGCCAATCAAGCCTTCCCCATTGGTTCCCCGACATTCTACATTCCATTTATTTACCGTTATTCCGTTATTTTATACCGTGGCTGCAATAAGTGTTGTTTCAGTGCTGTGGTTGCTCCGAAAGCCTGACGGTGTGGCTGAGAAGGCTGTGGAGTTCAAGGTAGTTAGTGGGTTCTTTGTTCATTGTCTTCTCTATCGATTTTGCTGGGTTCAGGAGCAGGGAAACAGACGGAAGTTGTTCATCTCGCTGCGGGTTGCCCGATGTTTTTTTTTTTTAGAAGGGCTGTGACTGCTGTGTCTTTCCAGTCTTCGAGGAAGATGGTTGATTTGATGGAAGAGTTAATAATGTGGGTGAGGATTTTTCTGATGTGTGGTTATCCCATGTTGTCTAAGACTGGAAACTGTTGCGTTTCCAATCTTCGAGGAAGATGGTTGATTTGATCGAGGAGTTGAAAATGTAGGTGAGGATTTTGCTGATGTGTGGTTATTTCATATTGTCAATGTGATGGGGCAAGGGTCAGCTAGGCCCCTGAGTAGACTGTTTTCATGGTTGTTGTGGTGTCTTTCTCATTGACACCACAGCAGTTGATTAGGTGAGTGTCTAGGTTGGCGGTGGGCAAGTTCGCGATCAGTTCCTTAGGGTTGGGTTGTTGTTCATAGTTACTGTAGATCTTTTCAATTTTGTTGTAGAGGAAGTTGGATAAGTTGTCGCAGAGTTCCTGAGATGGGTTGATAGAGTTGGCTGTGGCCTCTGGGGTGGTGAACTTCTTGACGATAGAGAAGATCTCTTTGTAGCTGTTGCTGGAGCTTGCCTCAATACGTTCGGTAAGGGCTCTTCTCTTGGTATCTCTCAGGAGATGATGATAGTGCCTGAGTGCAGCCTTGTACGTAGTTCTGGCATCGGCTTCATGGTTGGCTCTCCATTTTCTTTCCAGCTGTTTACAGTATTGTTTGGTTTCCCAGAGCTTGTCTGTTTACCAGGTGACTTGTTTGTTGGTTCTGCATGGTCTATGAAGTTTGAGGGGAGCGAGCGAGTCTGCACAGGTATAGATCCATTGGTTGAAGTTAGTGATCTCCTTGTCTAGGTTGGCGATGGTGTTTGCTGGGTCAGTTTCCAGAGCGTTGCCCTAGTCAGCTTCTGTTCCAGTTTCGGCAGGGCAGATTGATTCTGGTAGGTGCTTTGGCTTGCGGTATAGACATTTGGAAGAGTATAATGGAGAGGTCTGTCCACGTGAACGGTGAGGAGTTTTATTTAATGTTGCTGCTTGTAGCAAAGATTGGATCCAGAGTGTGTCGTGCGATGTGTGCAGTAGTGGCTGGCATCGAGGAGGGGTGGGATGGGGGTGGGGGGTCTAGGGCAGAGCAAAGGCGGGGAGGGGCTGTAAGAAACAAAACTGATAGAAAACGTACCTGCCGATCTTTTCCTCACCACTCTGCTCGATGGTCTGCTACTACTCTGGGGACAGGCTGAAGCTCCAAACCTCCCTTGCAGCCAGTCCAGATGCTGCTTTCATACCTAAGAGAGCAGTGTCAGGATTGGGCGGAGCTGGCTTGTTTTGCGCTCCATCAGGAGCTGGGAGCCTGTGCCTGCTGATCTCTCCACCCAGCAAGGCAGCTGGGTTGGAGAGATGTCAGTGCGCATGGCGGTGTGGCCTAAGATAGTCAGCCAAATCGTCATGCACACTGACAGCAGTGCCCAGTACTTCTCCTCCCATTTATGCAGTGCTGTGCCCACCCGCGCCCCCCAAGACTTGGAAGGACAAAAAATAAAAGAATCTGCATTTTATTTTTCGTTTGCCTCTGCGGGCAGTGGGGAGACGCTCCTTCACCATAGCAGAGGAGCCGCCGCTGGATGTGTGTATGATCAGAGACTAGCTAGGAGATTCCAATGTTGTTCAGGCTCGAGGAGATCTGTGAGCAGGGGTCTGTGGGGTTCTCTAAGTGGAAACTGAGGCCGCCAAGTAGTATTAAGTCTTTGGAGTTGATGAATGGGGGAGCGATAAAGACTTTGATGAGGTTGCTGAAGTTAGTTTGTGGTCTGCAATTCCTGGATACCTGTTCAAAGTGAAGCTGACAATTGTTTGGAGACTGAAGTACATGTGTTCCATGAAGGGGGTGTCTGAGTTTGTGGCGCATTTGATGGTGTCTTAGTAGATAATTGCGAGTCCACCTCCAGGTTCGTGAAAACGGTCTTGGCGTGTGATTATGTATCCTGACGGGATGGCCATGGTGATGTCGGGAGATGACGTTGGGTTCAGCTAGGTTTCAGTCAGAAGGAGGAGGTCTGGTGCACTGCTGCTGAGGAGGTCCCAGATTTTGATGCATGTTAGCTGAGCGAGCGAGCGAGCAAGCTTTGAGGAGTATGCATGCAAGAGTTTGAGATTTTGGTGCGGATTGTTGTGAGGTGATAAGTCTGTGTGGGCGGTGCGCATATGTGAGTAAGGGGGGTTGTGCAGGTCGGACACTGCAAGTCAAGCGGCAGTGGAAGCAGGAGAAAGGTCCTACTGTGCTGAGTGGAGTGTAGCAACAGCAGAGCGTCCTTAGGCGTACTGGGTCGAGCGAACAGAGGGTAGCAGTTGTGTAGCAGCAGAGGCTACACAGACATGGGGTTGTGGTGCTGACAAGCTTGTCTTTGGCGAGCCAATGGCACACCACCAATTAAGCTGGTCTTGGGAGGGGGAAGAAGTGCAGGGGGGAATGGGCAGGGCTAGAATGGCCGGTAAGAAGACGTGGGAAGAAGCAAGAAAATGTGGGAAAGCAGGTAAGTGGGTAGGTGCGGGGGTGGAGGCAGGAAAAGGAAAGAAGGAAAAAGCATGGGGGGGACGTTGGGCGCTGTGGGGCCTGAAAAGGCAAGCGCAGCGAGAGAGGAGAGGAGAGAAGAGGCACAAGAGGAGACTGAGGCTAAAAGCGGGAAAGGTGTACATGAGGTAAAAAGGCCCAAAGAGAGGCGTAAGGGTGAAGAAGGAAAGAGGCACAAGTATGGAAAAACGAGAAAAGAGCGCAGAGTATGAGAGAGAGGGTCGAAGGCCCAGAAAGAGGTGAAAAGGCGCGGCTAGAAGCAAAGAGAGCAGACAGTGCGGAAAAAGTATGAAAAAGAGGACGGGAGGCCCAGAAAGAGGCAAAGAGAACGGGTGCAAGGAAAGCGAGTGAGAGGAGGCTGCAGAAGGAGCGAGGTAGGACTTCGAGGCGCTAGACCGGGTCCCGAAGGGCCTATATTGGTCAGAGGTTATTCTCAGGTAAGTGGAGGAGGAGCTGGGCCTAGGCCCCTGCTACCCGACACAATGCAGTAGGAGATGGGGTAGCTGTGCTGTAGGTAGTTCAAGGGATAGTCTAGAAATCAACAGGAGGGCTTGACTTGGATTTAGGGAGTGCTGTCCTGAGGATGGGGCAGGGGTGTGGAGGAAGACCAGTATTAATGAGTGATGAATGTACAGAGTGGCCCTGTACTGCTGTTATCTACAGATTTGAGACCCTGGTCATGATTTCATCTATTATTACAAAGATGCAGCAGTGGGAGGCATATAAACGCACACGTGTCTCCTTACAGATGTGGTCAGTATGAAAAAAGCGACAATGTTACATAGTGCTACCACAGACTACACCCCTGCTGCAATGTGGTGTAAGTCAACTGCGAAAGCAATGACTTCTACAACAGATTTTTAAAGTCTGTAGCACACAACAAATACAGTCATTTGCAGTTTTGAAAGAAAAACAGGGACTTATTTATTTTCAGTATTAGTGAAATGCATTGGTTTCTCACAATATTAAGTTGATTCGTAGTGTTTGAGTACATAACACAAGACATCAATCACAGTTATTCGATTTCAATGTTGATACATATGATGTAATTAACTGGAAGAGGTCGTTTTTTACGATGGAAACAGCACAGTCAACACGTGTTTCGTCTGAAACAACTTACTCAGGGCCATTATGGTGTGCCACCAATGATGGTAACCACATAGACGGTATAACAACTGGTAAGAAAGCACGTAGATAATGTTGGAGCAAGTCAACAAAGACAATAACTCGTTGATGTGATGTATTATTCCATTAGTACAAGGTGATGAGCAACCACATTTGGGGGCCTACATTTTCACGAGTAGGGGAGCTGTCGTAGCAACACAGCCCACGGGACTGGGGCTTGAGTAGAATTAACAAAACTGCAAATGACTTTTTCTGTGTTCCAGACTTTAATAATATGATTTTTATCTAACACTGCACTGGTCAACTGGTACTGTTATATCAAAATGATAAATGTCGCACTAAAGGCATTACATAGATACTGTTGACCTGATTGTATGAAAATGTAAACGAAGACAATGTTGTAATATTTGTTTAAGTTGGCGTTTGGCAGATTCTATTTTAAATTGAAATATAAATAAAGGTTAAAAGAAAATGTGGTGATGAAAAAACTCCACTTTTCAAAGCCAGGCATGGTGCCTAAGTGGAACCAACTAAGGCTGAAATTGCGTGTATAAGATCACTGTTTGAGTCCGTGTGTGAGCATGAGGACAGGTCTTTCTCTCTATAATGTGATAATGTGCTTGTATCCATTTAAAGCATCTGGAGAGAAGACAGTTCACCCACTAATTATTAGAGTAGGAGACAACTTATCCACTGATCAGTTGGTGTAGTCCATTATAAGGTGAATGGGTATAGGCTTTGAGAGTAGAGGCATTGATGAGACTTTACATGCTAGGGTAGATACAGAGACTTTTTATGAATCCAGTACTGAAAGGTGAAAACAGCATCTCTCTCTAGAAGTCTGGTACATCTAATTAGTTTAGAAGCATACCATTCAATGGGTTAGCCATGCGTGGGTGCCCTCAGCATGTTTCCTAAGGATGGAAGAGAAAACCACCCAGCAAACAGTCATTTTACCATCTATTTGACACAAGCAGTAAGGCAAACATCCTTATCAGAAATTATAACAAACTAAACATATTGAAGACAAGTTGAAGTAGAGAATACACACCTTAAGCTCCCAGTGATTAAACTTCCAACCTGGTGAATAGTTGTCCCTTAAGTCAGCACGAGCCCGGATGTTAACATTGCGCAGACGATTCAGGTACTCATTACACTTCTTGTGTAAGGCCTCTTTATCTTCTTCTGAAAGTGTGTTAGTAATTCCGCAAGGGATTATAATGACCTAGAAACAAGCCAAAGTTTTTAAATTACAGGAATGAAAAAGACGACGTCTTGGGCTTACGGTTTGTTTTTTCCAACAAAAAGGTCTTATTTTTCTCATCAACCAACCTTTGTTAAAACATGCTGCCCTTTCATTTGTGCGGCAGTCAGACTTTCACAGACTGACAAGCTAAATACTGTCTGCAGCAAGGGCTGACTAGAGTCCACAAATAATCTCTTCTCCACTGTACTTGAGAGAGGAATGCTTTAATTGGTTGCTAAGATACAATTCTTACTCCTTGAATCCCTGGAAACCATGTTAAACAAAGGTGTTCTGAAATTCAATTCATGACCTCAGCAAGCAATCAAAGAATTCTCTTCTCTCTAATGAATAATCTGAAAAGAAAACGACAGCATTAAACAATATGTTCTATTTGCAAATCTAAGTTATCTTGGAGGACAGCTCTCAATGCTGCATTCAGTTGCTGAGTTGAGGTGGCCAACAGGATGGAAAATACTGAATCAAGTTTAACCAAGAAAACACAGAGTTGATTACAGATGGCCAAGATCCGTGATTCAGAATGGAACAAACTGAGGGTGTGTGACCACCTATGAAACATCTCTCAATGTCATTTATTCTCTAATCTGGGGTTATCTTGAGCATAGCCTTCTATTAAGAGCACACACTGTATTTAAAGTAAAATCATGATTCTACCATTTCAGATGGCTGTGGGTGCTGAAGAATCATACCTTAGCATGTGGAATCATAATCTATTATAAACATGCTTTCTGTTACAGAATTATCTGATATGCATTGTGTTATATCGTAGGTAAGTAGTTCCAGTAGTCTTGGTTAGGTTACAGATGATAAGTTTATTGATCTTAGATGTTCAGATAGGTTTTCCAGTATAGATGTAATAAAGCCCCACCAGGAGCAGCTTCTCTGCTGCTCAGCCCAGGATCCAACTGACAGTCCCACTCACAGCATACCCAACATTCCAATGACATCACATTCACACTAACATTCTACTCTCACTGGCTGAACAGCAGAGGCAGAGAAACAGGGAAGATGTAAGGTAGAAACCTAGATATAACACACCTTCCCTCTTTATAAAATGAACAATGAGAAAGCAAATATAAATAGTAACATTGCAGTAACATCACTGTAATACTGAAGAAACTTGCCAGAAGAAGTATAGCAAATTGCACATAAGTTATGAAAAACATGCTAAAATAAGCAAGTAGAAAGGTGATGTAAAAGGAAGCAATAAGTAAAAGAAATTGCAAAATATAAACAGTAATGCAATGAGTAAACACGAAGATAGAGTAAAGGAAATCGAAAACTAGAAAAGACACACATCTCCTTCCTTAGCAGAGCAAAAAATGAAGCAAGAAGTTTCAAAAGGAAGGAAATTGTAAAAGAACGTACATACATGAACAAGAAAGAGGTATACCATGAAAAATTAACAAAGAAATAGTGCACCAATGTAACCACCACAACCACACCAACTGGCCAGACTGGCGAGGAGGATGGAAACACTGAACACAGCAGGAAGAAGGAAAACGACAAGAACAAGTGTAAGCAAAAGGTGACCAGCACCCAAAACAGAAAGCAAGCAAAGGTGAATTACAAAAGCAGGAAGAAAAAACACCCAAACAGAAAGCAATCATAAGTAAATAACGGGTGACTTACACCCTACCAGAAATCAAGCAGAGGTGAAAACACAAAAATAGTGAATCCCCAAGCAGTAAATGCAAGGAAAATGCGATCTGGGTGAGCTGCACCACACGTAAATCAAAAGTACAGTCACACCTCAAGTTAGACCATGCATGAAAGTGCAAGGAAAATGCGATCTGGGAGAGCTGCACAACATATAAAGCAAAAGTACAGTCACACCTCAAGTTAGACCACGCATGAAAGTGCAAAGAAAATGCGATCAGGGAGAGCTGCACAACATAAAAATTAAAAGTACAGTCACACCTCAAGTTAGACCACATATGAAAACCTGCGCACAATAAAACAAAATCATGTAAAGAATCAGAGGAAAAGAAAAATGCTCCAGGGAAAGTGCGATCTGGGTGAACTGAACTACACAGCAAATAAAATTCAGTCACACCTCAAGTTAGACCATGTATGAAAACTTGCGCACAATATAACAAATTCACCGTAAGTAAAAATCATGTAAAGAATCAAAGGAACAAGAAAAATGCTCCATAACAAAGTACAGACTGCAAAACGTAAGAACCTGCATGCCATGCAACAAATACATTACTAACACAGTAGCATGTATAAAGTAATATGATCAAAGGTACATCCAAGAATAAATCAATACAGGTAAATAAGTAAACTTTAGCATGGTAACATAGCAAAAAATCAATGTAGGTATACGTAGAAACATAAAAATGCATAATAATAGAGCACCGTAGTAATGGGAGCCAAAGATGAGAAAATGAACATGGAATAGGCAATATGGCAGTACATTAAAGAAATGTAGCACAGTATTAGTTACAGAAATAAAAATGATAAAGTTGGTATAAGTCTCAAAACAATGAACTAAAACAAATAAAGTAGTCACCGTGGTCCGTAAGAAAACATGCTGGGCTTAAAGAAGATGTAGCGATAAGAAAACAGTACCTTGGTTGAAGATTACCCTATAGAGGACGCTGGCAGTAAGCGCCGTAAGGTAAAAATGAAGAAGAGTGACTTCACTCCTTGAGATATGTCACATCTAAATAAATACAATTGCTCCGGCATGTAGAATGTAAGGCAAAGTGACAGCTCCAAATAAATGATGGATCCCTTGAAAATTCAGTTTCTCAGACGAGAAGTACGGAGGCAGTGTAACTGAAGCGCACTGCGGAGGTGCACAAGACAGCAAGGCCAGGAGAGGGAAACTGTCAGCAAAGCCCAGGTGCTGCATGACATCAACGCTTGAAATACTTTATTGGCACGCAAGAAAAGAAAAACGTGGTTGGCAAGATGCTGAAGTACGTTGAATCCTGCGAGACACTTCATATGCTGAGAACAGCTTGATGAGTCCAACCGCAAGATGGCGGCACGTTTGGTGACGCAGTGCTGGGTGGTTGTAGGCAAGTGCGTGCACCCAAAATTGCTGCACGGTAACGCTGAGACGGAGAAGGATTCGAAAGTGTCACTGAAGATCAGAGGATCCACGAGAAGGTAAGAGCGCGTGCTGAGCATGGCGCGCGTTGTTTTTCAAACCACGACAGGACGGTTGAACTGCCAAATGTAGAGGGGAAACCGAGGCCCATAATTAAATCAATTATGATTTACCTCAAAATGTTCACAATACTTGCCACCAAACAGGATCCATGTAAAGTGTCAGCGAGTAAGCAAAGCTCAGTCTCTGGGGTGTCCAAAGTTGATTCTTGGCATAGTTGATGCTAGTCACTGGTTCCACGAAAGCATCCCAAAATACACAACGGGTTTGGGAAGTGCTCCTCCTACACCTCTGATGTAGAGCCAGGGTACATCGGCAGTTTGTATGGATGGCGCTTGCTCAAATTGCTTGCTGGGTGCAACGTTAGTGTTTCCCATGTAGAAAGAGTAGGTACACAGGATGAGGTACAGGCAGTATTTGGCAGACAAAGGCAGCAGGAATCAGGCAGGAAGAAGATGTAGCAGGAAACATGCGTCCTGTAAAATGGGTTCTTAGATATAGTGCCAATCTTTGAAGATGCCGGATCCACACAATGGTAGAAATTTTAAAGTAGCAGGAATCAGGTTGGAAAGACATGTAGCAGGAAACATGCCCAGTAAGAAGCAGGCAGTAGAAATCAGGCAGGAAGAAGCAGGTAGCAGGAAATTTACGCCTTGTCTATGGGCTGTCCGGTGAATATGGACACTGGTGGGGCGGGAGGGCGTAAGATCCTTAGGTAAGTTCTTTTTAAGTAAAATCTTGTATAAAAGTACCTTT
The DNA here is from genome assembly GCA_963921515.1 of Calotriton arnoldi. Lineage (NCBI taxonomy): Eukaryota > Metazoa > Chordata > Amphibia > Caudata > Salamandridae > Calotriton > Calotriton arnoldi. The sequence continues at coordinate 881,862 of CAWUFW010000721.1, forward strand.
TCAAGCTTGAAGTAAGTCCTCACGCATGGTTTTGAATCCAACTCGTCGCCAATTTATGTTATATCGTAGGTAAGTAGTTCCAGTAGTCTTGGTTAGGTTACAGATGATAAGTTTATTGATCTTAGATGTTCAGATAGGTTTTCCAGTATAGATGTAATAAAGCCCCACCAGGAGCAGCTTCTCTGCTGCTCAGCCCAGGATCCAACTGACAGTCCCACTCACAGCATACCCAACATTCCAATGACATCACATTCACACTAACATTCTACTCTCACTGGCTGAACAGCAGAGGCAGAGAAACAGGGAAGATGTAAGGTAGAAACCTAGATATAACACATTGCTGTATTTTATGTTGGTCGACAAGACTCCAGATTTTTCTTAACACATCTGCTTGAATTCTGAGGTAATCCTATTCTTTCACACATTCTTCTCTTATATTTATTTATTCTCTGTTATCTTCAATGACAAGACCATGGTCGCTATTATGGTGTACAATGAAACCCCTGTGGATTGGATGTTGGGATCAGTAAATACAACTTCTTTGTTCATCTGATATAAGGTACTGCTCCTTATCTTCAGTGTACCCACCAAATTGCATGATTACCACTTCAGGGTGAAGTGTGTTTGAACACAAAAATATATTAGTGAAATAAAGCGACAGCACAAAAGAAAAACGCTAAAAAGCTTTTTGTGTGCAAGAAACCTGCCACTTTATAACATCCATTAGATTATCCATTTGATCTACATGTCCAAGGTTATCTAGATGGCATTTAGCAGCATTTCTAACAACTCTACAGGATACAATCTACTAGACTTTTTTTTCCAGAGAATACAATTTTGCAAGCACTTAACAAGCTCCATTTCTATCAAATTTGCTATAGTTATCTAATCCACAGCTCTCAAGGCTTCTTAAGCTTCAACATTATCAGTCCCTGAGTTTTTGAGCTCTGAAATCTAAAGGTGCTTAAGTTTACTTTTATAATTGTGCAACCACAGAGTTAAGTCTGCTGAAGATTATGAAGTCTGTCAGAAAAGTGACAGCAGGGCACTACAATTACATTGGGAGTTATTACATCACAATTACATTTTAATAACTTCACAAATCTGGAGTTGTGCGTAACTCTATAAATGTTTGACGGTATTATATTCACTCTCACAATCTTGTATTAATACAACTAATGTTTAAAAACAAAATAAAACACTGAAATTTACTAGTTATACTTTACTGAGCTAACTTTAACATGCGCCCCCACCATGAACTTCTTTTGACCTTGCATATTACATCACTCATGATATGTTAAATTACCTCACTGATGGCATCTCAAAATGATCACATCAGTGATGACATCATCCAAGCTACTGCTTCACAAATAGATATAGTGTAGGTCTGGAGATAACTCTAATTCAGTATGGCAAAACGTATATGGCGCAAAGTTTAGATACTAGTGAAGTTTAAGTGTAAGCAGTACTTCATTAAAGCAAGGCAAAGTGAGTGCAACTAGTGTTCTATATATACACATGTATTCAGACGTGATCTATGAAAAATAGTAATGACAAGAGTCCTTAAGGGTCCTTCTCTATAACCTTCATATGAAGCACTCTACAACATTAACGACACGCTAAAACTGCTCACCTCAAATGTCTTTTTCTAGAAGCTGATCTCCGCCTAAAACTTGGGAACTACCGAGGGTTCCCAGATTCCTTTTTGCATAATTTATGTGGCACTCTATGCCTGAAACGTTATTATATTAGCTCGCAGTTTCAATAGGAAGATCTTTTTTTTGCTTTGCTAATAACTTTGGAGTCATTTGAAAGAATCGTCACAAAACTTAAAAAAAAAAATTTAAATCATCCTGTTCAGCTCCTTCTTCGAACGTTTTGGGCGGATCCATCAAGCAGGGTCTGAGAAAAAGAGGCTGCCCCAAAACATTGGATGAACAAGCTTACGCCAAATTTGACAGAATGTTAGATCTTTACACTGAAAGTGTGCTTTCCGTTATTTGCGGTTAATCTGTTCTAGTGCTTTATAGAAATATGTGTTTAAAGATGTGGTCGGGGTGGTTATGAAGGGGTATAAATAAAAAAAAAAAGTACAACCTAGACGGTTGGTCTTGCAGGAGTCCCTCGTTACCGTAATTTTAAAAAGGAAAATGTTACTAACCCTGTAAACATCGGTTAGTGTCATGTACTGATGTAGATTCACCTGCTCGTAATACTCTTGCCATCTAGTATTGGGCCCGGATACGTGCATGTTATTTTTCTTCAAAGAAATCTTTTGAGTCACTGTGACTCTACCTCTTGTTGGTAATGCTCATGGGCATCGAATCCATTGTTAGATAGTTTTTCCGCACGGCGGCTCAGGATGAAGGTTGAGCAAAGTGATATATATAGGGAGATGTTCATGCAAGAAACAGAGAGAATATTAGGAAACCGTGTTTACTGCAACAGCCACAGGCGTCCGGGGATTACCTGTAATTAAGACTTTCATGGAGGGCAGCCAAAGGGTCAACCCACCTCATGTCTCTCCCCCCAGACATGGAATCGCAACATTTTCCTCACAAGACTTAAGGGAGCCCGTTTGAGCTTCTCCACTCCTGCCCCCTTCAATTTCTCTCTTGGAAGGTGGCATTTTTCGTTGCCATTACTTCACTGAGGCGTATTGGTGAGCTCCAGACATTAACACTAGAAGAACCTTTCTTTCAAGTACACAGAGATAGGGTTGTCCTCCACACCAACCCCAGATTCCTTCCAAAGGTGGTCACCCTTGTTCCACCTGAACCAATCTATTGAACTTCCCGTTTTCTTTCCACAACCTGACTCTGTTGCAGAAAAGGCTCTCCATGCATAAGATGTAAAGCGAACTTGTAGGAAACTGCCCCTTTTTGCATGGTTACCCCTCACTTTTTGCCTAATGTTGATGCACTTTAACCGAGTGTGCCCTGGGTTCCTGCCAACCAGGTACCCAGGGCCTATGTTCTTTCCCTTTAACTGTTGCGAAACCCAATTGGCAACTCTCTGCCCACATGTAAATCCTTTGTGAAAGGGTCCATAGGTACCAAAGGCACTGTGGCCAGGGAAGGCTCCTAAGGGCTGCAGCACTTATTGTGTCACCCTTAGAGAGGTGTGTGTTTTTGTGTGTGTTTTTGAGTGTGTGTATGTGTGTTGGTGCGTGTGTGTGTGTTGGTGCAGAACAAAGTGAAAAGTCGACATGGCACACATCCCTGTGTGCCATGCCTACAATCCACTGCCCTGGCATAGGTAAGCCACCCCTCTAGCTGGGTGCACTATACCAGTGGTGAGGGTACAGGTGCATGAGCCCTGTACCCCTACAGTGTCTAAGTCCATTCTTAGACATAGTAAGTGCAGTAATGCCATAAAGAGTATATGGTCTGGGAGTTTGTCATTACGAACTCCAGAGCACCATAATGGCTTTACTGAAAACTGGGAAGTTTGGTATCAAACTCCTCAACACATTAAACCCATACCTATGCCAGTGTGGGATTTAATGAAAAATGCACTCAGAGGGCATCTTAGAGATGCCCCCTGAAAAACAACCTAACTCTAGCGTCCTGGCTGAGTGGCTGCTCGCCAGCTGCCACCATCAGACATGTTTCTGGACCCCTGGGTCGAGAGCCTGCCGCTCTCGGGGTCCTGAAACAAAGCACATCCTGGGACGAGGTGCCAAGCCTCCTCCCCCAGGATGGGCTGGGTCCACGAAGGGGAAGCTTCAAAGGCTTGCCGCCTTTGTAAGCTGCCCCAGCCATTTGCTGCTCCCAGCAACTGGCCCCCACCGGTTCTGACCCCCACTTTGGGCGGGAGAATCGGCGGGAAAACCAAGTTAGGAGGAGAGGTGTACCCACCTTTGCCAACCCCACCCCTCAGGTGGGAGAGGCGAGGTGAAGCACAACTCTCAGTCCCCGCAATCTTGAAGATGGGGGGACCCAGCCAACCAGAGTGAGGCTTATGCCCCCCTCCCACCACAGGGAAGGGACCCATTGGTCCCAAACACCCTCAAATTTAGTATTTAGGGGCAACCCTTAACCTTGCCTCCTCAAACAAGAAGAAACAAAAAGAATAATGACCGAAGAGCCGTGCTGAAGAAGGAGGAGGACACCAACTGACTTGGCCCCAGCTCTACCGGCCTGTCCCGGCCTCGACATGCTACAGCGAAATCCCAGTGTGTCCTGCAGCCAGCAGTCCCTAAGAACCCGGAAGACCTGCCCTGCCTTCCCAAACCAGACTTTGTCCCCGTGAGCACCGGATTTTCTCACCCACAGACTCTGGCTTCGGCCAAATCAGCAAGTCTGCACCCGACGCCCACAGCCCGAGTTCGAGTGGCCCAACACCACGAGGAGGTCTCCCCTGCGATCCTGACCTGGGATCTGGTGATGCCTGACCTACCTCAAGCCTCCAACAGACACCTGCAGCTCCTTTCTGGAGGATCTCCCCGACCGCGACTGGAGCCAGTAAGAAGAATGTTTTGGTGTCAGACACCCCTGCACCTGACGCCCCACGACCTTGGGTGGCCCAACCGACGGTGTCCCGGCATCTCAAGACATCCCAACTTACCTCTCCCACAGGTGGTCACCTCCAGAAGATCTTCGTCCCAGAGCCTGCAGTGTTTGTTGCAACCCGAGAATCCCCATTGAAAACAGGGCACCTGATGACAAAACAGCACCCTGCACTTTGTGTGCTAAATCAGATCCCCCTTTCCCCTAAGCCTAAGTCCAGGAGCTTTGTTCCCACAACCTTGTTGTGTGCTCGTGAGCAGCCACCAACCGGAGGCCCCCTATCCCCCATTGGATAACACTGGGCTTTAGCACTCTGCACCCGGCAGTCCTAGTGCCGCTGAGGGTGCTTTCAGAGTGCATCCTTGACCCTGGGGGAACCCTGGTTCTAACCCCAGAAAACCAACTCCCAAACCTAAGTACTTACCGTTAAGTCGATAACATTGTTTTCTCCCATAGGACTGCATTGACTGCTTTCTTGTGAAAATTGTTCCAAGTGTGGAGTTGGTTTGTATGAAACCTTTAAAAAACTGCAAAAGTACAAAAACTCATTTACTTACCTTTTCTCTAGGAAATGTCCCAGTGAGATATCTAGGCATATCACACTGAGTAGAAAAAGGAACCTAAAAAGTAATCTGAAAAGTAACGTACAAAGTAATCTGAAAAGAAACTGAAAAGTAATTTCAATTTTTTTATAAACAAATGACTTACCTGTAACCAATCCAATTGCATCCAACTGCGTTCAAACTGTATTTAACTGCATTATTCTTGCAAAGTATTATCTTACTTACCTGTATTAGGCCTGGCTTGGTTCTAGAAAATAAAATACAACTAAATAATTTTTATACAAACAAAGTTGGTCTGAGTTCAGTCTTTGCGTGTGTGACATCATTTCTTGCCTGAGTGTGTACAATAAATGCTTAACACTACCCTCTGATAAAGCCTTACTGCTCGCCCACACTACCATAAATAGAAAGTAAAGTACTATCTACTTTTACCTCTGTCTACCTTTGGGGCTCCACTGGACTCTGTGCACACTATACCTTACTTTGGTATAGTATATATCAGAGCCAGCTTTCTACAGAACTCTCATTTACTACGAAACCTTTCAGAAAAACGGAACAGCTCTTTGTTGCATTTACCGAGCCTCATAAAGGGAGGGTAAATCTAAATCGGGCATAGCCGGATGGATAGTCAAATGTATCCAAGTGTGCTACAAGAAAGCCAGAAGAGCTTTGTCCATTCCTCCGAGAACCCACTCTACCTGGAAAAAGGGGGCCTCTATGGCTTATTTGGGAAACATCCTCATAGCGGACATCTGCAAAGCATCTACATGGTCCACACCACACACCTTCCCAAAACACTACTGTGTGGATGTGCTGCCCCACCCACAAGCCAACATTGGCCAGGCAGTGCTCCGTACACTCTTTCAATTCTCTGCAACACCCACAGGCTAGCCACTGCTTCTTTGGGGAAGACTGCTTTACAGTCTATGCATACCATGTGTATCTACAGACACACATGCCTTGAACGGAAAATGCTACTTGCCCTGTAAGCATCTGTCGGTGTCATGTATTGCTGTAGATTCACATGCGCTCACCCACTTTACACCAGTGTGTGAATCACCTCCACTATGCCATGTAGCATCTTCTTGTGCTGCCCCTCCTGGCCTCTCGGAGTACTTCCACGGTTCTGTGTGGCAGGTTCAGGTGACCAAATTCTACGTCCTTATGAACCATACAGCAAGGCTGAAGGTTGCTGGTTCTGGGTGCTATACCTGCCCCCCACCCTCTTCAATGTTAGCATGTCTTGGTGCAAAGGCAGCTTTATTATTCTGCCTTGTGCCATTTCTATTAGATCAGAAAACCAGGAGTGTCTGGCCCACGGTGGGGTGATTACTATTTGTGACATGGCTGCTTGCCAGCACCATTAGGATCAATAGCATTGGTGGGAAAGCATACGCAAATCTCCCTGACCAATCTATTGATGGAGCAAGGACTCACAAATGAGACTTGCTCGGATGCATTCTTCTCATAAATATTTATGTATTAAACTTGTATTGTTTGTACTAATAAATACACACACCAACATAAGTAGTAAGGAAGCTTGCTTATGTGTTTTAACTAACAAGTAACGCTTGTCTATTCTAAAATGGCCACTAAAGCGCGGGAACTTTACTGCACATGTCTCACGTGGTGTGATGTCTTTCTTTGCTTGAAGGGAAATTCTTGCTTCTGCGCAGTGTGCATTAAAATGGCTGCTTTATGTTTTCACGTGCTACAGCTTGCTCTCATGTTGCACTTAAATTGTGGTATTCTAACGCTACTAATGCGGGATAGAGTTTATGAGTAAATGGGAATAGAGTAGAAAGAGTGGGAGTACAGTGAAACAATTTATTTGTGATTTTAATATTTTCTTCTTTGACTTTATTAGTTCGTAGAATTGGGCCTGGGGTTGGTGAACTGAAAACTCGTGTGACAATGGTTCTGCGCATGCTCCCTGAAAGGCTGCCCAGAAAGAAAAGGATGAAGTCAACCTGGACGTCGTCCAAGGCCATGACCTGATGGCCAATATTGCTGTATTCATGAATGTCCCTACTAATATGCAACAATGTACATGAAGAATGTATAAAATTTGTCATGAGACGGGTGGGAAATAAAGCAAATGTATTAAAAGTGAGAGGCGGTATTTTAAAGACAAAGGGCTTAAAGAAATTGAATAAAATCAATATGGTGTGAGGATCAACCCCCTGTCCCTGTCCAATCAGAAGTAGTGGCCCCATATTTTTGCAACATTAGTGGGAGGTACATGGGCGTAGAAGGGTATAATAGATATAGAATTAGCTAATTAGTTGGCGTTAGCTTTTGGCGTTGAGGCTGTCAGCTTGAAGGACCACAGAACGAGCTGATCGATTGCAGACTGAACCGCTGTCCAGAGAGGTCCTGAGGTGGGGGCGGCGGAGTACCTTAGAAGGAATATGAAGTAAACGATTGAAGAGACAACGCCGGACTTCTTATCAAGTAAGTTGAGTTTATTGGCAGGAACGAACAAAGCAAGCACCTCACCAGCTGACCAGACTCCAACTGACCTGTCTGGAATCCCGCTTGGTCTCGAGGGCACATTAGAACTTTACAAGAGTTCTGAGAGGGAACTGGGATAAGACACAAAGGAAGGGCTAGGTGACATTCCCTATTTAAAGGAAGAAATCATTTACAACACATCTCCTTCCCTTAGGATAACGAAGAACATAGGTTGGGGAATATTAACATGGAACACTAACATATATAATCATTCAAGTACAATGGAAGTCTACGAGACCTTGAACCTCTAATGTCACTGGATAAAGAAACATTATGTGAAGCATCATTTGTAGTAGAAGGACCGTTACTGTGATCCAACTGTTCGCGAACATTACTGTGATTGAAAGCATCACCACCACCTTCCCCCCTACGACAACTCACAACTGGAGGTGTGGTAACCTCCTCCGGGATGGATAGCATATAGCCGCTGTTTGACTGAGAAGGATGGGCCAATTGAATAGAATCGTTTGTGGCTGTAGATTTGCGATACAATGCTACTCTGCGCAAATTCCACTTTTCACCATTGTCCAAAACTACATAGTGGGGAAAAACTTGTTTAACTAAAAAGGGACCCCTAAACTTAGATAGGCCTTTGGTCACTCTCCCTGGTTTGACCTTGACGAGATCGCCAGAGGAAATTGAGTAAGAGGTACCGGTATTCGGTTCCGGGTGAACACCCTTGACCAAACAACTTTTCAGCCAAGAGGGTGCAAGTTTGGTACCGGGACGTCTACCCCGCATAAGCTCAAAGGGAGACTTACTATCTTGTTTATGAGCAGTGGTTCGATAAGCCCACACCATCTCTTGAACAACTTCATTGGAAAAAACCCCAGAAGCACATGTCATTTGTATAATGCCTTTAACAACACTGTTAGCTCTCTCACACACGCCATTCCCTTGGGGATTATAGAGACGTGCGATGATGAGCCACACCACAACTAGACAAAAACATACGCATTTTATTGGATGTTAGTTGTGTGCCATTGTCAGTTATGAGTCTTGTGGGAAAACCTTCCTCGTGAAATAAGTCTTTGAGAAATAATATGGTACAATCAGTGGTGATATCTTTGACAAATTTAACTGTAAGCCACTTTGAAAATATGTCAACCACAACTATAGCAAAACGATGAGTACCTGGCAATTCGTCCATTGGCCCTATGAAATCGAGGCACACACTATGCCATGGTTGGTTAGGAGTATCAATGTGACCCATAGCTGGACTAGAAACAATTTTAAGTCTTTTTTCTCCTTCTCTACAAGCTTGACAACTTTCAACCCAAGATGCAGCTTGTGCGTCCATGGCAGGCCACCAAAAATCTGCTTTAAGTCTGCGCTGAGTGAGTGTCTGCCCTAGGTGTCCTTCATGAGCAATTTTCAGTAAAGTCGGCCTTAAATTGAATGGTGGAATGAATCTATCGCCTCTCATAAGAATACTGTGACCAAACACAGAAAGCTCATCAATAACCTTAAGAAAAGGGCGGACAGGGGGTAAAACACAACTCTCGCGCCTGGTACCCAATCTGACAAGATCCATGACCTTGATGAGAACATGGTCTTTCTCCATTGCAGAACACCATTCATCCTTGGTGAAAGTACCATCACTCAGAGCTACAACATCATGGACAAAGGCTACTGCACCTTCTTCATGAGTATCAGAAAAATCATCTTTGACATCGCTACTCTTGACCGATAACCTAGAGAGACAATCAGCTTGTACATTGTGCCAACCTTGTATGTATGAAATGTCATATTGATATTCCTGAAGTCTAGAAGCTAGTCTTGCTAGTCTAGGAGAACCTTTGCCAGCGCCACCTGGAGACAGAACGGTAACCAAAGGTTTGTGATCTGTCTTGATTTGGAACTTGGTACCCCACAAGTAGGTTCTAAAATAGTGTACTCCCCACGCAGCAGCAAGTGCCTCTTTTTCAATAACCGAATAATTTTGTTCGGAGAGTGAAAGGGGGCGAGAGGCAAATGCAATGGTTTTCTCTCCTTCAGAATATTTCTGTAAAAGTACTGCGCCCAAACCGGTACCACTGGCATCTACCATCAACACAGATGTGCGCCTGATGTCAAAGGGAGCTAGAACTTTAGCCTCACACAATTCTTTTTTAATTTCATTGAAACAATTAGTATGAGTTTCATCCCATGCAAATTTCGCTCCTTTTTTTAGTAAAAACGCAAGGTAAATGTTTTGTCTGAGAAGTTCCTCACAAATTTTGAGTAGAACTCTACAAGACCCATGAATGAACGGAGCTGGTCCTTGTCAGAAGGACATGGGGCTGATTGTATGGCTTCTAATAGATTTTTCTTTGGCTTTGACACCTTGGGCTGAGATCTCGTAACCCAAATATTCTATGTGTTGAACCAAGAACGCACATTTCTCTTTACGTAGTGTCAAACCTGCATTATCTATTCTCTGCAACACAGAATTGAGTACTTAGTTGTGCTCCAAGATGGTATCACCGAAGACCAGTATATCATCTTGGAAAAACATCGCTTTCTTAATACCTTTGAAGATCTCTGTTACCATACGCTGAAAAACACTAGCAGCAGAGATAAGACCAAAGGGAAGTCTGGTGAATTGAACAGTACCCTCTGTGGTTATGAACGCTGTCAAATGTTTTGAATCATCATGAAGACGGATTTGATGATACGCGCTCTTCAAATCTAATTTAGAGAAGTACTTTGCACCCTGCAAGGTGAATACCAACTCACCGATATTTGGGAGGGGAAATGTGTCCGCTACAACATTTTTGTTCAGGGATCTTAGATCCACAAAGAATCTAATTTTGTGATCAGCCTTTGCGTGATTACCACCGGAGAAACCCATGTGGAAGCCTCCACAGGCTCAATAATGCCTCCCTGAAGCATTTCGTCTATTACCATTTTAACCTCCTCTCTGACTGCAAGGGGAACTCTCCTCACTTTGTGTTGAATTGGGATAACATCATTCTTCAACTGGATTTTATGCACATACCCCTTCAATTCACCCAACTCGTCTCTAAAAACCCTGCTTGTATCAAGTAAAATCTCATCAAGAGAATGATCATCAACTACCATAACCTGGTTGGGTGCTCTGGGATTGACTATAATGTGCAAGTCGTATTGGTGGATCCAACCCAGGATGGGTGGACCATCAACAGAAACATAAACTTTGCCGTTAGTGGACCTATGCATAAAAGAGATGTCAGCTTCAAAGTAACCTAACAATTCTATATTTTCTCCCTGATATCCAGTAGGGGAAATGTCACTATCTTTAAGTTGCATAACACCCCACTCCTTCTTGAACAAGAACTCCGGGATTATTGTATATCTTGAACCAGTATCCACCATCAGAGTTACAACATGACCATTAACAGTAAATTCAGCTTTCGGTCTCTTCTCTCTCCTTTCATTACAGGTAAAGACATCTGGATCATCAACGACCAGGATTTTATCTCCATCTCTTTTGATTTCAATAGCACACTCTTCAATAACCGCTACTTTAGGTCTGCCTTTGTTTCTACACATCTTTGAAAAATGACCCAACTTGCCACACTTTAGACATTCTTTGTTATTTGCAAAACAAAATCTTGCATCAGAGGTATGTGTATTACTACCACATCTTGAGCAAAACTTAATTGGGAATTTGCTGGAGTTACTTCTCTTTTGAAAGCTTTTCCCTTTTGACTTTACCATAGCCACTAATTCATCCTCACCAGGTTCACATTCATACAAGAGTTTCTCAGACACTTCAGAGATTTGCTGCTGCGAGCTACATTTTTGTATTTCTCTCATACATCTTTCTGACTCTTCGACCACTTTAGCCAAATCTATGGCTAAGCTTAAGGAGGGGTTTTTGGCCGCCCACAGTCTCTCTTGTATCTTTCTATCATTACACTGAACGATGAGCTGATCGCGAATCAGCTCATCTGCCATTGCACCAAAATTACATTTCACTGAAAGTTCACGTAAGCGTGCAACAAAATCATCAATGGATTCCTCGTTGCGTTGTTTGTGTGTGTAGAACTTAAATCTGTTCATGACCAAATTTTCTTCTTTGGAAAACCTTACTTCAAGTCTTGCTACAGCCTCTTTGTACTCATCAGGTGAAGACAGGCCGCTGGATTGTAAGGCATGAGGAAGGTACTTGAATACTCGTTGACCTTCCTTGCCTAAGGCACTTAATAGTAATGCTTTTTTCCGCTTGGCAGAAAACTCTTGCCCATCAAGAGCATCTAGATAATTGTCAAACATGACAATCCAATCTTCCCATGAAGTAGAAGGTGTACCTGGTTCGCTGAGGAATTGTGGAGGTAGAGTTACTGCCACTTGTTGTGCCATGACTATTCAATTTAATTGTACTTAAACACCAATAAAAACCAATTAAAACAAAGGCACTAAAGCAATGGCACCAACAATTGTGCGTGATTCACTATTAGGCACAAGAGGTGTAACCACCTAGAACCAAGCTGTAACTTAAGGAGAACCGGACTCCACTTGAAGTATGTAAAATATAGTTTTTCCAGTACAAGGTGAGCGTGTCACCGTGAGGCCAACACACTTGAACTTTCCACTTTGTGCTTCAAAGCTGGGCACAAAACAAATGGTTAATCGCCGATCTCTGTAACCGTGGTTACCAGCTCTCGCAACGCTGGTGTTGCAATACACGGAAATAAAGTTTTCCTCTTTTTTTTTTTTTAAATGGAGTCACGTTGCGCGCTTACGTCACCGCGTTAAGCATATGCGTGGAGGATCTGCGTGGCAGCGGTCGCACTCTGCTAAAGGGAACGCTGAGGCATAAGCGTCGCACCCTAGCAACGAAGGACTTGGCGATGAATGGCGCATGCAAGGTAGAGGGCGCGCGATGACTCACCGTTGGGCAGATGACGTCAGGGTTGTCGCCGTGGTGTCCCAAATTAAATTAAAAGACTTATCTCCGTGGCGAGTCAATGAGGATGACTCATTTACAGGATGGATGGCGATGCGGTGCACAATGGGTTCTTTTGTTGGGGGTGCTGCTTGTCCGGCCGTATTCAATTGATGAAGGTGGAAGAAGGCGTACTCAGCTGTCTGGTCAGCACTGGAACTCGTCGCCAAAATGAAGTAAACGATTGAAGAGACAACGCCGGACTTCTTATCAAGTAAGTTGAGTTTATTGGCAGGAACGAACAAAGCAAGCACCTCACCAGCTGACCAGACTCCAACTGACCTGTCTGGAATCCCGCTTGGTCTCGAGGGCACATTAGAACTTTACAAGAGTTCTGAGAGGGAACTGGGATAAGACACAAAGGAAGGGCTAGGTGACATTCCCTATTTAAAGGAAGAAATCATTTACAACAGAATACACGGGAGAAATCGGAGAGAAGCGAAGTACCAGAGAGGGGAACGACACAGGCGTCATTGATAGAGAGGTCACCGGTCCTGTCCTGATCCGGGAGGAGGTCTTGCTCTTCATCCTTCCAGGGTCCTTTTTCCCAACTCCTTGGCCAAGGGGTTTGGTTCTCGCATGTTAGGTAAATATAAATGCAAACCTTAGTTGAGCTGCTGTCTCTATCTTCTCCTTTCCTAAGGGACCGTCATTGATCGATAATTGATTATTATGCTTCATCCTTGATATGCGATTTAAGTATCATGTGGTTCTGTAATTACTCTGCTAAATCTTTAGATAAATATTTTAAAACTTCTTGACTCAGTGATTATTTCAGAAATTATGAATTGTATGGAACGTCACTCATTTTAAACTTCCCAATTATCAAAGGGTCCATTGGTAAGTCATTACTCTTCAAATCAGAAAAGTAATTGGTAGCAGGGATTTTGATAAAGAGTACAACTGACCCACCAGCGGAAATTGCTAGCGTAGTATGAATGTATGGGCCCAAGTGAGTATTTGATGTATGAATGCTTGTCGCTAGTAACACGCTGGATCAGTTTTCTGGTTATCAGAGGATGGTTGTGCTTTGTTAATTGGGTAATGAGAATGGTACTTCTATGAACTAACATCCGTTATTGTTTAAGGTTTGTTTTATGTTGTCCAGAAATCCCCGGGGAAAATTGAATAGCGGATGGTAAGTGGAAGCCATACTGCAGTGAGGTTATCTGCCAGGCAGAAATAGTACTGAAAAGTTAAGTAGGGCTATCAGTACTTGTTAGGGACTCTATGTGTGTGAGTAAAGGCAAAGGAATATGCTAGTGAAAATTTGATGTTATATTACCTAGAAAGGGTAACATTGAAGAAGTAGCAGGTATTTCTGAAGCTTGTGTGAAGAGTAAACGGAAGGGTTTTACTCGTAGTATATGGATAGTAAACAGAAAGGTTTTACTAAGTACGAACGAAACTATCTTTTCCAATTTAGAGAAACTGGCACGATAGCGAATGTTTTATGTTGTTACTGAATTTTAAAGAAGTATAGAGAAAATAAAGTTTTGCGTACGATTTTTGTAAAGGGAGGGTCAGCTACCGGAGAGGAAGCTGACGTCACAAACGCCGCGCTGGGATTGGTTGAAACAGCGGGCATAGAACGACTCTTGTAAAGGAGGGGTCAGTAGTCAGGAGCACTACTGACGTCACAGGTGTCGCGCTGGGATTGGTCGAAACAGCGAAGGACAGAGAAGCGCAGATTGTAAAGGAGGGGTTGGCAGATAAACGTCACAAAAAGGCCGCGCTAGGATTGGTTCAGAGACAAAAGTTAGCTGGAATCTGATTGGTTGTTACCATAGAAGCAAAAATCCTAGTGGATAGTGGAGATTGTATGTTAAAACGTGATCCGACTTTAATAGGAGTTCAGTCCGGATAGGAGATTCCTAGGCTTTGCAGAATATAATTTTATATACCGAGATTTGCCAAAAATGTACAGAGAAAAGAGAAAAATTTCATTTCTACAAAAGATTAAGATTTTAAAGAGGATAAACCAATCAAAACTAGGAAGGAATTATCATTCCACCAGCTAAAACGCCCGCTTCATTCATGATGATGGAGAGAGGTTATCATACTTGTGTATGGATAGAAAATTGGATGGAATATACCAAAATTGATGGAATATTAGCTTTTCCTGGGAATGGTACTTTGAATGGGAGAATTCTTCAAAATTTGAGATTAAGAATGAATGACTTAGAACCCAGACCTAGATTAACTCAATACGAAGCCTTAGAGGAATGGGAAACTGAGGCATTCGAACGTGATCGATCCAGAAGTAATAGGGGTTATCGGGGATTTTTCCCTAGGTACCAAAATGAGTCGAAGGACGGTCAGATGAAACAGTGGAGAAGAGCAATGCTTACAGAGGGTTTGTATCCGATATTAATGGCAGAAGAATCATTAGGGAGTAAATGCACAGAAAAGACAAAACATTTGACTAGATTTGGAGATTCTGAAGATGAATTTATGGAAGATATATTAAAGAATCTGCCACCATATCAGGAAGGGACAAGTGGATGCACCCCAAGTGCACCCTTGTTAAGAACACCTTTGGTACCACAAGTATTGCATGATTCACCAGTTAGTAGAGTACTTCACGATAAAGAAAAGGAAGCGATAGATAAAAACAGAGCAGAATTAATTCAGAAAGTAACACAATTGAGTATTCATCCTGATTCATTGACCATACCTGTAACGATTGGTCCAGTGGTTCCCTTATATGGTGACAAAGTAACGTATCCCAAACCTCTAGTTATGCCTACACCTGTGAATGTCCCCAAACCTGAAGCAGTAGTAATGGTTGAGGATCACTTTAGTGATTGTGAATCTATGATTTCATTAATGGACTTGCCCATTCGAGATTCTGTAAATAGTACTCCCAGAAGAGTAACACCTGGTTGCTCCAAAGATGTAAACATAATAACTTCATCAGGAACGAAAAGTGCCACAGTAGTTACACCTGAAGACTTAGAAAGGTGGGCACAAGGATCAGACAAACAGAGTTCACCCCCAAAGATCATGGACATTTATAAATTAAAAGTTGAGTTAGAAGAAATGATAGCAGGAAATGTAGGGGTAGATCGCCTAAATACGTACGATGAAGAAGAACTATTGTTTGTATGCAGAAGCATCACAAGAAATGCAAAAATATTTCATGAGAAATTATCAGATTTAGCTCAACAGATGGGAATTGAAATAGGGAAGTCAAAGGTGTTACAAAAACCCTACAGAGCCGATTTTTCAGACAAGGATTTGGAAAATATGAATGCCTCTGGAAGAAAATTACAAGTAAAAGAATTAATGACAGTTTTGCAGAAATGGGGAGAGCTAGATAAATGGAAAGTTAGATGGACCAAGAAAAAGGAAGCGGCACGATACAGTAGAACAACTTCTGAATATTTGATGAAGGAAACAGGGAAAGGAGATCAAATGTACCCGATGCGAGAAGTTCCAGGAGGGGGATATGTACATGTCCCATGGAGCAGACAGGATATTTTGTCATTTACGAATGACTTTCCAAAGTTGAGAGAAAAACCAATAGAATGGTACAAGCAGGTTGAGAGGTTTGTGAAGGTGTCAAAGGTATTGTTGAAAGATTTGGATGGTTTGTTCGACATAGTGGTACCTGCCGATTTGTGGACAGATTGCAAAATCACAGTTGATTGGCCCAGTGAAGAGTATCCTAGAGATCCAAAGACAGGTGCCCCGTCAAATGATGTAATGAAAACGTATCAACAGGTGATAACTTACCTGAAAGGGAAAATACCGCCAAAAGAAACAGACTGGGTGAAAATAGACAGAACTACCCAAGGAGCCAGTGAATCGGTACACGCCTACTATGAGCGTTTATTGCAGGTATTTAAGCAGTATAGTGGATTTGAGGACATTGGAGATAAAAACATGAGTCAGTTTGTTTACCGATTTGTTTACGGTCTGAAGCCAGAGATTTGTCAGATGATTAAGCAGCATATGTTATGTTGGCAAGGGAAGCCAATAGATGAAATTTTGAAATATGCGAAATATTGTGGAGATGACATTGAGGATAGACACAAGAAACTGCAAGAGAAAGTGATGTGGGCTCAAGTAAAAATGGCTGAGAAACAGGGAATTAATTTGGATAATCCAAATGATAATCAGGGAAAAGATCCTAGAACGAATGGCGACACTGGAAATGGAGGAAAATTGAGAGGACGAATAAGTAGAGAAGAGGCTAAAAAGAAGTTTCCTTGTCATGGGTGCGGGAAATTGGGGCATTGGAAGGATGAATGTAAAAAGATGCGGAATAATAATGGCCCAAATCAAAATTTAAATCCACAGACGCAGAATGACTCACAGCAAGGTGTAAATCCTCAGAGTCAGTTGCCACCTGCACCTATACAGGGTAATGTAAGCAGAGCAAAGCACGGTACAGACGTCGGATATCAAGGAGGAAGTGGTAAGAATGATTATGTAACATCACAATTTCTTTTACAGGACGACTTTTGTACCTATAGCCAATGACGGTGCCTGGGAGAGGGGGAGAAGGAGTGCGTACTTGGTGCATCCTTACCGGTAGATCAGTCAGGTCCATATGTTGAAGGGAATGTGAAAGGTAATGATATTACTTTTCTTTTGGACACTGGTGCTACCAGGTCTACTGTGAGAACAGCAGACATCCCAGACCTTCCTCTCTCTGGAGAAGCTATCCAAGTTGTGGGGGTGGCTAATCAGAAGATTAGAACACCTCTTACCGAACCAATGGAAGTAAAAATCGGAAACTTTAGGGAAATGCATCAATTTGTAGTGTGTGATTCCAGTCCAGTAAATTTATTGGGCCGAGATTTATTATGTAAAATGAATTGCACAATTTTCTGCACGCCGGATGGTGTGGCAGTTCAAACACCAGATGAAGACCATGTATATAAGTTTATGATTGCAAAGCAAGGTACAGAAGTAGATGAGATGTTTTCTTTGATAACAAAAGACGAGTTACCAGAAGAACTGAAAACTACAGTGAATTCCATGGTATGGGATTTCACGGGAAAAGAAGTAGGACTTATGGCCAAAATAGACCCAGTTAAGATTACTGTAAAAGAAGGTGCGATTTTCGCAAACAGCCGACAGTATAAAATGAGTGCAGAAGTAAAAGCAGGAGACATTGAAGAAATTAACAGAATGGTAAAACAAGGAATACTAAAAGAAGAAATGAGTAGCCCTTGTAACTCACCAATCATGGGTTTGAAGAAACCTAGTGGAAAGTATAGGATTGTTCAAGACTTGCGCAAAATAAATAAGATTATGGAACCCTGTTGTCCTATAGTGCCAAATCCTGCAGTGATTTTATACCAGATTCCTTGGAGTGCAGGATGGTTTACTGTGATTGATTTATGCCAAGCATTCTTTTCCATACCATTGCATCCAGATAGTCAGTATCTATTTTCATTTAAATTTGAGAACAAGGTCTATGTATGGAATCGTGTTCCTCAGGGGTACACGGAAAGTCCTTCCATCTTTAATCAGATATTGAAAAAGTGCCTAGAGAAACTAGTGATGCCAGGAAGCTCAGTCTTAGTGCAATATATAGACGACTTACTAGTGGCATCTAACACCAGAGAGGACTGTGTTGTTGACACCATTGCATTACTAAATCATTTAGCTGAAGAAGGGCATAAAGTTTCACCTGAAAAATTGCAGTTCTGTACAACAGCAGTTAAGTATCTAGGACACCAGATTGAAAGGGGCAAAAGGAGAATAACAGCTAAAAGAATAAAATTAATAAAGAAAATGCGAATGCCTGTCTCCCAATGCGAAGTAATAATGTTCCTGGGAATAGTAGGTTATTGTCGACAATGGATACTAGGATTTTCCCTGTTGGCAAAGCCATTAATTCAAATGGCGAAAAAGAAGGCAAAGGACCCAGTTGAGTGGGATGATGAGAGCGTAGGTGCGTTTGTAAAGTTAAGAAACGCTTTGTGTGCAGCACCTGCCCTAGGCATGCCTGATTATAAAAGAAAATTCGCATTATTCTGCCATGAAAGAGAAAATTGTGCGCTTTCAGTCTTAACCCAGAGACATGGTTTAGACAGACGTCCTATAGCATATTTTTCTGCTACATTGGACCCAGTGGCAGCCGCGTTGCCAGGCTGCTTAAAAGCAGTGGCGGCTACCTGTTTGAGCATTGAACAAAGTGAGTCAATTGTAATGGGACATCCTGTAAAAGTGTTCGTTCCACATGCGGTTGTGATTTTGTTGACAAGAACACGAACTCAGCATCTTACTCCTAGTCGGCTGACTAAATATGAAAGAATAATACTGGGTGCTGAAAATGTGACCATTGTAAGGTGCACAATAGTAAATCCAGCTACCTTACTACCAGACCCATATCATGAAGAAGTTAAAGATGACGAAGAGGAACATGATTGTTTACAAGTCACAGAGTTGTGCACGAAACCACGTCCTGATATTCAGGAACTGCCCCTCAGGAAGCCAGACAGGGAGCTGTTTGTTGATGGTTCATGCCAAAGGCATGAAGATGGAAAACTAACTGCAGCATATGCAGTGTGTGAACTAACTGGAATAGTCAAAGCATCCTATTTACCAGGAGTCAAATCTGCACAAATAGCTGAATTGATTGCATTGATAAAAGCCTGCAAAATTGGGAGGAATCAAAAAGTAACTATATTTACAGATAGCCAATATGGTTACGGGGTTGTGCATGATTTTGGCCAATTATGGATGCAGAGGGATTTCATGACTTCTTCAGGATCCCCCATTAAAAATGGACAGTTCGTAAAAGAACTACTGGAAGCAATACAATCACCAAAAGAATTGGCTGTGGTGAAATGTGCCGCACACCAGTCAGGAGATGACTAGGTGGTAGTCGGCAACAGATACGCAGATCTTGTGGCTCAACATTGTGCCAAAAACAGATTGTCAATAAATAAAAGGGTGGAAAGAATGGGAATCAGCTGCCAACTTATGCTGTATGCACCTCCGGAAACATGGAATGATGTAAAACGATTACAAGATGATGCTGATGAGAGTGAAAGGAGTACATGGATTAAAACGGGATGTTCTCAAAAGGCAGACGATGATGTATGGATTTGTGCCGATGGCAGACCAGTCATGCCCGATTGTCTGCCTTCACAAATGGCTAGGATGTATCATGGAGACACACACGTAGGGAGAGATGCAATGATTAGGCTCTTTAGACAAAATTGGTACAATCCAAGATTTAGGGCAGTAGCAGAGAGTCTTTGTCAGAGATGTTTAACTTGCCAAATGCATAATCCAGGAAGAAAAACAGTAATTGGATTTGGGAAAATTGGAAAGGCAGAGGGTCCATTTATGAGATTGCAACTTGATTTCATTCAGTTACCACCATGTAGAGGGCTGAAATATGTACTAGTCATAGTGTGTCTGTTTTCAAAATGGGTGGAGGCATACCCTACCAGAAGGAATGACAGTATTACAGTCGCAAAGTTGTTGCTACGCTAACTCATTCCTAGATTTGGTTTTCCAGTAACTTTGGAATCAGATAGAGGAAAGCATTTTAACAGTGAAGTGATTAAGATAATCTGTGAAGCATTCCAAATTGAGCAAAAATTGCACTGTGCATATCGTCCAGAGGCTTCTGGAGTGGTTGAACAAATGAATGGCACGATAAAATCCAGACTGGGAAAAATGTGTGCATCAACATCAATAGATTGGCCAGATGCATTGCCTCTTGTTTTAATGGGACTCAGAAGCATTCCTGATAGAAACACCGGATTGAGTCCGCACGAGATAATGATGGGAAGAGCAATGAGACAAGCACATGTTCCCACAAATAAACTGCTGAATATATCTGATGATATGGTTCTGGATTATTGCAAAGGATTGGCTGACCTAGAGCGTTCTGTCTCTCACCAGGTTGGAGAAGACGCAGTTTCCAGGCAGCCTGAACAAGAACATGATCTGAGTCCCAGAGACTGGGTGGTAGTGAAGAATCACACCAGAGAAACGGGTCTATCACCTAGGTGGGGCGAACCTTGTCAGGTCATACTGGTCACAAACACAGCAGTGAAGTGTGCAGGATTTCCTAATTGGATTCATGTAAGCCACACCAAAAGAGTACCAGATCCTGAAGAAGAAAATCCTCAGACAGCATCGATAACTGAGGAAGCTGAAGGTTGCCCAGCTGAAGAATCTCAGGTCCGAGATTCAAAGGAAGCTGAAGAAGAAGAACCGAGCACAAGTCAGGACTGGATACCAGTGGTGGAAATACCTGAAGTTTACAACAGAACAAGAAGTCAAATAAATTTAGAAGAAATTGAAGAAGATCAGATAGGTGAAGAAGAAGCAGCTCAGGAAGAAGAAGAAGAGATAATAAGAGAACCTGAGCAGGAACAGATAGGGAGAGGAAACTGGGCTCAAATTAAAGAAGAACCAACAGATTTTGAGCCGGGTCAGACAGGTCTAGAAGAACTCGGTCAGGCTGCAGAAGTACAAAGTGCAATAAGCCCTGATCAGAACCAGTTAGATCAAGAAAAGTACCCAGAAGAAGAAGATCTTGAGAATCTCTAGCATGAAAACGTAAATCAAGAACAAAATCAGTTACTAGAGACTCACAGTAGAGCAGCTGAAGACAAACAAATCAGACCGGAAAAAGAACAAATAGTAGAAGAAAAAGAAATTGAAGAACATCAAATTGTAACACAACCTGAAAATAAAAGAATTTCTGAAGAAAGAAATAAAGAGACAGTGCAAACAGAGAAAACAAGAAAAGGTGATCATTGGCCTAGTGTCATTAAAAGAGTAAAATACCACATAACAACCAGAAGTGAAGATCCAGAACAAGTGAACGAAGTAACAAGCCAAACGGGACAAGAAAATAAAAGTGAAAAACGAAGAAGCAAAAGACTGAAACTTGTGAACAACAAATTTAAGGGTCCTGATTGGACTTATATTATTCTCGAAGATTACGAAAGCTCAGAATCAAGTGAAAGTGGTGACGAAGGAACCAGTGCGGAACTAACTTATGAAAAAGAAATAGAACCAACTTGAGAACGTAAAAAGACTTGAAGAATACGATAAGAAGAGAAATCTTCCTTGTCAAAAATGTCTGACGACAGAGTTACTGGGAGACCAAAGCAGAAAGGTTGTAAAAGATGTTGTGCTATATGCATATGCAATCTGGTAGTGATGCTTATAGTATGGTTAGTTGTGATCGTAGCAATTCCTTACCTTATGATAATAGATAAAAAGATTAACAACGAAACCAAGGAAAGGACAGATAACTTGAAAAGCAATAGAGTAGAACTAAAGGCAGAAGACGAACCAGAATTTCATCATGAAGTAACAGATAACGACACTAGTCTGAATGTTTTCACAAAACTATTGTTTCAATATGTAGATACCATGGAAGTTAGTAATTGTTATGTCTGTATGAAACTACCTGAATCAGTAGCAGAAGGGTTAACGTATCATCACTTGCCATTAACCTATGGCATATCATGTAGTGTACTGACTAGTTTATTTTATAGAACAGGGCGACTTCAGTATTATTATTCAAATATAGATGTGATATTTTCTGAGGTTCCGATTCGAAAGAATATGAACCCAGTGCTTAGTAGCAAAGATGCACAGTTTATGGGAGAATTGTTCTTAACAATGAAATCAATAGACATAACACATGCACATAGACGCAATTTAACATGTTCTTTACATGAAGAAAAGATATTTTTAAATTTAGTGGAGAGTAGAAGACAAGATTTCCAAAAGAAAGCTTCTGAGCATAAGGCTCATTTGCCACCTTGGGCTGAGAAAGAAGGTAGTTACACACCTGGTAAGGCTCAAGCTGCTATGGCTCTAGATTTTGTAAAAACAGGGAAAATTTGTCTACATAGGTTAAAGACAGAGTTTAACAATGTTTTCATCGGTACCAGTGAATGTGAACACAATTTCTTAATTCTTGGAGGTTGGGGGCTTAAAGGAGGAACAGATTCAGTTTTTCCTGGAATCTATTATGTGTGTGGGAATAAGGCTTACTTTAGGCTTCCTGCACGGTGGTATGGAAGTTGTTGTTTTGGAATAGTATTTCCAAAAATATACCACGTAGAAAGAAACAATGGGAGCAATGAAAATACTAGTGAATTAACACGTAGAAAAAGAGCTAGTTTTTCAGAAATTGTAGGTGATATATTTGGTGCATTGATACCTTCAGTGGGAATAATTCTGAACTCAAGGAAAATATGTAAATTATCTACAGTGGTTGATCGTTTATCAACTGACACTGCTGGATGATTTCTAATGATTAATGCGGAAATGGTTGCGATTAGATCTATGGTTATGCAAAATCGACTTGCTCTTGATATTATATTGGCAAAAGAGGGCGGAGTCTGTAAATTATTGAAGACGAAACACTGTTGCACTTACATACCTGATAAAAGTGCAGAAATTGGAATGTATATACAGAATATAACTAAACTTGAGAAGGAACTAAAACCACTGGAAGTTGATAGTGTATGGGAAAGATTGACCAGTAGTATTAGGTTAATTGGTACCTGGTTTGCTAATATAGGAAAGGACTTATAGGTAAATATTAGTTCCCTTAGCAGGGATAGCAATAATAGTACTGTCAATAATAATATGGTGTAAATGTTGTAGAAAGAATGAATCGTATAATGTGACAGGAAAAGGAAAGAAGCGAAAGTTTGACGAAATTGAATTAGAAGACTTGAGAAGTGAATTATACAAGAAACTGAAAGGAGAAGGGAAAAATAAAAAGTGTATAAATGAAGCTGAGACAATATTATGCTAAAAGTTGGCATCTGGTTGTGGGTAGTATTTTGATGGCTCAGAAACGCCATCAGAGAGGGGGTTGATGGAGCAAGGACTCACAAATGAGACTTGCTCGGATGCAATCTTCTCATAAATATTAATGTATTAAACTTGTATTGTTTGTACTAATAAATACACACACCAACATAAGTAGTAAGAAGCTTGCTTATGTGTTTTAACTAACAAGTAACGCTTGTCTATTCTAAAATGGCCGCTAAAGCGCGGGAACTTTACTGCGCATGTCTCAACCATATCACGTGGTGTGATGTCTTTCTTTGCTTGGAGGGAAATTCTTGCTTCTGCGCAGTGTGCATTAAAATGGCTGCTTTATGTTTTCACGTGCTACAGCTTGCTCTCATGTTGCACTTAAATTGTGGTATTCTAACACTACTAATGCGGGATAGAGTTTATAAGTAAATGGGAATAGAGTAGAAAGAGTGGGAATACAGTGAAACAATTTATTTGTGATTTTAATATTTTCTTCTTTGACTTTATTAGTTCGTAAATTGGGCCTGGGGTTGGTGAACTGAAAACTCGTGTGACAATGGTTCTGCGCATGCTCCCTGAAAGGCTGCCCAGAAAGAAAAGGATGAAGTCAACCTGGACGTCGTCCAAGGCCATGACCTGATGGCCAATATTGCTGTATTCATGAATGTCCCTACTAATATGCAACAATGTACATGAAGAATGTATAAAATTTGTCATGAGACGGGTGGGAAATAAAGCAAATGTATTAAAAGTGAGGGGCGGTATTTTAAAGACAAAGGGCTTAAAGAAATTGAATAAAATCAATATGGTGTGAGGATCAACCCCTGTCCCTGTCCAATCAGAAGTAGTGGCCCCATATTTTTGCAACATTAGTGGGAGGTACATGGGCGTAGAAGGGTATAATAGATATAGAATTAGCTAATTAGTTGGCGTTAGCTTTTGGCGTTGAGGCTGTCAGCTTGAAGGACCACAGAACGAGCTGATCGATTGCAGACTGAACCGCTGTCCAGAGAGGTCCTGAGGTGGGGTCGGCGGAGTACCTTAGAAGGAATACACGGGAGAAATCGGAGAGAAGCGAAGTACCAGAGAGGGGAACGACGCAGGCGTCGTTGATAGAGAGGTCACCGGTCCTGTCCTGATCCGGGAGGAGGTCTTGCTCTTCATCCTTCCAGGGTCCTTTTTCCCAACTCCTTGGCCAAGGGGTTTGGTTCTCGCACGTTAGGTAAATATAAATGCAAACCTTAGTTGCGCTGCTGTCTCTATCTTCTCCTTTCCTAAGGGACCGTCATTGATCGATAATTGATTATTATGCTTCATCCTTGATATGCGATTTAAGTATCATGTGGTTCTGTAATTACTCTGCTAACTCTTTAGATAAATATTTTAAAACTTCTTGACTCAGTGATTATTTCAGAAATTATTAATTGTATGGAACGTCACTCATTTTAAACTTCCCAATTATCAAAGGGTCCATTGGTAAGTCATTACTCTTCAATCAGAAAAGTAATTGGTAGCAGGGATTTTGATAAAGAGTACAACTGACCCACCAGCGGAAATTGCTAGCGTAGTATGAATGTATGGGCCCAAGTGAGTATTTGATGTATGAATGCTTGTCGCTAGTAACACGCTGGATCACTATCGACAGGGAATTCTCCTCTGATCTCTGTGCTGGGTACCTGGAGGCGAAGCTTTGGCATTTTGTCTCTCTCTTGTTGTGAAGAGGTCTATGTGTGGTGTTCCCCATCTGTGGAATATATTGTGCACAAGTTGTTGTTTGAGTTCCCACTCGTGAGAGGAGTACTCTTGTTTGCTTCTATGTTCTGCACTACTGGCAGGTGGGTGGCTATCAGCATTATGTTTCTCTGGGTGGCGTATCTCCAGATGTTTGTGCCAGTGAGACAGTGGGTGTGATCTTGTTCCCCCGTTTGTCGAGGTATAACACTGTGGTAGTGTTGTGCGTCTGTACTTGGACCACTTATCCCTTTATGTGTTTTTAGAAGACCTTCAGTGCCAGGAAAACCGTTTATAGGTCCGGAAGATTTATGTGCATCACTGCTTCCTCTGAGTTCCATAGGCCTAATTTGGTCAATTTCCCCATGTGTGTTTCCTATCGTGTGTGAGATGCACCCGTTGTGACTGTCACTGAGGGAGTTGGGTTTTTGAAGGGTCTACCAATTGAGATATTCCATCACTCCATCTCCTTCTGTCCCTTTGCAGTTACAACCGCTGGAGCGTCCCAGCTTCCATTCGCCCTTGACCATTTTTCTTGTAGCCCCAGCTAGTCAAGCATGCGGTACCAGGGGGAAGCAGGATACCCTTATATTCCCAACTGTCCTCACTGTCAGAGAACTGTCCCTTCTGGCAGAGGCGTGCTTGCTGCATTAGTGTCAGTCTTCTCTTATTGGCAGGGCCACTGTAATTATGTGATTGTGCGGCCACGGCGATTCTTGCGTAATTATTGATTTGCCATATTTGCCACATAATCCCATAGTCTGACGCATAATTTGCAGATTCTAAAAAAAAAAAAAATTGTTTCTAGCTCAAATGGTTCAAAAGTTACTAAAAAAGTAACACGTGTTGTCGTGCAGTGGAATTCCCTTTGCAAAGCTGGACTGGTCACCTTTCTGTTGCTTATTGCTGTATTTGGATGTTAAACTGGTACTAATGATATGCAACCAATGCTCACAGCATTACTAAGTTTAAAAATGCTGTAAAAATACATTAGTACTATTACAAAATGTGCCACATTATGCCGCATAATTTGTCTTTTCTTGCCGCATAATTTACTCAACCCTGCTGCATAATTTGGCCCTCACCTACCGCATAATTCCAGTGGCCCTGCTTATGAGTGGTGAATGTGTTGGCATTGGTTGACTTCAATGTAGCACCCAGAAAGATCTTTTCCCCTTTGTGTTGTTGGAAATTATTTCTATTGGTTTATGGTGAAGCCCAGGTTGTGCAGTGTTTGTATTACTGTCCTTAAGTTACTTTGGCACAGGCCAAACAATCCCGTTTTTATCCACCAGTTGTGCAGGTAAGGTGAAGAAAGTTGGCTCGGGATATGATATTGCCATTGGGTGGTAATAACGTGCACAGAGTCCAAGGGTTCTCCAAAAATGTACAGGGCTCAATGAAAAACCCAAAGAGCTCTATTTGTGGTAGTGTGGACAAGCAGCCTTAGGCCTAAAACAGAGGGGTGTAAGACATTTATTGCATAACAGTGATCAATAATGGACAAACGAATCAAGAAGGAGATCTAGATCAACTAAAGAAAAGTATACTTTGTTTATATTTTATTTCAAGACCCGGGTCTACGCATTACGGTAAGTATGATTCTCATTTAAAAGTACTTTTCAGGTTTCAGAAGTTTGACAGTGCGAATTTCAGAGCAATTCAATATTATCCTGTGGAGGAAAACAATTGGGCGAGGTAACAGGTACGCATACCACTTACAGTTCCAGTCCAGTCTTCGGGTGTCTCAGGCCAACACTGCGGGCAATGTCGGGCGTGGGGAACTTGGGGCAGCTAAGAGCTGCAGGATTCAGTATATACGCAGAGGCAGTTGATAGCGGCAATGAGATTTACCCTAGCGGTCCGCGGAGAGCAGTGAAGCGGGTCGCGTTTCAGCAGACCGCCAACACGGGTACCGTCGCCGGCGGCTGGCTGCTGTCGATCGGATGGAGAAGTTCCACCGTCATCGAACTGTCACGAGGAGGTCGCGGTCGGGCAGGCAGTGCAAGAGGGGTAGGAGAAGGCTGACAGGGCCACTTGCAGGATGGTACAGGCTTTCGGGCACAGGGTTGGGCACAGCTCAGGTCGTGGGGCCCGACAGGATCCTTCGATATCGTGGAGGCAGTCCTGCTGCGAGGTGTTCTTTTGACCGGGTAGAGTCGCGTTGACCCAAGTGCCGGTCCTCTACCACTACAGTCGTGGAGTTCTTTGGTAGCAGTGAGTCACGTCGACACAAGGGTCGGACCTCACCACTGCAGTTCTGGTACCAGTGGAGCCTCTAGTCCAAAGGGAGGTTCTTGGCACTTTGGTGAAGGTTGGAAGGTCTATGGGGTTTTTTGAAGGCTTTGCAGAGTTTCTGGAAGAACGGCAGGCCCAGGTGTCGAACCGGTGGCAGGTGGCAAGGGTTTTTGCAGAGTTTTTCCTGCAGGGGCTCAGTTCCTGGTCCGTTAGCTGAAGTCTCAAGTCTTCATTTTTTGGCCCGTCGAAATGGAGTGTCAGGTCTGGGAGAGATTCCTAATGAACAAGTTACTTACCTTCTGTAACAATATATCTGTAAGAGACTTAGATTAGTTATGGATTCCTTACCTTAGAATTACCCCCAGGCGTCAGACTGGATCCGGAGAATTTTTTCCTCAGCAGTACTCTGCACGTCGATAGGTGGCGTCGGTCGACTCCACATTTGTTGTTGGCGTCGTGGTTGCCGGAATGACATCGCGGTATTTACTTAGACGGCGACCTCGCGCGCTGACGTCAGTTCTTTACACGACATTCCACGCCAGAAGCGCCCAGCCATGCAAGACACTGACCACTGGTGCACGAAAACTGGGGCCCTGAAAGGGAGTCCCTTACGTTAGAAGTCAGTTCGCAGAACGGGGAGGATGGGTGGGGCAGTGAGGAATCCATAACTAATCTATGTCTCTTACAGATATACCGTTACCGAAGGTAAGTAACTTGTTCATCTGAAAGAGACAATTAGTTATGGATTCCTCACCTTAGAATAGATACTCCAACAATACCAACCCCGGTGGTGGGTCTGCGAACCAAGTTCACACCAGAAAGTCCTGGAGAACCGAACGGCCGAAGAAGCCGTCTCTCCGGACTTGGCTGTCCAGGCAGTAGTGTTTGGTAAACATGTGCAGTGAAGCCTAAGTAGCTGCCTGGCAGATGTCATGAAGGGGGACTCCACGTCCCAAAGCAGTAGTGGCTGCTGTCGCCCTGGTGGAATGGGCACACAACCCCACTGGAGGTTCCTTTTTCGCCAAGGAATAGCAGATTTTTATACAAAGAACGACCCATCGAGAGATGGTCCGTTTTTGTACGGCCCGACCTTTCTTGGCGCCCACGTAGCCAACAAAGAGTTGGTCATACACCCGGAATTGTTTTGTGCGATCCAGATAGAAGGAAAGCGCACGTTTTGGATTCAGACGATGGAGCCGCTCTTCCTCTTTAGAAGGATGCGGAGGCGGAAAGAAGGTGGGCTAGGTGATGGTCTGTCCTATGTGGAAAGAGGTAACCACTTTGGGAAGGAAAGAAGGCCTAATGCGAAGGACAACCTTGGCTGGATGAACAGCCAAGAAAGGAGGCTTAGAAGAAAGGGCTTGAAGCTCACTCACCCTGCGAGCAGAGGTGATGACAACCAAGAAGGCAGTTTTCAAAGTTAAAAGTCTGAGAGAACAATTATGTAGCGGCTCAAAGGGAGCGCACATAAGATAAGTCAGAACCAAGTTCAAGTCACACTGAGGCATTACGAAAGGAATAGGAGGGAAGAGACTGAGTAATGCCCTTAAGGAATCTATTTACAATAGGGGACTTGAAAAGAGAAGGTTCATCAGGAAGCCTAAGAAAGGCTGAAATGGCTGAGAGATAGCCCTTAAGCGTGCCCAGAGCAGAGCCCTGCTGGGCCAAAGAAAGGAGGAACAAGAGAACCTCGGAAAGAGGGGCGGAAAGGGGATTTACAGCCTTTGCAGTGCACCATGCCACAAATTTGTTCCACCTGCAGGTGCATACCGTTTTAGTGGAGGGACACCTGGCTGCCAAGATAACGTTACAGCCTTCGGGAGGAAGGTCGAAAGCCGCCAACTGCCGCCCCTCAATCTCCACGCAAAGAGGTGGAGACTGGACAGGTTCGGGTGGAGGACCGTCCCCTGCTGCTGCAACAGAAGATCCTCCCGAAGAGGCAGTCTTATCGGACGATCGATGGCCATGTGTAACAGCTCGGGATACCAGACTCTTCGTGCCCAATCCGGAGCCACAAGAATGACTTGGGCCCGGTCGCGCTTGATCTTCTTCAGCACTCTGGGTAGAAGTGGTATAGGCGGAAAGGCGTATAGAAGACTGCAACTCCACTTGCGACGAAAAGCGTTGCGTAGCGAGTACCACCTTGGAAATTCCAACGCGCAGACCTGCTGACATTACGCGTTCTCTTCGGTGGCGAATAGATCTAACCAAGGCTCTCCCCACTGCTGAAAGAGACCTTGCACCAACTCCGAGTGAAGACGCCATTCGTGATCCATCATGCACCTGCGGCTGAGTTTGTCCGCTCTGGCGTTCAGAGAACCTGCCAGGTGTTGAACCACCAGGGACATGCCCTGATGTTCCAGCCATGCCCAAAGGCGGAGAGCCTCTTGACATAGGGTCCACGACCCCACCCCGCCCTGTTTGTTGCAGTACCACATGGCGGTGGTGTTGTCCGTTAACACCTGCACTACTCTTCCCCAGACAGAGGGAAGGAATGCCTTTAATGCAAGACGAATCGCCCGAAGCTCCAGAAGGTTGATGTGGAGCCCGGACTCCGCCAGAGACCAGAGGCCTCTGATCTCCGCCTCTCCCATGTGGCCGCCCCACCCCAGAAGGGATGCATCCGTTACCACTGTAAACTCTGGTTGGGGAAGGGAGAGGGATATGCCATTGACCCAATCCTGGTTCGTGAGCCACCACTGCAATTGTCGAGCAGTGCCCTCTGAGACCTGGACGCAATCGGACAGATTTCCCTGATGCTGTGCCCACTGGAACTTCAGGTTCCACTGCAGAGCCCGCATATGCCACCTGGCATGATCCACCAGCAGGATGCAGGAGGCCGTGAGGCCCAGCAGCCTCAGGGTAATTCTGACCGAAACCCGGGATAGAGGCTGAAAGATCGGAATCATAGCCCGAATATCCCAGACTCGCTGCTCGGGAGATTAACCCGA
Source organism: Calotriton arnoldi (assembly GCA_963921515.1). Classification (NCBI taxonomy): domain Eukaryota; kingdom Metazoa; phylum Chordata; class Amphibia; order Caudata; family Salamandridae; genus Calotriton; species Calotriton arnoldi. Next base: position 912,058 of record CAWUFW010000721.1, read on the forward strand.
AACTGCATTGTGTCCAGAACCGCTCTGATGAAAAGGAGCTTCTGAGAGGGAGCCAGGTGTGACTTCGGCACATTGATAGTGAACCCCAGCGAATGCAGGAGGACCGCCGTAGTCTGGAGGTGGGAGACGACTGCCTGGGGCGAGCCCGCCTTCAACAGCCAGTCGTCGAGATGGGGGAAGACTGGAACCCCTGATCTGTGCAGATGAGCTGCGACCACCGCCATCACTTCCATGAACACCCGAGGGGCGCTGGTAAGGCCAAAGGGGAGCACGGTAAACTTAAAGTGCTCGTGGCCTACCGTGAACCGTAGGTAACACATGTGGGCTGGCAGTTCGGGGATGTGAAAATAAGCATCCTGCAAGTCCAACGCTACCATCCAGTCTCCAGGGTCGAGGGCAGACAGGACCGGAGCCAGAGTCAACATCTTGACCTTCTCCTTCCGGAGGAAGCAGTTGACGTTCCAGAAATCCAAGATAGGACGCAGGCTTTTGTCCTTCTTGGGCACCAGAAAGTAGTGGGAATAACAACCACAACCTAATTCTGGGACAGGAACGCGCTCGATGGCTCCCTTGGCCAAGAGAGCTGCAACTTCCTGTCGGAGAAGGGCCAGGTGATCCTCTGACATGCGATGGAATTGAGGTGGCATGGATGGAGGGGTAGTCTCGAAGGGGAGGGAGTAGCCCCTTCGGACTATATGCAAAACCCACCTGTCCGAAGTGATGTTGAGTCAGTGGGGGAGGTGATGGCAAATCCTGCCTCCCACTGGCGAATGATGGGCCTGAAAGGTCAGACTATGAGGGTTTGGAGGATGCTGCAGAGGGGGCGCTCGTGGACTGGCCCGCCCGCTGGCCCCCCCGACCCACGGCTGTGGGATCCACGTCCTCGGCTACGCAGCGGTTGGACAGCTTGCGCAGGCCTGTGGCTCTGGGCGGAACGTGGCGGGGCACCCCTTCCGTAGCCACGAAAGGGGCGAAAAGTAGACTGCGCTGGGCGGGAGGTGGAAGCGAGGCCCAAGGATCTGGCGTAGCCCTAGAATCCTTAAAGCGCTCAAGCGCGTTGTCTGCCTTATCGCCAAACAGGCGACGGCCATCAAAGGGTATGCCCAAAAGCGTTGCTTGTACATCCCCTGAAAAACCAGTGGACCTCAACCAGGCGTAGCGTGTCTCAGTGCTACTGACGTGGAAATCGTCCTGCCCAGTGAGTTGGCGGTGTCCAGCCCACACCGAATGGTGAACTTCGCTGCGTCTCTCCCTTCGGCAACAGCACGAGAGAACACGGCCCGGGCCTCCTCCGGGCACTGTGGCAGCACCTGCGCAACCGTGTCCCACACCGAGTGGGAGTAAAACATCTTCCCATGGTGGTCCAGCTTCTTGGATTCCCTAACAGGTGGTGCGTTAGGGAATGCGCCTTTGGACGTGGAGGCTTGGACTACCAAGCTCTCAGGGGTAGGATGGGAAGAGAGAAAAATAGGGTCGCCTGGGGCCGGGAGGTGGCGTCGGGCAATCATCCTGTCCACAGGAGCCCCTGTGTGGGGCTTGGACCAAGTGCCCAAAAGGATGTCCGTAAGGGCCTCATTGAACGGCAGCAGGGGCTCCGAGGAGGCCGCTGCCAGTTGAAGCACCTCTGTCAGGAGGTTAGTCCTGACCGCCACCGTAGGAAGCTTGAGGTTTAGGGCCTCGGCTGCCCTACGCAACACCACGACGTAAGATGCACCCTCCTCCGTAGCCACGGTAGGGGGAGATAGCATGCCAAGGTCTGGGGAGGTGTCCAGACCACTGGCCTCACCCAACTCCTCTCTCCAGTCCGGGTCCTCCAACTGGTCTGCAAGAGGGTCCACAGACCCCTCCCAGTCGTCCTCAACCTCTCCTGTGAGCCACTCAGGGTAGTAGAAAACATCAGGAGAGAACAGGGGTACAAAAGTACCGTCCAGCACCGGTCGACGTCGGTCCAGCGCGTGTCCTCATTGAGGGGGAGGCTGGGGTCGACGCCGGCTGGGGACACAACCGGCGTCGGAGGCGGCGGGGGTGTCATCACTGGATTCGGCGCCGGAGGTGTCACGAGGTCGACCTGCGCCGATCCGGATCCAGGGCTGGATCCTTGGGGGCCCTGCGACGCCAGAGCCGAAGCCACCGACATCGAAGGCCTACAGCCCCCAACCGAGTCCGCTGGGCCTGAGGGCACGCTGGCGGAGCCGGGCTGCCCGGAGATAGAATGTAAGGCTTCGTAAAAGCTTCGGAGCTGGGCAGGGGTCGCTCCGGGTCCCGGAAAGGGAGGGAAGGCTGGAGTCGACCCAACGGGCTCCGCGGGCGGAGCCGGACGACTCCCTTCCACGACCCGCGTCGGCTGACTGACGGGGAGAACGAGAAGAGCGACGATGCTTCTTCGCCTTCTTCTTGTGCTTCGACTTACCCGAAGACTTCGATGACGAGTGGTGGTGGTGGCTCCGAGACTGGTCCCGTGAACTCCCTCGCGTCCGGGAATTCGAACAGCGCGGAGTGGACTGCCGGGCCTCGAGAAGCTTTCGGGACCGCTCCCGCAAAGACTTCGTATTCATGGCCCGGCAGTCGGAGCACGACTTCGGGTCGTGGTCGCGCTCCAGGCACCAAAGGCACATGAGGTGCAGGTCCGTGATCGACATCAATTTGTGACAGGAGTCACAAGCCTCAAAGCCGGTCAGACGTGACATCCCACTGTGCACCAGGAGTCAATCGACTCAAAAAAGGTGTCGACAAAAGTCGCAAAAACTGAGTCAAAAAGTGACTCGAGGTACCGCTGTCTCCAGATCTGCGCTGGCTGGCGCCAAAAAAGAAATAACGGACGTCAGCACACGAGGGTGGTGTCTAAGTAGATACTGCAACGTCATTCCGGAGACCAGGACGCCAACAACGAACGCGGAGTCGACCGACGCCACCTATCGACACGCAGAGGTACTGCTGAGGAAACAATTCTCCGGATCCAGTCTGACGCCTGGGGGTAATTCTAAGGTGAGGAATCCATAACTAATAGTCTCTTTCAGATTACTAAACGTAGCAGGCGTTTTAGGGGAGTAGCAGGTAGGACCAATCAGCACCTTACCTGGGGTGACTACACCCTCTATTATGCCACCCTCATGTGGTAGGGGGCATAGACCTGGCCCTGATTGGAGGGGCCGCCTCATTTTCAAGATGGCGGGGACTGAAAGTTAGGATTCACCTTGCTTCCCCCACCTTAGGGGTGGGGTTGGCAGGAATGGGCCCACCTATCTTTTGTAAATTTCCCGCCCAAAGTGGGGGTGTAAACCAGGGGCTGCCATCTGCTGCTAGCATCAGAGGCTGGGGGGTTGCATTACAAAGGTGTCAGGCCTTTGAATCTTCCCTCTTCAAGCACTGGCCCATCCTGGGGGAGGAGGGCCAGGGTGTGCATTGTTTCTGGTACCAGAGAGCAGGGGCTCTCTACCCAGGGGTCCAGAAACCTGTCTGGTGGCGGCTGGCTGCCTACAGCCAGTCAGAGACCACACCAGGGTTGGTAGTGTTGTTGTTTATTTGCATAAATTAATTAAAACCACTGCATAACAAATAAAATAATAAAAAAACAAGATACTAAACCACAAAAACTCCAACTTCTTTCATGTCCAATGAAATGGGTTTTTACATAAAACGTTACAGCAGACCCTTCAGTCAAAGTTCAAGAAAGGTAGGGTAGTTTCAGGTAATGCCCAAGAAGACACACGTTTCCCAGGCCGACCCATGCGAACAATATTCCCAGAGTTCTATCCCTTTAGTTCTCCAGCTCTGTAGCCCTCACCTTTCAGCAGCATGTATTTTGCCCGAGGGCCAGTTCTCTAATAAGGTCCATGCGCTCTATGCGGTACCCTAATGCTTTTAGTTCGTGTTAGTAACGTCCATTTTCCAGTAGGTAAGGCCCCAATGAATAGATCTCATCGGCGTACTGTCCATGGCATGGCTAAGCTGGTATAAGGATGTGGTCTCATAATTTCGTTTTTAGATCGGCAAAAGGACCAGGGCCAGATTTTCATTTAAAGTAGTCCAGTATCAGTTTTTGCACTATGTGTGGGCATTGAGGAGTACCAAGACAAGGCTGAAAAGCGTCTGAGAGTTTGTACGTGGTAGTGATTCCAGGGGCACCTCTGAGGTGCCCTCTGGGTACATGGTACAATCAATCCCGCACTGCCATCAGTGTGAATTAATTGAAAGGAGTAGCTTGGTACTAAACACTCCTATATACAGTGGAGCCATCATGGTGCTGTGGAACTTGAGTTGTCGAGTACCCAGCCCATGTACTCTCTATTGCTTCACTGGCACTTACAATATGAGGAAACCGTGCCCAATATTGTAGGGGCATAGCTGCTCATGCAGATATTGTATTGCATTGTAATTGCATTTGTATAGCGCTTACTACCCCTGACGAGGCGTCAAAGCGCTTTTTCGGCGAGTAGCACGCTACTCCGGGACCCATAGAGGATTAGTGTTGAATTAGTATAGTGAAACATGCAAGTAAATTTTAAGTGGTGGATATGTTAGTCAGTTATTTGGATTCGGAAGGATAGCAGAAGGATAGAAGAGGAAAGAAGGTTAGTATTTATATAGCGCTTCTAACCCCTGATGGGGTGTTGAATCGCTTTTTTTTGGCGAGTAGCACGCTACTCCGGAAACCCATAAAGGATTAGTGGTGAATTAGTATGGTGAAATATGAAAGTAATTTGAGTGGTGGATATTAGTCAGTTATTTGGAGTGAGAAGGATAGCGGAGGGATAGAAGGGAAAGAAAGGTTTGCATTCATATACGCCTGTTACCCCTGATGGGGTGTTAAAGCGCTTTTCTGGCGAGTAGCAGGCTACTCCGGAACCCATAAAGGATTAGTGTTGAAAATTAGTATAGTGAAATATGAAGTAATTTGAGTGGTGGATATGTTAGTCAGTTATTTGGATTGAGAAGGGTTAGGGAGGGGGAAAAAAGGTTTGCATTTATATAGCGCTTGTAACCCTGATGAGGTGTTGAAACGCTTTGTTGGCGAATAGCACGCTACTCTGGAACACAAAGGATTAGTGGTGAATTAGTATGGTGGAATATGGAATTAGAGAAGTGAACATGCTAGTCTGTTATTTTGATTGAAAAAGATAGTGGAGGGATAGAAGAGTGAAGCATTTCTTTTTTTAGGTCATAGAAGTAGGAGGAGGCTTTTGGATGAGTAAAAAGGGTTTTTGGAGGGGAAGAGTCAGAGGGAAGAGTTAAGAAAGGTTTGTTTTGGGGGATCGGTACAGTAAAGGAGGTGTCAGAAGATGCAAGGAGGGGTAGAGTAGGAGAGAGTCAAAAAAGGGTTATTTTGGGGAACATAGTAGTGGTATGGCGTTTGGGATAAATGAGAGAGTGGGTGTAGAGGATATAATGATAGATGTATAGGGTGAGATAGGTTAGTGAATTGGAAAGAGTAGTAGAAAGAAGTTTGAGATGAGTCAGAAAGTTGGGCTAGAAGATATATTGAGGGAAGTATAGGCTGAGAAATAGGGTAGTGCATTGAAAATGCTAAATTAGAAGAAAGTGATAAATATATAGATCCATAAGTACATTGAAAGTATATAGCTGCATAAAGGAGGTAAGTATATGCAGATTAAAGATATTGATAGAGGTAGCGGATGAGAAATAGGGTAGTGCCTTGGATATGCTTTTTCAGGAGAAAAGTAACAGACACACAGATCCAAGTACATGGAGGTACATAGATGCCCAATGGAAGCAAGTACATGTAGACCAAAGAAGAATTTTTTTTTTCTTTTGTTTTTATAACAACATAATTATTGTACATGTTTATACAAAGCAATACACGAAGATAGGCACATATCTATAGTGAAAATCAATGCTTATGTACAGAGGGACAAATACATAGGGTGGGTATTAATGAATGTGAAAATGGGCAGCATTCCTGGCCCTGGTCCCGACCAGTTTCGAACAGGCTCAAACAGGCACTCACCCATGTCCTCTCCACCCTTAGCTGAGACGCCCTAAGCCTTGGCCGTTTATAGCCCTAGTAGTCAGTTGACCCCTTCAGCCAATGGGAACCCTAGCCCTAACAATATCCAATCACAGCACTAGCCCTTACAGCCAATCTTAGCCCTAATCCAAGCACCCAATCTGTTTCAAAAACCCTTGATCTCTACATCCAATAGAGGCCCTAGCCCTACCAGTAGTCTCAACCCTAGTCCAAGCAACCAATGGCACAGGAAGCCCTAGTCCCTACTTCCAATAGAAAGCCTAACCCTACTCTTAGTCCCACACCTAGTCCAGCAACCAATCACACCAGAAGCCCTAATCGCTACTTCCAATTAAAGGCCTAGCCCTAGTCCCACCCTAGTCCCAACAACCAATAACACAGGAAGCCATAGTCTCTACTTCCAATAGAAATACTAACCCTAGTCCCAACCCTACATTGATTGAATCACAGACCCAGAAACCAATCAGAACCCTCAAATACCCAACCAATGAGGACACTAACCCTAATCCAATAGAAACGTCAGATACAACCACCAATCAGTGTACACATGTACCAAACAATATCAGACTATATAAGGTCCCAGCTACCTCAGACAAGGTTTGCTGGCCAGGGAGTTGGAAGCTGCTTCTCTATTCAGAAATCTCCTAGGAGACAGACCGGCTCAATCCACACTTTGGACTTCTGCAGGTAAGGCCCCAACAAACTTGTCCTCTAACAACACTATTTGTATAAAAACTTTACTCCCTCTCCTGGCCAAAAACGAAGTGCACAGTCCCTATTAAACACAGTTTAAACAGCTTACAGCACATTACTGCTGTCTCAGGAGGGAAGGGGGGCTGGTTTCACTGACTTGTTAACACAAGATGGTCGCTGGGGGTGCACTGCTTAACATACAGATCTTAGCACAGAGCAAAGGAGACATTTGGAGGGAAAAACTGATAGTCACAGGGAATGAGAGGGAAAAACTACAGAGTTTGGACTGCAAATCCCACAATTCTACAGGTTAAATGGAAGCAGTCACAGGCAGGAAAAAAACACAAGTTTAAACACAAAAACATGGGATAAATTATGCAATCACTGGCAGGTTAAAACTACAATTTTAAACTGTAACAACCACAGGCAAAGACAGTTAAAGAAATTTAAAAAGAAATAATAATAAGATGATGCAATCACAGGTAGGGAAAATCGTTTTTTAAACTTTTTTAGGAAAGAGACAGCACTAGTCTGCCTCCTTACCACTTCCTGGACTCTGCTCACTGCAATCTGGGGCACAGGTAGGCTGCAACTCACAAGATGGAGAATGATTTGGGGTGCACCCAGCAAAGCCTTAAGGGGCCTGGGCAGGTGTGAGGGGAGGGCTCAGAGTTGCCTGGGAGCTGAATAGCCAATCCCCAGTCCTAGGTCTGCTGGCCTGGGGGTGGGGACTGGGACTGGGGAGCTGCTCTATTCACAGATCTCCCAGGAGACAGGCTCAATCCACACTTTGGTAAGGCCCCAACAAACTTGTCCTCTAACAACACTATTTGTATAAAACTTTACTCCCTCTCCTGGCCAAAAAGAGAAAGAGACAGCACTAGTCTGCCTCCTTACCACTTCCCGGACTCTGCTCACTGCAATCTGGGGCACAGGTAGGCTGCAACTCACAAGATGGAGGAGATATGCCCTCACCTGTAGTATAGTGCACCCTGCCTTATGGCTGTGAGACCTGCTAGAGGGGTAGCTAGCCTATGTGGTCAGGAAGTGCTTAGCTGGCATGGCACCCAGACAGGGTACCATGTCGACTTTGTCGTTTTCTCCCTCATAGGGGCATGCAGGCTGCAAGGGCAGTGGCATAGTTCCATTGAGGGGGGTCCCATGGGACCCTCTTCAGCGCGCAGGCCATAGGTACCCAGGGTACCATTTACTAGGGACTTACAGGGGGCAGAGGTAACAGTTGGGGGTTTATTTTAGTGAAGCAGCACTGGCACAGGGGACCTGCTTAGCAGGGACTCTGTAAACTACATTCGAAACTACACTGGAAACCACATCAAAACCAGGCAAAAAGTGGTGCTAACCATGCAAAAGAGGCACTTTCTCACATAAGGGTAGACATACATTCCTGGTCTTTGTAGGTGTGCTGTGACTACTGCCAGCCACTTTGTCAACAGCCTTGGTGCTGATTTTATACTGAAGGGCAGCACCTTGAACTGGTAATACCTCCCCCACAAACCTCAGAAATGTTTTTTGTTTGTTGCTCATGGGAACTTGGAGGTAGGTGTCTTCGAGATTTATTTTTGCCAAGTAGTCCCCATGCTGCAGGCATGGTTTGACTTCTTGCAATGTTACCATCTTGAATTTTTGTGTGTTTGTGAACTTGTTTAAGGTGCGCCAATATAGAATTGATCTGAGGGTGTTGTCCACCTTTAGTGCCAGGATATACACAAAGGGCCATATTTATCAAAGAGTTGCATCGCTTTTGCATCATGCAGCGGGGTGCAAGTGGAATGCAACCCTTAAGTGTGAAGTCACGCAAGGCCACCTTGTGTGGCCCCGAGTGGCTTGATCAATCTTGATTAATGCAACGCAGCCCAAACCGCTGTGTTGCGTTACTCTGCGTTACTCTGCCCAAGGGAGGCGCTCCATGGGTGGTGCGTGGAAGTTCCCACGCAAAACTCATGGATTTTGACGCAAAAACTACTATGCTATGCGCCAAAACTACTACACAACCCCAAATGAGGCGCAAAGAGGAGAAGGAAAATGCTACTTACCCAGTATGCATCTGTTCTTGGCATGTAGAGCTGTGCAGGAAGAGATACCTTCCTGCACAAAAACTATCCCTTGAGGCAAAACGAGGAGAAATAAAGATACGTTTGTGGCATATGAGCTGTAGATTCATATGCTTTAGCATAGATCGCCATCTGGTGTTGGGCTCGGATGTTTGCACTTTGTTTTTCTTCAAAGAAGTGTTTGTAGTCTCGAGGGAGGTGACTCCTCCTTACGATGATAGTGCGCATGGGCATCGACTCCATCCCCAGATTGTTTGCCATAAAGGGTGATGGAGTTAGTAAGAATAGAAAGAGATGTCCATGTGTGTTGTTTCTAAGTAAGATAATACTGCAGCAGATAAAGGTACCCGGGGAGGTGGGTGGGTGCATATGAATCTACAGCTCTACATGCCAAGAACAGATGCATACTGGGTAAGTAGCATTTTCTGTTCGAGGCATATGAGCTGTAGATCATATGCTTTAGCATAGACTATAGAGCAGTTATTTCAGTAGCGGTGGCTAACCTTTATCTGCTGCAGTAGTTTGAAAAAGTGTTCTTAAGACAGCCTGGCCCACACTAGCTTGTTGTTTTGCATGCACATCTACACAGTAGTGTTTTGTGAATGTGTGAGGTGTAGACCAAGTTGCAGCCTTACATATGTCATCTAAGGGTATATTCCTTAAGAATGCCATAGAAGCCCCTAGTTTGCGTGTGGAATGCGCTCTAGGGGGAATAGTTAATGTGCGTTTGGCTTTACTGTAGCATATTTGGATGCATTTAACTATCCATCGTGCAATACCAGTTTTTGAGATGGGATTGCCTTTTATGCAGTGGTGAAAAAGCAACAAAGAGTTGTTTGGTTTTCCTAAAAGATTTAGTTCTTTCAATGTAATAAAGTATTGCTCTTTTAACATCTAGTGTGTGAAGAGCACGTTCTGCCACTGAGTCTGGTTGAGGAAAAAACACTGGTAGTTCAACAGACTGATTGAGGTGAAAGGCAGAAACAACTTTAGGTAAAAAATTTGGATTGGTCCTAAGAACAACTTGTTGTGATGAATTTGCAAAAATGGTTCTTGTATGTTTAGTGCCTGGAGTTCACCAACTCTTCTAAGAGATGTGATGGCTATAAGAAAAGCTACCTTCCAAGTGAGGAACTGTAGTTCACACTTGTGCAGAGGCTCAAATGGTGGGCCCATAAGTCTTGTAAGGACAATATTATGGTTCCAAACTGGAGAGGGTGGAACTCTAGGGGGAATGATTCTTTTGAGTCCTTCCATAAATGCTTTGATAGCGGGCACTCTAAACAAAGACAGGTGTCTGTTTTGTAGATAAGCGGCTATTGCAGCGAGATGCAATCGTATAGATGTGTATGCTAAGTTACAGCGTTGTAGGTGTAATAGATAGCAAATTATGTTTTGAATGGAAGCATCTAGTGGATTGATTTGATTGTTTGTACAGTAAATTACAAATTGTTTCCACTTTGCTGCGTAGCATGCTCTTGTGGTAGGACGTCTAGCCTCTTTAATGACGTTCATGCAGTCTGGCGGGAGATTAAGGTAGCCAAACTCTATGATTTCAGGTGCCAGATCGCAAGGTTGAGTCGACTGGGATCTGGATGTCTTATCTCTCCATGGTTCTGAGTGAGAAGCTTGGGTGAGAGGTGTAGGTTTTGATGAGGAACTACAGATAGTTCCAACAGGGTTGGGAACCAAGGTTGTCGAGCCCATGTGGGAGCAACCAGGATCATTGTGAGGGAATGCTGTTGTAGCTTTCGAACCAGTAATGGAATGAGCGGGAGAGGCGGAAAAGCATGAGCAAATGTCCCTGACCAGTTCATCCATAGCGCATTGCCTTTGAACAATGGGTGTGGATACCTGGACGCGAAGTTTGGGCATTTTGCGTTCTGGTGTGTGGCGAACAGATCTATTTCTGGGTAGCCCCAGATTTGAAAGAATGGAAGGAGAACTTGAGAATGTAATTCCCATTCGTGGATCTGTTATCGTTGACTGAGCAGATCTGCGATGTGATTGTCTACTCCTGGAAGGTGTTCCGCAAGGAGATCTATCTTTTGAGGTATGGCCCTCTCCATATGGTTTGAGCTAGTCACGAGAGCTGTAGGGAATGTGTCCCTCCTTGTTTTTGTATATAGTACATTGCTGTCATGTTGTCCGTACGGACTAGGACAGCCTTGCGGACTATATGGACTTGAAAGGCTTTTAATGCTAGAAAAATTGCCAGTAGTTCCAGGTGGTTTATGTGGAACTGTTTTTGTTGTAGAGTCCACATGCCCTGAATGGTATGATTTTGAAGATGAGCTCCCCAGCCGGTGAGCGATGCGTCTGCTGTTAGCACTATTTGTGGAACCGGGTCGAGGAACGGCCGCCGTTTGGAAAGGTTTTGTGTGTTCCACCACTGCAGAGAGCGATGTGTGCGGCTGTCTACCAACACCAGATCGGTTAACCAACCTTGAGCCTGGTTCCACCGATGTGCTAAGCATTCCTGTAGAGGACGCATTTGGAGTCTTGCATAAGGGACGATTAGAATGCAAGAGGCCATCATCCCGATTAGTTGCATGAACACTCGAGCTGGTAATGAGTGTTGAGGTTGAAATTGTGATATTAGAGCCTGCATGTTGCGTATTCTGACTGGGTTGGGGTATGCTAGAGCTTTGCAAGTGTCTATTGTAGCTCCTAGATATATTTGTGTGTTGGACGGTTGGAGGTGGGACTTGGTTAGGTTTACAGTGAATCCCAAGTGGTGAAGCAACGGAATTGTCTTGTGGGTGTGTTGAAGACAGGTGTGTTGTGAGTTGGCTTTTATGAGCCAATCGTCCAGATAAGGAAACACGTGAACGTGATGTCTTCTTAAGTGAGCTGCAACTACTGCTAGACACTTGGTGAAAACTCTGGGTGCTGTGGTTACTCCGAATGGGAGGACTTTGAACTGGTAGTGTTGACCGTCCACCACAAACCTGAGATATTTCCTGTGAGCTGGGTGAATGGGAATATGGAAGTAGGCTTCCTTTAAATCCAAAGTGGAAAGAAAGTCGCCTTGTTGAAGTAATGGAAGTACCTGTTGGAGAGTGACCATGTGGAAATGGTCTGACTGAATGTAGAGGTTGAGCTGTCGGAGGTCTAATATTGGCCTGAGAGAGCCGTCCTTTTTTGGAATTAAAAAATATAGAGAGTATACCCCCCTGCCCTGATGAGTTAAGGGGACTGGTTCTATTGCATGTTTTTGTAACAGGGAGAGAACCTCTTTTTTTTTTTTTTTTTAAGGAGGGTGAGATGTTCTGAGGACATTGCACGATGTTTGGGGGGAATATTTGGGGGAGTGGAGGTAAGTTCCAGGAAATACCCATACTGGATAATTTGTCTTACCCACTTGTCTGTTGTGATGGAATTCCAGACAGGTAGGAACTGTGAGAGACGTCCCCCGACAGGAGTGGAATGATCGGGGGGTAGTGGAGGGAAGTTACTGTTTGGTGGCAGGGGAAGTGCGGTTGGAGTTACCTCTGCCTCTTCCTTTATTATTTCCTCTGTACCCTCCCCGAAAATATCCTCTAGAGGAGGAAGATTGATTGGGACTTTTGTAAGAGGAGGAATTTTCTGACGCCATTGTTTTTGAGCCACCCCTGTAAAAGGAGCGACGAAAGGAGCCCCTATTAGAAGGTAGTTGTAAGGCCCCCATGGACTTGGCAGTCTCGGTGTCTTTTTTCATTTTTTCTAATGCAGAATCGACTGTTGGGCCAAAAAGGTGTTCCTGATCAAAAGGCTGATTAAGTATTGATGATTGTACTTCTTGCTTGAATCCGGAGATTCGAAGCCAAGCGTGCCGGCGTAGTAAAACGCTGGTGTTAATGACACGAGATGCTGTATCAGCCGCATCCAGGGCGCTTTTTATAGAAGTGTTTGTTATGAGCTTGCCCTCTTGGTTGAGGTCGTTAGCTTTAGTTTTGTACTGTTCTGGTAAATGCTGCATTAGTTTTTCCAGCTCGTCATAGTGAGCTCTATCATAGCGCGCTAAAAGCGCTTGAGCATTGGCAATATGCCAATGATTAGCAGCTTGTGATGTGATTCTTTTGCCTGAAGCGTCTATAAGCTTTAACTCCTTGTCAGGAGGAGGGGCGCCACCAGTAGTTTGCGAATTAGCTCTTTTGCGTGCGTTAGAGACGACAAGAGAGTCTAAGGGTACTTGGCCTCTGATATAGACTGGGTCTGTAGGAGCGGCTTTATATTTTTTATCCACCCTTGGCGTAACTATTCTAGTGCGAACAGGGTCTTTGAATACTTCGTTGGCGTGTTTTATCATGCCTTTGAGCATGGGTAAAGTATTAGTGGATTTTTGGGAGGGAGCGAATGTCTCCACTAAGAAATCCTCTTCTAGGGGATCAGTATGTAGTTCCACCCCATGGTACTGAGCAGCTCTGTTAATAAGCTGTGCGAAGCCAATATTGTCATCGGGTGGTGATTGTCTGGAGGGATACAGATCGGGAACATTATTATGGTCTGGATCTTTATCGTAATCATCCCAGGGGTCTGTGTCCTGTGGTATGTTGTCCTGATAGTCTTCCCCATCCCCACCATTGTCATCCTGTGGCTCAGGTAAGAAATGTGGTGGTGGTGAGTTTCATTCACTGATCACCCCTTACCATCCAAATAGACAGCTTAGATCAGCTTCCTCTCTCCTCACGACAGTTCCTAGGATCAAGAGAGTCAGATGTGGGGGTCGGTCTTTTTCCTATAACTCAGCTAAACTCTGGAACTCCCTCCCCTTTTATATGCGATCAGAACCCAATTTACTTCTGTTCCGTAAACACTTAAAAACTCTGCTCTTCAATAAAACTGAATAACTTCAATGGTCTTTTTTGTATGCACTGTCCGTAGCGCTAGGACGCCTGAGGGTAGCTACCGCGCTCAATAAATGGTCTTTTCATTTCATTTCATTTCATGGTGAAATGAATAAGTTGGGATCAAGAGGTGGAGGAGAGGGAGGTATGTAAGGGGGAGAGGGGTTAGTACCCATGTCTTTTTTCTTCAGGGGTATATGGTAGTCCTCTGGAAGATCCAGCTTCTGTTTTTTAGGAAGCGTTGCTAGAAGCTGTCCAGTTTCAGGGTCGATATGTAATTGTTTTTGTTTTGGATCCAAATGGTCCTGTGGAGGAAGTTCTTTGGATGGGGTGTCTTTGTCCTTCTGTTTTGTTTCATAGGTTTTTTTTACAGGGTTAGTCTCTGAAGCTTTCAGAGGAGGGGTCTTTGACTCTGTGTGCTTCTTGGGCTCCGAGCCTTTCGGTGCGGAGTGTTTCGGCTCCGAAGGTTTGAGTTTTACCGGTTTGGGCTCCGAAGGTTTATCTTTAAGTGGTTTCGGCTCCGAAGCTTTGGGTTTAGCCGGTGTCGGCTCCGAGGCTTTGGGTTTAGCCGGTGTCGGCTCCGAGGCTTTGGGTTTAGCCGGTGTCGGCTCTGAGGCTTTGGGTTTAGCCGGTGTCGGCTCCGAGGCTTTGGGTTTAGCCGGTGTCGGCTCCGAGGCTTTGGCTTTATGTGGTTTCGGATCCGAGTCTTTCGGTGCCGAAGATGTCTTCGGTGCCAGCAGCGAAGCGTGAGGCACCTGCTTGGTCTTGGGTTTAGGTGTCGAAGGTGTGGGTTCGGCACAGGAATGGGGCCAGCTTGATCTGGAGCCGGAAGGCTTATCCCTATGTTTCATAGTCGGGCCCGAGGGCGGGGCATCTGAAATATTTTCACGATGTCGCCCTGGGCCCGAGGGCGAAGGTGATACCGGAGCCTTTGTTGTTTTTGTGGGCACTTGGGGCTCGTTACTCACTGTTCGTTGAGCCGGAGTGACGTTCAAGTCTTCTTCCGTGTCGGAGTCGTCGGCTTCAGACACGGAGATTTCTTCTTCTTGTTCGGCGCCGGGCTGTTGGAATTCAGACTCTTCTCCGAAGATGTCTGGCACCGGACTAGTGCCGCGTCACATCTCGTGACGTCGAGCCTGACGGTCACAAATGGTTTTCTTTGATCGGAATGATCGACAGGCCTCGCAGTCAATTTCTTCGTGCTCCGGGGATAGGCAGAGGTTACAGACCTCGTGCAGGTCTGTGTGTGGGAACTTAGCACCACACCCAGGGCATTTCTTAAATGGAGTCCGTTCCATGGACTGCTGGCATGGTCGGCGCGGGTAGGCCTCACGGCCCGCGTCGAAGCTACCGATCGAAGTTCTTGGATTTTACGATGCGCGTCGAAAGGGATCGCGTTCGAAAACAATACCGTCGAGTGGTAAGGATTGCGCGTTGAAAAGGTTCGAAGACGATACCGAACAGGAGCGCAGCAATACACATCCGAACCCGATGGCGGAAAAAAACAATCTGGGGATGGAGTCGATGCCCATGTGCGCACTATCATCGTAAGGAGGAGTCACCTACCTCGTAACTACAAACACTTCTTCGAAGAAAAACAAAGTGCAAACATCCGAGCCCAACACCAGATGGCGATCTATGCTAAGGCATATGATCTACAGCTCATATGCCACGAACATATCTTTATTTCTCCTCGTTTTGCCTCAGGGGATAGTTTTTGTGCAGGAAGGTATCTCTTCCTGCACAAAAACAATCCTGCTTACAATGCAGGTACCCTTGCACCATGGTGCAAGGGTGCCTGCGTTGGCGCTAGGCAGCACATTGTGCACCAGTGCTGGGAAAAGGCAGGAATGCGCCGTATTATGTTAAATACGGCTCATTCCTGCCCTTTACCTGTCACGCAGCACAGAAAGGTGGCTTACTGCGCGATGTCACATATTGATAAATATGCCCCACAGTGCACACCTTGTTCCCTTTGCAGCCTTGCTATTCTTTCTATTACGTTTTTGTTGAGGAGATCCTTTACATCCCGCAGAAGGCGCACTCCCTTTTCCTTGCTGCAAGGTCTTTTTCTAATGTTTGGAGGAGCTCTTAACAATTCTTTGCAGTATCCATGCTGCATTATGTTTCAAATCCACTTATCGGAGGTGATGTTTTGCCATTCTCTGAGGAATCCTCAGACTCTGCCCTCTACTGATTGTCTGTGTAGGTGGGCTGGAGACTTGTAATCACTTCGATGGGTGTCCCGTTGATCTTTGCCAGGTGCCTATGTTCATGGCCCTGCCTCGAAAAGGCTGTCTTTGCAAGCTGGGATACTGCCTCTGCAGTGTTTGTGCTGGGGGTGAGAGGGGCAGTTTGTTGTGTGAAACTGTGGTGGGCAGTTGTTTGTGATCTTACCCTTTCTGCTGGTTTCCTCAGTTGACCCTGTTCTATTCGGAAGGCCCCATTTAACTGGAGTGCCCCCATTGCCTTAGCTAGAACACTAACCTTTTTCATTTACTGTAGCAACTCATCCACTGCTGTGCTTAAGAAGTTGTTGCCTGTGAGAGGGATGTTCAGTATGGACGCCTGTACTTCCTGTTTAAAGCCGAAGACCCTCAGCCATGCATGTCTCCTTAATGTTGAACACCTGCCTAGAGGGCGTGTCAGCGGTGACTAGGGCTGATTTAAGGCAGGATTTACGCATTGTTCTTTGCTTCCTCTGATAATGATCCTGCTCCTGTTTGGTATTGTTGTGGAAGGTGCTGCATGAGTTCCTTCATCTCTTCCCAACTCTGGTGTTGAAAACAGTTTAGGAGAGGGTTGTCGCTGATCTCTCTGCCTTTTGCCTCACCATTTCCATTCTCTTTCTCGGTCGATCTGGTGGAGGACTTGCAGTAGTGGGCGCAATCGCCCTCTAGCATGATCGAGTCATCCCCAATGTTACCCCTCATGTATTGTGGGTCTTTCGACATGTGCTTGTATTTATCTCCACTCTGGTGTGACAGCCTTTGCAGGGGCTGGCTCATTGAAAGCCTTTCAACCCTAGTTTAAGGCACTTGGGTGCATGGGCAGAAACTGGTTCCTCCTTTGCATTAATAGTAGGGTCTTTAGCAAGAAGCAAGACTCCATCTGCGCCTTCTCCAGCTGTACTCCAAAGGTGTCTGCAGCCTTCTTAATTAGTACACTGTACATAGCAAAGCCGTCTGGCGTGGATGCTCTGGTTGGATAGGTGTCCACTCCCTCCTCAGGAGAGTATGTCTCCACATCCAGCCACACCTCCTCCTCCGAGTCTTGGAGAAAACCCTGGTCGAATTGGCCTTGTTCCTCTTCAAAGAAGATGTCCTCCTCCTCTTCATCCTGTGTTTCTGCAGCTGTTGGGGATTTCATTTCTACCACTTCATGTTCCCTCTCTGTCTGATGTTTCAGAGGGATTCTGAATTCTTTCAGGGATTTGTTAAAATTCCTTTTTCTCCTTATCAGCACCTCCACTTCAGCCACAAGCCTATCTCTTCCTTTTGATGTCGTGTTTTTTGGTCAAGGTCAAACATCAAAGCCTTTATTTTTGACACAGAGGCTTCCTTCCCTCGAGGTTCTCTCTCTCTCTTGCGCTCTCTATCAGTTTTTGACATCAAGGCCAGTTTCTAGGGTCAAGACAATGGTGTATTAACTTACACTCATATGGTTCACTATGTTTCAACTCTCCCTCGATCACCGTAGGTTTTGGTGTCGGGGCAGCCTTCTGTTTAGACTCTGAGTGACTTGGTTCAGCTCCAGAGCGTCCCTGTGGTAACTTCTGTTTTTTCTGTTCTTCCTTCAACAATTTTTTCAGTTCCATGTTCTCCATCTCAACGACTTTCTCTATCTCAGAGTCTTCCCTTTGTTCCAACTCAGTGCCCTCAAGGTTCTTCTCCTGCTGAAGGTGCCTGGTCCAAAGCTGGGATGTCTTAAACTACGCAATGGCGCGGTGTGCCCACTTGTTTCTCCTTTGCTTTCAGCTTCTTGGGCTGGAACTCTGCACACTTAATACAACCCTGTGTTAATGGTATTTCGGTAGACACAGGTTGCAGACCTCGGGTGTGTCCTTCTGGGCATACTTATGGTGACACTGTGGGTAAAACCTAAAGGATGTATGCTCCATCCTCTACCTTCACTCTCTGACCCTCGTGGTCAAAGCCGATTTGAACAGTTGTGTTTTGTTGGTGGAAAACTGCCTTCATTCAACGTCATCTTTTTATTGGATGGTGTTCTTTCAGTTCTTTGTTACTCTTGCTCCAAAAACCTGGTAAAAAGGCATAGTCTTCTTTGAAAATCTTCAGCATTCTAGCTCTGCTTCCAGATCCAATGGTGCAAAAAAGAATGTGAAGATGGTGACCAAACAAACGGGCTTCTGGGGCAGGCGTACGACATCTTGGGGGAAGGACCTAGGACACCAATAGTTTACTCCACCCAGTGGAGTAAAAAATAATTCTAACAGAAGAATTCCAGACCCAACCTCTAGATGGCGAAATAATGCCCAGAATGTGAATCCAGAAGAGATTTGTGCTGCATAAATAAAAAACAGGAGTATTACTTGGTAAATTAAGCACAGCTCTTGTTGAAGGATTCTGCAACCCTTGCTGCTTCTTAACGTTAGACTTAAAGGTACCTGCCAACAATGCATTCCTGCAACCTATCTTTGATCCTACTGCAGCACGAGCTATGATCGCTCTATTTTTTAGACCTACTAAGTCACTGGTTTTACAAAGTAACGCCAAATGATAGGACTGAATTAGTATTATCCTCCTTTTGGCAGCTCTCTCTGCTCATGTTGCCAAGATAGAAGGCCACAACACAGGAAATGGGATGGGCTAGTTTCATCCACACAAGATAAACCTACACCTGCGTTTCAGAGAGAGGAATAAGGAGACTATATGCAGGCTGGGATGTCAGTGATGATGATCACCAACCTAGAGCAAGGGAGGCCACCATTTTGTGTCACACTCTTAAATCCCTGCATAACGCAAACATTTGCAAATATAGAACAGGCCTTCTTCATATACGTCAGTGAATATTGGAGGCAAACGACACCCGTTGCACAAGTTACTAACTTGTGTAACGATATATCTGTAAGAGACAGTAGTTAGTGACAGATTCCTTACCTTAGAATATCCCCAGGCGTCAGGCTGGATCCGGAAAGTTTTGCGTAGAAGTACCCTTGCGCGTCGGTAGGCGGCGTCGTGCGGCTCCGCGTCCGTCGTCGGCGTCGTGATCGCCAGGATGACGTCGCGGGCAGTACTTAGGCGCCGCCCCTGCGCGCTGACGTCAGTTCTGTACACGACTTTCCGCGCCAGGAACGCAGAGCCATGCAAGAAGCTGACACAGGTGTCTGAAAATACTAGGGCCCTGAAAGGGATGTCCTTAACCCTAGAAATCAGTTCGCAGAACGGGGAGGATGGGTGGGCGGTAGGAATCTGTCACTAACTACTGTCTCTTACAGATATATTGTTACACAAGTTAGTAACTTGTGCATCTGAAAGAGACACGTTAGTGACAGATTCCTTACCTTAGAATAGATACCCCAGCAATACCAACCCCGGTGGTGGGTCTGCGAACAAAGATCAGACAAGGAAGTCCTGGAGGACAGAACGGCCAAAGAAGCCGTCCCTCCGGACCTGACTGTCAAGGCAGTAATGCTTAGTAAACGTGTGCAGCGAGGCCCACGTAGCTGCCTGACAGATAACCGGCAGCGGAACACCGCGGCCCAAGGCCGTGGTAGCAGCCGTTGCCCTGGTGGAATGGGCACGCAGCCCAACAGGAGGCTCCTTCTTGGCCAAAGAATAGCAGGTCTTGATGCACAAGGTAACCCAGCGGGAGATGGTCCTCTTGTGCACCGCCCGACCTTTTTGGCGCCCACGTAGCCAACAAAGAGCTGGTCATCCACCCGGAAGTGTTTTGTGCGGTCGATATAGAAGGAGAGCGCACGTTTTGGGTCCAGACGGTGGAGCCTCTCTTCCTCTCTGGAAGGATGCGGAAAGAAGGTGGGCAAAGTGATGGTCTGCCCAATGTGGAAAGCAGTAACCACCTTTGGCAAGAAGGACGGACGCGTCCGAAGAACAACCTTGTCTGGATGAACAGACAGAAAGGGAGGTTTGCAAGACAGAGCCTGGAGCTCACTCACCCGCCGAGCGGAGGTGATGGCCACCAGAAAGGCTGTCTTCAGAGTCAGAAGACGAAGAGGACAGTTATGCAGAGGCTCAAAGGGAGCGCACATTAAAAGGTAAGAACCAAGTTCAAGTCCCACTGAGGCATTACAAACGGAACAGGAGGGAAGAGGTGAGTAATGCCTTTTAAGAACCTGTTAACAACAGGGGACTTGAAAAGGGAGGGCTGATCAGGGAGCCTGAGGAAGGCCGAGATAGCACAAAGATAACCCTTGATGGTACCCAGGGCAGAACCCTGTTGGGCCAGAGAGAGAAGGAACAGAAGGACCTCAGAAAGAGGGGCAGAAAGGGGATCCACAGCCTTTGCTGTGCACCATGCCACAAATTTGTTCCACCTGCAGGCGTATACCACCTTAGTGGAGGGACGCCTGGCTGCCAGAATCACATCACAAACTTCGGGAGGCAAGTCGAAAGGAATCAACTGCCGCCGCTCAATCTCCACGCAAGCAGGTGTAGACTGGACAGGTTCGGGTGGAGGACCGTCCCCTGCTGCTGCGACAGAAGATCCTCCCGAAGAGGCAGACGGATCGGGGGATCTATGCTCATATTGAGTAGCTCGGGATACCAAACTCTTCGAGCCCAGTCCGGAGCCACAAGAATGACTTGGGCCCGGTCGTGCCGAATCTTCTTCAACACTCTGGGTAGAAGTGGTATAGGCGGAAAGGCGTACAACAGACCGCAACTCCACTCGCGACGAAAGCGTCGCCGAGCGAGTGCCGCCTTGGAAATTCCAACGCGCAGAACTGATGACATTGCGCGTTCTCTTCGGTGGCGAATAGATCTAACCAAGGCTCTCCCCACTGTAGAAAGAGTCCTTGCGCCACTTCCGAGTGAAGACGCCAT
The DNA here is from genome assembly GCA_963921515.1 of Calotriton arnoldi. Taxonomy (NCBI): domain Eukaryota; kingdom Metazoa; phylum Chordata; class Amphibia; order Caudata; family Salamandridae; genus Calotriton; species Calotriton arnoldi. The sequence continues at coordinate 932,663 of CAWUFW010000721.1, forward strand.
TCGTGATCCATCATGCACCTGCGGCTGAGTTCGTCCGCCCTGGCGTTCAGAGAACCTGCCAGGTGTTGAACCATCAGGAACATGCCCTGATGTTCCAGCCATGTCCAGAGGCGCAGAGCCTCCTGACAAAGGGTCCAAGACCCCACCCCGCCCTGTTTGTTGCAGTACCACATGGCGGTGGTGTTGTCTGTGAACACCTGCACTACCTTCCCTTTGACAGAGGGAAGGAATGCCTTGAGTGCAAGCCGGATCGCCCGGAGCTCCAGAAGGTTGATATGGAGCCGGGACTCCGCCGGAGACCAGAGGCCTCTGATCTCCGCCTCTCCCATGTGACCGCCCCATCCCAGAAGGGACGCGTCCGTCACAACTGTATGCTCTGGCTGGGGAAGGGAGAGGGATCTGCCCATGACCCATTGCCTGTTCGAGAGCCACCCTGCAACTGTTTTGCAGTCCCCTCCGAGATCTGGACGTGATCGGACAGGTTGCCCTGGTGCTGCGCCCACTGGAACTTCAGGTCCCACTGCAGAGCCCGCATATGCCATCTGGCATGATTGACCAGCAGGATGCAGGAGGCCATGAGGCCCAGCAGCCTCAGGGTCATCCGTACCGAAACCCAGGATAAAGGCCGAAAGATCGGAATCATAGCCTGAATATCCCGGACTCGCCGTTCGGGAGGATAGGCCCGAAACTGCGTCGTGTCCAGAACTGCTCCGATGAAAAGGAGCTGTGGAGAAGGAATCAGATGCGACTTCGGCACATTGATGGAGAACCCCAGCGAGTGCAGGAGTTCGGCCGTAGTCTGGAGGTGGGAGACGACTGCCTGGGACGAGCCCGCCTTCAGCAGCCAGTCGTCGAGGTAGGGGAAGACTGAAACCCCTGCCCGGCGCAGATGAGCTGCGACCACCGCCATCACTTTCGTGAACACCCGAGGGGCACTGGTAAGGCCAAAGGGGAGCACGGTGAACTGAAAATGCTCGGGGCCTACCGTGAACCGAAGGTAACGCCGGTGGGCCGGCAGGACGGGGATGTGGAAATACGCGTCCTGCAAGTCCAACGCTACCAACCAGTCTCCTGGGTCGAGGGCAGTCAAGACCTGAGCTAGGGTGAGCATCTTGAACTTCTCCTTCCGGAGGAAGCGATTGACGTTCCGGAGGTCCAAGATAGGACGCATGTCCTCCTTGTCCTTTTTGGGCACCAGAAAGTAGTGGGAGTAGCAACCACGCCCTACCTCTGGGGTCGGAACATGCTCGATGGCCCTCTTGGTCAAGAGGGCCGTGATTTCCTTCTGTAGAAGCACCAAGTGATCCCCTGACATGCGGTGGAATTGAGGTGGCATGGCTGGGGGGTGGTCTCGAAGGGGAGGGAGTAGCCCCTTCGGACAATGTCCAAGACCCACCTGTCCGAGGTGATGGTGCGCCAGTGGGGAAGGTGATGGCGGACCCTGCCCCCTACTGGCGTGCCGTGCACCTGAAAGGAGGGACTAGGAGGGCTTGGAGGCCGCGGACGGGTTGGAGGTGGTGGCCTGACCCGCACGCTGGTTGCCCGATCCGCCACGGCGGAATCCACGTCCTCGGCCACGCGAAGACGCCTGCTGCGCGGGCCGGTGGCTGGGCTGCTGACGTGAAGGGCGCCCCTACCGTGGCCACGATAGGGGCGAAAAGCAGAAGGCAGCGGAGGGCGTGTAGCAGAAAGGCCCAGGGACTTGGCAGTAGCCCGTGAGTCCTTAAAGCGCTCCAACGCATGGTCTGCTTTGGACCCAAAAAGACCGACTCCATCAAAGGGCATGTCCATGAGAGTATTCTGGACATCCCCTGAAAAACCAGTGGTTCTCAGCCAGGCGTGGCGTCGGAGCGCCACCGTCGTTGCAATCGACCTGCCCAGCGAGTCGGCGGTGTCAAGGCCACAACGGATAGTGTATTTGGCCGCATCCCTTCCTTCCGCAATGGCGCGGGAAAGCAGTGCCTGGACCTCCTCAGGGCACTGGGGCAAAACATCCGCCACCGAATCCCACAGGGAGTGGGTATATCGGCCCAAAAGACAAGCGGTGTTAACGGACCGCAAGCCAGCACTGGAGGAAGAAAAACCTTTCTTCCCAAACTGATCCAGGCGTTTGGATTCCCTATCCGGAGGAGCGGTAGGGAAGGCGGTTTGGGAAGCGGAGGCTTGGACAACCAAGCTCTCAGGAGTGGGGTGGACAGAAAGAAACAGGGGGTCGCCCGGAGCGGGGCGATGGCGTCGTGACACGTTCCGATCCACAGGAGCCCCTGTGTTGGGCTTGGACCAGGCGCCCAAAAGAACGTCAGTGAGGGCGTCGTTAAACGGCAGCACAGTCTCCGCAGAGGAGGCTGCCGGCTGAAGCACCTCTGTCAAGATGTTAGGCTTGACCGTCAAAGTAGGGAGCTGGAGACGTAAGGCCCCAGCAGCCCTACGCAACACCGTACCAAAATTGGCCCCCTCCTCCGTAGCCACGGGAGGAGACAGCATGCCAGTGTCAGGGGAAGTATCCAGACCACTGGCCTCCCTAGACTCTCTGTCCAGTCCTCATCATACTGACAGTTGCGTGTCAGAGGGTCATCAGACCCTCCCAGTCCTCCTGGTCCTCCTCTGGTTCAAAATAAGGAGGAGGAGGGACATTTGGGACCCAAGGTCCCATCGGCGCCGGAGCCGGCGTCGAGCGACGTCGCTCCGGGTCCATGTCCGGAGCCGGAAGGAACTGGGGACGACGCCGCCCGGAGCCCAGGGCGGCGTCGAGAACGGCACCGGAGACATCGGCGCCGGCGGAGGTGTCGTGAGGTCGACCGGCGTCGATGGGGGTTGTGGAGCCGGGATCGAGGCCGGGGCCGAAGCCGGAGCCGGGATCGAGGCTGGAGGCACGTGCGACGCCGGAGCCGCCGGCGACGCCGGAGCAACCCCATCAGGGCCCGCGGGGCCCGAAGGCGCACCGGAGGGGCCTGACGGCCCGAAGAGGCGGGCCATGGCCGACAGGAACTCCTGTACCTTGGCCGGATCCGCCCCCGAACCCGGGAAGGGCGGGGGCGACTCCACAGGCAAGTCCGGGGCCGCGGGGGCGGGGACGGTGCCGGGAGGGGCCTCAGCCGAGTCGCGAGACCGGCGAGGCGAAGTCCGAGAGCGACGATGCTTCTTGGACTTCTTGTGCTTAGACTTACCGGACGAAGAAGACTTCGACGCCGACGACCGGTGTGCACTCCGCGAGCGACCCCTGGACCTCTCACGCGACCGGGGCCTCCGTGGAGCCGAATGCCGGGCCTCGAGGAGCTTTCGAGACCGCTCTCGCAAAGCTTTCGGGTTGAGGGCCTGGCATTCGGGACAAGACTCGGTGTCGTGGCCTCGGCCGAGGCAGAAGAGACACTCCCAATGCGGGTCTGTGACGGACATCATCCGCGCACAGGCGCCGCATCGCTTGAAGCCGGGCATCCCTACGACACCTTTATTTGGAAAAAACAGTGAAAAATCACCAAAAAGTATGGTCAAAAATTGACCAGGGCACTGCTCTTCCCGGATCTGCGCTTGCTGGCGCGGAAAAAGAAGAACTGACGTCAGCGCGCAGGGGCGGCGCCTAAGTACTGCCCGCGACGTCATCCCGGCGATCACGACGCCGACGACGGACGCGGAGCCGCACGACGCCGCCTACCGACGCGCAAGGGTACTGCTACGCAAAACTTTCCGGATCCAGCCTGACGCCTGGGGATATTCTAAGGTAAGGAATCTGTCACTAACGTGTCTCTTTCAGATGTGGGCATCTTATGTAGGAGTGAACTAATAGGGTGTCACAAAAATACAGGTAAAAAGGGCTGTGCCCCTGAACTAGAATCACTGTGCCACCACTATAAGTACTGGATATCCTTGGTTGAGATGGCAGTAGTTTTGGATGACCACAGCATCAGAGCACAGCTCTGTCGTCAAACAACAACATAAAAGACAAAGACATGCAGAGGTATTTCGCTGCAACAGCATCCAGGATATAACTTTCCCTAGCATTCATGCATTTTTATGTGTATGTACTTGGTAGCAACCTTCATTCTGCCTCTCAGATTCTGTTTGTCCCCTCCCTTTTAATCCCCTCTCCCGTACCCAATCACATTTTGGGTCTCTCTCTTTCAGCCTCCTCACACTGGAATTCTTTGCCATTGCCCATGCGGAATCCATATTCCTCTCAACCGCTATATACTTTCATCTCCCTCTCACTATTAGCGATTTAGGAGTTTTTGTTTTACATTACATATTTGAAATGTTTCTGTGCCATCTGTTAAGTGCTTTGACAAAAGATCTATATGAACTCAAAGCAAAAATGAACAGAAAGGGGAAAGTTGTCTTTAGGAAATCTAAAACTTGTAAATGGATTTGGACAGGACCATGAGAGGCTACAAGCCAGCTTCCCGCCTAGGATCCCAGTTAAGTGGTATGCTGCTGTCAGGGTGGTTGAGGGGACCTGCATGCGATGTGGGCAGCCACTTAAAACTAATTTAAAGAAAATGACCTCTGCGACCAGCCCTGAAACACTATGAAAAAGAAACCTTTTTGTGCAACTCTTCTAAAGACTTGGAAGCTATCACTAGTGATGGACTAACAGCTTACATCTGAAAACCAGCAATATCAGATCGGAAAGGCAGTATGAAGCACCCAGCTATCAGTCACCCACTAGTGCACCTGGCCTCTGAACATCCTTGGACTGAGGTTCCCTTGTGAATATTCTTGATTCAGTGGTCAAACTTGTTAACACTTGAAAAAATACACTCTTTGCTTTTGAAACAATTACTACTTTGATTAAATATTTAATTTTAGATCCTTTTTTTCAATTCTTGCTCAAGTTTTCTTCTTTTAGCTCAACGTGATGATGGCCTTTATGGCCTTCATTTCTTTAACTATATTGATGTTTGTTTCCTTACACACATTATGTCTGGGGCCTATTGTGCTGCTCAAGGCTATGCTGCCAAAAGGCTACCACTTATTGAAACCATTTAACTCTGTCAAATGTTCTGTTTTGTAAAAACTGAAGCCAGCATTAAGACAGTGACCCTTTCCCATAACGTGACAGTGGATTTCCCAGAAGCAGAGACATTACAAATTATAGTGGTAACAGGGATACTAAACAGGAGAGCAATTTAATATGTGGATATAAAAAAACTCAAAGCTGCATTCAATAATTTTTGGTGGTCTTCTGGGACTGGGATTTCATTAAATTATAAAGCAAAGCATCAAGAAACAGAAAAGACAATCCATAGAGACTGATTCCAGAAATAAAGTACAAAATATGGATGCACAACCCCATAGCCCCTTTAACATGCCTACATTAGAACACAGCTTTGTACCAAAGAGCTTCTAAGACAAATGAGAAAAAGTAAATGTGACAACATTGCATATACCTGGACAGAAGCCACTCTGGGAGGTAAAACAAGGCCCATATTGTCTCCATGCACCATGGTCACTACGCCAATTGTCCGAGTTGTGAGGCCCCAAGAATTCTGGTAGGCGTACTGTTTTTCACCTGGTGTATTGGGATCTTCAAAAACGATTTCAAACATTTTCGAAAAGTTTTGGCCCAGATGATGTGATGTTGCTCCCTGGAGAGAATAAAGGCATCATTCAGTTAGCAAAGTTTTCAGCAATGAAGCACTTAAATCAAGCGTGCATGGACATCACTTACAGAACAGCATTTAAAGACTAAATATGTAACCAGGCAAACACACCCTAACTCAACTGCAGTATGTTGGTTCATGTAACAAATAATTGGGCCTAGAGGAAAGGATAGAATTCCGTGGTCCATTAAGACTTTTTACTTCCCTTCACTGCAAACAAACTTTCCATAAGAACTATATTTAAATGAAAAGGGTACTCCGTGATGGGATCATTATCAGACTCAAAAACAAACTGGCTGGAAAATTCATCTTTTGAATTCCTACAAGCAAGCACTACATGACTTGCTTATTCGGAAGCTGGGTTAATCATTAAAAGTTCTAAATTTTGTACGTAAAAGGGAATCTGGACCTATGAATGAGTGAATCTTGCTGAGAACCCATTGTTTTTTCAATAACAAAGGTCAAGGAAGCCCTTGATTCCTCACAAACGAACAAGAATCCTTTCACCAACCTTGCATTCGGTGGTTTGGGCTGTGTTGATAACCTGAGTTTGAATACTGCAGGAAGGTAGCCATTTCACCCCGATTTTGATAACACTATTATTGTTCCCATTTTCAAGAAAGGGGAATAAGGGTGACCATGCTTATTATTTCCCTTTCTCCATTTTAGGTCCTTCTATTATGCTTTTAATCATTATTCTGTTGTGTAAATTACAAAGATGGGTTGGTGTTAAAACTATTCTGTCTGATATTTGTAGTTTAAGAGAAGGCTCGGCACAGGTGGCAATGATTTTTTTTTTTTTACCGAGTTTTATATAGCGCGAACTTGACCCGATTCGGGTATCAGAGCGCTTTACATAGCACCAGTTGCTTTACATGAGGACACATTAATTTTTTTGTTAGGCACGGGGAGATTAAGTGATTTGCCCAGAATCACAGGATGTTCAGCGTCATTGCAGAGACTCAAACCCAGATTCGAGGTCGACCGCCCTAGCCGTTAGGCCAACTCCTCTCCATCTTTATGCAATTTCCACAATAAAGGCACAGGCAAAACGTTGGGCAATTCATTTTGCCGTTATTGACTTTGCATCACCTTTTGACTACGTAAATCGCTGAACACTTGCAGACTAATTTGGCTGAGAGGGATTAGCACCAATCTCAAATACCTTTTTTGGCCAAATCCCTGCTCACCTTCAGGCAGTTGTTCGTTATTTCCCTGTAAGTAAAAGTACTGATTTCATTCAACTCAGTAAAGAATTAAACAGTACCCTGGCCACTCTTGCTCTTCAATGTAAAAATGAACCATCAGGAGAATTTTCTTAAGAAAAGATGTTGAGAGCCTATATCAACAAGGTCAAGACCCATTTAATTTATATTGAACGCAGACAATGTGGTATTACTCCCCAGAAAAAGGATGGGAACTCCAGCAAGTCAACTGCTATATAGAAAAAATATATATACATTTCCTTGATTTGAAAACCAATATCCTGATGTCTAAGGTGTTGATTATTGGTCCAAACAATAATAAATAAAGCCAATTATGTTGATGTCATCCGATTGGACCCTGTTACATTATATGCTCTATCTACCTGGGGGTATACATTGTTACTCGTCTGACTTGGACTACACTCATCTCTTAAACAATAGAGGGTTCGACATGCAAATGGTGCCATCTTTATTTTGCTGTCAAGTTAGGGACTAAATATATTGACGCTATGATTCGTATGTACAAATCAAAGAGTGTGCAATTGCTATCCATGGTGCAAATGTTTAGGGTTCAGTGTCTCTTGAGCATTATCGCTTGAGGAAAACTATTTGAAAACTGTTTGGCTTCCCTCAGTCAATTTTTACATTCCATGTTCATGAAGAACGGAGTATGTGTTTTCGAAAGAATCCAAGGGGGCACCAGTGATTCTCCTGGTTTGATTTTGGTTCAATAAAGCTGGGGGGGATTTGTAAAGCACTTCTCCAGGATTGTTTGTCTGTGGCCCATGCAGTGACTATCCCCCTCTTTAAATATATAAAGGCTCAGGCTACTAGCTTGGGCTGACCCAAACTTCTCACAAATCCGAAACACCTCATCTAGGGACATTTATTCTGTGTGCTCAGTCTTTTAAGATGGCAGATGGGATGAACTGACTCAAGAAGTCGTCAGTGTGTTTGTATGTGTGTATTAAAACTGTTATAGGTCCTTAGACAATTGGGCCTCTTAAAACAACAGTACCAACAGACTATTAGATGAGGCCAAACATTCCTGGGAAGCAATACAGAGCTGCATCTATCAAAGATGCTTCATAGACTATATATACACCAAGGCACACCTCATTCCCCTTCCTTTCTCCCTCATCTGTGACTTTTCCGGCACGTTACTCACAGATCCTTGGACAGTAGCACGCAGTTTTGCTGCCCATTTCAAAGGCGTATATGCATACCCTTCTGCTAAAGACCCTGTCCTTGGCCGAATGTGACACACTGAACAATGCTCCCACCGGAGAGGAACTCTTCTTAGCCCGGACCGGTCTGCGTTCTGGGAAGGCCCCGGGAACCAATTAGCTCCCCTGTCTGAATCAGATTGGACTAGGACTGGTTGCATTTGGGCAGATTTGGGATGAGACCTCGGTCAAGGCAGAGATGAATTTGGCTCCAACGTGGACAGAACAATTCGTACAGCGTCCTCCTCTAGTGCCAGCAGTATCCGAACCTGCATCGGTGTCTAAGGGACCGGCATGTATTTGAAGCAGGAGTTGGCACCAAAGCTGGTGCAGAATCAAAGAAGGGCTCAAGAGGCACAGACTGTGGCGAGGATTGATATAAGTAATCCGAATTGAAGTCTTCGCAAATCCTTGGAGCATAAAGGCACACCACAGGGAGCAGGAAGGGTGCCAAAGATCCACAACAAGTCCTCTTTAAAGGCCTCAACCTGTGATGCATTGGGATCAGCTACAGTATCGGCTCCTCTGTGGGGGATTGAGAGTGAGACCAAGAGGCACCCTGACGTCCTCGCAAATTCTCAGGCAAAGAGCAGTGGGACTGAGACAAATCCCACTTAGCCTTCTTCTGTTTCAACTTACTGGAAGACTTGCACAACGACAAGGACCTTTCATGAGAACGACCTCTGACTAAATGCAGGAACAGGACATGGGCGACTTCTTATGGTGTTCGGTGACGTAGTTTTGCTTCACTTCCCGGATTGCTTTTGGATTCATGAAGGACATACTTTGATATTGGAGTCATGTCCCCAAACCAAACACCAGACACACAATATGAAGAAAAAACTCCTGAACTGACAAGAAAAAAAGTGTGTGCGTGTTCAGGATCTGCCTATGAAAGAGCAGAGAGAAAGGAACTGATAATGAAGCACAAGGGGGGCACTTATATGCAGCTCAATGGTCACTTTTGGGGCAGACCGAAGTCAATGTGGAGCCGCACTACATCACCTACCTAACACAAGAGGAATGCTGTTTTAATTTTTTGGGATACAGTCTAGTGCCGGAGGGTATTCTAAAGCTGAGGAATCTGCGATAAGAATTATATAACCATACTCTTGTCAAATATACATGTGGAACGGTTTCCTGGCACTTCTGTTTTCCTTGGGGTTGAGTCTGTGAATATTATTCTTTTCACTACCATGAAAGGGACTCAGTTCAATCAACTATGGACTGTTTCTTGTGCACTTCATAAAAGCATTAAGATTAAATTTTTAATGGCAATTTTGCAATAGTTTGGTTTTAGAAGTTGTAGTCCTGCCCTTTTAGCACTTTGTATGAGTAAATTTCCTATGGAACACTCCGCAGTACTAAAATGTGTTCAAGCTGGCATTATAGAAATTTCAATGGATTGTAAATGGAAACTTATCTATAGCTGCTTTGCCGTATATTATATTGTTTAACTTTTCAATTACTTTTGCAATCTAATTGCATTGCATTCTATTCCAGCTCTCTGGATTTATGATGTGCAGAACCATTCACTAAATCTATTTCCTAATGATGAACTAGTGGCATTGGTCTTTTCTTGGGCACACAAGCAAGTAACAAAAAACTCCTTCATATGTCAAAACTTTTGGTTGCCTTTTGTATGTGGCAGTGCTGTTTGCAATACTAAGAACGGATCCAAATAGTGTAACACTGACCTGGATGGCTCTTCCGCTGGCAGATATGAATGCCTCCACTGTAGTTGTGTAGTCCCCACCTGCAAATTTCTCTTTCTCAGTCTTCCTTCCTTTTACAACAGGGATTGCTAGGAGTTCTTCATACACGCGTGCATACAGGTCAAGGATCTGCAGAACCTTTAAGGAATGCATAAACTTTTAATTATAACAATCGGTTACATCTTCCATCAAATCAACAATTTATTCGCACATAAATATTTACTCATTTCTGTATTGTATTATTTTGTATAGTACTTGGGCCGCAAACTGGCCGCTTTAATGAACTACAGGGGCTCAGAGGGGAGAGGATGGGTTAACAGAGGGGCTCAGAAGATGAATAGGAGGCACAAAAAAGCACAGAAAAGTACAGTGTTCTAGGATCGATATACAGAGTGGAACAGATGGACCTCTATTGAACTTCCACTGGCCATGTCCAGGATAAAGATGTAAGGAAATGTTTACACATGGATGAGCCTTGGTGCTGTATAAATCTACCACCGATGGACAGCTATTCAGTTTTGGGAGGCCAACCTCAGGCATTTGGAAGAGTGAAAGGGGACAGAGAAAGTAGAGATGTGAATGATCGCACAAGTTACTAACTTGTGTAACGATATATCTGTAAGAGACAGTAGTTAGTGATAGATTCCTTACCTTAGAATATCCCCAGGCGTCAGGCTGGATCCGGAAAGTTTTGCGTAGCAGTACCCTTGCGCGTCGGTAGGCGGCGTCGTGCGGCTCCGCGTCCGTCGTCGGCGTCGTGATCGCCGGGATGACGTCGCGGGCAGTACTTAGGCGCCGCCCTGCGCGCTGACGTCAGTTCTGTACACGACTTTCCGCGCCAGGAACGCAGAGCCATGCAAGAAGCTGACACAGGTGTCTGAAAAATACTAGGGCCCTGAAAGGGATGTCCTTAACCCTAGAAATCAGTTCGCAGAACGGGGAGGATGGGTGGGGCGGTAAGGAATCTATCACTAACTACTGTCTCTTACAGATATATCGTTACACAAGTTAGTAACTTGTGCATCTGAAAGAGACACGTTAGTGATAGATTCCTTACCTTAGAATAGATACCCCAGCAATACCAACCCCGGTGGTGGGTCTGCGAACAAAGATCAGACAAGGAAGTCCTGGAGGACAGAACGGCCAAAGAAGCCGTCCCTCCGGACCTGACTGTCAAGGCAGTAATGCTTAGTAAACGTGTGCAGCGAGGCCCACGTAGCTGCCTGACAGATAACCGGCAGCGGAACACCGCGGCCCAAGGCCGTGGTAGCAGCCGTTGCCCTGGTGGAATAGGCACGCAGCCCAACAGGAGGCTCCTTCTTAGCCAAAGAATAGCAGGTCTTGATGCACAAGGTAACCCAGCGGGAGATGGTCCTCTTGTGCACCGCCCGACCTTTTTGGCGCCCACGTAGCCAACAAAGAGCTGGTCATCCACCCGGAAGTGTTTTGTGCGGTCGATATAGAAGGAGAGCGCACGTTTTGGGTCCAGACGGTGGAGCCTCTCTTCCTCTCTGGAAGGATGCGGAGGCGGAAAGAAGGTGGGCAAAGTGATGGTCTGCCCAATGTGGAAAGCAGTAACCACCTTTGGCAAGAAGGACGGACGCGTCCGAAGAACAACCTTGTCTGGATGAACAGACAGAAAGGGAGGTTTGCAAGAAAGAGCCTGGAGCTCACTCACCCGCCGAGCGGAGGTGATGGCCACCAGAAAGGCTGCCTTTAGAGTCAGAAGACGAAGAGGACAGTTATGCAGAGGCTCAAAGGAGCGCACATTAAAAAGGTAAGAACCAAGTTCAAGTCCCACTGAGGCATTACAAACGGAACAGGAGGGAAGAGGTGAGTAATGCCTTTTAAGAACCTGTTAACAACAGGGGACTTGAAAAGGGAGGGCTGATCAGGGAGCCTGAGGAAGGCCGAGATAGCACAAAGATAACCCTTGATGGTACCCAGGGCAGAACCCTGTTGGGCCAGAGAGAGAAGGAACAGAAGGACCTCAGAAAGAGGGGCAGAAAGGGGATCCACAGCCTTTGCTGTGCACCATGCCACAAATTTGTTCCACCTGCAGGCGTATACCACCTTAGTGGAGGGACGCCTGGCTGCCAGAATCACATCACAAACTTCGGGAGGCAAGTCGAAAGGAATCAACTGCCGCCGCTCAATCTCCACGCAAGCAGGTGTAGACTGGACAGGTTCGGGTGGAGGACCGTCCCCTGCTGCTGCGACAGAAGATCCTCCCGAAGAGGCAGACGGATCGGGGATCTATGCTCATATTGAGTAGCTCGGGATACCAAACTCTTCGAGCCCAGTCCGGAGCCACAAGAATGACTTGGGCCCGGTCGTGCCGAATCTTCTTCAACACTCTGGGTAGAAGTGGTATAGGCGGAAAGGCGTACAACAGACCGCAACTCCACTCGCGACGAAAAGCGTCGCCGAGCGAGTGCCGCCTTGGAAATTCCAACGCGCAGAACTGATGACATTGCGCGTTCTCTTCGGTGGCGAATAGATCTAACCAAGGCTCTCCCCACTGTAGAAAGAGTCCTTGCGCCACTTCCGAGTGAAGACGCCATTCGTGATCCATCATGCACCTGCGGCTGAGGTTCGTCCGCCCTGGCGTTCAGAGAACCTGCCAGGTGTTGAACCATCAGGAACATGCCCTGATGTTCCAGCCATGTCCAGAGGCGCAGAGCCTCCTGACAAAGGGTCCAAGACCCCACCCCGCCCTGTTTGTTGCAGTACCACATGGCGGTGGTGTTGTCTGTGAACACCTGCACTACCTTCCCTTTGACAGAGGGAAGGAATGCCTTGAGTGCAAGCCGGATCGCCCGGAGCTCCAGAAGGTTGATATGGAGCCGGGACTCCGCCGGAGACCAGAGGCCTCTGATCTCCGCCTCTCCCATGTGACCGCCCCATCCCAGAAGGGACGCGTCCGTCACAACTGTATGCTCTGGCTGGGGAAGGGAGAGGGATCTGCCCATGACCCATTGCCGGTTCGAGAGCCACCACTGCAACTGTTTTGCAGTCCCCTCCGAGATCTGGACGTGATCGGACAGGTTGCCCTGGTGCTGCGCCCACTGGAACTTCAGGTCCCACTGCAGAGCCCGCATATGCCATCTGGCATGATTGACCAGCAGGATGCAGGAGGCCATGAGGCCCAGCAGCCTCAGGGTCATCCTTACCGAAACCCAGGATAAAGGCCGAAAGATCGGAATCATAGCCTGAATATCCCGGACTCGCCGTTCGGGAGGATAGGCCCGAAACTGCGTCGTGTCCAGAACTGCCCCGATGAAAAGGAGCTGTGGAGAAGGAATCAGATGCGACTTCGGCACATTGATGGAGAACCCCAGCGAGTGCAGGAGTTCGGCCGTAGTCTGGAGGTGGGAGACGACTGCCTGGGACGAGCCCGCCTTCAGCAGCCAGTCGTCGAGGTAGGGGAAGACTGAAACCCCTGCCCGGCGCAGATGAGCTGCGACCACCGCCATCACTTTCGTGAACACCCGAGGGGCACTGGTAAGGCCAAAGGGGAGCACGGTGAACTGAAAATGCTCGGGGCCTACCGTGAACCGAAGGTAACGCCGGTGGGCCGGCAGGACGGGGATGTGGAAATACGCGTCCTGCAAGTCCAACGCTACCAACCAGTCTCCTGGGTCGAGGGCAGTCAAGACCTGAGCTAGGGTGAGCATCTTGAACTTCTCCTTCCGGAGGAAGCGATTGACGTTCCGGAGGTCCAAGATAGGACGCATGTCCTCCTTGTCCTTTTTGGGCACCAGAAAGTAGTGGGAGTAGCAACCACGCCCTACTTCTGGGGTCGGAACATGCTCGATGGCCCTCTTGGTCAAGAGGGCCGTGACTTCCTTCTGTAGAAGCACCAAGTGATCCCCTGACATGCGGTGGAATTGAGGTGGCATGGCTGGGGGTGGTCTCGAAGGGGAGGGAGTAGCCCCTTCGGACAATGTCCAAGACCCACCTGTCCGAGGTGATGGTGCGCCAGTGGGGAAGGTGATGGCGGACCCTGCCCCTACTGGCGTGCCGTGCACCTGAAAGGAGGGACTAGGAGGGCTTGGAGGCCGCGGACGGGTTGGAGGTGGTGGCCTGACCCGCACGCTGGTTGCCCGATCCGCCACGGCGGAATCCACGTCCTCGGCCACGCGAAGACGCCTGCTGCGCGGGCCGGTGGCTGGGCTGCTGACGTGAAGGGGCGCCCCTACCGTGGCCACGATAGGGGCGAAAAGCAGAAGGCAGCGGAGGGCGTGTAGCAGAAAGGCCCAGGGACTTGGCAGTAGCCCGTGAGTCCTTAAAGCGCTCCAACGCATGGTCTGCTTTGGACCCAAAAAGACCGACTCCATCAAAGGGCATGTCCATGAGAGTATTCTGGACATCCCCTGAAAAACCAGTGGTTCTCAGCCAGGTGTGGCGTCGGAGCGCCACCGTCGTTGCAATCGACCTGCCCAGCGAGTCGGCGGTGTCAAGGCCACAACGGATAGTGTATTTGGCCGCATCCCTTCCTTCCGCAATGGCGCGGGAAAGCAGTGCCTGGACCTCCTCAGGGCACTGGGGCAAAACATCCGCCACCGAATCCCACAGGGAGTGGGTATATCGGCCCAAAAGACAAGCGGTGTTAACGGACCGCAAGCCAGCACTGGAGGAAGAAAAACCTTTCTTCCCAAACTGATCCAGGCGTTTAGATTCCCTATCCGGAGGAGCGGTAGGGAAGGCGGTTTGGGAAGCGGAGGCTTGGACAACCAAGCTCTCAGGAGTGGGGTGGACAGAAAGAAACAGGGGGTCGCCCGGAGCGGGGCGATGGCGTCGTGACACGTTCCGATCCACAGGAGCCCCTGTGTTGGGCTTGGACCAGGCGCCCAAAGAACGTCCGTGAGGGCGTCGTTAAACGGCAGCACAGTCTCCGCAGAGGAGGCTGCCGGCTGAAGCACCTCTGTCAAGATGTTAGGCTTGACCGTCAAAGTAGGGAGCTGGAGACGTAAGGCCCCAGCAGCCCTACGCAACACCGTATCAAAATTGGCCCCCTCCTCCGTAGCCACGGGAGGAGACAGCATGCCAGTGTCAGGAGAAGTATCCAGACCACTGGCCTCCCCTAGACTCTCTGTCCAGTCCTCATCATACTGACAGTTGCGTGTCAGAGGGTCATCAGACCCCTCCCAGTCCTCCTGGTCCTCCTCTGGTTCAAAATAAGGAGGAGGAGGGACATTTGGGACCCAAGGTCCCATCGGCGCCGGAGCCGGCGTCGAGCGACGTTGCTCCGGGTCCATGTCCGGAGCCGGAAGGAACTGGGGGACGACGCCGCCCGGAGCCCAGGGCGGCGTCGAGAACGGCACCGGAGACATCGGCGCCGGCGGAGGTGTCGTGAGGTCGACCGGCGTCGATGGGGGTTGTGGAGCCGGGATCGAGGCCGGGGCCGAAGCCGGAGCCGGGATCGAGGCTGGAGGCCCGGGCGACGCCGGGGCCGGAGCCGCCGGCGACGCCGGAGCCACCCCATCAGGGCCCGCGGGGCCCGAAGGCGCACCGGAGGGGCCTGAAGGCCCGAAGAGGCGGGCCATGGCCGACAGGAACTCCTGTACCTTGGCCGGATCCGCCCCCGAACCCGGGAAGGGCGGGTATGACGGGGGCGACTCCACAGGCAAGTCCGGGGCCGCGGGGGCGGGGACGGTGCCGGGAGGGGCCTCAGCCGAGTCGCGAGACCGGCGAGGCGAAGTCCGAGAGCGACGATGCTTCTTGGACTTCTTGTGCCTGGACTTACCGGACGAAGAAGACTTCGACGCCGACGACCGGTGTGCACTCCGCGAGCGACCCCTGGACCTCTCACGCGACCGGGGCTTCCGCGGAGCCGAATGCCGGGCCTCGAGGAGCTTTCGAGACCGCTCTCGCAAAGCTTTCGGGTTGAGGGCCTGGCATTCGGGACAAGACTCGGTGTCGTGGCCTCGGCCGAGGCAGAAGAGACACTCCCAATGCGGGTCGGTGACGGACATCATCCGCGCACAGGCGCCGCATCGCTTGAAGCCGGGCAACCCTACGACACCTTAAAGATGGAAAAAACAGTGAAAAAATCACCAAAAAGTATGGTCAAAAATTGACCAGGGCACTGCTCTTCCCGGATCTGCGCTTACTGGCGCGGAAAAAGAAGAACTGACGTCAGCGCGCAGGGCGGCGCCTAAGTACTGCCCGCGACGTCATCCCGGCGATCACGACGCCGACGACGGACGCGGAGCCGCACGACGCCGCCTACCGACGCGCAAGGGTACTGCTACGCAAAACTTTCCGGATCCAGCCTGACGCCTGGGGATATTCTAAGGTAAGGAATCTATCACTAACGTGTCTCTTTCAGATACACAGAGCTCTGTAGACTAGACACATGATCTTGCATTAATTAGTTTAGAGAGTAGAAAACGTGAAGGTTTTGTGGCTTCTGTGATGTGGTCTATTTTTTTAATCTGAGCAGGGCAAGAACCACATGGTTTTGGGGGCACCAGTGACGATGGCCACTATGACTGTTGGGGGAGGGGGGAGATTGTCATGACCCATGGCATTCAGACAGATGGTTTTTGCTTACCCAGCACAATGACAATCACCCTCATTGAGCCTAAGGTGTAGCTGGGTATTGTCTACAAACATAAGAAAGATTATTTCATAAATGCAGAAGACAGCAGGTGTTTGCAGTCACAAATGTGTTGAAAAGAGTTGGTAACAGGATGAAACCCTGTGACCCCCCACCCAGGGTTACCTTGGTCCTCAGACAAAACAAGAAGGGTGCAACCAATGAGGAGCTGTGCTGTTATCTGATGAATCCTTCAGATGTTAAAGAAAGATACTAGGGTTAACTTGGTCCAAGATACAGAACAAATAAGTCCTGATCAAGACACTCATTAGACTTTGGCTGCTGCCTAACTATTTTACCCCTTTGAGGTCAAGGACTGTGGCTTCAGTAGAATTTTGAGCAAGAAGCTGGACTGATACTAACATAATAAACCGTTCAGTTTTGGGTATACAGAGAACTGTGTGCAGTAATAGTTTTATTGCTTTGGCCACCTAAGTTTCGGAAAAGATCTGAAGCTTCACAGGAGCTTGCAAAAAACTACCTGCTGATTGATGGATGAGTCAGCAGGCCAATGCAAACCAGTCTGCTGATGCCGATACCATATCTCTAAGTGGGCATAAACCTTTATACTGGTTACTCACTAAACACAATGAATTCACGATCATGTGTCTGTGTGTGATCATTCACTTCTTTACCTTTTTAGTCTCCTCTCAGTCATCCAGATGTCCAAGGTTGGAAACAGTAAATTCTTTGGTTGGCGCAAACTCAAAAATGTGGCCAAGTGTTCTGGTGCTCCTGACGGGCTGGTACAATGAGAGATCAGTATTTACAAAGAGGGCATATCTGAGACTTCTGATATAATGGTTTTCTTCTTCAAGGTGGCTAATTGAAGTACTGAGATATTTTCTGTACTGCTTCCAATTATTAATCAACTGAAAGCAAATAAGAACTTCTTGTAAAAAAATTTCAAGCTTCTCTCTCAAACTAATACCTCACTACATGTATTCACATAAGATTTACTAACACAAATCTTAATTTTTTAAACGTTAGTTTCCTTTCAACCGGTGCAGATTATGTAAGTAAAGGGAGGACTTTTAAACATACCAGAATTATCACCTTTGAGCTTTTTGGTCAACTGCACACGCAAAATGTGTTCTTGAAACTGTTCAGCCACTAAGGTTTGACAGCGACCTTGCTCTAATTTTTTAAAACCATGGCATCACGACCCTAAATTTCACCAACTGATTGAAAGTAGAATGGTTGGGCGCTAGGATATATTGTCAAATTTGCAATACTTGCTCTCAAATTTCTCAGGTTTCATTGTACGAGTTACTTACCTTCGGTAACGATGTATCTGGTAGAGACGTTGTCTAGCCGCAGATTCCTTAATTTAGAATATCCCCAGGCGTCCGACTGGATCCGGAAAAATTTTGCACAGCAGTACCTCTGCGCGCCGGGGGGCGGCGCCGCCTGGCTCCGCCCTGACGTTGGCCCCGGACATGACGTCAGTGGAGTTATATAGGACCCCCCCGGCGCACTGACGTCAGTTTTCTTCGGAGGAACTTTTCCGCGCCACAACGCGGAGCCCCCAGCAAAACTGTGAGAGTATGGGAACAGTGTGCGAATAAAAAAGAAAATGGGTGAGAAAGCACCATGAACGACAGTGAGAAGCACTGTTGACTGAAAGGTGTTGAAAAGGAAAGAGCAGAGCAATACATGGAGAAGCTATTTCGCAAAAGCGAAGTGAATGTCACCCCTGAGGTAAATAGATCTATAAAAAGAAGACCGAGGCAGACGACAGAAAGTCTGCACCAGATGAAGGGAATGAAAAGCAACCCCACAAAAGCGAGAGAATGCTCTCTCCTGAGGCAAAAGGGCAATGAAAGGAGCCAACAGCGACAGGCAAGAAAGCTCCAACCCACAGGATTAAAGAAGAGAAGAAAGAAATAGGGAGACTCTGTCCCCTATGATAGAACTATTGGACTGAGGAACAGGCCAGAAAGACCTCAAAACTAATGGACTGTAGGAGTGGCAACGGAGAAGGTGGGTGGGAGGGTAGAGAACACCAGTAGGCCCCATACTGGAGGAAACCGATGTGGAAAAACGCAGAAGGACACCTGAACCTATCGCCCAAGCATGAGATTGGGAGAAGCAGAACAAGTAAATCCAAGGAATAAGCCTGACGGGGAGGGTGGCGAAAGATACCGCCCCGTAGAAGGACAAGCCACTCCAAGGGAGGCGAATGCAGAAACCCCACCTGAAAAGGTCCTCCCAGATCGGGGAGGATGGGTGGGCGTTAAGGAATCTGCAGCTAGACAACGTCTCTACCAGATACATCGTTACCGAAGGTAAGTAACTCGTACATCTGATAGAGACATCTAGCTGCAGATTCCTTAACTTAGAATAGATACCAAAGCCATACCCCATAGGAGGCGGGTCTGCGACAGAACCCCACTAAGTTCCCAGGGGAACAGAAGTGTTAACCAGCTGACTAAACACAGTGGGGGCAGAACTGCCAGAGTGGCCAACACCGGACTAGGATACTCCATAGGGAGTGGCCAACAATGAGAGGCAAAGGCATTAAAAGCTGCCGAGGGCGGCAGGAAATCCCTGTCGGTTAAACAGAGGAGAAAGTGAGCACAGAACCAGAAGGGCAGTGCGGAATAAAAGTGGATACCTTCCGTAAAAGGGGAGGAACCAATTGTATAATATGAGGGATCCACAGGATCTGATGGACCTTCAAAAGAGAAAGGTCTAGCTAGGGTACAAGAACGGACCGAGTCCGAGCAGGCAGGACGGACATGCAGGACAGGGAAAGAAGCACCGTGGAAGTGAGAACAGCAGCGGAAGGATGCTGACGACTCCCAGGATGAGTCAGTGTTACAGGAAACACAAGACCTGCTAATGCACCATCGCCCATGCACCGGACATGTGAAAGGGGGGGCATCAAAAGGCAGAAGGGGAGAGAATAATGGCAACAACCAGTGCCACAAACGTGGGGAACAGAAGTACACAAGAGAAACCGTATGTGCCACCAGAACCACACCATGGAAAGGAGAAGGCCCCATGAAGCGCCATGAGCAAAAGCTGAGACACGAGAGACGCAGCACCAGGTGTATCGCGTGAAAGAGAGCCGGCAAAACTAACACACGTAGAAGACTTGCGCTCACGAAAGTGAGGAACAAGACCATGGCCACCGCAAGGAGGACTACGCCTGCGGGAGGACTGGGTGTGTGTAGTACGCCGGACAGGAGAAAAGAAGACAGGGCCCAGCCCGGTGGATGAGTTGAGAAAGAAAAAACACCATAGCACCAACAGCTAAGTAGCAGCGGTACCGGCCCAGAGCCAGACGCAACAGCCACAGGCCGTAGGAAAGATCCACTGGCTACCGTGAGACAGACAGGGAGGCCGAGCAGTACCGGAAGGAGACAGTACGAAACGCTCTGGAGAAACAAGAGTGGAGATACGCACAATAGTCCACCAGAGAAACAATGCTCGGAGGAGAACACTCCCGCTGAGAGCAGCAACCGCAGCCCGAAGGAAAAACAGGACAACACCTGCGCGGAATGCAGCAGGAAAATGGGAAGCTCTGGCAGGGGAAGTGGCCAAAAAAGCAAGGCACAAGACAATGAACAGCATCAACGTCTGGGGCCAGAATGCCATCATGGAGAGCGAAGTCCAACCATGAAAGGACTACGCAGCATGGGTATAGGAGAGTAGAACTATGCAACGGAAAGTTGCCGGAAAACGCACCAGCCTGTGAGAGCGAGCATACTAGGGAGCAGTCACTGTACGCTTATAGAACACAGCGACAGGGCCCTGTGGTAGGCAGTCCACAGATGGAACGGCCGCAGCGAAAGAACCACGACGAGACGGTAGGGACCTGAAAGCCCTCCCGGCCTCAAGAAATGGATCAGTGAGATGCAGGGGAGTGCCACAGACCAGCAGCAGCCACTATGAGAGAGCCCAATAAATGGACCGCAAGAAGGCCCCGGGAGGGCCCGCAGCAGCAGTAAAAGTGTACAGGCACAGCCGCAGGACAACCTAGTAAAAAGGACCCCACAGAAGCGTACAAAGAATGCTGTGGGAAGAAGGCAGCTATACAATAGCTAACAAATACCCCACATAGGGTAAGTATCAACCCCAACAAGGGGCACCTCTTGAGCGTAAGCTCATAGACAGAGGACGTAAATTGGTAACTCAGAAACCACAGGTTCCGAACACATAACCCTTGGACTAAGGGCGTGCAACCTGAACCACTAGGCCATAGTGACTCAGAAAAAGAAGCAGCTGACCTGCTGCATGAAAGAAAGCAAATACGGCGAGAAGCCGCTCAGGCCGTTCAGGTATTACAGCATGAACCCAGGGCCAACATGAAGCACACACACACTACGGAAGGGTAGACAGAAGGCGGTGAACCGCAGAGTCCGCATGTGCATCAAACAGGGACACCCATCAAATGGTAAGTCCCGGAGACTGTCACGGACATTTTCGGGGAAACCCCCGTCGCGCAGCCAAGCATGGCGGCGCAAAGCAACGGACCTCGCCATTGTCCGACCCACCGAATCGGTAGTGTCAATGGCGGACCGAACGGTAAAGCGCGCCATCTCTCGGCCTTCGTGAAGGAGACGAGCCACGTCAGCGTGAGTACACTCAGGGAGGGCAGGCAAAAGACACTCCACAGAGTCCCAAAGGGCACAAGAAGCCCGGGCAAAGACGCAAGCCGTGTTCAGAGCACGTAAGGCTGAACTAGCGGACGCAAAAATGCTGCGTCCACATGTCTCCGACCAACGAGACTCCCTAGTAGGAGGCTGCAACAGAGGTGGAGAGGAAGGCTGCGTTGCCAAAGACACCTGCACTACGAGGCCGTGAGCCCCAGGCTGAAGGGACAAACAGGCTGGGCTCCCAGGGGCCGGACGATGCCGATGCGCCATGGCCCTGTCGACAGCATCTCCTGAAGAGGGCCGTGCACACGTCCCGAGAAGGGCGTTGAACAACAAGCCGCTAAAAGGCAGCAAGGGCTCAATATCCACCGCACCCTGGTGGAGGAGATCCAATAATGGGTCGGAGGACAGACAGAAGGGGGGTGCAAGTGTAAAACAGCTGCAGCCCTGCGAACACCCCTCAAAAACAAAGCACCAGCTTCAGTGGGCGTTGTGGGGGGCGACAATAGCCCATCTGTAGGGGACGGTTGCAAGCTGACACGTCCCACAGGAGGAGGAACAAGGGCCCACTGCCCCCATGGCATTGGAGCCAACCGGCATGGAGACAAGTCCGGGCACACCGGGTCTGTGTCCTCTGGAAGCGGAGAACCAACAGGTGCCGGCGACCGCTCCGGTGTCGAACGACGCTGCTCCGACGCCGAAATGGCGTCGAACAGACGTCGACCTCCACGAGGGGCGACCCGGCCGGACGAGCCGGCGGCGACGTCCCCACCACCGAGAGGTGCGGAGAAAGAGCCTGAGGACCAGGAGGCGACAGGCATGGCGCCGGTGGCGCCGCTGATTCCGATCTCGACACAGGGAGCCGCCAGGGGCTATGCGGAGACGAGGCAGAATGGCACGGCGGGGGGCTGGAACGCCCATCGGGGTTGGGACCCGAAGCCGGCACGACTCCGGAGCCGGAGTCGAGGCACTCGGCCGCCGGCGCCGCTGATGCCGATGTCGACGCAGGGAGCCACCAGGGGCTATGCGGAGGCTAGGCAGAATGGCACGGCGTGGGGCTGTAACGCCCATCGGGGTTGGGACCCGACGCCGGCACGACTCCGGAGCCGGAGTCGAGGCACTCGGCCGCCGGCGCCGCTGATGCCGATGTCGACGCAGGGAGCCACCAGGGGCTATGCGGAGGCAAGGCAGAATGGCACGGCGTGGGGCTGTAACGCCCATCGGGGTTGGGACCCGACGCCGGCACGACTCCGGAGTCGAGGCACTCAGTCGGCGCCGAGGGCGAACCCGCCGGCGGAGATCCGACCTGAATGCCTACCTCCACAGTGGGACCCGAAGGCGCGCCAGGGAGAGGAGGTGACCCGAAGATGGAGTGCAGAGCCTTGTAGTAGGCTTCCATCTGGGGCCGAGTCGCACCAGTACCTGGAAAGGGCGGGTAAATGGAGGCCGACTCCGGGGCGCATGGCTCTGTCAGGGAACGGGAACCATGGCCCCCATCGTCACGTGGAAGCGAGGACTTCGACTTCCGTGACTTGTGCTTTAACTTACCTGTAGACGAGCGACGTTCGCGGGATCGACTCCGGGAGCGGACGCAGAGAGAAGAACCAACCGGAGAACGTCGGGGAGACGCCGTGCGGGATATCAGAGCGGCCAAGAGCTTCATCCGGCGCTCCCGTAGGGATTTCGAGCGCATCTGCCGGCAGGCGGCACACTCCACGGAGTCGTGGTGCGACCCAAGACACCACATGCAAATGGCGTGCGGGTCCGACGCCGACATCTGACGCGAACAAGTCTCGCACAATTTAAAGCCCGAAGGCATTGCACACTGTTCCCCGACGCCAAAGGACGTCGAAAAAGGGGCCTGAAGAAAAACAGGCCAGAGGAACAGCTGAATCCCAGATCCGCGTTGGAACGCGGAAAAGAAGGAAACTGACGTCAGCGCGCCGGGGGGGTCCTATATAGCTCCACTGACGTCATGTCCGGGGACAACGTCAGTGCGGAGCCAGGCGGCGCCGCCCCCCAGCGCGCAGAGGTACTGCTGCGCAAAATTTTGCCGGATACAGTCGGACGCCTGGGGATATTCTAAATTAAGGAATCTGCGGCTAGATGTCTATCAGATTTTAGGTTTAACCTGCACAGCGCTTGTGCTGCGCTTGAGAAATCTATTGTTTTTAATATAAACTTAAAAGGGACTTACATCCTGCTTCCTCGCTTTCCTGGCTTCCCACTGGTTCCTGTGCATGCCACTTACCTCCATTTCTATTGGCTGTAGCATATTTTTCTAGCATTTACCAATGCTTGTTCCTTGTTTGCTTCTCTTATCAGTTTTCCGAAGCCGAAATACTGTTAACATCCACTTTGGAGGAACTATATTTTCATAAACTTTTGCCTTTTACTCTTGCAGCATATTTATATAACAATTTATCACCAGGAGAGATTAAGTGAATTGCATAGGATGTTGTGCGCCGCCGCCGAGACTCGAATCAGGATCCCCAGCTCTCGAGTCAGCAGCTCTGGCCGCTGCGCCACATCCTCTCCACTCCCGTGTTATCTGTCAGGGAGCTTTTTCCTTCTGCCCCACTATGATTGATGAAAACAGCTGTTTATTCATTACATAGGCGAAACCGATGCATTACAATGCTTGTTCAAGTTTCCTTCCCCTACTTTTCAGGTTCACCTCTTATGTTAACACACATCCCTTAGCAGCATCGGTTTACTGTTTTTTTCTTAGGGGACAGTAGATTCAATACAAAGAATCTTTTTACTTAGCATGTTCACCTTTTCTTATCTCTTCACACCAGAGGCCCTCTTGTTCAGAAATACTTTAAGATGGGGAAAAAGCAGGCATTATTTTCTTGTTTAAATAGTTTATTTCCATTATAATTTGGCTGATCACAAGGCTGACAATTTACCTTAGACTAATTTGAGACCACAGCTCTGCAACCAGGGTTGAGGACCAACAACGTGCATTCCTACAAAAGCACCTGGGAACCTACATGTCCCACCTTGCTGTTCTTTTTTCATTGTTTAGGTAGTCAGAGTTGTTTGTCAATTCTGCTATTAACCAGTTTTGGGTTGACTGCCCTCCATGTTTTACTCCGGCATATCAGCAACCCCTTCAGCCTTTACAATCCCTGTGATGGCCAAAGAGGCCTATTAGTGAGCCTGATCCTAAGGAAAATCAGGAGAAGGTCGCATCATTTAACCACCATCAGCATTGGGATCAATGCTTCAAACCATTTTACAAGTTTATGAAACAGGGAAGGTTAAGATTCTCTTCTGGCAAATAACAGACGAGGCTCTTCCTTGGGGAAGAAAGCAGTTTGTTTTACCAATGAAAGAGGCACATTTGTCATTTGAATAATGCTGGTTAGATGATCATCATTAGCACTTGACGGTTCTCTAAAGAGGCCTCATATCCGCTTCAAGTGATGTTTATTAAATCTTCGAGGCTATGGGTACATATTTCTGCATATGCGAACTTCAAGTTTATGTTTGCTGGGCTTCCTAATTCACTTGTTTTTTACTTGTAAAGGTGCCTGTGATTTCCGGGCACGAGATGGTTTCTGCATCACCACAAATATAATACCCATTATAAGAAATCCTATCCAGTTGTGTGAAAGAATGCTTTGCCTAAGAGCATTTAACATCACAGGTCTGTAGAAATTCAGTTACAGAATGCACGTTTTCTAGCAGGGGTGATTATTGTTGATGTGGTCTTGAATCCATGAGTAAGCATTGAAGTGGAAATCACACTCAACACAGGTGACTGACAGTTGCTCTGGGGCCTGAGCCTCCACTGGAAAAGCACCCCATCTTCAGGCTTTCTTTATGTTCATGAAATGCTGTGCTCTAAGCACTTCTTAAGATTGTCATTACACTGCACTGTTGCATAGTGCTAGAGTGTAGTTCCTAGCAGTTAACAGCTCATGGCAGTCCTTTACGCTGAAGCCAGCACTGGTGCATCCAGGCTTGTGGTTTAAACCATGCACTGTGGTTCCTCAAGTTGAAGCCTCTTTCCTACATCATTTACCTCTCAGGCTGTCAGAAGTGGGGCAGGTAACATTAGGTACTGCCTTTCCAAATGAACATGCTTTGTGTGTTTTTAAGCAGACTTACCTCCTCTGCTGCCTCTTCGTAAGTGGCGAATGCTGTATGCCCTTCTTGCCAAAGGAACTCACGGGTGCGTAGAAAAGGCTGAGGATGCTTGAACTCCCAACGCTGAAAAGAGAATTCCAAAATTGAAAAGGATTTATAATCCTAAAGGGTATTGACCAGTACCCTCTACTGCAAACTATTAGGAATTAAAAATATGTATCAAAGAAATTTTGATTTCAGACTTCACAATCCTAACAAACTGCGCTCAATGCAGCAACAATCTGAGTACCTAAAAGTATATAGTTCTTATTAAATCACACAAATACAAGTCTAGCAAAAAGTGTGTTGACCTACCACCACATTACACCACTGGTTTAGTTTGATAGGCAGGTCTCGATGTGACTGCACCCATCTTGCATAAGCAGGATACATTGCTATAAAACATAAAACACAATAAAAGTTCAACACAACCACAGGAAGCAATTATCAATGAACGCACAGACTAAACATTGCAAACATATAACAATCATACCGGAAGGTTTTTTAATATGAGGATGTCACACAACAAAACACATCTCAGTAAAAAATGACACTTCAGTAGCTAGACGTAATTAAATAAAAGGACGCTTTAAAAAAAATAATGTTGAGTACAAAAGAATGTATTTGAAAGGAGAATATAATTTAAAATAACTGCATCAACAGATGCAGTGGGTTCAACAATTTGTGAAGCGAACTGAGGGCCTGCATCTCATCAATAAACAGCCACTGGCAAGCCAATATGTCTTGCCTATGTCAGGTAAGGTGAGGAGCGGCTTTATCAATAGCTTAGCCATGTTGTAGAGCAGCACAGCTGACAGTTAAAAAAAAAAAAAAAAAAAAAAAAAGGAGGGAAGAGGGTAAGCCCCAACGGAGGAAGAGAGGGCGTGTGGGTAGGAGGGGGAAAGCAACAACAGAGGAAGGGCAGCCAAGCAAAAATGGAGAAGGGGCAGCCAAGCAAAAACCGAGAAGGGACAGCCAAGCAAAAACGGAGAAGGGACAGCCAAGCAAAAACGGAGAAAGGGCAGCCAAGCAGCAACGGAGAAAGGGCAGCCAAGCAGCAACGGAGAAAGGGCAGCCAAGCAGCAACGGAGAAAGGGCAGCCAAGCAGCAACGGAGAAAGGGCAGCCAAGCAGCAACGGAGAAAGGGCAGCCAAGCAGCAACGGAGAAAGGGCAGCCAAGCAGCAACGGAGAAAGGGCAGCCAAGCAGCAACGGAGAAAGGGCAGCCAAGCAGCTACGGAGAAAGGGCAGCCAAGCAGCAACGGAGAAAGGGCAGCCAAGCAGCAACGGAGAAAGGGCAGCCAAGCAGCAACGGAGAAAGGGCAGCCAAGCAGCAACGGAGAAAGGGCAGCCAAGCAGCAACGGAGAAAGGGCAGCCAAGCAGCAACGGAGAAAGGGCAGCCAAGCAGCAACGGAGAAAGGGCAGCCAAGCAGCAACGGAGAAAGGGCAGCCAAGCAGCAACGGAGAAAGGGCAGCCAAGCAGCAACGGAGAAAGGGCAGCCAAGCAGCAACGGAGAAAGGGCAGCCAAGCAGCAACGGAGAAAGGGCAGCCAAGCAGCAACGGAGAAAGGGCAGCCAAGCAGCAACGGAGAAAGGGCAGCCAAGCAGCAACGGAGAAAGGGCAGCCAAGCAGCAACGGAGAAAGGGCAGCCAAGCAGCAACGGAGAAAGGGCAGCCAAGCAGCAACGGAGAAAGGGCAGCCAAGCAGCAACGGAGAAAGGGCAGCCAAGCAGCAACGGAGAAAGGGCAGCCAAGCAGCAACGGAGAAAGGGCAGCCAAGCAGCAACGGAGAAAGGGCAGCCAAGCAGCAACGGAGGAATGGCAGCCAAGCAGCAACGGAGAAAGGGCAGCCAAGCAGCAACGGAGGAATGGCAGCCAAGCAGCAACGGAGGAATGGCAGCCAAGCAGCAACGGAGGAATGGCAGCCAAGCAACAACGGAGGAATGGCAGCCAAGCAACAACGGAGGAATGGCAGCCAAGCAACAACGGAGGAATGGCAGCCAAGCAACAACGGAGGAATGGCAGCCAAGCAACAACGGAGGAAGGGAAGCCAAGCAACAACGGAGGAAGGGAAGCCAAGCAACAACGGAGGAAGGGAAGCCAAGCAGCAACGGAAGAAGAGAAGCCAAGCAGCAACGGAGGAAGAGAAGCCAAGCAGCAACGGAGGAAGAGAAGTCAAGCAGCAACGGAGGAAGAGAAGCCAAGCAGCAACGGAGGAAGGGCAGCCAAGCAAGAACGGAGGAAGAGCAGCCAAGCAAAAACGGAGGAAGAGCAGCCAAGCAAAAACAGAGGAAGAGCAGCCAAGCAAAAACAGCGGAAGGGCAGCCTAGCAACAACGGAGGAAGGGCAGCCAAGCAACAACTGAGGAAGGGCAGCCAAGCAACAACGGAGGAAGGGCAGCCAAGCAACAACGGAGGAAGAGCAGGCAAGCAAAAACAGAGGAAGGGAAGCCAAGCAACAACAGTGGAAGGGAAGCCAAGCAACAACAGAGGAAGGGAAGCCAAGCAATAACTGAGGAAGGGAAGCCAAGCAATAACTGAGGAAGGGAAGCCAAGCAACAACAGAGGAAGGGAAGCCAAGCAACAACAGAGGAAGGGAAGCCAAGCAACAACAGAGGAAGGGAAGCCAAGCAATAACGGAGGAAAGGTGTAAAAAAGTGCCCTCTTTTTGCGTGGTTGTCCCCACTTTTTGCCAAACTGCTGATGTACTTTGACTGAGTGTGCCCTGGGTTCCTGCCAAATGGGTACCCAGGGCCTATGTTCTTTCCCTAAAACTGCATTAAGACAAAACCCAATTGGCACTCTTTGGCCACAGGTCAGTCCCTTGTAAATGGTACCACGGGTACCAAGGGCACTGTGGACAGGGAAGGCCTATAAGGGCTGCAGCACTTATTGTGCCACCCTTAGAGGCCTTGTACCGTTGCGCGCACACACACACTGCCATTGCAGGCTGCGTGTTTTGTTGCAAAACAAAGTGAAGAGTCGACATGGCACACATCCCTGTGTGCCATGCCTACAACCCACGGCCCTGGCATCGGTCAGCCACCCCTCTAGCTGGGTGCACTATACCAGTAGTGAGGGTACAGGTGCATGAGCCCTGTACCCCTACAGTGTGTAAGCCAATTCTTAGACATTGTAAGTGCAGTAATGCCATTAAGAGTATATGGTGCTTGGAGCTTGTCATTACGAACTCCACTGTACTTTAATGGCTTTATTAAAAACTGGGAAGTTTGGTATCAAACTTCTCAGCACATTCAACCCACACTGACGCCAGTGTGGGATTTAATGAAAAATGCACTCAAAGGGCATCTTAGAGATGCCCCCTGAAAAACGACCTAACTCTATAGTGTCCTGGCTGAGCGGCTGCTCGCCAGCTGCCACCACCAGACATGTTTCTGGACCCCTGAGTCGAGAGCCTGCTGCTCTCTGTGGTCTGAAACAATGCACATCCTGGGACGAGGTGCCAAGCCTCCTCCCCCAGGATGGGCAGGGTCCACGAAGGGGAAGCTTCAAAGGCTTGCCACCTTTATGAGCTACCCCAACCCTTTGCTGCTTCCAGCAACTGGCTCCCACCGGTTCTAACCCCCACTTTGGATGGGAGAATCGGCGGGAAAACTAAGTGAGAAAGGGAGGTAAGCCCACCGTTGCCAACCCCACCCCTCAAGTGGGGGAGGCGAGGTGAAGCACAACTCTCAGTCCCCGCCATCTTGCAAATGGGGGGACCCAGCCAACCAGAGAGAGGCATATCCCCCCCTCCCACTGGAGGGTGGCATAATAGGGTAAATACCCACCCGAAGGAAGGGACCCATTGGTCCCAACCTTCACTTACCTGTAACGTCCCTAAATCTAGTATTTAGGGGCACCTCTGAACCATGCCTCCTCAGACAAGAACCGACCAAGAAGAAGAAGAAGAAGGAGGAGGACCGAAGAAGCCGTGCTGAAACTAAGAAGGACGACGCCCACTGACTTGGCCCCAGCCCTACTGGCCTGTTCCCACCTCGAACCTGCTCCAGCGAAATCCCGGTGTGTCCTGCAGCCAGCAGCCTCAAAAACCCGGAGGACCTGCCCTGCCTTCCAAAACCAAGACTTTGTCTCCCGTGAGCACCGGATTTGCTCACCAAACAGACTCTGGCCCCAGCCAAAACCGTGAGTTTGCACCACTCTGCACCCAACGCCTATGGCCCGAGTTCAAGTGGCCCAACACCACAAAGAGGTCTCCCTGGCGATCCTGGCCTGAGATCTGGTGATCTCTGACCTACCTCGACACTCCAAACGACGCCTGCAGTCTCTTTCTGGAGGACCCCCACGACATCGACCGGAGCTGATGAGAAAACCTAATGCCTAAAGACACCCCTGCACCCGAAGTCCCACGGCCTTGGGTGGCCCAACTAATGGTGTCCCAGCATCCCAACTTACCTCTCCAACCGGTGGTCACCTCCAGAAGATCTTCGTCCCAGACCCTGCAGTCTTTGTTGCAACCGGAGAATCCCCATTGAAATCAACAGGGCACCCGGCACCAAAACAGCACCCCTGCGCCGCTGCGGGTGTACTTTGGGTGCTAACTCGGATCCCCCTTTGCCCTGAGCCTAATAGGAGCTTTGCTCCCACAACCTTGTGGCCTGATCGTGAGCAGCCACCAACCGGAGGCCCTCTATCCCCATTGGTTAACATTGGGCCTCAGCACTCTGCACCCAGCCGCCCTAGTGCCGCTGAGGGTGTGTCAGGAGTGCATCCTTGACGCTGGGGGAACCCTGGTTCTATGCAAAAGAAACAATTGATGGACGGAATGCTGGACAATGCAAACATTCACCCCCAGTCACAAGGATCGGGGTTTAATCCATCATTCTTTTGCTCACTACACCACCCCAGTTTGGACCCAGCCATATGCAAATCAGTCTTGACCCTGTTCCTTATGGGAACAGTCCAGCCCGAACTGCCAAGCCAGGTCCTCCCTGGACCAGAAACAAGCATCCTGGGATCGGTTTCAGGGCATCACCCTTCATCAGCCAGGCTAGCTTGAATCCAGTGAGCACGGGACCCACGTCTGGGCATAGCCTTCCCACTTAGGGCGACATATGCAAAAGAACCCTGGTGCTAACCCCAGAATACCAACTCCCACAAGCTTGTACTTACCTGCAAACCGTTAACTTCATTTTTCTCCATAGGAATACATTGACTGTTTTTCCTTGAAAATTGTTTTAAGTGTGGAGTTGGTTTGTATGAAACACTGAAAAACTGCAAGTGTACAATGTCCCAGTGTGATATCTAGGCATATCACACTGAGTAGAAAAAGTAACTTAAAAAGTAATTTAAAAAGTAACGTACAAAGTAATCTGTAAAGTAACTGGAAAGTAATTTCGAAACATTGATTTACCTGTAATTCAATCAACTGCATTTGAACCTGTATTCAATTGTAAAACATTGGATAAGATTTTGCAAAGCATTTATTTCACTTACCTGCACCAGGCTTGGCTTGGTTCTAGAAATAAAATAATTAATATTTTTGATACAAACAAATTGGTCTGAGTTCAGTCTTTGAGTGTGTGACATCATTTGTTGCCTGAGTGTGTACGACAAATGCTTAACACTACTCTCTGATAAAACCTTACTGCTCGCCCACACTACCACAAATAGAGAGCAAGGTGCTATCTACTTTTACCTCTGCCTACCTTTGGGGTTCCACTGGACTCTATGCACACTATACCTCATTTTGGTATAGTATATACAGAGCCAGCTTCCTACAAAGGGAAGCCAAGCAACAACAGAGAAAGGGAGGCCAAGCAACACCCGAGAAAGGGAGGCCAAGCAACACCCGAGAAAGGGAGGCCAAGCAACACCCGAGAAAGGGAGGCCAAGCAACACCCGAGAAAGGGAGGCCAAGCAACACCCGAGAAAGGGAGGCCAAGCAACACCCGAGAAAGGGAGGCCAAGCAACACCCGAGAAAGGGAGGCCAAGCAACACCCGAGAAAGGAGGCCAAGCAACACCCGAGAAAAGGAGGCCAAGCAACACCCGAGAAAAGGGAGGCCAAGCAACACCCGAGAAAAGGGAGGCCAAGCAACACCCGAGAAAGGGGAGGCCAAGCAACACCCGAGAAAGGGAGGCCAAGCAACACCGGAGAAAGGGAGGCCAAGCAACACCGGAGAAAGGGAGGCCAAGCAACACCGGAGAAAGGGAGGCCAAGCAACACCGGAGAAAGGGAGGCCAAGCAACACCGGAGAAAGGGAGGCCAAGCAACACCGGAGAAAGGGAGGCCAAGCAACACCGGAGAAAGGGATGTCAAGCAACACCGGAGAAAGGGAGGCCAAGCAACACCAGAGAAAGGGAGGCCTAGAAACAACGGAGAAAAGGAGGCCTAGAAACAGCGGAGAGAAGGACGCCAAGCAACAAAGGGGGGCGGCAGAGGTGGCCAGACACAAATGGAGAATGGGAGGAAAGGAGGAAGGGATCCAAGCTACAATGTACGCAAGGAAGTCTGCTGAAAAAAAACACGCTGCGGTATAGTGTTCAAACTCAAAGAAAAAGTAGCGCTCACAAAAAATGAGCAGTGGAAGCACACAAGTAATGCATCCATGCTTTTGTGGGGTGCGGGCACAAACGCACAAAGAGGAAGATAGCTTACGGCACCTGACCAATAAGAAGAAAGCAAATTAGACTGACAATGAAGCCACCCAATGGTAAGCAATGGGTGGTCTCTAAGCCCATTGATAGAAAGCAAATGTTCTTGAAGAGACTGGTTGTCACACCTGATCTCCTTGGTGCAGTAAATATAATTGACCATCCTTCGGGATCCAGTCGGTGTGGTCTCTCCTCTTCCTAAGTGTGATGGGGTGGATGGTAAAACATATGAAGGGTGATGGGAGTACCCCAGATGGAAAGGGATCACCACCTTGGTTAGTAAAGCCGCTTTAGCTCTCAGAAGCCATTTGTATGAGAAGAAACATGCGAAAGGAGGGCTTATGCTCATTGCCAGTAACACACTGAAATGCCTCGCCGAGGTAAGGCCAAAAGAAAAATTTAAATGTTAACAGTCACAACTGCCAACTGTGAAGAGGTTCAAAAGGAGCACCCATCAAAAAAGTCAAAACCAGGTTAAAGGTCCCAAGGACCACAACAAATGGATTTGGCAGAAACAAGCGCATCAGTCCCTTCAAGGACCTCATCATAATCATTGACTTGAAAAAAGATGACCTGATCTGAAATGCAGAGAAAAGCTGACAAGGCAGCAATGTATCCCTTAATGGAGCCTACTGCACAGCCCCGCTGAGTCAACCTCAGAGTAAACCTCAGACAAGTGAAACTTCAAAGGATCTACATTCTGCTCTGAATCCCAAGTATCAAATCTGTTCCACATATTAGGTGAGACCAGACTCTTCATATTGGAGTCATGTTGTTCATCAAGATTTAGATGTACTGACCACAAAGGGAAAGAAGGAATGCCTTTAGGGTTAGGCAAATTACCCGCAGGTTGAACAGGAACATATGAAGAAATTGCTCCTCTGGACACCAAAGTCCTGTGATCTCCAGTGTTTTCATGTGCGCTCCTCACTCGGAGGTGAATGCTTCTGTCACCACTGTGGCTACTGCAAAAGAAGGGGGAAAAGGACATCCCTTGGTACAGGTGCTCCTCTACCGCCCACCACCACGGAGTCTTCGTCCCAGGGGATTTTGATGCCAACTGAAAGATCTCCCTTGTGCTGGAACCAGTGCCAACAAAGGCACCACTGGAGAGCCCTCATGTGCCAGAGCGCGTGTACGTGACCAAGAAGATGCAAGAAGACTTCTTAAACCAAAGAGGATTTAGCTGGATGTGAAGGAACCAGTTAGAAGAGCACAGTATACAATGAATAAGAGACCCATAGGTCTGATGAAAACATTCTCCGAACAAGCTGCATATGTTCTCTCAGGGGAAGCTAAAGTGGCTTTCCAGGAGGCACAGGTCAGGACAAGGAGGGTTCTTGAGTTTGTTGAACACTTCCCTTGCCTCGGTCCCTGCCCTTGTACAGGCAAAGCAGCTGATTCCGTGGCTGGACTGGCAACGTAGGCTGACACACCCGGACATCGACTCCTCTCCATAAGCCTTGAATCTTTCAAAATTGCTGGCAGATATGGGCAGCCAACTGCAGAACCAAACATCAGGCCATCACCCTCCTCGATTTGAATCTCTTAAAGGAGGCCTCAGCCATATCTCCAATACACATGACTCAAAGGGCATACCCAGTCGTGCTGCTTGCACATTGCCTGAAAAGCATGTACACCTGAGCCACACATACCACTGATGAACCCATGGCTCTGGCCATTGAGTCTAGTTTATCCAGGTCTTCCCTTATAATGTGCCTTGAAGCAGGTTATCAATCCTTGACAACCTATTAAAAATGATCAGTCGTCTGGTAAGTTTGGCACCACTAAGCAGCCATGTCCCACAAAGTGGGGGTGTCTCCCTAGCATGTAGACAGAACTGACGGAACAGCAGGCTAAGCTGTCAGATGAAAAGACTTTCTCACCAACAGCCTCTAGCTTCTTTGATTCCCTGTCTGGTGGTGCCTTTAGGACAGTTTGAGGTTTTCGCTTAATGGAGGATGCTGCCTGCAACCACCAGGCTATCTGGAGAGGGATGCACAGACAAAGGCCGAATCTCTGGGTGCTGATCTGCATCTTCTGGCTATGAGGAAATTCACTGCCATGGTGGAAGTGGGCTCTCAGCACACTGCCTTAATGGGGTCCAACAGTGCCTCACTGAAGGGCAAAAAAGGTTCCGTGAACATTGCTGTTGATTGCAGCACGTCTGTTAGAATATTAGTCTTGGCCTCTACAGTTGGGAAGGCAAATTCCAGGACACTTGCTGCCTTTTTGGCACAGCATAAAATGAAGCAAACTCTAAGTGAGATGACCTTTCTGGAGACTCAATTTCAGTCTCGGGGGATGTGTCCAGACCACTCACATTCCCCAGGGCGAGGTAGTCTGCTGTATCAGAAAAGAAGGGTGGCACGAAATTGACTTATTCACTACTTTCATCCAGTTATGCAAAATCATCTCCGACATCTGAATGGGGTTGGCATCCATGTTGAAAAGATCTTCCATTGTATGTCAATATGACAGCGAGACGTCTCCCTCTGTACTTGCTGTGCATATCTTGTCACCTTCACTAACCTCTGGTCCTCTCTCCAAGTACTAGGAAAACAGCTATGAAAGTACCTTTGGAGGGGCTGCCAGCAAGAGTCTAAGTGGTGGAGTGGGTTCAGTCTGTGATTGAGGTGTTCCATGAGAACCAGCAGGGTAAAATTGGTCCCACAACCTCAAGTAGTGATTTGAGCCCAAGGACCACAAACAGACTGTTAGACTTGGCATCTTTTGGCGTGTTTCCCCTGACTTTTTGCTTTCTGACCTCCCGGTTTTGACTCTGTTTGTGCTGGTGTAATGATTCTGCGCACTTTCCTCACTGCTGTCCAGTGGGAAAGTGCAAGTGCTCCTGTATAAAATGTGTTATGGATTGGTGTTTCCATGATTGGCCTATTTGGTTTATGTGTCAGTCCCTTGTAAAGTGCACTGCGAGTGCCAGGGCCTATAGACCAAATGCTGTTGGTGGGCTGCAGCACTGGATTGTGCCACCCACGCAAACAGCCCGTAAAGTGTAACTCGGGCCTGCCATCGCAGAGCCTGTGCGCAGCCTGGGGCTGCCATGTCGACTTGGCAAGTGCACACACTTGCAAGTCCCTAAACCTTCCCTTTACTACATGTTAGTCACCCCTAAGGTAGGCCCAAGG
The DNA here is from genome assembly GCA_963921515.1 of Calotriton arnoldi. NCBI lineage: Eukaryota > Metazoa > Chordata > Amphibia > Caudata > Salamandridae > Calotriton > Calotriton arnoldi. The sequence goes on from CAWUFW010000721.1 coordinate 967,513, forward strand.
TACCCCTGTGGGCAGGGTGCGTTGTATGCGAAAGGTAGGACATGCCCGGGTGTGTGCGGCATGTCCTGATAGTGAATTACAGCCTAGTTCGTTTTTCACTATTGCAAGGCTACCTGTTCCCCCTAGGCCAGAACGGGCAGTTTTGATTATTACAGCTTATAATCCTAACTGACCCCGGGAACATGGTAGAAATTCGAGTTTAGTATGCCTGGACTCAGAATGATAAAATGCAGCTTTTAGTGAAGTTGGTTTTAACATTCTGTGTTTGAAAATACCACTTTTAGAAAGTGGGTATTTTCTTGTCTAACCATCCAAGCCTGCCTCTACGAGGTTGTGTATTCCTTGTCTGGAGTGTGAGTGACAGGGGCTGGGGGAGGCCAGGAGACAGGGTGAGTCAGCACAGGGCTGAATAGCAAGATCTACATGTAGATGGGTGGGAGGGGTCGCACCTGGGCCCTGAATAGGACAGTGCCTTCCCTCCACAATGCTGGCTCCACCTCCTGTGGTGCGTCTGATGTCCCTGGCCTACTCACTGAAAGAAGGGACGGAGACTTGTCAACAAAGTGCTCCAGAACTGGTTTGGACTAGGCAAAGGCCTCTCTGCCTTCAGAGAACAAAGGAATTTGGGATATAAATATTGGGGCCCTGACCCCATGAATTTAGATCTCGCTGGAATCAAGGAACCTGCCAAGACGAAGAGCTGGAAGAGCTGCCAGGAGGAGTACTGCCCCTTTGCTGTGTTGTTGCTTTGTTGGGTTGGCCTGCAGTTGCTGCTTCTGTCTTGGGCAGTGAAAGGACTGGACTGAACTTTCTACAAACTTGTGCTGAGTATCTCCAAGGGCCTGGAACCGAGCTGGCCTCTTGTTAAGAAGTCTCAGGGACTGCAAAGACTTCACAAGCCTCTGGGTACCGCTTCTGGAACGCTGTTTCAGTTGCCACAGAGGAAGGGAACTGCAACTGGCTCAAGAGTCGTGACCGCACCGCATTTGGGGCACCGCTCGCACGTCTGCGACGCACCGCTCCGACTCGCACCGCTGTCCGACGCCAGCTCCCGCACTCCGGCTTGGTCGCCTGCATCGCAACCTGTCAGCACCGCATCGAGCATCGTCTCACCCTGCATCGCACGCCTTGGACTCACCGACTCCGTCTGCACGACGCTCATCGAGCCGCTGCCTGCACCGCATCGAGGGACACCGCACTTTGCATCGCTCCGTCTTGCACCGCAACCGCGACGAACGCCGACCGGCTCGTACACTCCGTACCAGCCACAACGAGAAAGGTACTGTAACCGAGTCTGTTCACGACTCTGCTGGCCCGTATCGACGCGGTCAGCTGGAACTGTTAGACTCTGTGGTTTTCAGCATCGCGGTAGGCTCGGACGGAGCTACCGACTCGTACGAACTTTGCTTTTGTGCTATTCCTGCAAAGAAGAAGTTACCGTATCAAGCATTCATTTTTAAAGTATCGTATTGTGGATTTTTGTCGTAATTGGTCTTGTCTTGAGTATATAAAATATTGGTTATTTTTCTAAACTGGTGTGGTGTCTGTTTGTAGTGCTTCCACTGTATTACTGTTGGTTATGTGCAAATGCTTTACACACTGCCTCTGAATTAAGCCTGACTGCTCGTGCCAAGCTACCACGAGGGTGAGCAGGGGTTACTTCACGAGTGTAACACCCTTACCCTGACTAGGAAGAAGGGTCCCTACTTGGACAAAGGTGCAAGCCCTTGCCAACTAGAGATCCCATTTCTAACACAGACCATGTACTGGTCCGAAATGGACATTTGTCCATTTCAGATTCAACAACGAAATTACTGTCAAATTGCTGAACAAAAAGTTGCGAAACAAAAGGAGATGGGATCCGCATCGAAGGGCCCAGAAAAAAAAAACATACGTTGGTGCAGCTTGGTTGGGGCTATATGGCTCCAGTGACGTCACCATGCCATCACTTCAGGCACTGAAATTGAGCCAGCGCCTTCCACTGGCGGGGAAGAGCTATGGAACAGTTTCCAGGTCCAGCTTGACACCTCGGTACATTAAGCAAGTGCAAAATTTGCAAGTAGAAGAATCCATCAAAGAATTAAACGGATATGAGTTTAGAATGCCCATTAGATCCTAGCTTAACTAGAAAACGTGGCAACTGAACACAGAACAAGATGAAAAATGTAAATGCACTTGTGAAAATCAGTTACAAGTGAGAAAGGAGGATTGGTTACCGGTTTCACTTGTAGGTCTCACAGCTATTGGTTCAGCCAGCTCGGTTTTTCCAGACCGCGTGACCCAAGCAACCTACAATGGAAAAAAAAACACTTCATGTGGTCGGTTTAAGGAATTTAATCTTTAGAACCTTTTTATCTACAAGAACACATCTATTAATCACTCTAAATGACCGCTTCAATGTCCAGCATATAAGATGAAAAGGAAAATGCTACTTACCAGTATGCATCTGTTCTTGGCATGTAGAGCTGCAGAATCACATACTTGTGCATAGATCGCCATCTGGTGGTGGGCTCGGATGTTTGCAGTTTGTTGTTGTCTTGGAAGAAGTCTTTGTAGTCACGAGATAGGTGACTCCTCCCTTGGACGATAGTGCGCATGGGCATCGACTCCATCCTCAGATTGTTTTTCGCCATGAAGGGAAATGACGGAGCTTGTAAGAAACAGAAAAGATGTCCATGTGTAATGTATCTAAGTAAGATAACGCTGGAACAGATAGAGGTACCGGGGAGGCGGGTGGGCGTATGTGATTCTGCAGCTCTACATGCCAAGAACAGATGCATACTGGCAAGAAGCATTTTCCGTTCGAGGCATATGAGCTGCAGAATACATACTTGTGCATAGACTGTATAGCAGTGCTCTCCCTTAGCGGTGGTTACCTGTATCTGTTGTAGTGGTCTGAAAAAGTGTTTTAAGAACAGCCTGGCCCACAGAAGCTTGTTGTTTTGCCTGCACATCTGCACAATAGTGTTTGGTGAAGGTGTGTGGCGTAGACCATGTTGCTGCTTTACAAATGTCATCTAAGGGAATGTCCCCCAAGAATGCCATGGAAGCCCCTAGTTTGCGTGTTGAATGCGCTCTAGGGGGAATTGTTAATGTGCGTTTTGCTTTGTGGTAGCATATTTAAATACATTTGACTATCCACCTGGCAATTCCAGCTTTGGAAATTGGGTTTCCTTTATGAGGTGGAGAGAAAGCTACAAACAGTTGGTTTGTCTTTCTAAAAGGTTTAGTTCTGTCAATGTAATAAAGTATAGCTCTTTTGACATCAAGTGTGTGAAGAGCTCTCTCTGCTACGGAATCTTTTTTTTGGGAAGAAAACGGGTAATTCCACAGATTGATTAAGATGGAAAGCAGAGATTACTTTGGGAAGGAATTTTGGATTTGTTCTAAGAACCACCTTGTTATGATGTATTTGTAAGAATGGTTCTTGTATGGTTAAAGCCTGGATCTCACTTACTCTTCTGAGAGAGGTGATTGCGACAAGGAAAGCTACTTTCCATGTAAGGAACTGCAATTCGCATTTGTGTAGAGGTTCAAATGGAGGACCCATGAGCCTAGTAAGGACAATGTTTAAATTCCACACTGGAGATGGTGGGATTGTGGGAGGAATTATCCTTTTAAGGCCTTCCATAAACACAATGGAACGCTTGTAGGTAAGCGGCAAGGGCAGCAAGATGTAGTCTTATGGATGTGTATGCCAGATTACATCTTTGTAGATGCAGTAAATAACAAATTATGTTCTGAATTGAAGCATCTAGTGGGTCAATTTTGTTGTTATTGCAGTAAATGTCAAATCTTTTCCATTTGGCTGCATAGCAAGCTCTAGTAGTAGGGCGTCTAGCTTCCTTAATAATGTTCATACAGTCTGGTGGAAGGTTGAGGTAACCGAACTCTAGGACTTCAGGAGCAATATTGCTAGGTTTAGTTGAGCTGGGTCTGGAGGTCTTATTTCTCCATGGTTCTGTGTCAGAAGCCTTGGGGAGAGGTGTAGCTTTTGGTGTGGAACTACTGAGAGTTCCAGGAGTGTTGTGAACCAAGGTTGCCGGGCCCATGTTGGAGTAACCAGGATCATCTTGAGAGACTATTGTTTGAGCTTGCGCACTACTAACGGAATAAGCGGGAGTGGCGGAAAAGCGTACGCAAATCTGCCTGACCAGTTCATCCATATCGCATCGCCTTTGGACAATGGGTGTGGATACCTGGCGGCAAAGGTTGGGCATTTTGCGTTTGCATGTGTGGCGAACAGATCTATGTCTGGGTGGCCTCACATTTGAAAAAACGGAAGAAGAGCTTGTGGATGAAGTTCCCATTTGTGGATTTGTTGTGTTTGACGACTGAGCAGATGCGCAATCTGATTGTGTACCCCTGGAAGATGTTCTGCTAGAAGGTATATCTTTTGTGGGATGGCCCATTTCCATATGCTTTGCGCTAGTTGAGAAAGCTGCAAAGAATGTGTTCCCCCTTGTTTTTGTATATAATACATTGCTGTCATATTGTCTGTTCGGACAAGGACAGTTTTGTTGATGAGATGTGTTTGGAATGATTTTAATGCTAGAAAGATTGCCAGTAACTCCAGGTGATTGATGTGGAGCACTTTTTGTTGAGGAGTCAACTTGCGCTGAATTGTATGGTTTAGGAGATGGGCTCCCCAGCCGGTGAGCGATGCGTCCGCTGTTAGCACTATCTGTGGAACTGGATCTAGGAACGGCCGCCCTTTGGAAAGGTTTTGTGTGTTCCACCACTGCAGAGAGCGACGAGTGCGGCTGTCCACCAACACCAGATGTGAAATTTGCCCTTTAACCTGGTTCCACTGACGTGCTAAACATTCTTGTAAAGGGCGCATCTGAAGCCTTGCGTGTGGTACTATGAAAATACAAGAGGCCATCATTCCTATTAGCTGCATAAACACTCGAGCTGGTAGTGAGTGTTGAGGTTGAAATTTTGTTATGAGGGTTTGCATACTGGCTTTTCTGACTGGATTGCGGTATGCCAGGGCTTTGGAAGTATCTATTGTGGCCCCTTGATACTGATGTATGTGGGACGTCTGAAGATGTGACTTGGTGAGGCTTATTGTGAACCCCAAGTCGTGAAGCAAGTGAATTGTTTGGAGAGTGTGAACACACTGGCTGTATGACTTGGCTTTTATGAGCCAGTCGTCCAGGTACGGGAAGACATGAATTTGTTGTCTTCGCAAGTGGGCAGCTACTACTGCCAGACACTTTGTGAAGACTCTGGGTGCTGTGGTGACTCCGAATGGGAGGACCTTGAATTGATAGTGCTGACCGTCCACTATGAACCTTAGATATTTCCTGTGAGCAGGGTGTATAGGAATATGGAAGCAGGCGTCCTTGAGATCTAGAGTGGCAAGAAAATCGCCTTGCTGGAGCAGTGGGAGGACCTGTTGAAGGGTGACCATGTGAAAATGGTTTGATTGTATGTAGATATTCAAAGGTCTGAGGTCCAATATTGGTCTGAGAGTACCGTCTTTTTTGGGGATGAGAAAATAAAGGGAGAAAACCCCTGTGCCTTGATGCTGGAGGGGAACTGGTTCTATTGCATGCTTTTGAAGAAGTGAGAGAACTTCTTGTTTGAGGAGCGTTAGATGTTCCGTGGACGTTGGACGTTGTTTGGGCGGTATGGTTGGGGGAGTTGCGGTAAGTTCCAGGCAGTAACCATACTGGATAATTTGTCTTACCCACCTGTCTGTAGTGATTGAGTTCCAGACAGGTAGGAACTGTGAGATCCTTCCTCCAAGCGGAGTGGAATGGTCTGGAGGGAGAGGAGGGAAGTCATTGTTTGGTAGTAGGGGAGGTTCGGTTGTTACCTCGACCTCTACCCTTGTTATTATTTCCTCTGTACCCACCTCTGAAATATGCCTTGTTAGGTGATGTTTGTGTGGGACTCTTGTAGGTAGAGGAAGTAGTGTCTGTGCTGTTTTTGGATGCGCCCCTATAAAAGGAGCGACGAAAGGAACCTCGTGGTGTTTGAAACTGTAATGCTCCCATAGATTTTGCAGTGTCTGTGTCTTTTTTCATTTTCTCCAAAGCTGTATCCACAGCTGGGCCAAAGAGGTGCTCTTGATCAAACGGTTGATTTAAGATAGTTGTTTGCACTTCTTGTTTAAAACCAGAAATGCGCAACCATGCATGTCTGCGAAGTAAGACACTGGTGTTGAGAGATCTAGATGCAGTGTCTGCTGCATCGAGGGCACATTTGATGGATGCATTGGTAATTAATTTGCCCTCTTGGACCAGATCGTTGGCCTTGGCTTTGTATTGGTCAGGTAAATGTTGAATAAGATCTTCGAGCTCATCGTAGTGAGCCCTGTCGTATCTGGCAAGCAATGCTTGTGCATTAGCTATTCTCCAGTGATTGGCTGCTTGGGAGGCAACTTGTTTACCTGATGCAGCTAGCAGTTTAGACTCTTTGTCTGGAGGTGGAGCATCACCAGAGGTTTGGGAATTAGCACGTTTTCTTGCATTGGAGACTACCAAAGAATCTAGAGGGGGTGTCCTTTAATGTAAATTGGATCGTTAGGGGCAGGCTTGTACTTTATCAATCCGAGGATTGAGGATCCTGGTCCTAACAGGGTCTTTAAATATGTCTGGTGCATGTTTAATGACACCTTTAAGTATGTATATATACCTTTAAGAAAAATATATACATACGGTTGCTTCTGAACACGTAGTAATTATTTTTTGGCAAAAGTGCGCCTCATGGTCTGTCTGGGTGGAGGGGCCTGTAGAAATCTGTGCTCAGCAACCCTCTGTCAATACGGCCTATTCAGTACCAAGGCAGACCGCATCTTGAGACTGAATAGGTCGTATTGACGGAGGGTTGCTGAGCACAGATTTCTACAGGCCCCTCCACCCAGACAGACCATGAGGCGCACTTTGCCAAAAATAATTACTACGTGTTCAGAAGCTAACCGTATGTATATATTTTCCCAATGCTCACACAATAGGTGTGCATTAATAATTTTTCACTTCACTTTATTATAGGTCCGGCACGGAGTGGTACACAAAGGGCTGGTCCCTTTGTTGTCCTGAAGAAAAGGTTTAGGGGATACCTTGAAACATGTTGACATAATACAAGGGATTATAATTACATAACAGTTACATTTCCCTTTTATTAACCCCCTTTTTATCCCTACCAACTAGGAGCAGGAATAAAACAATAACTCACTAGTTAGGTAATTTTAAAACATCACTTACACCACTCCCCCTACACTGCACAACACATAGTCTCACAAGGTAAGTGCTCCTACGTAAATCCGCAAGTCGCAGCACGCCCCAATCAGTAGATGTTTGGGATGGCCCCAATGATGAAGCATGTCACCTAGGGGCAACCCTGGGTGAGTGAGGGGACACAAGAAAAGAAATTTTTCTTTTCAACCAGCAGAGGTGGCCTTCACTCCAATTGGTGAACCCCGCCCTTGTTTCTTGGCTAGGTTCTTTTGATCCGTCACCTACGGATTCTTTTTGATGTATTCTGATCACACAGGAGGGTGAACCTAGCCCAATCCTCCTCCTCCCCCTTTTTCTGATTTAAATCCTATATTGTCATCTGGGGGGGATGGCCTAGATGGGTATACATGTGGATCAGGAAGGTCTGGAGGATCTGTGGGATTGTTGTAATCATCCCATGTATCCTGTGGTGGAGTAGTGTCATCATCAGGTTCATCTAAAGGGTCCTTATTGTGTCCACCCCCGTCCCCTAGATCATCCTCATCCTGTGGTGGTAAGGTTGAGTATGGAAGTATTGGAGAGAGTCTAGGAGAGTGTATAGGAGAGTTTGTAGGAGACAAAGGTTTGGTAGGAAGAATAGGAGAAGAGGGTCTTGGGGGTGAAGTTGCAAAGTCTCTATTCTTCACAGGTACCTCAGGAAGGTGTGAGGTATCCGATTTCCTCTTCTTTGTTGGGAGACTGACAATATGGCCTGTTTTAGGGTCCACATGTAAAGTCTTTTGTTTTGGATCGATAGGATCTGGTCGAAAAAGCTCTTCCTGCTTGTCGTCTCCTTTCGGTGCCGATTTTTTCGGTTCCGCACGTGGTTTGGATTTGGACTCTGAAGCCGTAGGAGGGGTCTTGTGCTCCATTGGCTTCGACGTCGGTGCCGAGTCGGGAATTTTCTTCGGATCCGAAGGTTTTCGGTGTTTGTTCGGTTCCGAGGCCTTATGGTCTTTCGGTGCCGAAGGGTTCGATGCCGAGGCCTTTTTGGACGTAACGGGAATAGGGTGTATCCCTGATTTCGGTACCGAAGGTGTCTTATGGGTACTGATATGTGGCTTGCTCGGTCCCGAGCTGCCGGACGGCTTTTTCTTTGTCTTCGGAGCCGGGCCCGGAGGCGGGTCTTCTGAAGTTTTTCCTCGGTCTCGACTAAGGCCTTCAGGCGAAGTTTTGACTGGAGCCTTCTGTTTATCTGGTGGGGCATGGGCATGGACGTTTGTACTCACTCGTTGACCTGGAGTGATGTGGTCATCGGAATTGGAGTCGTCAGCTTCAGAGACGATGTCGAGCTCCTCTGAATCCTCTGCCTCTGAAACATCGGGGCCTTCGTCGAAGATGTCGTGTGGCGCCGGTGTAGCCTGTTGAGCCATAACGTGTCGTCGAGCCCGGCGATCACGGATAGTCTTTTTGGAGCAAAAAGAGGCACAGGTTTGGCAATCCTTTTCTTCGTGTTCTGACGAGAGGCAAAGGTTGCAGACCTTGTGGTGGTCACTGTGTGGAAATTTAGCTCCACACTGGGGGCATTTTTTAAATGGAGTCCTTTCCATTAGCCGTAGGCCCGAATGGCGCCGATAGGCCAGCGGCCCGCGTCGACGACCGGAATCGAGGATTTTGAAGTTAGCGCGTCGAAGGGCACGCGAATGAAACAATACCGTCGAGTGGTGATGGGTTGCACGTCGAAAAGGGTTGGAAACACGGTACCGAACTAGAGCGCAGTAAGTCACATCCGAACCCGATGGCGGAAAAAAACAATCTGAGGATGGAGTCGATGCCCATGCGCACTATCGTCCAAGGGAGGAGTCACCTATCTCGTGACTACAAAGACTTCTTCCAAGACAACAACAAACTGCAAACATCCGAGCCCACCGACAGATGGCGATCTATGCACAAGTATGTATTCTGCAGCTCAGATGCCTCGAACACATACTCCTCTTTGGTACATCAGGTGCTCGCTCTGCTAGGAAACCTATTCTTGGGATTCTGTAGCATCCTGCACGAGTAGTGTTGCTACCAGGGTCACAAAGTTATATTACAAATGAATTAAACATTTACTCTGTTGGGGCACCGACTGCTTGTTCAGGTGGCAAGAACAAGCAGTCAGCATTTACTCTAAAAGATGCAAGGGTCCTGAAACTCAAACACAGAACAACAAAGCAAACACAATAACCTCAAAGTCCATCAACAAAGAAAAGTACATTTATTCATAGGTAAATAAACAGTGCAGTTAAAAGTTAGGATTAGAAAAGTAAATCAGAAGGTGTAAACAACTTCTGGACCTGAAATGTTTGTATGGCTCCTACGTGGCAAACACTAGATTTCAAGTAACACTAGCCCTATGACCTAGGTTATCCATTGGGGCTGCACTTTGATCGACCCAGAGGTCTTCAGAACGTGGCAGGTTATTGCCTCTTGCACACTCCTTTTCCCACAAAGGACCCATGTTTGTGCAAGGAAAATAGAAGCAAGTGACTATGGCTCAAGTCTGCTCCTGCCAAGGGTACTGGCCTTCAAAACTCAGTGGGCGGAAAGCTCAGCCGTTGAGATTCTAGAACTGAAAAAGTATCACACAAATTCCTAACCCAAAAAACACACTCCCCAAAAAACAAAAACCTCATCCCCATGAAGTCACTGTTGTAGTTCCATGCTCTCTATCGGTTCAGCACAGTCCTCCTAGTCACTGTAGTCTAGGGACCAGTTAAAAACCCAACTTATTCCCATTTTTTCAAAAATTAGCTCATCTAGTATTTGGCAAGCACCAACTTTGAAAACCTTGGGGGTCCCTAAAAATATAAGGAGCAGTATCTTAGCATCCACCAGTAATGTCAGGATTTACGTGGTAGGGGCAACTGTGGGACCAGAAGAGGCATCCACCGTGGTAATAGGCTTCCTATTAAGAACTGGACTTGGGGGTTGGTGCCTCAGCATGTTCAAAAGTCAATATTTCTGGAACCAAAAAGACTATAAAGAACATTCAAACAATTCTGGAACCAAGATTAACTCCTCAAAACAGAACTAGACCTCATGCTGGAGGCATAAATGCAAACTACCTTTAGGTGGTTCTGGGATTGGAAAGAGGCAGATGCAGGTTGCCTACGGTCCAAGATTAGGTAAGGACGGCAGAAGATCACTAGCTCTTTCAAGATAAGTAACTGCTCCTTCATGACCAAGATGTTGCAGTTCTCTGGTTCTTCCTTCTCTTAGACATCTGGGTTGCAGTGGTCACATGGACCCTGGCTGACTTTAGTGTGCTTGTCTCCTCAGTCCAATCTACTGATTTAAGACTCGGGGAGGGTGGGTGGCCGGTATCGGGCAGTATTTAGTCCCTTTCTGGTTGTCAGTGTGAGATATTAGATCAGTACCTAGTGAGTAAAAAGTAAATTACATCAGCCATGTTCACCTCTGAAATAAGCAGGACACTCTTAATGCCTGTGTCACAGTGGAAAAAGTCATCGATTCATTAGCTACCCCATGGCTGCCTTGGTCTATTTGAGACAACGCTGTGACACTAGTCAACCCTAGCTCTTTTCTATTATCGCCCCAGACATCAAGAACACTGACAAATCTGATCAGCAAATACAGCATCAAATATTCTCAGCATCCTGGAATATTTGAGCAAACATACAGCGGAAATTATCTGCAGCAGTACAATTACACAAAGCAGCATACATGCAGATAGTATTTGTTAGTCTGGCACAGAACATTTAATTGGCTTTTAGAAGACAGGATCAGAAATCACATTGCATTACTGGGCACAATATTTAGAACTGGTGTTACAGCTGAAGGAGTAGGATGTATAACTACATGTTTTGCAGTTAGGTACATTTTACGAGAGAAGACAGTGTTCCTAAAATAATATGCACAATACTCTGCTAAGTAGGGTTCTGGCAGGCTCTAAAGTTCTGCAATATTCTGAATCTAAATTTTGGGAGTATTCAAATTTGCTCCTTTTCAGTGTTGCCTGTAGTATGTAAAGCAGATAAATGTAGAAATGTAAGCTGTAAAACACTCTGTTCGACAGCTTTATCCTTCTAAGTGCTCTTTGGGGCTCAGCAAAACCCTTGAAATCCTCCCTCATCGCCGTCACCACCCAACATCTGCCAATCTACGAGAAGCCTGGGTAAGTGTGCTATGTTCACTTGCTCTGTCCAATATATGGAAAGTATTGAAACATAATCCACAACTGCTTTTGGTTTCCAGATTATCTGTTTGATACTGAGCATAGAGTAAGGAGTGGGTGTTAATTTTTTTTGCATCTGGTTTTTAAGTGTATAAATTATTAAAACACTGGATAGAATACTGCACCATTAAAATAATGAAGTACATTCAAACAAGGCTTTAGGAAATATTTCATTCATACCTGAGCCTCAATGTGTATTTACTTTTTCATCTATAAGTTTTTAATAAACTCAATTTCCTCTGTTGCTTGGTGTTTGCAACTCTCATTCTAAGCTTAGTATGTCAGACAGAAGCCAAAATTGTATGCTATTTGAGAAGGACTATTACCTGGTTTAGAAATTGTTCAAAATCCAGACCTTGTCAAAGATTATATTTAAAGGATTTTCTTTCTGAACAGCAAAAGATTTTTGGTTGACCGTTTCAGAGACAGGTGCTGTCTCTTTGGTGAGAGCTGGCCTGCCAACACACACGCATTCTTCTACAGACAGACCTGGAGCAGCAGGCCTGGTACTCTGGAAGCAATGAAAGGGATGCTCCAGCTCTAGGGTGGGGTATCTGGGCAAGATAAACACTAAGTCCAATTTCAAGTTGTGCACTGCCTTGCCGTCTCCCACCACATGAGGCATCACAGGCCTTCTAGGGAATCCAAGAGTTGGCATCAAGGAGAATCGGGGGAATAGGCACACATGCTTCCTGCGAATGAGCACACACAAAATAAGAGATTGAGATTTCTGCACTGAGCACAACCTCCAGGGGGAAAGGACACTGACCTGCGTCACTGATGACAACTGCCAGCAGAGGAAATCAGTAAAGATCATGGCACAAAGAAGCGAGGACACTACTAGTTCCTGGCTATGGCCCAAGGAAGCTAGAGAGCTACTAATACCTGGTGAAGGACAACCTACTGACCGTGCAACCACTATTCCAGACTCGCAACTCTCCATCTTCCAAACACTGTGCAGTGTTAGCTGTGCATCATGAGGGTTGGAAGTGGGCCTGCTTCAGCGAGATGGATGGGATACAGACCCAGTAGCACATGGGAGCAGGACTCTTAAGGAAACCAACCAAAGATAATCTACAAATCAAGAAAACGAGTGCAGTCATCCACTGGGGTGCAATCACTGTCTCGTTTATATCCATGGCAATCACACCTAAGATGCAGCAGACAACAGGCCACTGGTAAGAACTGTGGAGGGTGCAGCATGGTCAACTCAGGGAATACTCCTTTTATTCTTCCCTCTATATATTACATGTCTGGTTGGACAGATTTGTTTGCGCCAGTCAACAATGTCCTCTTGTCCAACACTCGGACTACGTCAGCCGCACTATATGAGACTACAACACCCTATTGATACGTCTGCGGCTTGAGGAGGGGAGGCCAGTGGAATTCCCTACCTACTGGGATGGCCTCCACAAGGCCATATTGGCTTCGTTTGAGTGCAACCAGGAAAAGCATTGGACTGTTTTGTGGAGTGGGAGGCCTTTAAGGATTTGGAGACCTTGAATGGGACTTGACTAGCTTGGAAGATACTATTCAACAACTGGACAACAGGATTGATCTTGAATGGGACAGGGCCATGGCTGGCACGGGCCAGAGTACAGTATAGTATCCTTTTAGAGAAAGTTCGGTGCCATGGGTACAGGGAGTATATAGCCAGGGCCCATGGGTACAGGAGTATATAGCCAGGGCCCATGAAAGTGAGGGTAAGGCAGGGTGGTCGCTGGTGTGGTTGGTGTGGCCGGAATGTCGGGGCTCTCCAATTACCCAGGTGAGCTTTAATTCTGCTTTCTGGGGCTATTATGTGACACTTTACGGTGAAGCAGGCTGGGGGTGCACAAGAAGCAATTGACACCTTCCTCCATCCCCTGCGACTGCACAGACTCACTGAGGAGGCGGCGGAGGTGCTCGGGGACTCCACAAAACCTCAGAAGATGAAGTGTGCCATCCGTGATATTGCACAGGGAAAGACGCCGGGCCCGGATGGACTACTGGCGGAATTTTACTCTACCTTTGCTGCTAAGGCTGCTGTTTACGTCGCGGCCCAGGAGAAGGGAGAATTGCAGGTCTTCACCAGGGATCTAATGGTGGTCCCCTTTCCTAAGACGCAGAAACCGTGGGCACCTGTCACGGCCTATAGACCTTTATCCATGTTTAATATGGACTTTGAGGTCCTGAGTAAGATCCTGTCAATGCGATTGCTCCCACATATGTACACGCTGGTCCACTTGGACCAGTGTGGCTTTATACCACAACGTAATACCACCCAGAACCTGCGCCGGTAGAATATGCTCCTGCATGCTCTGAATCGGCCAGGTGAGGGGCAGATGGGGTTGGTGTCTGTCGACCTGGAAAAGGAATTTGACACGGTGAACTAGTCATATCTGGACATGGTCATGCTTAAAATGGGGTTGGGACTTGCCTGGGTATGATGGTACTAACTCAACTGCCAAGGTGCGGACAGGATGCTGCATCTCGAACTCATACGAGATTCATTGGTGTACCAGATGTCTCCACTCCTTTTTGCATCAAGCACTTGGCCGAACTGTGCAGGGAGAGAGGTCAAGGTAGGGGCATTGTCCTTGATGAAACTGAACACATTATATCCCTGTATGCCAACCACCTAATAGTATACGTTGCGAACATAGAGACCGATGTCCCGTACATGTTGCATCTGCTAAGAGAGTTTGGCCAGGTCTCGGGACTGCAGGACTCCCCTGAAACAAGGACAGACTTGTGGGCAACCCAGGGGCTGGATACCCGGTGAGCCCCTACACTTTCAGTTATCTGGGGATACAAATTTTCATCACACTTGAAGATACCTGCGAGAGTAACCTGGGGCCCGCGTTGCGCTCCTTACATGGGTGCATAGCCTTCCGTCGGATGCTGAAGCTCCACATTATGGCACGAATCACTCTAGTCAAGATGATTATGTTGCCACGGGTGCTTTATTACTTCACTAATCTTCCTGTATGGATCCCAGCTGGGTGGTTTAGACATATAGAACTCGTATGGGATGGAAAATGCAACAGAGTGGCCTTGCACATACTAAAGAGGCCTATGTTGGAGGGGGGCCTGGGGGTGCCAGATTATGAGGCCTACTGTCTAGCTGCCCAGTTGCAGGGTATTGAGAGTGCCTGGATGGCATAGACTTGACAGAATTGGGGCGACTTGGGAAAGAACCCCACCAAGGTGCACAAGTAGCTCACCTCTTGCGTACATTGCCCGGGAGAGGGAAGGATGGCCTCTTGTTGTCCATGGTCCTCCGCTGTTGGTGGCGCTGTGTGCGGCGAGCAAGAGATTCCCCTATGTATATGCCCCGGCCCTCCAGCTGGTGGGCTTGTCCCACAGGGACCCCCCTTCCTTCTTCTCGTCAGCTCAAATGGTCGGTTGGACAGAGGAGGGACTGCTCACAGTGGGTGGCTGCTATGAGGCCTCCACTCTGAAACCGTTGGCAACTCTGACTGAGGCCTATGGTTTACCACAGGGGCAGTTTCTCAATTAAGAAGCACTTGTCCGGATGTTCGTGGCACCCTGAGACAGAGGCGTAGATGAACCACAGATGTATGTGGTTCTTCAGCTAATCATGTCCATGGGAGACGGGAAGTATTTAGTTAAGTGGTTTTATGGCACTATTAGTATGATGGGCAGGAAACTGCTACATGTTCTGCGGACCAGGTGGGAAGGGGAGTTGGGGGCGAGACATATCGGACCGTGACTAGCTAAGAATGTTGGAATACCTGCAGGTGGTCCCCCATACAATTTAATTATCTCCATCAAACATACCTTACCCCCAAGACGGTCACAGCTATTTATGGGGGAAGCCAAGCGTCGTCCCAGGTGTGCATTGGAGGAGGTGGACTTCTGTTATATGACCTGGTCTTGCACACGCATCCATGAATTCAGGACATCAGTGGTGCAGAGGCTGGCCAAGATGCTGCAGCAGAACATGACCTGCTCTTTGGAACTGTGCTTTTTGGGGTCCTTCCCTAGACCAAAGCCCAAGAAAGAGGGGAGCCGCTCCATTGACCTGGCGTTAGTGCTGGCCAGGCAGCAGATTGCCATGCCATGGAGGTTTGGCGGTGGAGCCAACGATGCCTCGTTGGGAAGCGTCGGTTAAAGAATGGGCGTGGGCATAATATTTGGCTCTATGAAGGGAGGAAGCAAGGGGAGTAAGAAGACGTCCCAGAGGTATTAGAAGCCTTCGAAACCCCAGAGGGATTGGGCCCTCTTCTGATGCATCAGATTCGGGACAGATGGCGAATTGCCTGCCCCTGATTGATCGGACATCGATGCATGGGTGGGCGGGGGTACCCTCCGTGGGGGACTGGAGACCGTACTGTGAGTTGGCCTTTCTTTGGGGCACTAATCCCTGGTGATCTTTGTACATGTCGTCTTCCTGAGTGTATGTTGGACTATCGTGGACGGGCCTGCTGGCCCTGAATGGGACTCATCGATTACTTTGACCCAATGTTTAAATTGTTTGGTTATAGTTTAAAGCATGTTCTGTGGGACACGGAATATTGTACCAAGTTTATCCAGAAACAATGTGATATATGGAGGGTTTGGCTCTTAGGGACATTGCAAATCTAGCAGATTATAGAGACCTGCATAAGACTGTAATTGATGTATACAGATGGGATTTCAGACCCTGCATGGGCATGGTGTAACCAGTTTCCTCAATGCTGATGACACTTGTGTACAGCTAAATATGTAAAAACATAACAGACATATTTATGTCAATCTACTATTTTACAAACATATCGCACTAACAGCTGTATAAAACCACTGCATGACTTCAGCCTTACCTCTGGAGCAAAATCAGCAATGTGACTCTTTTCTTTCTCCAGTGCAGCCTGCGACACAAACATTGGGAAGTAGCAGTTTTCCACCCCAAGCTTTTTGATTTCTTCGTCAAAGAAATTCTTGATGGATTCCCAGATTGAAAAAGCCCACGGGCGCAGAATATAGCAGCCACTGACGTCATAATACTCAATTAATTCTGATTTTGTGATCACCTGCGAAAACAAGTGTGGCATAATGTATCATACACATGGCATTAAACATTCATATCGTGCATAAACATGCAAATTCAAGACTTTGCTGGGTTGACAACAAGATGGACCAGAGTGGGACTTGGGAGCGAGAGGGATAACTGAGATCGGGGGGCAGGGTAAAATAAAGGCATGGGTGAAGGAAAGGTCAGGTCACCATCAGGATGAAAGGGATTATGTTACCCTGTAAGCATCTGTTTGTGGCATGTAGTGCTGTAGATTAACATGCTCTGCACACTCCTGTCATCTAGTGTTGGGTTTAGAGCTGTGCAAGTTGTTTTTCTTCGAAGAAGTCTTTCAAGTCACGAGGTAGAGTGACTCCTCCTCTCTGTGATATTGCGCATGGGCATAGACTCCTTTGTTAGAGTGTTTTCCCCACAGGTGGATGAGAAAGGAGTGTAGGAAGAGCATTATAATAAAGATGTCCATGCTAAATGTAAATATATCAGAAAGGTGTGAAATTGAACTGCATCGGCCACAGGAGTCTGGGGAGGAGGGAAGGCACGTGTGAATCTACAGCACTACATGTCATGAACGGATGCTTACTGGGTAAGTAACATAATACATTCGATGGCATGTGTGGCTGTAGATAGACATGCTCTGTATTGACTGTAAAGCAGTCCCTCCATAGAAGCGGTGGCTAGCGTGCAGGAGTTGCAGTAGTCTGAAGAGAGTACATAGCACTGTCTGACCTACACTGGGTTGTTGGCGTGCTAAAACATCCACACAATAGTGTTTAGTAAATGTGTGTGGTATAAACCATGTAGCTGCTTTAAAAATGTCAACTATGGGAATATTTCCTGAAAAAAATAAAAAACCATGGTTGCTCCCTTTTTATGAGTGGAATATGCTCTGGAAAGGTCTTTTGGCTTTAATGTATCGGGTTTGAATGAGTGCTCTTTTTACATCTAGAGTATGAAGAGCTCTCACCACTACAGAATCCGGGTTAGGGAAAATAAACTGTAAGCTCAATGTATTGGTTGAGATAAAAGTGAGAGGCTAGATAGGAATTTAGGATTAATACGGAGAACCAGTTTATCTTTATGTATTTGAAAGTAAGGTGGAATTACTCGTTTGAGTCCTTCCATGAACACTTTAATGACTGGTATTTTGAAGAGGGATAGATGCTGTCTATTTTGGAGAAAAGCAGTTATTGCAGCAAGATGTAATAGAAGTGTATGCTAAATTGGACTTTTGGAAATGAAGCAGGTAGCAAATAATGTCTGCACTGTGGCCTTTATAGAATTATTTGTTTAGGTTGGCAATAGCAAACAAAAAGTTTCCATTTTGCAGCATAACAGGCTCTAGTCGTGCGTCTGTGTGCTTGCTTAAGAATGTCCATACATTATGGTGGTGAGTTTAAGTAACCAAACTACATGACTTCAGGAGCTAGATCGCTAGGTTGAGCGTTTTGGGGTCCGGATGTCTGATGTGTCTTTGATCCTGGGTGAGACGGTCCGGCCTGTTGGGGAGCTACTCATGTGGGACTACTGAGAGATTTAGAAGTGTTGGAGCTGCAAGGATCATGGTGAGAGAAGTATGCCTAAGTTTCCAAACCAGAAATGGAACAAGAGGGTGAGGTGGAAAGGCGTAGGCAAAATATCCCTGACCAACTCCTCTATCGTGCGTTGCCCTTGGATAGTGGGTGTGGGTACCTGGAGGCGAAGTCTGGGCATTTTGCATTTTCGACTGTGGCTAACAGGTCGATTTGTGGAAACCCCGACTTCTGAAAGTAAGAAAGCAGGACTTGTGGGTGAGTTCCCACTCGTGGGTCTGACAGATATTCCGCCAACAGATCAACGTGATGGTAAAGAGCCCAGTTCCTTATGGTCTGAGCGAGGTGCGACCGAAAGCTGAGAGGTCTGTGTCCACCCCTGTTGATAGTACATGGTTGTCATATTGTCTATCCGGACTATGACAACCTTGAGGAAGAAAAGCTTTTAGTGCTTGGAAGACTGCCTGAAGTTCCAAGTAGTTGATGTGTAGAGATTGATGCTTGGCATCCCACAGACCTTGTATCGTCAAGTCTTGTAGGTGCGCTCCCCAACCCATCTCTGAAGCATCTGGTTAGAATGATGTGAAGCACAGGGTCTAAGAAAGGTTGCCTGTTCAATATATTGCTAGAGCTCCACCACTGCAGAGAACGGTGAGTGAGGGGGTCTATCAACACTAGGTCCTGGAGGTGATCCTGTGATTGAGACCACTGGCGCGACAGACACAGCTGTAGTGGGCACATGTGTAGTCTTGCATGAGGAACTATGGCAATACAAGATCTTAATTCCTAGTAGACGCATGAAAGTCCGAACTGTGAGTTTTGTTTGGCTGGAATTGAGCTAGAATTGTTTGAAAAGTTTGTATTTGAGCGGGATCGGAATAAGCTAAACCCAACTGTGTGTTGATGATTGCTCCTAAGTATGGTTGAAGTTGAAGAAATTGAAGGTGAGATTTAGGGACATTGATTGTGAACCCTAAACTGTGAAGCAGATCCCCTGTCAACTTGATGTGTTATTGATATTGTTGATGGATGGTGGCTAAGATGAGCCAATCGTCTAGGTATGGGAATACATGAACGTTTTGTCGTCTTAGATATGCTGTGACTACTGCTAAGCACTTTGTGAAAACTCGAGGTGTGGTAGTGACCCTGTAGGAAAGTGCCCTTTCTGCATGGTTGCCCCCTTTCTTTCTGCCAGCTACCTGATGCAATTTGATGGAGTGTGCCATGGGTCCCTGCCAATCAGGCTCCCAGGGCCTGTGTTCTTTCGCTAACCTCTACCATTGTTTCCACAATTGGCACAACTCTGGCCTACCTGTAAGTCCCTTGTAAAGGGTACCTATGGTACCAAGGGCATGGTAGCCAGGGAAAGGCCTCTGAGGGCTGCAGCATGTATTATGCCACCCTCAGAGACCTCTCACCACAAACATGCACCCCTGCCATTTCAGCCTGCGTGTTGTGCTGCAGCTAACAGTAAAGAGTCAACATGGCACATATCCCTGTGTGCCATGCCTGCCCAGCACTGCATCTGGCCTAAGTAAGTCACACTTAAGGCAGGGTTCCCTATACCTCATGTGAGGACCTATCTGCATGTGGAGATAGGTCCCTATAATAACGAAGGCCATTCTTCGATATTATAGGTGCCCAGTAAAGCCAGCCAGAGTATATGGTCTGGAAACTGGTCATTACAAGTTTCCTAGCACCATAATGGCTTTACTGAATCCTGGGATGTTTGGTATCAAACAACTCAGAATATTAAACCTGCACTGATTCCAGTGTCAGATTTATTATTCCATGCACGCAGGGGTCCCTTCTAGAGGGGTCCCCTGAACCGAACCAACCACTAGCGAGTTCCTGAATGGTAAACACCAGCCTGCCACCACAAGACAAGTTTCTGGACTCCTGGGGTGGGAGCCTTCGCTCCCTGGGCCCAGAAACAAAACCTTTCCTGGGCAGAGGTGTTCACACCTCCGCCGGGGTCAGGAAGAGCCATCTGTGTCAGGGGAGATTCAAAGGCCTTGCCGCCTTTGCAACGCGACCCCCAGCCTCTCCTGCTATCAGGAGAAGGCCCCCTTCCGGTCTCTTCCCCTTTTCGGTGGGAAAACAGGCAGAAAAAATTAGGACAGCCCAGAAGGTGTGCTCACCTCTGCCAACCCCACCCCCTCAGGAGGGGGAGGCGAAGTGCAACCCACTCTTCAGGGCACGCCATCTTGCAGATGGCAGGCACCCCCCCAATCAGGATAAGGGATTGTGCCCACTCCCCCACATGGGGTGAGCCCACTGAGTGTGTAGTCACCCTAAGGTCAGTAGCCCATTAGCTACTACCTCGAGACCCCTAAATACAGTATTTGGGGGGCCGTCCTGTACCCACAGAAATTAGTTATTTGATGACCTAAGAATATTGGAATCCCTAAGAGGTCGCAGCACTGAAGGCTCCAGGCCCAACTGACTTGGCCCCAGCCCTAAAGGCCTGCCTTCAGCTCCGAAGAAAACGACGGCTCCAAAAAGGATCAGCAACCTCCAGATTTGGCAAGGACTGATCCCCCACTTCAATAAAGACTCGAGACTCCCAAGGACAGCGGTCCTGTCCACAAAAGAAGATCCAGCCCCTGCGGGACCAAGAAACCCTGCTCCAAGACTTACCTCTGCACCAGTATTCCACGACCCGTGTCCCGAGTGTGCACCAGTCCTGAAGGGGTCCCCCAGGGGTGTCACCTCCAAGGTTCCGTGTCGACGCCTGCAGCTTATTCACGACATCCCATTCCCCCCACCCCCTCAGACAGGACCGGTAAGCGGATTACCGATGTCAAATAGCACCCCTCGAGTCTCCAACCCTGCGTCCTGGTGACCCGAGCACGAAGTATCCTGACGTCGAGGGACATATCCCTACTTACCTGCCCAGCAGTTGGTTCCTCTCAGAAGCCTTCCTGGATAGAGCCTGCTGCCGAAATCCAAAGACAACACCCCCTAGGATTGCATTGGACTCCCGACAGTGTCTAAGCACCCGGCCGTCCCTGTGCCGCTGGTAGATTAGTGTTGGTGCTAACTTGGGACCCCCTTTGCCCTCACCTTAACTCTAGAAGCTTGTCTTCCAAAACTGAGTGGCCCGGCCGTGAGCCGCCACCAACAGAGGTGCCCCTTAGCCCCATTGGCTAACCTTGGCACCTTGCACTCTGCACCCGCCTGCCCTAGTGCCGCTGGTGATGCACCTGCAGCAGAGCCGGAACCTTGTGGAACCTTTGTTCCACCCCGAGAACTCAGTTACCAAAACCATTTATTTACCTGCAAACTTTACACTGCTTTTTCCTCCATAGGATTGCATGGTGAGTTTTTCTCTGAAAAATGTTTTAAGTGTTGACTCTGTCTTGTACTGCAACAAAAGTAACTTAGCGTCTTCAAGTGAGTTAACCTGCTGACTGATGTACTGCAATGCCCAAACTGTATGATTAGCTTGTTTTGCACAAAGTTAGAAAAGTAACTGCAAAGTAACTAAAAAGTAATTGCAAGTATTTTAAAGAGTGTACACCCCATTTTTAGGTCTTGCCTGAGCCAGCGCATGCGCTGCTCTGCGAGACATTTTGTAAGTGGGGTTTTCAAAGTGCTACCCCACACGCTTTTGCTGGCCTAGCGCAGCCACCAGCTTTCAGCGCCCGAGGCGCCATCTGGAGCGCGATCGCTTTCACTTTCGCGGCCGCGTGGCCAATGCTTGTTTTTAAAGGGCACCCATGCCGCACTTTCAGTTTAATGGCGCGGGTGCCGTGATTGCTTTGAGGTGTCATGCGCAGTCCTTCTCTAGCACGCGCAATGCTGCGGTTCGCCGTATTTACATTGACAATGTATTTTTTAAAGGGCAACCATGCCGCGCTTTCAGTTTAATGATGTGGGTGCCGCAATTGCATAGAGGTGTCATGCGCAGCCCTTCACTGGCACGGTTCGCCGTATTTACATTAACAAGTTTTTTTTTTTTTTTAAAGCGCACCCATGCCGCACTTTCAGTTTAATGGATCGGGTGTTGCGATTGCATAGCGGTGTCATGTGCAGCCCTTCATTGGCCTGCGCAATGCCACTGTTCGCCGTATTCACATGAACAATTTTTTGTGCTTCCAACCTAACCTGAGGAATGGCACTTTCACGAGCGTTTATTCTGCGAACCTTCCCGCTGGCAGTTCTTCGAGGTGAGGCTCCCTTGACGTTGCAATTCTTTTACTATTTAACTATAATTGATGTCTGAATGGACTAGTAGTTTTACAACCAGGCTTAAACGTGGAGTCCTCTCACACGTGCTCTCTGCTGCCTGCTGGGATGTTGAGACCTGGGCTTGCCCAGGCAGCTTCACTCGAGCGACGTTAGTTTTCGCCCTGCAGTATTCATTGTTTCCTTGTCCCATTATTGACGTCCAGTGGGAAGCTATTTGTGATGAAGAAGGGGCGATGGACCACTCTGATAACCGAACCGACCTAGAGTCTTGTACAGCATTTAGAGAGGATGGCTAAACGGAAATAAACAAATACAGCCAACGTCATGGATTCAGGTTTTTTTCCAGTTTTATATAGCGCGAACTGGTGCCCCTAGGAATTGGAACGTCTATATGGTCACCAGTTACTTTAAACAAGGGGATGTTATTTATGTTTTTTAGGTATGGGGAGATTGAGTGATTTGCCCAGAATTACAGGATGTTCAGGTGGGGCTGTACATATTTTTAATACATCTCAGTTTACCCCAGAGGTCAAGTGATTCATTTTCCTATCGCTCCTAAGTACTTTTTGTGCACCAGGATGAGTGTCATTGCACTTTATTTTTACATGCTTCTTAGCCACGGGTTGGGGCGCACGGCGAGTGAACTTTTGCTCTAGGAAAGAACCCTTTGCCACCCTTCCCTCTCTGTGTGTAGCTGTCCTCTTGCACAGCATCCAGGCGCGCAATGCCCATTGGGCTCAAAGGGCTTCAGCCCCCCCATCCCCCCGTCGTGTGTGTCAGCCCGGGGAGACAGCTTCCCGGGCACACACACAGCCGCACCCGAGCACTTCACAGGTCTTTAAAAGACCATTTGCTTGTTAATGAGGCTTTGTTGTTTTTCACCCCTTCTTAGGGCCCCTGAATCTCCACTCTGCCCTTTGCTGGAAGAATTAGCCCTCCCCCCCAATTTTTAGTAGCCACCCCTTCCCCCCCGAAATTTGGCTCTAGTTGCGCCTCTGTGCCCCACTGCACAGCATCCATGCCCCCCTCCTTCGGTGAGTGCCAGCTGTGGTGCTCAGAGAATGGGATCCGTGAAAGCTGCAGGGGACGCCGGCGCTCCTCGTGGTACTCTGTGTCAGTCTAGAAGAGGATGCTCTTTGTGAGTGGTGTGCGTGGCTTGCTGCTTGTTGCCTGGCTACAGGATGACGCCTGTTAACGGTGCCGAGTCTTCGTTTCCGGCATTGGTGGGTGCATTTGTGTTACATGTGCACCTGTTTTGCAGCGCTACAAACCCCATTTAGGATTGCTTTCTGGTGTAAACCCTTGTTCCCCACGCCTAGAAGCCTCTGTACTGCGGGCCCCATCATGCATGATGGTATCCTCCATTGACACTGAGCAGAATATAGGAGAGGGCACACCTACCCAATTCCTATTTATATAGACTCTATCCCAGAACATCACTACCTCAAAACGTAATACAGCACCACTTCTTACAGCCTTGAAATTAATTATGCTTATGAACTCAAGACTCCCACATGACTGGTTGGTTGTGTGAGCGAGATATACACTGACTTTACAAGCAGGGCGACAGGAGAGGATCAAATTGTGCGGTATAGTTGACTAAATTATGTGGAAAGTAAAGGCAGATTATGTGCCATATCTAGTTACAGTATTTTGCCTTTTTTACGTGTTAATAGCACAGTCTGGGCAAAGGTTCCACTTCATCAGAAACAGTTTAACACTGAAATGTTGAAACAGGCAATTGAAAGGTGACAATTCGAGGTTTGCATACGGCCTTCCAATGACCGGCAAGTGTCACTGTAGATAAATATCAACACTTAGTAGGCGCAGTTTCGTGTGAGTATTTTCATAAGTAGTCCGCAAAATTTTTAGGGGCAGATTTACAGGCCCCTTGCGCCACTTTTGCGTCACTTTCAACATGGGAAAAGTGACGCAAAAGTGGCGCAAGGGCCTTGTAAATAAGCCCCTTAAAGTGTATATGTCGCATTGTATCCATCTTTGTTAATAATATATACCCGGACTAATTGCTACGCACTACCTGCGTATCACAAGATTGCCCTGATGCACGTGTGACTATTAGTTTTGGGAACCATGTTTTCAACCCTTCCCACCCTCCCATTGTTGTTTTTTAATACCCCACCCACCCATTGGTACTTTCAATTCCCCTCATCCTCCCAACGTTGCTTTCAGTTCTCTTCCACCCTCAATTAGTTGCTTTCCATTCACCCCCCGTTGTTGCTTTTAATTCCCAAATGCCACCAAGGAAAAAGAAGCTCACAGCAGAGGCAAGCATGAACCAGTGTGTAGTAATTGTATGGCTATTCAATCCCTGGTGGCACAGCACCCAGGAAAGATAATGTGCTCCATGGCTAAACACTTATAAGGTCCCAAAGGCGAGACCTATTGGCTATGCCAATGCTTGTTTCTAATGCAAAGTAACTTGCATGCTTCTACAAAACCAGTACACACTGTATCTTGAAAAGTTCACTTGTACTGAAAGTAACACTTACCTGCTGTAAATCTTGGCTCTAGTAATAAAGATAACAAAGTAACAACTTTTTCTACAAACATTTGGTCTGGATTCAGTCTTTGAGTGTGTGACATTGCTTGCCTGAGTGTGTACAACAAATGCTTAACACTACCCTCTGATAAGACTGACTGCTCAACCACACTACCACAAAAGAGAGTAAGGTATTCTCTATTTTATCCTCTGCTATACCTCTGGGGAGCCACTGGACTCTGTGCATACTATACCTTACTTTGGTATAGTATATACAGAGCCATCTTTCTACAGACCCCAAACGGAAGAACTTTGAATTGGTAATGTTTTCCTGCTATGACAAACCTGAGGTATTTACGGTGAGCAGGGTGTATTGGTATTTGAAAGTAAGCGTCTTTTAGGTCCTGTGTGGCCATAAAGTCGATGTGTTGTAGAAGGGGAATGACATTCTGTAGAGTGACCATATGAAATTGTTCTGACAGGATGTAGTAATTGATAGGTATGAGGTCTAAGATTGATCTTAGTGACCAGTCCTTTTTTGGAATCAGAAAGTATAAAGAATATACTCCTGTGCCCGGTTATTGATGAGGGACTGGTTCTATGGTGCCTTTGAGAAGAAGGGCTTGTACATCTTGTTTGAGAAGTATTAGGTGATCCTGTGATAACCTGTGAGCACGAGGTGGGATGTCGGGTGGTGTGGTAATGAGCTCCAGACAGTAACCATGTTGGATAATGGCTAGTACCCATTGGTCTGTGGTGATGGATTCCTAGACTGGGTGAAACAATTGTAGTCTTCCCCCGACAGGTGTTATGTGGTCAGGGTGAAGGGTTGGGCAGTCACTGTTTTGCAGCGGAAGATACTCAGCGCATGGAAAAGCCCCTTCCTTTATTGTTAGCACCTCTAAAGGAGTCCCTGAAAAAGCCCTTGATGTAGGTGGATTGGCCCTGCTTGTTGAGAAGTGGAGGCATCTGCATTGGATTCATATCCGCCCCTGTAACCGGAGCGTTGAAAGGAGCTTCTGTGTTTTAGTTTGTAAGGCGCCCATCGTTTTAGCAATACTTGTCCCCTTCTTAATTTTATCTAGGGTGGTGACCACCTGAGGGCCGAAAAGATGTTCCTTATCAAAGGGCATGTTCAGAACTGCCGGTTGTATGTCTGGCTTGAAGCCAGAATACCTTAGCCAAGCGTGTCTCCTGAGGAGCACGCTGGTATTAATACCTCTAGCGGCTATATCCGCTGCATCTAAGGCACATCTGATGGAATTATTAGTGATGGCCTGACCCTCTGCAACAATCTGTTGTCCCCCTTTACGATGTTCTTCAGGGAGATGTTGTAGTAACTCCTCCATCTCATCCCCATGAGCCGTATCATAACGTGCCAGAAGGGCCTGGGAATTGGCAATACACCCGTGGTTAGCTTCCTGCGCTGCTACTCTTTGCTCCTGCTGCGTCAATACGCGTACTCTTTCAGAAGGTGGCGTATCCCCAGTTGCCTGGCTGTTGGCTCTTTTACGCGCAGTGATGGCAACTACAGAGTTTGGGGGTACCGTACTCCATATAAATAGGGGGTCTGATGGAGCCGGTTTATATTTTATTTTTATCTACCCTGGCACGGACAGGCTTCTTGAAGATGTCGTTAGAGTGGCGTAACATACCAGGTAGGTAGCATTGGCAAAAACTGTGCGTCTACGTGGGTGGATGAGAGGGTATCAAAGAGGAAGTCTTGTTCTAAAGACTCCTTATGGAGTCCAACACCATGGTAATTGGCTGCTCTAGCAATCACCTGTTGTTAAGCACTAGCATCTTCAGGAGGGGAGGGGCGAGCTAGATAAAAATCCAGATTTTTGGGTGTTATGTAATCTGTATCGCAAACATCCCATGGGTCTGGATCTCCTAATGGGTCTTCCATACCCACAGGGTTTGAACTAGTTTACCCTGTAAGTGTAGCATCTAGAGGGTCATGAGGAGGAGATGCGTGAGAAGGAGGGGATGGTGGAGGTGGGGATGATGGCGGCAGAGGTGGAGGTAGTGGTGGAGGATGATGAGTAGGGCTTTTTGAGAGGAACAGGAGTGTCCAATGCATCCTAAAAAGTCAATTGTCTCTTTGGTGGAGGAGAGGCCATTATTCGCCCAGTGTCTTGTTGAATGTATCTTTCGTTGTCAAACGTCCATTGTTTCAAGGATAGGCTTGACAGGAGACATGGAAACGGAGGAATGCTTTGAAGTTTTTGTCTCCGATGGTTTTGGAACCGAGAAATGCTTTGAGGTTTTGGGCTCGAACGGTTTCAGAACCAAGAGTTTCAAAGCGGCGGAGTGTTTTTTGGTAGGCACAGAGGCAGTAGCAGTTAGTTGCCTAGTCGGTTCCAAAGATTGGGAGGAGACAGACTAATGCGGTCGATCAGAGAAGGTCAACACCGAGGACTTAACCTTGGAAGAAAGTTTTGGTGCCGGGCACGAAGGCGGAGCATCCGAAATCTCTTTTTGGACCCAACCATGGCCAGATAGCAGTGGCGGTTCGAAGACCTCTAATATTCGGAAGGGCGAGTGCTTAAAGCTCTGCTTGGGTTGTGGAGCATGGTCTGGAGCGGTAGTACTCATGTGCTGTCAGGGTGCACTCCAATTCCTCCTTCACATCGGCACCGGAGATTTCTTCCACAGAGAAAGCCCCTTCTTCTCGTTCTTCCTCAGCAGGCTCCTCCTGGGTGAGTTTGTCCTTGAAAATGTCTGTGGGAATGTCTTCACTTCGATGAGACATATCTAGCCAATGAGCCCTTAGGGTGAAAGGCAGAGGTTGCATACCGGGTGTTGGTCAGTGTGGGGATATTTGGAGTGGCAGTGTGGGCAAAACCGAAAAGGTGTTCGTTCCATCAGGAACACATCTTTAATTGACTGCACGTAAGATAGTAGGCTGAGATGGGCGGCGCCCCGAAGGGACATTGGTTTGTGCCCGAAACAATGAAGTTTTAAAGTGGTGCAGTGATTGAAAAGCGCACTCGAAACAAACTAAACTGTCGAAGACAGGATAGGACTGAAGACTCGTACCGAACGGAGTTCAACACAGAGGAGAGGCACATATGTCCGAACCAGATGGCTTAGAGAAAACAGTAGTCGATGGCCATGCGCAATATCACTGAGGAGGAGGAGTCACTCTACCTCGTGACTCGAAAGACTTCTTCGAAGAAAAACAACTAGCACAGCTGCGAACCCAACACCAGATAGCAGGAGTATGTTGTACTTGTGTATCTACAGCCACACATGCCACCGTACATTAGTTTTTCAACTTTGTATGGAAGTTGGGTGCTGCTGTAGGATTGTTTAAAGACTGCAAATGTAGTATAGTGTAGTGATGTTTTTGAAAAGATTTCCAATCAGGTAGACAGAAACCTAACTGTCCATCACAAACAATTGGAGTACACTAGAAAGGAGATCTTTCTTTGGCTGACAGTCGGCTGGAGGCTTTCATCCATGGGTAATGTGGTCTCATCTATAGGTATATAGCGATTTAGAGGGCAGCTGGGTGAAAATCGTAAAAAGGAGAATAGCAGCTTAATTCAAAAAAATAAATCATTTTTACTTGCTATAAATCTTTGTTTGCTTGACCAGCCTTGCGTTACTTTATATCTGCATAAAAGAATGTGAGACAAATGAGATTTAACACTTATCTAGTGCCAGAAAGGAAGAGAAGCTGTTGTCAGCATGTGTAGCTTACTAGGAGCCAGCTCTAGCTAGCCAACTAATTTGAGGTTAAAGTGGCACTGTTTTTCCAAGGAGAGGCAAAGATTAGTAATCACTGGTCTGAGTAGAGTATAATATTTTGAGTGAGAGATTTTCTGGATTGGTGGAAATCTCTAGCTCACGCACACTAACCTCTGGCTAAGTCATTTTAGTCTGGATCAGTGGCTGCTCATACAGGCAGTGATACTGGGGAAAAACACTGCAAAAGCAAGCATAGATTTTGATGATATTTTGATGTACTAATCATTACCTCTGTACTCTTTAGGGAATGAAAACCTTAACTAGTAGGATGTTAGGGTCTCATCTAGACTTTGGACAGGGCCAGTGGGAGGGGTATTTCACTAAAATAAAAGGAAAGAATGGCTCTGAATAAATCTGGTCAATAAATAAAACTCCTTATAAAAAGACAAGGAGACCCAAATACAGTCAGTCAGGGACCTTTGGGTAATTGAACTCTTTCTAAAGACAGTGGTCCCCAGACAGAAAATAAGTTGTGATCAATGAATATAGACCCAATCAGTGCTATATTGTGGGCATCTGTCCAGCCGGGCAGATATTTAATATGCAGTCAAAAACAATATTTATAAACAATGAACACAAAACAGTTTCAGTGGGACACAAGCCTGCATCCAACTTGGCAAGGGAAACGTACAACATAAAGTAAGGGGTTCAGGCAAGGGAAGTTGTTGGTTTCAAACACATTTCTTATAGAACAAACAAAATATATAGGGGACACCATTACGCAATTTTTTTTAGCATTTTCACAAAGCGTATAAGGTGTACAAGGTGTCGACGGCATTTCGATCCCTTAAGAGAATGCTGGGATCATCTTCAGGACATTATAGAACGGTGGAAAAAAGGAAGGAAAAAGAAGGAAATTGATATCAATATACAAACAAGGGAATGTCGGCGATCATTCAAAGTGCTCGTGAGATTGCCTCTGGTGTCGTCTCCAAGTGGGAGCGGTGAGCTCCTGAGCATGAAAGCAAGCACGTGAAATTGACGTGCACTATAAATTTCTAAACTGGGTGGTGGGAAACGATAGATAGTTGAAGAAAATGCCGACGATCAAGATTAAAGCGAGATCTGGCGAAGGTGTTGTAGGTGTGAATTTACCTCTACTAGTAGCCGTGTTGTCGGTGGTAAACACAGGAAAAAAGCGATACCAAAGGGGATGATGTACGGAGCGTTTGAGCTAATCAAACACTCACCCCCAGTCAACTGATCTGGGTTTAATCCATCATCATTCTTTAGCTCACTCCACCACCCCAGTTCAGACATGGCCATATGCAAATCAGTCTGACCCTGTGCCTCATGGGAACAGTCCAGCCCGAACTGCCAAGCCATGTCTTCCCTGGACCGGAAACAAGCATCCTAGGACCGGTTTCTGGCTATTCAGCCATCATCAGCCAGGCTAGCTTGAATCCAGTGGCAAAGTGAGCAAGGGACCCACGTCTGGGCATACCCTGCCAACTTAGGGCGAACAAAGCGATACCAACACAGGAAAAAGACAGAAATAGCAGAAGTGGAGAATGCGCTGTTATTTGTATCTGGGGAAGCGCAACACTGTACAGGGGCCCAGGACGGTGGCGAGACAGGTATCGCTCAAGGAGTCGGCTTACCCAAGGACAAGTGACAGACTGTCCTGAAATCAAGAGACAAGACCTGCGGCGTGAAGCGTTAAAAAGGATGGTCCAGGTATTGGTGCGAGGGAGTACGCATCTGGAACCGTAAGCCTGCAGTTGGTGGAAAGGGAGGACGTAAATGGAGAGGGCAGAAGGAAGGAAGGTGAACGCAGCGTGCGGGGCGTGCGCGCTTACCGGATATGGAAGCTCCAGTATGATAGTATAGGATGTAGAGCAAGCGGCTTTTTGAGCCAAGTTCAGTGTCAATGCTGAAAAGAGGAGCAAGGGGGTGATTATAGATATGACAGCGTCATTTGTAAGAGGGGAAAACAGCGTGCGAGGCGTGCGCGCTTACCAACACCAACAACGTGATTTATGCTATTCTGTGTCCTTGCAACAAAATCTACATTGGACAGACCACACAAAAGGCTCGGATACGGATTTGCCAGCACCGCAGCAGAACACGCTGCAATACCCCAAATGCACCTCTTGTGGAACACTTTCAGGCAGCGGGTCACACTGAAGATGACATACGGTGGACAATCATTAGCGTGATAAAGCCACCACCAAGGGGTGCGGACATTGCACAGCTCCTTAACAAGGAAGAACTGAAATGGATCCTGAGGACTGGAAGTATTCATACAGGCCTTAACCTTCTGGAGGATTGGACTTCATTAATCTGAGTACGATTCCCTTTGAGTAGTTCTGCAAATTGTTGTCCTCAACACAGACATTTACCATTTTAACTGCCCTGCTCTGTTCCCCTTTTTTAATGTCTTATGTGTCTCTCTCCATTTATGTCATCTGATTTTATCACCGATTTTGCCTCTGTCGTAATGTACTGAGTTTCATTTTGCTCCATGATATTCTACGGTGGCCAGATTTGCCACTCCTGATCACTCTTTTTCCTGTATTTATTCTGTTCTTTCTATCATGCACATGAACTTCTTCATATTCCAAGATGGCCACGTTTTTGGCAACTAAAAGTCTCTCTTTCATCTTTACTATCCCTGGTCACCTGACCCACTTCTCCCAATAGGAGGGCTCCTTAAATACTGCCTCCTCCCGGTTCACTCAGTGCTGTGACCGGCAACACACATGGTGTGACAGACCAAGGACCACTTACGGTAAGCGCGTATGCCCTGCACGCTGTTTTTTCCCTCATCGCAAATGACGCTGTCATAATTATAATCAACCCCTTACTCCCTTTTTCAGCATTGGCACTGAACCCGGCCCAAGACCGCCAAAGCGGCTTGTTACGCATCCTATATTTTCACACTGGAACTTCCAGAATTGGTAAGCGTGCACGCCTCGCACGCGGTTTTCCCTTCTTACAAATGATGCTGTCATATCTATAATCACCCCCTTGCTCCTCTTTTCAGCATTGACACTGAACTTGGCTCAAAAAGCGGCTTGCTCTACATCCTATACCATCATACTGGAGCTTCCATATCCGGTAAGCGCGCATGCCCCGCACGCTGCGTTCACCTTCCTTCCTTCTGCCCTCTCCACCAACTGCAGGCTTCCCGTTCCAGATGCGTACTCCCTCGCACCAATACCTGGACCATCCTTTTTAACGCTTCACGCCGCAGGTCTTGTCTCTTGATTTCAGGACAGTCTGTCACTTGTCCTTGGGTAAGCCGACTCCTTGAGCGATACCGGTCCCGCCACCGTCCTGGGCCCCTGTACAGTGTTGCGCTTCCCCAGATACAAATAACAGCGCATTCTCCACTTCTGCTATTTCTGTCTTTTTCCTGTGTTTACCACCGACAACACGGCTACTAGTAGAGGTAAATTCACTCCTACAACACCTTCGCCAGATCTCGCTTTAATCTCGATAGTCGGCATTTTCTTCAACTATCTATCGTTTCCCACCACCCAGTTTAGAAATGTATAGTGCACGTCAATTTCACGTGCTTGCTTTCATGTTCAGGAGCTCCCCGCTCCCACTTGGAGACGACACCAGAGGCAATCTCACGAGCACTTTTAATGATAGCCGACATTCCCTTGTTTGTAAATTGATATCAATTTCCTTCTTTTTCCTTCCTTTTTCCACGGTTCTAGCAATTTAAGCCATATGTAAACAGGCATGTCATTTATAATGTCCTAAAGATGATCCCAGCATTCTCTTAAGGGATCGAAACGCCGTCGACACCTTGTACACCTTATACGCTTTGTGAAAATGCTAAAAAAAAAAAAAAAAAATGCGTATTGGTGTCCCCTATATATTTTGTTTGTTCTATAAGAAATGTGTTTGAAACAAACAACTTCCCTTGCCTGAACCCCTTACTTTATGTTGTAAGTTTCCCTTGCCAAGTTGGATGCAGGCTTGTGTCCCACTGAAACTGTTTTGTGTTCATTGTTTCTAAATATTGTTTTTGACTGCATATTAAATATCTGCCCGGCTGGACAGATGCCCACAATATAGTACTGATTGGGTCTATATTCATTGATCACAACTTATTTTCTGCCTGGGGACCACTGTCTTTAGAAAGAATAAATAAAACTCCAGCATAGGTAAATCAAAGGACGAGTTAAATTATTTCCAAAATTAATAGTGGCACCAAAATCAACAGGCCACCCTAGGTCAGTGGTGACAATTTAAGGTCCAAAGTACCTAGCTGAGAATTCCACTATCTTTTCCTCTTTGGTTCATAGGAGGGGCCACAAGGGAACCACCAAACTGCAAATATAGCGCTCCTTTTAGGCACCTTTGGTGCCCAGGACATAGTCAACTGTTCTCCAGAACAAAAGTATTGGTTCAGTACCTTTCTATCCCTAAACCAAGGTTGTGGGTGGTAATACAATTTGTAAAGTTTTGGGATGAAGTACTTACTCCCAGGGGTAACATCTACAGGGCCTGTTTGTGTTCATTTCTTAACGGATACTGATGATCTGGAAAGATTATCTGGCTTGCTTTTGCAATAATGATCATCACCATGTGAACATGCATGGAGAGTGGGCCAATCGTGTCCACAGACAGAGCATCCAATTGATAGGGTAACCCAAAGATGATCCGAACCATCTTTTCGCACGCAATCTGCAGTCATCATGGGGAGGATAACTCTTGCTCAAATAGAAACAGCAGTCGGCATACAACCCCCCCCCCTACTTTCTCCATTTTATTCTTTTGCCCCAAAGATTAAGCACAAAGGTTGGTCCAAGAGGAATGCACCTATCTTGTGTCATAATGGCACAGGAGCAAAAAGGGATTTTGAAGAAAGAGGAAAGACGGGATTTCTGTCAGATGGGGGCTGATCAAGGACTTTCTTCAAACCAGCCCCCTCGGAAAAAAGAAATTAATAATACACCAACCAGGGTGAATCTGAGGAGCACTCCCAAACTGAAGCAGCTATGAAATCGAGACATCCTACAGCCAAGGAAAGTCCCTTTTAATTCCCTTTCAACCTAGATAATGCAATCACCTTCGATCTAAGTGTCATCTGGTGGTCCTCATAAGTGTGATCTTCAATTTGACAGACATTTTGTTGTTTAAACTGCTGTTTTTGTCTCAATTTTCGATGTTTGGAGACGTCAGCATAAAGTAGGTACATTGCAATGAGTCCCAGGTTATAAGACTAATTTCCCATTACGGCCAGCACTACTGGGGAGTGGTTCAGTATACCCTTTGCTAAGAAACTTGCCTGTGTAATTTACGTTACATCTGTCACACAAATTATGTCTGGAAAATTAATTTGGACCACAGGAGAATCCTTATGCAACCTTCTATTCAGCACAGCTACTGCTCCATGTATCTATAAGCACATTGTATGTATGTATATGGTATGCCTATAGTACAAACCTAGCCAAAAGGCAGGGGAGAACTATACATGGTTAAAGACAAGCAAAGTCATCAAGTTAAATGAGAGGGAGCTGTGTTGTGGATGGTTAAAGCACTGCGATGTAGTGCTCTTTAAAGAGGCAAGTCTTCAATTCTTTCCTAAATTGGAGCAGCGTTGGGATGGCACAGACGGACATGAGGATGTTGTTCCAGATCCTGGATTCATAGATGAAAAAGGCCTGGTGTCTTGTTTTTTTCTTTTTTACACGTCTTAGTCTGCAGTCGGATGGTGTCCCTACTGAGAATGTGTTGACATCCACCAGAGATGGTGAGCTTGTCTGCAAGATAAGCGAGGGTGCTGGTCATGATGATTTTGTAAATGATGCAGCTGTTTTGAAGATGGTAAGGGCTAGCATTCCAGATCGACAATGTGAGTAGCAGCCTTCATCCCTCTACATTTATACCCCATCTTGTCACCTTGTAGTCCTTCTGCCCCTTTCTTTCTGCTGTAAGCCCACACATTCTGAATGTCAGCCACTACCAACTCCCCTCCCCTATGGTCTCTAGCATTCACTCTTCCAGCATGCCCCCAAACCATCGACCCCCCTCGATGACTCACTGTCCTGAGTCTTGTTGGCCTAGTGACTGCCCAAATCAACCAAATCTCCCCCATCACGTACTTCCACTTAACAAGGGTATGTAGTCTAACCTCTTTTTAAACCATATTAAAACATAATTGCCTAATGCCTGCCTCCCTTCAGGCAATGATTCTGGAACTTCATACCGACTATCAAACACAGCATCGTAGTGTATTCCTCCTACAGAGCGAGGACTGTTTCACAGCATAAACTTTTATTTCGAACCAGTTCAAGGAAGAGATGTTCCTCCCCACCAAGTTTCAGGATTCCTCTTTCTCAAATGTTTCCTCCAGTCTTTATCCACCGTCCTTACACTCCCCTATTATTTTTCTTGCAGGAGTGTGCCTTGGTCTTTTTGGGTAAATGGTGACAATTTATGAGAGAAGCCTTTATAGACCAAACAAATCCACAGATGCGAAAGATAAATACTGTGATGATTTCAACTTTACCCTTTTCCCATTCAACCAAGAGTGCACCAGAGGCTTTGGTAAATGTAATTTACTGGGCAGATTGGAAATCAACTTTTAGTACAGGTAGGGAAGAAGGCTCATAGTGGCAGCACTGAACTGTTGCACTCTCTCATTTTAAGCTTTTTCATAGTCTCCTATCGTTCAAGTGGTGAACTGACAGGCCGGGCACAGAAATCCAAAAAGAAATTGGGGAGCGCTGCACTCTCTCACCTCATGGTGCAAATTACAGGTTCCACCAAGTAAACATATTTGAGTTAATCCATATAGCCATAAGGAACCTAAATAATATTGGTAGCAAATTACTCAAGACCTGCAGGGAGTGGGGCTCATTGTCCAATAGAACAGGTTTGACAGGTAGCATATCAACCTTCCAGGAGGATTTTTTATTTAACAGACTCATCAACCTCAGAGTAGCCTGAACCGATCAAAGGGTGTTCAGAGAAACACTCATCTGCTGTACCATACCCAACTGACATGCCGCCCCACCCTGTTCCCAAACAGGTGATAAAAAATTTGGGAATCTGATTGGACAATTTGCTAGCAATGAGAAATAAGAAAAATAAACTGTCTGGCATCTGTTTCTCTTTACTCCGAATGCTCAGGAAGATACTGGTATTGATCCCAGAGCATCTAAGGAAAACAGTCATTCAATCCCTCATAGTTTCCAGTCTGGATTATGGCAACTCACTTTATGTGGACTCACCCAAATACGTAATAAAGAGACTTCAGACTGTGCAAAATGCGACAGCAAAGCTCCTTCTAAAGGTTTCTAGTTATGTCTCAGCAAGAGAACCCCTCAAACAGCTGCATTGTCTCCCAATTGAGGCAAGGATTAAGTTTAAATCCCTCTGTATTGCTCATAGGGCCATAAATAACAAGGGTCCAGTAAAACTCAGAGAGTTGGTAACCACTTATGTTCCAACTAGACACCTGAGATCCTCACATCTTCATTTCCTCAGTACAACCAGGGTAAAAAGGATGAGCTGGGGAGGAAGATAGTTTGCACACGTAGTACCGAAGTTGTGGATCGATCTTCCACCCGGTCTCAGAGCACTGGAAAATAAACTTTCCTTCTGGAAGAAACTTAAGACATGGCTGTTTACCCGTTAATGTACCAGAGGCCCTACTCTCAGCACAGTACTCACCAGCGCGGGGAAGTCTTCGAGTAGCCATGCGCTTTACAAAACATAAACAATCATAATTACAGGTATTCTAAAGAAAGAGGTTTGTGATGGAGATTTCTTATAGGCCGTTATGGCCTCAAGATGTACTTTAAAAGAAGAAAATTGTAAACCAGACCTTGCTAGATGAAACATATAAGGTATAATCGCTTCTTCCT
The DNA here is from genome assembly GCA_963921515.1 of Calotriton arnoldi. Lineage (NCBI taxonomy): Eukaryota > Metazoa > Chordata > Amphibia > Caudata > Salamandridae > Calotriton > Calotriton arnoldi. Next base: position 1,003,747 of record CAWUFW010000721.1, read on the forward strand.
GACAAAGGCTGGATTGTGACTGTTTTCTATGTACCATATGCAAAACCTCTTCCACTTAAAGGCATATGATTTTCTCATGGAAGGTCTTTTAGCCTCTTATAAAATGTTCGTGCATTCTTGTGGGAGACCTAGATGGCCACATCGGAGGAATTCAGGAGCTAAGCCGTCGAGCTCAGTGATGGAAGGTTGGGGTGCAGAATCTGTCCTCAGAACATGCATAGGAGATCCTGTCTGCAATCTCTTGTGTGGTCCCTCTAACAGGTGAAGATCTGTGAACCATCACTGATGAGGCCACTCTGGTGTCATCATAATCACTCTGGTTCTGGACTTCTCGGCATGAGAGGAATCGAAGAAAATTTGTATAGCAATTTCCCTGACCAGTCTATCAAAAAGGCATTTCCTTGGGCAGTGGCTGGAAGAACCTGGATGCGTAGTCTTGGCTTTTTTTGTTGTTTACAACCGCAAATATATCTATTTGCAGCTATCCCCAATCTGGAAAACCAACTTGCAATACCTCATCGTTTAGAACCCAGTCGTGGTTTTCTTGAAATACTCGCCGAGTGAACCCACCTGTACGAGATCAATAGCTGTTATAGTTAATGTTCCTGGTTGTTAACCATTTCCATATGACTTAAGCTTCTAGAAATAGAGGTTGAGAATGAGTTTCCACTTGCTTCTTCAGGTAAGGCATTGTTGTTGTATTGTTGGTCTGAACAAGCTAGGAGTTTGCGGTTATTGATGAAGGAAGGGACAGAAAGACCACTCTCAATTCTAGGAGGGTGATTTGATAAGTCTTTTCTTTGTCCGACCATAACCCTTGGGTTTGCACGTGTCCCATATTGTATTGTATTGTAATTGCATTTATATTGCGCTTACTACCCCTGACGAGGCGTCGAAGCGCTTTTTCGGCGAGTAGCACGCTACTCCGGGACCCATACAGGATTAGTGTTGAATTAGTATAGTGAAACATGCAAGTACATTTTAAGTGGTGGATAGGTTAGTCAGTTATTTGGATTTGGAATGATAGCAGAAGGATAGAGGAGGAAAAAAAGGTTTGTTATATAGCGCTTGTTACCCCTGATGGGGTGTTGAAGCGCGCTACTCCGGAAGCCCATAAAGGATTAGTGGTGAATTAATATGGTGAAATATGAAAGTAGTTTCAGTGGTGGATATTAGTCAGTTATTTGGAGTGAGATGGATAGCGGAGGGATAAAAGGGAAGAAAGGTTTGCATTCATATAGCACTTGTTACCCCTGATGGGTGTTGAAGCGCTTTTCTGGCGAGTAGCACGCCACTCCGGAACCCATTAAGGATTAGTGTTGAAAATTAGTATAGTAAAAATGAAGTAATTTGAGTAGTGGATATGTTATTCAGTTATTTGGGTAGAGAAGGGTAGGTGGCGGGATTGAAGAGGGAAAGAGGTTTGTATTTATATAGCGCTTGCTACCCCTGATGGGGTTTTGAAGCGCAAGTAGCACGCTACTCTGGAACCCATAAGTATTAGAGTTGAATTAGTATGGTGAAACATGAAAGTAATTTTAGTGGTGGATATGTTAGTCAGTTATTTGGATTGAGAAGGGTTGGGGAGGGTAGAAAGGGTAAAGGTTTGCATTTATATAGCGCTTGTAACCCTGATGGGGTGTTGAGACGCTTTATTGGCGAGTAGCACGATACTCTGGAAACCATAAAGGATTAGTGGTGATTGAATATGAGCTCCCCAAACCTGGAGAGAGGAGTCTGTGATCAATGTTTAAAGTGGCAGATCTGATGGAATGGTATTCTTACTAATAAGTTTTTTGGTTGTTTCCACCATGGAAGAGAGCGGATTGCATGCTATGAGAGGGTCAGTTTCTTTTCCCAGTGATCTGAGAACAGATGCCACTGATCTTCTATGTGTTATTACAAGCGCCTCATGTGAAGCCTTGCATGTGGAACTACAAAGATGCAAGAAGTTATTGACCCCAGTAGGGATGCAATCTGTCTAGCAGTCGGATGAAGAGTACATAACAGATTTTGACACTTTAGACTGATTGATGATAGCCTCGCCTCCGAATGATGCGCTTTTGCAGACTGGATATCCAGGATTGGTCCAAGGTATTGTATCTTTTGAGCTGGGTGAGTAGTAGACTTTCTGATGTTTACTTGACGACCCAGGTTGGTTAGTGTTTTGAGGCACGACTGGAAATGTTTCTGTTGGAAATGGCCCTATCTGAAGAGTGATCCCCAAACTTCTCCCATTCATGCTGAATTCGTTTTTGTTGGCTTTAGGACTCTGTGCACCTTACCACTGCTAACCAGTGCTAAAGTACTCTTTCCTTAAAACATGGCAGAATTGGATTATACCCAATTGGCATTGTTTATTTACTTATAAGACCCTAGTAAAGTTAACTACATGTGCCCCGGGCCTGTAAATTAAATGCTACTATGGAGTCTACAACACTGATTGCGCCACCCACTTAAGTAGCCCTTTAAACATGTCTCATACCTGCCATTGCAGGACCTGTGTTTGCAGTTTAAACTGCCATTTCGACCTGGCAAAATAAACCTTTTTCCAGGGCCAAACCATCCTTTTTAGTACATAAAGTCACCCCTAGGGTAGGCCCTGGACAGCATAGAGGGTAAGGTGCAGTATATTTAAAAAGTTGGACCTGTACATTCAAGTTTTACATGTCCTGGTAGTGAAAAACCTTTACATTTGTTTTTTAATACTGCAAGGCCTCCCGAAGGGTAACATTGGAGTTACCGTATTACATTTTATAAGTGTAATTCCTAAATGGGAAGAGATAACCCCTTCAAGTTTGAGGTCTCTGGAATCACAATTTTACATCCCAACTCACGGTGAAGTCGGATTTTACATTGCAATTCCGAAAATGCCACTTATAGAAAGTTGGAATTTCTTGCCTTAGCTATTTAGTGCCTTGGTCACATGACTGGGTGTAGCGGACAACTGGGCTTCGTGTATTCCTCCTAGACAGCCACACACAATGGGAGGGCAGGTGTGACTAGAAGGGCCGTCACTGGCAGGATAGGAAGGAGGAGTTGGGCACAGCCAGACTTAGCCTATTCAAGTGTGTCATTTCATCACACACAGGACATACCAAACCTGCATTGTCACTTGAGCCAGCTTGGAGCCAGGGAAGGTAGGGAATTCCATGCACTTCTAAGACAATGCCTAGAAGCTTCTCCCAACTTCCAGAATCAGGGCACCAGTGTATAAAAGGACCTCAGACACCAACTCTTCAGTAAAATTCTGGATCTGTGGATACTCTGCTAGGATGAAGGACTGCTGAAAGTGCTGTCACTCTGCTGGACTACCATTCTGCAGGAGCCCCTGCCCTGTTTTGCTGACCTGCTGCCCCTCTTGCATAGGGTCGGAAGAACAGGGCCTGCAACCCATCTTGAACCCAGGATCCCAGAGAGACCCAAAGGTCTAGTCTGCTGGCCTCCAGATCTGAGCCTCAGGGATATAAAAGGCTCCCCCCAACAGTTCCTGCCTTCAACGAGTACCTGACTCCCAAGTGGTGTCTCAGGTCCTGGGCCAGTGGTGTGGCTCGGAGGAGTCTTAAATCAAGCTTTTGGGCTCTTTGCGACTGCCAACGGGTCCGCTCGCACCAGAACTGCGCCGCTTACACTGAAAATCAGCGTGAGCCGCCGCCAGTCTGTCCGCAATGCTCAGTCTGTTTCTCCCGCTACGCCAACCACTGCCGGCGATACACTCCTTGCTCTGTGCAGCCCTCTCCAATGTGTACGGGTCTCTTGGCACAAAACTTAAGAAGGTAAACCTTCAGCGGACTAACCTGGGAATGTATCCGTCCCGCGCTCCATCGCAGTTGGCGTAAACTTTTGACTTCCACCTGGTCAAGCGCGACCAGATGGCCATGGTTGCCGCTTTATGCTTCTGGGTGCTATATTGGAGTTTATTCTGGATTTTTGTCGTTTTGGTCTTGTTTTATTTATTAAATTATGCTCTATCCCTCTAACCTGGTGTGGGATACTTTTTGTGTAGTGTTTTCACTTTTTGAAGTGTTGCACAACTACTTTATGCATTGAGCCCGACTCCTCTGTGCCAAGCTACCAGGGGGTTGAGCAGGTTAATTTGGGGTTTGTTTGTGCCTTACCCGGACTAGGATTGTGGTTGCTGCTTGACCAAGGTTCACACCCATTGAACCAGTAACTCAATTTCTAACAGTTTCTCTGTCTCCATTGCAGATATGCCTTTTATTAGCCAGTCGTTCAGGTAAGGATAGACTCATTAAAAGTAAGAAGATCATTTACTAGAGAAGCTCTTAGTGTAGCTGTATCTGTCAGAGTTGGCAAATAACCTCTGACTGATGAGCAAGTGGTGGTTGACCAAGATGGAGATCTTCTGCGCCACGATCTGATCTTCTGCTTGATCTCCTAGATAGTGTCTAGATGTAGATCTGGTCCTTGAAGATCTCCTAGATCTATCTCTGGACTGATGACATTGTGGAGATCTAGATCTTTGCAGAGATCTATGAGGAGAAGCCGGAAGATGAGGACTTGTTAAAGGCTCTGTAGGAGTAGTAGAGGGCACAGATGGCGTGCCAAGGTGAACGTTGGTGATGCAGATCTTCTTGGAAATGGAGTACTTGAGATCCAACTCTCAGGTGCAACCCTTGATGGAGAGTAAATTTGAGAATATTCAGAGTCAGATGTGTGTGGCACAGGTCTATAATGCAAATTCTGAAGCCAACGTGGAGATACATTCAAGGTAGACTGACATCTGGCTCTTGAGGTAGAGCGAAGCCTAGACTGAGTAGCAGGTGAATTTGCTGCTAAAGACTGTCTTTTGCATCTATGTCGATTGGTTTCACCTAGACATCGAAGGTGGCTTTGACGGTGATTTAGACGTCGATACATGCTTTGACGTCGATAGACTGTGGACTGCCGACGACATATGCTTTGATGGTGAATGTTGAGGATGTGGTGATGTCGACATATGCTTTGACGTGACCATTGAGGGTGCTTTGGTGTCAAGTGGTGCCTCAATGGAGTTTGCAAAAAGAACAATTGATGGACAGAATGCAGAACAATGTCAAGCATTCACTCCAGTACAGAGATCTGGGCCTAAACCCATAGTTTTATTGCTGCCTATTGCGTTCTAGTTTGCACCCAGCCATATGCAAATCAGTCTTGACCCTGCGCCCAATGGGAACAGTACAGCCCGAACTGCCAGGATAGGTCCTCCCTGGACTGGAAACAAGCATCCTAGGACCGGTTTCGGGGTTTCACCCATCATCAGCCAAGATAGCTTGACTCCAGTGGCATGGAGAGCACGGGGCCCACGTCTGGGCATAGCCGTCCCACTCAGGGTGAAAAATGCAAAAAGAACAATTGATGGACAGAATGCAGAACAATGTCATACATTCACCCCAGTACAGAGATCTGGGCCTAAATCCATTGTGTTTTTGCTCCCCATGCCGTTCCAGTTTGCAGCCAGCCATATGAAAATCTGTCAAGTGGTGCCTCAATGGAGTTTGACGGCATACCTGTCGACAGCCAGAATACCAGCCGCTTTTCTGTCCTCAACGTCATACTTCTTGAAATCGAGTGGGAGCGTCTCTTTTGGTGTTGCCTCTCTCTGGATCTCCCTCTCTGAGAGTCCTTGGAGCGAGAGAAGGATGCTTTGGAAGAAGGCTGAGCTTCTCCAAGGCCTCTTGATGAGCCAGGTGACTATTTAGAGTTTATGACTATTGATGAGGATCCCCTGATAGAGAAAACTGGTACCCTCAATCTTTGAAGACTGGTAGCGCCCACTACCATCACTTATATGAACACCTTGGGTGCACTGGTAAGGATGAAGGGGAGTACAATAAATAAAAAATGCTTCTGGCCTCCCTTGAAAAGCAGGTAATGTTAGTGGGACTGCAGGACAGGTATATATGAAAATATGCATCCTGCAAGTCTACAGCCAACGTCCAGTCACCTGGATCCAGGGAAGACAGAACCTGGGGCATTGTGACTATTTTGAATCTGTCCTTCGGTAGGAAGGCATTCAGAGGGCGAAGTTCTAAATCATGGTGGAGCCTCGAGCCTTCTTCAGCACATAGAAATAGCAGGATTAACAATCCATTCATATTTCCGATGCCTGTGCCCTCTTGATGGTGCCTTTAGACCGTAGGCCTCATATGTCTTGCAAACAAGATGGATAGATGCCATTATGGTGTGGGCAGGAGCAGCAGTGTGTTAAAAAGAAATGGACGCCTAGCCCCATCGGACGATCCTTCTGTCAGATATGATGGACTGCCACCCTGAGAGGAAACATTGGATCCTGCCTCCTACAGGGTGGGAGTGTGCTGCTAATGGAAAACTAAAGCTGCTTGGAAGCTGAAGATGCAGGGGAGCGGGACTGGGAAGATCGGAGCCTCTGATGACTTGCATGTTGGTTACCTGATCCTCCATCCCTGGCCATGAAAGGACTGAGGTGACTGCAGCAAGGGGGGTGTGGGGTTGGGGTTTCCTATATGCCAAATCTCAGGAGTAGCCTGGGAAGGGTGAACCTGACATGGAAACTGTCTGGCATGGATCAAATGACCCAAAGAGCGTGCTCGAGCCCAGATTTCATTTAACAACTCGAGGCTGTAATCAGCTTTCTTCTAAAAAATGCGGGATCCAGAGAGGCATATCCGTAAAATATGCCTGCAAATCTCCCGAAAAGCCTGTATATTATATCCACTGGTGTAGACTGAGCACCACACTAGTGCTGAATGCTCACCCCGAACAAACTTGTAGTATCAGGCACGCTTCAGTCAAGCACTTGGCTGTAATCTTGAATGGTTTGAGCCAAGGTTGGCCCTAAACTGGCCACATCCCAGAGGGCGCTTGTATAAAGGCCTAGTAGGCAACTCGGCTTGACTGGCCTTAAGGCTAGGCAAACCGAGGAGAACAAACGTTTTCTAAATGCCTCCATTTCTTCAACTACCTGTTGGGTGTGGTTGTGGGGAACGAGTTAGGATTCACCTGGCTTGTGGAAGCTTAGACCACCAAGCTCTCAGGAGTAGGATGCTGTTTAAGGTAATCGGGGTTGCAAGGCCCATATCTATGGCACCTGGTCACCTGCCTGTTAGGCAAGAACAAAGTTTAGACTAAGTGCCCATAAGAGTATCAGTTGGGGCTTGATTGAATGGTAGTAAGGGCTCAGAAGAAGCCTGCACAGAGTGTAGAACTTCAGCAAGCACATTTATTTGAACTTCAACAGAACGAAATTGTAGATCCAGGACCTCAGCAGCACGTCTGATGTCTGCTGTACTCTTCACTCTGTTACAAGGATGGAAATCAACCCTATATCCAGGAGAGAGCCCTGCAAAACGTGAAAACTCAATGCTGCTGGTCATGTCGGGGCTCACAGGGGCAAAAAGAAATATAGCACAGGACTAGGGAGTGGGTGACCCAGCAGTTATGGACTGGTGCATGCTGGCAGAGAAGCAAGTCTGTGAAGAAAGGGGATGCCCAAAAAAATGGGGAAAGCTTTGGAATCTCTGGCAACAATATAAAAACACGAATATGAGCCTATAACCTGAGGGAGGAGGGAATGCTAACTGGGAGTGTGGAGGGGGGAGATAGGTGGAAGGGAAGACATGAGGGCCTGTCTGAATTGTATAGTAAAAAATATATGATAAGGACGAAGTATAAACTGTCATATGTCGAGAGGAAGATAGCTAATTATGGTTTCTTTTTTGTAATAAAATTAAATTCAAAATCCTTTTTTTTTTTTAAACAGCATCTAGGGATGTATCAAGTTCACGGTCTTCTTGTAAATCCATATATTTTCAGTCATCATCCTAATGTGGGGGTAAATCATCCCAATCATCTCCATTGTCATCACCTAGTGGCAGCAAGTTCTGGCCAGAGTCCGAACCGAAAAGCTGGTAGAACAACTGAGGATGGCTCTGAATGTGACAGTATGGGAATCGGGTGCACTGGAGTGGAGTTAGAGAGCAACTTCTGTTGGGACACAGACCGATTTGGCTCAGAGTCAGACACCTTAGTCGGCAGAGGATCCCCCTCCAGCACAAGCGATGTCGGAATGGACATCCACAAAGAAGGGTTCTGCACAGGTCTTGAAGCAGGAATGGAAGGCGGCATCGAAGTCAGTGGGGAACCAGAGATGGGTTTCAGTGGCTCAGATGGCGCCGAGGACTGATCCATCAGTAGTAACCCGACTGGACGTCTCTGCGTATCCTTGAGGCCTGAACAAGTGCCAGAGAGAGCAGGAAAAGTGTCAAAAAAATGCAGAGTATGGCCTCCCTAAAGCCCGCAACTTCCTACGGCACTATACATGGCCAGGAAACTTGGGGTGCATCAGGATCAATTCTGGAGTCAGCTCTTCGATCGAGTGCAAGACTAAGAGGGACACTGACCTCCCCACAGAATGTCTCTTTTGTGAGAATGTGTCGGGATGGGGTTGAGTCCTGCTTTTCGTGCTTCTGCTTCGATTTGGACTTCGACATACCAGATACCCTCAACAGCAAAGAGTATATCATCTTCACAGAATCAGCCCAGAGCGGGAAAGGGTCCAAACCCTCGACCGAGAGTGGGAGAGGAACTTGCATTGCTTCCATGTTTGGTGATGTTCAGCTTTGTGTCACTGTCGCGGATCGCTTTTGGGTGCATTGGCACATTCATCAAACGACTTGGAGTTGTGCTCTGAGCCCCAACACCAGAGGCACACCTTATGTGGGTCCATCATCAACATTTGTTTCCAACAGTCACAGCATAGTTTTTACCCTGCAGTTTAAGGTGGGGGCATTGTTCTCTTGCACACTGAAATTCAGTTTGAAATGTCAAACTGCCAAAAAAGGAGCAGAGCTCTGGATTAGTGTTCGAAGGGCACAAAGAAAGGAACGGACTTCGGCGCAGGGTGGCTCTAATATGTGGCTAAAAGCGAAGCTGCAGAGTGCCACTTAGTGGGGTGCAGGAGCAGTGCTGAGAATTTCTGGATCCAGTTTGGCGTCTGAGGATATTCAAAAGGTGACGAATCTGCGCTTAAAAATATGCAACGGAAAATATGGGGCATCAGGAAAAGTCATGCATTCTGCCAATATGGGGAACAAAAACGAACAGGTGGATGGGCATGTGCACAAAAAGGGGGGGGGGCACTAGGTCCCTTAGCAGGCCTATTATAGAAACAGGATCCTTTGGAACAGCTTTTTATGATTCTCGCTGCTGTACAGGCCTTTCCATCAAGCAGGTCAGAGAGCGATGAGAATGATTGAAGTGTACTTGCTTTTTCAGTAACCCATACAAATTTGGAAACAGAAAGGATGCAACAGAAGACGAAACATGAAGAACAACCTAATAGAAACCACATTTGCAACAAGATAGGACTATTAGGCAGCTGCTCTGGCACACCTTGAGGTGAGCAGCTTCAGTCCCAATCTTCAATAGAACTTTTTGGGGAAGGGAACTTTAACAAACGCTCAGACAGGTAAGCATTTCTACTGCTCTAAAAAGTTAATTCTCATGATAAAGAGAGCAGGAGCAGACAACCTCCAAACCAAATAAGGCTCCAAGAAGATGTGAAGAGAATATGTGTGTTTATTTTACACAACAATGGACAAGCCTGAATTCAGAGAAAAACGGTACAGGTCAAGAAGCCTACTGAGACTTAACTCAAAAGGTAGGAGAAGTGATGGAATCCAACACACTGACAAAGGAGAAGTATAGAAGCTATATTGAGGTGCACAGGATATCAAGAAAAAAAACTGTGTCCTGAGACAGTTATTCTGCTTTTAAGTTTCGGATTGTTCCATACAAGCTCTATGTTACCCCTTTTCTTCATTACTTACATCATCAAAGAACTTTATTTCCATCACTTTAGATCATAAAAGTGTTGACAAAACAAGCAAAAATCACACATACATAAAAACAGAATTATAAATAACAATAAATATATTTTTAAGAAGTGGAAAAGCACATTTATAATATGATTTGTCACAAATAATGATGCTGGTTAAGAAAAGTCCTCCATGTAAAGGTGTCTTTTGGTGTATAAAGTATATTCTTTCTTCAGTTTAACTGTGAAAAATATAAAAGTACATTGCTTCTACAGCTTGCCACTGAAATAGTTTGCTTCTTCAGCTTACCTGTGCAGCTTAGCACCAGCACTGGAAGCTCTTTCCACTTGAACATTTCCTTTGTCTACTGACAACTCGTATTTCAGTACAGGTATGAATCACAGGCCACCCCATTCACTGGCCAATGTATTTTGAATTCTCTTCCTTAATGAGGCTGAAGCTACACTCTTTGTCATAGACACATTTGCCGTAATGTTTAACATGAACAGCCAATGTTCCAAGTTCTCTTCAGCACCATTTTTCACAGGTGCTTTCTCACTGCATCTAGTTGAACTTTCTTCTCTTTTTGTGCTAACGCACATATTACACAATACCTATAATATGTCCGCCATGACCATCAATTGTCACACTGCTAAGGTTAGTTACTCACCAATGTTTATTAGTGAGTTCCCTCACGTTCCCTTGTGGTTTGAACTGCTTTAATTTACCAGCCTATACATCCAGGTCCCATCAAATAGTAATGGATTCCTTTTCTAGTGCATCTTACTTTTCTTTCTAAAGATTTAAAGTCTGTCCCCTAATAAAACATTGCAAAGTACTGAATCAACCTGTGAAGATTTCTTTATTTTTCTTTTTTAAGCAGAAGCCAGCAATCAATGCCCTCCTGTAGTCTGCGCTTACCTGAGAATACCACTCTGCAAGGTTTTCTTCTTTTGCAGCCTCCAGACCCAACCTTAAAAAGAAAAAATCGAACAAAAAACACAATTCAGTTCAATGAAACAATCTGAAAATCTATTCAGACGAGTGGAGACAGGAGGGCAAAGAGAAAAGTACAAATGAACGATTTCAAATTTGACCAAAGTCCTAAATGTGATACTTGGACAATTTTTTTTAATTCTTAACGACAGTATTACATGACAAAATGAATTGCAATCTCTATAATTCAGCATAACATATCGAATCAGCAGTACTTTGTTTTCAAAAACATATACATTTTTATTTTAATTACACATTTATTCATTCAAATTATTAGATGTTGTGTTCAGCAGATGGGCACGTTTTTCGTGCTTTGCTGTTCTGAGTTGCTCAAAGTTTTTGCAATTCTTGCCATCATCATGAATGAATCATAAATGAGAATTAAAAAATATCAAAACTCTTAACAGAATGTTGCTGTTGGGAGGGGGTGCGCACCGTATCGCTATGGGAAAATGTTGCAAACCGGCTGTTGAGGGTGGGATATCTACTCCTAATATGCTCCGATAGAACTGGGCAGCACATCTGCTTATTGTAAATGATTGATGGTTTGAGGGCTTTGCTGATCCTGAGTATGCAGTAGAGGGATGGATGCTGGGCCTCCAGTACCTACCTCACTTGCTATACGGTGTATCTATATCCACGGCTCTCCCACCCACCACATGAGTAGTGTTTGGGGTTTAGAATGCGGCCTTGAAGGCTGCTGGGTGGGTTGACCGTCTAACATTGACGACCCCATTGTGGCAGGGCACCAGACTCGCACAGGTGACGGCCCTGCAGGGGTTTTCGGCCTGGATGTCATAGGCATTTCAACTTTGGGGGATGTGCTTCACAACGGGATGCTCAAGACCTTCCAAAACCTGCATTAGGAATAAGACATGCACCACACGCAGTTCTTCTGGCATCTGCAGCTTTGCCATGCCATGCCCTATCCTACAATCAGTGGAGGATAACCCCAAATTTTCTCCACTGGAGGCCAAAATCCTCCTCACAAACCTCAAGGAGTATAAATTATTAAAAATATACAAAGTGATATTGCGCAACATATCAGATCCGACAGTGGGGGTACGGAGGGGGAACTGGGCCAATTGGATGACTACAATTAGAGAGAGGCGGCTGAAGCCCCCCAGTGTCACATGGCCCATGGGGACATTGTCGTTTTCTCTAAGTTAGCATGAGCATGCTGCAGATTGTCCGCTGCTTTGCGCTCTTTACTGCAAGACTTTATTTTTTGCAACTGTCTATTGCCATTTTCACATGAGAACTTATTATGGACAAGTACAAGAGTGCGAGTGAAAGGGTGTGTCTTGCAACCGCAATTCCTGAGAGATTCGGGAGTGTTGTGTTCTGGTGTGTCTAATCACTTGTTTCTCTGTGAGTGAGTAGGAGGGCAAGTGAGACACTATAGCTAGTCGATCCTGGACTCATGGGTACTAAGGTGGTAGGATGACTCAGTCCCTATGCACTAAGGTCCCATAATCCTACACATAGTTCTGTTTTTGGGCAGAATCCCTGCAACATGGCGCTGCCAACGTTTGGTCTGGTACTTATTCACGAGACCCCTGAGTAGCGCTTGTGCTTGTCCACGATACCGTCGCACTGGTTCCCGGCGACGTCCGTGGTGGGGGGGGGGCTTCGTCTCCTAGGATTGGTAGGGTAACCCTATTTCTGTAGGTTTTTCAAGCTTGAAGTTTAAAAGGTGTTTTGACCCCGTTTTGCGCTACCGTTTTACTTGTTCTTTTACTCCATTCTACTATGGCACAACCATTCGCTATTGCGGCACATAACCGCGCTGTGGTTACACCTTTTTTTTTATCTTAACACGGAGTCCCCAATGCAGGGGCAAACATTATTTTCGCTGTTGAGGCTGATCCAGCATACTGCTTTGAGGAATTTTATTCTTGGGTTACATTTCCCACTGTAAATGCAAATGATAATTTGTTTCATGAATATAAACCGGCTGCTCCTCCAGCAGCGTTTCGTCCTTATGCATTAATTGAAGTTCTGTTGACGTCATGGGAGCATACCATATGGTTTAATGGCGCCCTTCCTCACCCTATTTCTTTTGTTCGAATGGGCCCTTTGTCTATCGATGGGGCCACTTGGCCTGTTTTGGCTGGTTTTATACCACATCCAAATTATCTCAATGTTACTATAATAGAACTACGTCTTTTATATACATAGTTGGTTCATCTTCATAGACGTGTTATACAGTTTATGTCACATGCCCTACAGGCAGCTCCGGCTGGAGCTGCTCCTCCGCCACCAGGGCACGGCGAAGGACTTGCGATTAGTCCCGTCATGATTAACTTGGTGATGGGCCAACATCCTCAAATTCGTGATGACTTGCCGTTTTGACTTGCACAAAAATTTGAGCAGCTTGAGGCTGTTTTTCCACATACGACTCCTGTTAAAAAACACAGGATCCTTACAATGAGTTTGCCGAGTGGTCGGATTCCTTCTTTAGCTGACTGCACCACCAGGGGGACGGTGTTTGCTTCAGTGTATACACTGTGCTTTGGCACCCCCTCCATGAGCGTTCTGCCAAGCGTTCTGAAAAAGGTACAGGATGAACACAGGGCTCGTCCAGTCCTGGATTTGGGGATGAAGTTAGTGGGCATGTTCCCTATTGTCTCAGATATGATTCTGGTCAACATTAAAGGTGAGGAAGTTTGCTTGCAAGTGCATCAACGCCTAGCGGCGGTGGTGGACCTAGATTGGCAGCGTCAGTTGCCGATTATTATTGCGGATGTATATACATCTTTGGGTCGCAATAGATTGGGAATAAGACCATTTACAGAGGCACCCCCTCCTGATAAGGAGGGTCGTCCAGTCTTTCCTAAAAAGGCTTGGAACAAGAGCCAGCGGCAGCAACAACAGAAGCCAGGTTCTCGTGCAGGTTCGCCTCCACCTGACACTTCTGAACGTAGATATGATTTGCGTGACCGCTCTAAAATGTAAACACCCGAGAGGTTTCAGGTTCCTGATCCTCGTTCTCCTCTTTCCTTTCAGGAATCGTCGGATCAACAATTCGACGGAGGAGGGCGACCGGATCGCAGACAAGGCGAGTCTACGCAGACGAGACGTGACCCGCAGTGCCAGTTTAAAGTAAAAGTCAAAAAGGAGGAACCACCTCAATATCGAGCCCCTTTTCAGAAGAAAAAAAGTTGCCGCTTTGACCGCAAAGTATGCCTCAGACGGTGAGAACCCTCCTCCTCGACAGGAGTTGGGCGGTAACCCTCCTCGACAGCGCGGCGGAGGTTACCGTAGTGCAGCAGACACTTCACCAGCGTCTGGGGGCGAAAGCAACTGACACTCTTATTACCATGGAAACAGCGGACACTCGTGTTTCCCCTCCTGATAGGCTTTATGAAATAGGCCTCTAAATTGAAGGTGATATTAAACGCACTATTAAAGCAGTCTTTTGGGATAACCTCACATCTTATATTTTGTTATCAGAGGTTGATTGGCCTCCTCCTTTTATTCTTGCTTCCTCTAGAGGGGAGATGTTATTCTCCTGAGTTTTTCGCAATATGTCCCAGAAGAGGCTAAGCTTGCTTATGCATCGGAGTGGGCACTAGCACTTGCTCCTGCATTATATCGAAATCAGGCTGGTTGGGACACAGAATCGCCCGGGCATGTAGTTCCTTTGCGTTCTACACCCCAGCCCCAACCGCAATACCCAACTAAACGTGATGCTAAGGCGTCCGTTGGTGAAATTCTTGCACAGTTGGAATATCAGGGTGTAATTTAACCCTGTGTTTCGTCAATGAATAATCCTCTTTTTCCAATATTGAAACCGGACTGTTCACATCGTTTAGATTTGGATTACAGACATTTGAACAGTCATGTTCGTACCTTTGCGGTACAGAACACCCATAGTTCTGCACTAGTTAACAACATTGTTCAAAAAAATATAAAACAACTTTGGATATTTCCAATGGATTTTTCAGTCACACATTGGCTCCTGAAAGCCGTGACTTGATAGCATTCAGCGCGCTGGGCAATCAGAAAAGATATGCGAGATTGCCTATGGCATATAAGAATAGCCCAGGTGTGTTTGCGGCACGCATTGTGTCAATTTTGCATGAGATCGACCCGGATGTCTTTTCGTACGTCGATGATATTTACTGGACGGATGAAGAATTAAACCTGCATCTTCTGCGTGTAGACCGCATTATCACACACTTTGCTGATTTTGGTTACAAATGTAATTTTGCCAAGTCTCATATTGCATTTTTGGCTGTACTTTTCCTTGGTTATGAACTCAATAATGAAGGTACGGGGTTGGCCCACCACTTTCTGGAGAAATGTGCTCAATTGCAACCACCATCTACTCTTAAAAAAGTGCAATCTTTGCTGGGTTTTTTAAACTTCAGGAGGACATGCATCCCTGATTACGCCCAGCATATCAAACCGCTTTACGCATTGATACAACCCTCTTTTTCTTCCAGTTGGCTTCCGGAACATACTGCTATACTTAGGTCTTTGCAGTCTGATCTGCTTGCGACCCAGTTCTTGTTAACAAGAGACAACACCAAATATTTGGTCTTACGCATTGTACTAGAAGCGTTAGGTTTAACTTACGTAACTTTCAATCAAGGGGACACAGTCCCCATTGCTTACAAATCGCATTTGTACACTCCAGCTGAGTTGTGTTTTTCTTCTACTTAAAATGTTTTGACTGCTGTGCAGATGGCGATTCTAAAAGAACGCTCTCTGGCTCAGGGAAAACACTTTTTCATGGTGCCGGTGCCTACTTGAGAAGCTGTCACGAAGGCGAGCATTCCGAATTCTAAGGCATTGTATCCACGTTGAATACAATGGGCTAGTTCATTGACGTCGGCTGATGTCAATTTTATCTTTGACCCTTCTTTGCAGACACAGGAGTTTTTACAATGTGAACATGTTCATCCTCCTCCTTTGTCATTGCCTCCTCTTGATCAGTACAAATGAATTATTTACACTGATGGTTCTGCGCAGCCAGCCATTGGTTCCAAACATGTTTATTCCGCAGCCTGTGCAATTGTGGCAGGAACGATAGTTGATGGGGATTTTATATCTTCCTTGGTGCACACACAATCCCCTAGGGATTGTACGACTCAATTAGCAGAGTTACGTGCTTTGGTTTTGGCTCTAGAATTTGCTGATACTGAGGTCCCTACACTTGTAGTTTGAGATTCCTTTTACTGTGTACAATCCTTGTTCTTCTGGCCACAAAATGATTTTCGTGATTCTAAAGGTAGCGCAATAAAGCATAAAGCGCTTTGGGTCCGAGTGGCCGCTCTTAAGGAACGTTTGCCGCTCATACATGTTACTCATACATTAGGACATCAGCGTGTGGGAACGCACGCTGTTGGTAATTCATTGGCTGATGAGGTAGCCAAATCTGCAGTACCCACTTGTTCAGTAGCAGCAGTCACTAGGTCTATGACTAAAATTGATGATGATATTCTGGCGGCTATAGCTGCGACGAAGGAGGGAACGGAGTTTCCACAAGGTTTGCCTTCACGTTATACTTATCACTTGACGAACGATCAAATTCCATTTGCAACTATACCGTCCGTTGGGGATCGGCTGATTCCCAACGAGGACCGCAAACTTTCTTTAATCATTGCCGCACATGAAGGCGTGGCTTCTGTCCATGCTGGCGTGACTGCGACAATTTCGCTTTTCCAGCAACGTTTTTGGTGGTGCGGGTTATATTAGCAAGTGCGAAAATGTGTTCTTTCTTGTGACATTTGTCAACAAATTAAGCTTTCTACTGTTTCACGCCCACCACATACTCAACTTTTTATTTCAAATCAGCCATTTGGCTGTATTTATCTTGACCACTGCGGTCCTTTAAATTCTGACAATGCTTTTAAATATATCTTGGTTGCAGTGGATTCTTGCACTAGATTCCTTTGGTTTTGGCCGCAACGCAGTAATGACGCTCGAACTGTTATAAAAGATTTGCGTGTCTTTGTAGGGACCTTTGCCTGTGGCACCTTTCATTCAGACCAAGGTCCGACTTTTGCTTCTAAGGCTTACCGTGATGCGATGAAGTCTCTAGGGGTGCAGGTGCAATTCTCGTCTGCATATCGGTCTGAGGGCAATTCTGTTGTGTAGCGGATGAACCGTGACTTAAAGCAATCTTTGACAGCTAGAGTATTAGGTCCTGGCCAGGGCCGACTGACTCATCTTTATGGAGTCCAACGTGCACTTAATAATCTCCCTAGAAGATCTCTGGGTGGGCAGACCCCATACGAGTTGCTCTTTGGCATTAAAATGTTTGTGCCAGACCTTGATGGTCTATACGTTGTGGCGGCTGCCGCAACATTTGAAGTAGATAATCATTGTGCTATGTTACAGGATCTACAAAAGACAAGTGGCACGCTGGCGAGAGATCATTTGCCCTCATCCGCAGAAGCAGCGGTGCGGATTCCTGTTACTGTCTGGCTTCCTAAAGTTGGAGATCTGGTCCGAGAGAAAGTGGAGAACAAAAAAGAATTTGGTCCTTCATACCGTGCACCAGTCCCAGTTCTTGGATTGAAGGGTACTCATACTGTAATTTTACCTCCGTTGCCTGGTCGCAAGGAGAATAAATTTATTTCCATCGAACATGTCAAGTTACACTATATGGCCGATACTCAAAAGTATGCCTACAAGCTTTCCCCGACATGATGTTTCACTTCGTCCAATGACTTCTGTCTCCCCAACATCTCCACAAGAACAGGAAGGGGAGATGGAGACTTCAATTGATTTGTTGCCAGTTTTAACATCAACTTCAACCACTGTGGCAAATGAGTATGCCTCTCCACCTGTCAATCATAGCGGACATTCCTGAAAATGCAATGCATTCATCTTCCAATAAAGAGCAACCCCCATTATTTCGTCTGGGTTCCAGTGGTTACTATATGGACAGGGATAACTTTTCTTCTGATTCATCTTCATCATCTCCCTCTGAGGCAGAGCCCCAACACGTGTGTGTGTTTTCATCTCCTGGTTTAAAAGAACTTACCTTGTTCCCTCTTGGATATACATCTGGCTGGTGCTCACGATGGTGTTTCTCTTCATGTGGACTGGTTTTGTGACAGTTTTTTTCCTACTGATAAATGGCCATTATTTACCTGAACGCTCTGCTGTAGACTTGGTGGACGGAGTTTTGGCCCCACACACTTAGTCTCATAAAATGAAAAGGGATCAAACCCTAGTTAATATTTCAGCATTCCCAATTGTTGATGGTATTGTTTGGGATAAAGTACCATTCGAAGTCTATGGTCCAACAGAAACTTTACAAATTCAATACGTGTTCCGAGTTTCTTAAGGTGATGTGGTTAAGCCCAGAATACACTCCAATGACTGGTATGTTAACGCTGTTTACTCACTGTTTTCAGATTTAAAATATGAATTTGAATTCTGTGAATTATACAGATTTATTCTGTTACCAACATTATGGCCAACATTTTTTACACAAATCCAACACTCTATGACCACTTTTTAATCGCACACAATGGGAACATTGTCCAACGTCCTTCCAGGGGAGTTCCCTAACACAAAAAAGTAAATTTGTATATTTTTCCGGTTACAATCTTACTGACCAGACGTCATATTATTACACCTTGAATTTGCACAAAATTCATGCTGACCCATACTAAATTAGTATATTCTTCAGCCTTCATAACCGACTTATCCTTAAAAGGTTATGATTATTGGAAGAAATGATTGATTTCTAACTGAATCATTACATCATGCATGTTTAATACCATTTTAGCTTATATTTTTAAATCAGACTGTTCAACAAACTACATTCTTTGGTTTGGCCACTGCTAAAAATCTGAATACGCCCTCCATTCCGAGTTTGGCTGACTATGAAACATGGCAGACACATACCAACCATACACTTGACGAACTGACTGAAATGTTTTGAATGGTACTCTTAATTCCTCCAAAATTGATTCTTTGGGTTGGTTAGTGTGGCCCACTAATACCAATGCTAGTCAGTTACGCTTTTCTAATGCCTCCAGAGGGTTTACGCTCAGTAGACCAGATCCTCGTTTTCCCCATTCCCATACGGTTACTACATATTCAGTAGGTAAATTGGGTCAACAATGGTTAGAACATTCCACCCTGTTATCTGTAAAACAACACCTTTCTCTTTTGTCAGGTGACACTGATCTGGTTGATTTTCTTTTAGGTCCAAAATCACACCGCACTAAATGTTTTGCATATGCTGCATATAATGAGTTTTGGAAACTGTCCCAGATGGAAGCTGCTGCATGCTTACGGTAAATTGATCGAGATAATTTAGACAAAGTTCTTGCCATGGTTGAAAACAGTATTAATACTTTGTCTTCTCATTGTTCAGAATAAAGTGTCTGTACTGTATCATGGTCAAAATGAGTTGCACTCTGTTATGCAATTTGGTTGGACGTTGCAAACGCTGAAAAGTGGGAAAGTGCCATGGGATTATTTGAATGCTTCCACCCTGTTTTACCATTTAACTTGACAGATGAACAGAAGCTTATGTCAATGAAAGACGCAACATACACGATGTTACACATTGAGAAAGTAGAACAGTTACCTTTCTCAATATCAGAAACTGATTCTGCTGTATGGTTAATACACAGGGTTATTTCATTGCCTATCTCACCGTTCCAGTTCACAGCATGCATGAAACATTATCCGGTAGGTAGATATGAGCCCCTTGGAAGTAGCTTTATTCATGAATTGTGGTCCTTGCCTTTTTTTCGCCGTCAACGAGCAGATAAGGAAGTTTTCCTTACAGGGGAGGATTGTGATTCTACGGTAGAACACTCTCTAGTCTGTAAACAAGTGAAAGTACACGGTGCCTGTAACATTTCGGGCCCTAATTTGGCTTGTTTTTTTAAAAGGTATCCCGGTTATTATTCCCACACTCACTCTGCTTTCTAACGGCAGTTATCTTATCCTAAATAACCACAACTGCTGCGGCTTACGGGTAGGCATCCCGTATATAGTAACGGTTTCACAACGTGTTACATGTTGCAGCAATGTTCTCTTTCCACCCCCACATGTGATTGTAGATAGTTCGCTGTGGCCTTCCATTCCAGCTTTGAAAACAGACTTCAATAAGCTAAGCAGACTCAAAGTGCTATTGTTTCAACAAGAGCTCGCTCTCACATCAATTCGAGAGACCTTCGAATTGCAGGTGGCGAGAACATCGAGTGAGATTCAGTCACTGCTAAACACGAATCTCCCCCTACATTTTTGAGAATTAATTCACCAAATATGTAATGCGTCTTATACAGAGGGCCTAGCCCACTTTTTTAAACTTGTAGGATCCGGCCTTGTCACCTCCTTTCAGACTATTTTTTTAGTAATCCCAGCTTTTATTCATTCTATTTTTTCCAGCGCCTTCGGAGGGTTTACTCTGCTGCTCCTTTTGGTTTGCGTCATACTTGTACTTCTACTGCTGCTCCGTAATGGCTGCTCAACCTGTGGTGCTGCCAAGCTGGACCCAGTTGCAGCTGTACCGTGATCGGATATGGCAGCTATTTGGTTTGATGCCATTGGAAGCTCTTAACATCAACTATTGGCTGACCTCCCGTTATGCCTACTTCACCTGCGTGCAACCTGTGTTCTACTGCCTCCGGTGCCCCTTTGAATGGGCCCTGGATGTCTGCCTCTCCAATACATCACACGCTGCCCTGGATTATGAACTGTTGATGGGTCCATTGATGGCCCATGACCAGGACTGTTCTGTGGGTAGACGCTTTCTGTACGATCCTGCACTTGGAGCAACGGCAGGCTCGAGTACCTGTGCTCGTGCACAGCGCCTCTTGGATCGCAGTTTCATCGAATTTAACGCAGGTTGTCCTGAAATGCTCTTGGCTGCTTCTGGATATGAGAAGCATGTCTGCTCATTCGACTTACTCAATTGGATGGCGTACCTTTTTACAATGGAAGGTTCTGACAGCCTATTGGCGCTAATGGCATTCCACTTTTCCTGTGCTGTTCTTGATTCCGAGAAACCACTGTAAATGACCTTTGGGAACCCTCACAAAGGCCTTTCATTATAAGATTTTCCCTTTTTTTCTAAGCTCGTTATATATCCGGTTTTTCAATTTGTACAAGTCTTTGGCCTTCTGAACGACTCGCTTTGGCTCCGTTTTCCTTTGATTTCTGTTTATCTCGGAGCTACTGACCTGACCAAGGGGAGGGTGTCACATGGCCAATGGGGACATTGTCGTTTTCTCAAAGTTAGCATGAGCATGCTGCAGATTGTCCGCTGCTTTGCGCGTGTTACTACAAGACTTTATTTTTTGCAACTGTCTATTGCCATTTTCACATGAGAACTCGTCGCTGTGTTCACACTCTGCAGGTTCCTGGGATTTAGTCTGAACATTGTGAGCAAGGTCGATAAACAATGCCCCTGTTATTCTGTTCTGGTCAGGCCCTAGCACCTAGACAAAACATACAAATGCAGCTGTTTGGAAACCGTACTTTGGTCTTATTGGCATACACTAATGGCTAGCACACACTTGGAGAGGGACCTTTCCAGGGAGAAGACCGAGACAGCCTATGAAGTAGATCTACCATCTATAGGCTAAGGTATGGTGTCGGCAGACAAAACCCAGAGATCTTCTACTATATAATAATACTGCTTCTAAGCAAGGGGAGGGAGGTTAGGCTCTATTGTCTTTTCATGATGACATCTCCCTTCATGATTTATTGACTAGCTGCTATGCGGACTGTATTTGTATTATGCATTTTCCTGTTTGTCGTGGCACGTATACTGCATGTTAGAGCACATTAGTGAAAATAAATATTTTAAACTGTTTCGTGTCTCTGTCAGATCTTATTGTGGACAAGTACAAGAGTGCGAGCGAAAGGGTGTGTCTTGCAACCGCGATCCCTGAGAGATTCGGGAGTGTTGTGTTCTGGGGTGTCTAATCATTTGTTTCTCTGTGAGTGATTAGGAGGGCAAGTGAGACACTATAGCTAGTCAGTCCTGGGCTCAGGTAGTAGGATGACTCAGTCCCTATGCACCAAGGTCCCATAATCCTACATAAAGTTCTGTTTTTCTGCAGAATCCTTGCAACACCAGAGAGACGATTATAGACTCCCAATTTAGATTAATTCAGTTGAAGGTGCTTTGCGGAGTTTACTCCACCAGAGCCAGGCTTCATCACATGGGCCTGATCCCCCCCGGGAAATTGCATGGGGTGCGATGACCCATAGGGAGACTTACCACACACTTTCTGGCACAGCCCGGTATTGGTCCACTGTTGAGGCGGTGTGTTGGGGAGACTTGAGAGGGTGATGAGATGGGACATTCCACAGGACCCCAAACTCATCCTTCACCATCTCTCAGATGATCTGGGGGGGAACACGCTATCAGAGGGCGCTCCTTTGGCTTGTCGCTAGAAAAGACATTGCTAGGGCCTGTGGAAGCATGGACCAAGGATCATTGTAGGAGATTGGAACGTCCGATATACCTGTTACAGGGTTGCCCCAGAAAAACTTTAAGATCTGGAAAGATTGGGCGGAGTAGAGGGGGATACAGTTAAAGCCCTGCAAGGACAGGACATGGTCTAATGGTGGGGGCACAGGACACCGCAGTGTGGTCACTCAATGAACAAACAGGAGGATCGGGCATGCCCTATAATAATATTGATTGTTGTTCTGGCGACTTGTATAATGTGGTAGTTCTATTGCTTTTTTACTGTATTACAATGTAGTATTGTAATTTACATTTGTACTGTGCTTGGCGCGCCACTTCTAACCTGAGCTGTAGAATCAATAAAAAAATTTTTTTAATGTATATCAAAACTCTCATAAGCACAATAAGCAGCATCCAAAGCATGAAACACAACATTTGGAGTAATGTGTACTGATTTAAATGAATACATTTGAAAATTAAATCAAAACACAGATCTGCTTGGAGAAGACCAGTTGACTGTGTTTGAGGTCTAAGTACGATGTTCTTGTACATTATAGCGTGGTCATTGGAAGAATAGTTTCAAAGAATTGAGATTGAGTGCCAGTGAGTCCATCAAGCTTATGTTTCTATATATTGATGTATTCGATTGTAATTGCATTTTTCTAGTGCTTCCTACCTCCTCAATAGTACATTCTGTTTGCTACTTCGCATTGTGCAAATATTTACCAAGTCACTATTGCCCCAGTTTTTGCGAGGAAGTAGCAGATTCATTCTAATTAGCGTTGGAACATCTCAGGACTGAGAAAGCTGAATTCTTACCAAATGAAACATTATGTTGAAACTGCACAGGAACCAGGCACAAAGCTCCCTGGTGACGATTACAGTTGCATTGATTGTTTTCCAAGTCTGTGCCCAATTTATAGTCTGCATATACGATGACTAATAACAAGGGCAAACTATAGTTGCACCCAATATGTCTGCTTTAATGCCATATTTTACCACTTTGTGCTTTCAGTTACCACCAACCAAAAGTGGTAGCAAGATTAAACACAAAACCTTAGCGAGACCAATTTGTACAAAAGCATGAGCATTAGAGTAAACTAATAAGACTACTGCGAATTAGTAATGTTTTAATGCGATCCCACATATTTTTGCCAATGCAAAAAGGTACTTTTATGCAATTGTTGTAGGAAGCGGACTCTGTATATACTATACCAAAGTAAGGTATAGGGTGCACAGAGTCCAGTGGAGCCCCAAAGGTAGGCAGAGGTAAAAGTAGATAGCACCTTACTCTCCATTTGTGGTAGTGTGGTCGAGCAGTAAGGCTGTATCAGAGGGTAGTGTTAAGCATTTGTTGTCCACACTCAATCAGCAAATGATGTCACCCACTCAAAGACTAAACTTCAGACCAATTTGTTTTGTATAAAAATATTCTTTTACTTATTTTATTTTCTAGATCCAAGCAAGCCTGGCACAGGTAAGCAATAAATACTTTACAGTAGTACTGCAGTTTGTAAACAGTTTGAATTGCAATTGTATATGCACTTTCATTTGATTACAGTAGAGCTACTAGTAATGCAATGCTTTTGATATACTGTACATATACTTTGTATTGGCTTTTTAGTAGAATGTCAAGTAGATTACTTTACAGATTACTTTTCTTACACAGTGCAGTATTATGATGTCGTGAAGGACGACAAGTCATCAGAGCTGGTAAGTAAGGTTTAATCATACACGGGGGCGGAGCCAGCCAAGCTACGAGATGGCCGCGTTTTGAGCGAGCTCCTCGTGGATGCCAATTAAACCACAAATATCCTACACAAATGAGCGCCCGGACCTGCTATACAAGGTGAAATCTGCCTATATGACATCGATCTTTGACAATCTGCAATTGCGAAACATGAATAAGCCCTACCACCGCCACGTCGGAAGAAGACGCAGTTGAGGCCCAACGAGAGAAACCGAAATCCAGACACCGGGCTAGCGTAAGAAGACCGGCCGAGATGTAAGGCACGCAAGCCGGCGCGGGCAAAACTCTGAGCCGGAGCTGAAAAATAAATTGCGACCAGAAGACCGGAAGACTCATGGAGGTAGCGGAACACCAAAGGACCTGTAGACAATCACTGGGGGTTTGAAAATGCCTCGATAACGACTGAGCGCTAACAATCCTTCAGATTGCTGCTGGGAGCGCGGCCCGGACGCTGCGCGGTGGACGGGTGCACGGCCTGGACACACCTGAAACGTGAGGTGAGCTGCGGCGCTGCAAGCTAACGGAGCGGTGGTGACCCGGTAGGTGGAGGACCCGCGGGTAGCAAACAAACCGGAGCACGTAGCAGAATTGAAGGAAAGAGCAGCGCGCTGCAGCTACACCCCTCATGCGCATCAATAATAGACGGTCATATTGTGCACAACAGGTCTCCGGGGACGACGCTTGGGCCGCGGTGGATAAGTGCGTCAACACAGCGGATTCACAAGGAACAAGTGCGTACAGGTGAGGCCAGCAAAGCGACCCGGAGTGCTGCAGCTGTTGCGACGGGGTGGTGATTGGTGATAATTCAAATTGACAATCACACGGAAGCGTACAAAGGCTGGTTGGGCTGCCGGACAGGAAACCTCCCTAAACAAGGCAACAAAAGTTAACAATACAGGGCGGCGGTGAAGAATCTAGATCACCGTCATCAGGCATACGCAAACAGGGATGGCCAACTAGCTAGCAAGAAGACACCTACTGAATTGCTGGTTGCGGCAAACTGAGCTTGTGAGTCGTCCAGGGCAGCCAACACCAGAAAATAGTGTGATTTTCAGTCCAATAGAACCCAGCCTCATAGTGACATCTAACACCGTGCAAGCACAATAAGGTCAGTAACGCCAGGAGCTGCAGCCCCAAAATTAATATATCTTACGCAACTAGCATCTAGAATCAGGCAGCGCCACTACATACATTATGGGCAAACCAGACAAAAATCAGCCCAAAATCAATTTTGATCAATACAAAAAAACAACGGACCCCATCACAGACGATCAACAGACGGCACCGCTAACTACGACAACTACTGGCGGAACAACAAATGATGACGTCCAAGCCATGTTTGCTACAATACAAGCCGCACTATCAAGCATTGACGGTAAAATCGACTCACTAACGAACAGAGTAGATCGCATGTCAGAGCGCATGGACCACCACACGGAGCGACTAGACACAGCCGAACGGCGCATATCTGAAGTGGAAGATGCGAATAATCAAATGGACACTTAACAGAGCAAGATGGACAAACAATTAGCGGCAATAACAGCCAAAGCAGAGGATTTGGTAGCGAGATCTAGAAGAAACAATCTACGCTTGATGGGAATAGCCGAAACAACAAACACAGGATCCATGGAAAAGTACGTGGAACAACTACTAGTAACTCTACTAGGCAGAGACACGTTCTCCGACGTTTTCATCATTGAGAGAGCGCACAGGTCCTTGGCTCCTAGACCACCAGCAGGCACCAGGCCGAGACCTATAATTGCCAAAGTACTAAACTACAGAGATCGAGATGCAGCTCTCCGCAAAGCTCGAGAACTGGGCACCTTGCGACACGAGGGCATGGAAATAGCCCTGTATCCAGACTTCACACAAGCAGTCCAAGAAGCAAGGAAGAAATTTGGACCAGCAAAGCAGAAACTCCGAGACTTAAAAATCAATTACGCCATGCTCTATCCTGCTAGACTAAAAGTAACGGATGAAGGGTCAACTAAAATATATAATGAACCTAAAGATGTCATGAAGTACCTACAACTGAAAAGACCGCAGAGTACACGAAGGAGATCACCAAGAGACAGCTTGATAGATCAAGATACCATGTCAGATGTGGAATGATGTCTATTATCTAAGCAGCAATTGAATAACAAGCATTTGCAATGCAATAGGTCTCGCATTTACGAGAGTTTGAGCTATTGGCATTGTAAATGACAATGCCTTTTATTTATGTGTTTTCAAAACAGATAAATAAGAGGCATTGTCATTTACAATCAGTAGCGGCCCGTGGTGGGAGTGCTGCCGGGCGGTGACGTGGGGAGGGGGTAGTAAAGTATGGAATACGGCGTATAGAGGTAAGTAGACATAAATAAATAAAACGAATTTCGTTGCGCGCTGCATCGCCAAATGCGATGCAGCGCGCGCTGACAAAGTAGTTTTATTTGTCTACTTACCTCATACGGCCGTATTCCGTACTTACTACCCCCACCCTGCCCTCCCCGCCCCACGTCACCGCCCGGCAGCACTCCCACCATGGGCCGCTACTGTTTACAATGCCAATAGCTCAAACTATTGCAAATGCGACACCTATTGCATTGCAAATGCATGCTATAATTTTTTTTTTTTAAGCGTTAGAGAGAGGTGTCCCACTTGCAACAGCAGGCAGGTCAAAGCTTCTTTCATGTATTCCATCCATCACTTTTTGTATACTTTAAGGAATTAAATAATGTCATCAAGGTGGAAATCGCTCTTAAAATGTTGTACGCAATAGTATTAAAATATATATGATTAAAACTACATATTTGGAGAACATCAGCCTCATTGCTAGGTTCTGCATCAGAGCCAATGAAGTGGAAAGGTCTAAATCCACATTCCTATGAGAAGACCCAAAGGAAATTAATTACAGATGATGGGTAAGGAGAGTCATGCGAATTTATGAAAGATGCCAACACCATAGGAGGAAAATGTTACCCTCCTGTAACCACCAGTTTGCAGCATATTTCGTTTTAGATTTTGCCACACTGCCCAGCCAGAGTATTTTAACTTTTTTAAAGTCTCTGTTTTTGTATTGCAGGCAAGTCTGGGAGGCAACAGTGTAGGGTCAAGTTGTGTTTAAATTTGTATTGACTCGGTTCCAATCCTGGCTTTTACTTTTGACCACAATGTGTGATCCTGGGCAGGTAACTATGCTAGTAATAGCTGCTGAAAAGGAGAGGGGTGAGTTTACAAAGGGACAATATCTCTTAAAGCGATCGTATGTGCCCTGTTGTATTGAGGCTAGTGCTCAATGAGATATGCTGTATACCCATTGTCCACACACTCTAAGCACTTCTTAAAGTGCAAAGCACTCGTCCACTACTTTTCCAAACACTTCCCACGGCGGACGCTTCTTCGTCAAACCAGCTCATTGCATTCAATATTGCCCACCTGAGAAATATACCTAATGTTTTGGAGAACAACTTTTTACCCTAAAGCAAACATTACATGTTCACAGCTGACATTATGCACGTGGCCCGCGGTTCATGGGCTCGTCTCACCCAAACTGAGCCATGGTTGAGAAATTCAGTTTGTCATACTGCAGGGCCATCTCAGCCGGTCATCCTTCCAAGGTCAAAAAGCAGAGTACCGTAAAATCGGGTAATAATAAAAATGTACTGACAGCGTTTAGAAATGGCAAAGCAGCGCTATAACGCTGCTTTGTTGCAAACCCTACTAAAAAATATATACAAAATTGTATCTATTTTCGTCTTTGTCACTCATAAAAAAAACATGGAGGGGAAGAGGGCCGTAGCTTTGCAGTGTCTGAAGGGATCAAAGGCTGGTGGTAACAGCAGGGGATCGGGTCTCCGTTGGTACAGGATCCTCACATGTAGTTTATCACACATGCCAGGTGATATTCTACATCCAAGCTGAGGTGCGGGCGGATCTCAAGTCTATGCAGAAGAGCACACAAGTGGCCCCAACGGCTGCTTTGACACAAGAGCGAGGGGGTGTACTGTCTGTACCCCATGTATACCAATCCGAGGGGACTTTGCTTTCACGGGACAATAGAACATTTGTCCAATTGTTTGTTTGCATTTGGATACTGTCGATATTTATTTGAACCCGAATGCTTTGCATTATCAGCGAGGCCTTCTGTCAGGAATTTAAGTGCCCCCCCCCTTACCCATTTCGTGGATATTACTGGTATAGAGGGATCAAATTACCAGTTCAGATCACACTTTGTGGTTGAGTGCAGGAGCCGGGATTAAACCCCTTATCTTCTTGAACCACCCTCGACCCTATAGCTACCAAAAGCATAATATAAACAGATAAGCAAATCGTGTCCCCTAGACCCATTTCCTCGGGCCCTGGATTTACCGCAGTGTGCAGAGGAGCGAGAGACTATCAGTAGGCAGAAAACTCACCCCGTAAGAGTGCAGAGTACCGTGCGTGCACTAAGTAAACTCTACATGCACAAAATTATAATGTTTTGACGTAAATAATCATCGCGATAAAACATCTCAGCAGGGAGCTGTTTTTACACAAGCGGTTAAACGAATTCAGTATTTTTCCAGGGACGTTTGCCCCCTGTGCAAACAACCACAAATCTGGGAGCAGCATTTTACTTTACCACAGCTTCGATCATCAAATAAAACACCACAAAAGGCATACAAAAATAATTTAACAAACGTGGTTAAAAGTACTACCACCACAGCACTTACACCCACGCCCTTCTCTGTGCCAGGAGTACCGGTGGGGCGGGTGTTCTTAGACTGACTGTGCCAAAGGGGCGGCCTGAGATGAATGAGTCTACGGTTGAGCAGTCCTGCCACCTGTATACAAATGCAAGGGACATGGAGCAGGCTTCGCAAGGACCTTCAAAAAGGATGTAAACAGGGAAAAACAGAATGATAGACGAGCATCTGACCTTCAGTTCTCCACTGTATCGAACAACCTGGCGGTGCAGAGACTTCCATTATAGCGAGACGGCGCAGATGCCAAGCTGTTCAACGGCGCACAGGAAACTTTCTTTTAACAAGGGAAAGTGAAACTGCGCCATGCGCGCGTTGTAGGCACGCCGTGAGCGTGCACATCGGCGTGGCCTGCGGCTCGTGCCCAGTGGCGGCGCCTGCGGACTTCGCTGCACTTGAATAAGTGCTGCGCGGCTCGTGCGGGCCAGGGACGGGGCCGCCAAAGGAGAAAAAAAAAACCATTAGAGGAAGACCGGCGGGAGCCCACCCCTCCTTCGTGAATGCCCATGGTGCGGCCAAAGCAGAATTTTAGGCGGGGCTCCTCGGAGCAAGACGGAGCCCCGCGTGTTGCTGCAGTGACCGGCTGAAGACGGAGACCAGCCGAGGAGCAGCACAGAGTCCCCATACGAGCAGGTAAGTGGGGTGAGGCATGCTGGGACTGTAAAGCGCGCCGTGCTTGGAGCTCGCGTGCGCATTAAAAAAAAAAATGATATTGCATGAGGCTTGCGAGGACGGAAGGGGGACAGGAGATGTGCCTGTACGTGCGTGTTCACATTTCCAGTCCGGCCTGCGCGTGCACAGCTCCTGTCTCCCTTCCGAAGCAAGTCAGTGACAATAGATCTCGCTAGCGACAGCGCTTCGCGCTGCGTCGCCAGGCGAGACCTAAAAAGAACCCATGAATCGACATAGCCACCTTCAACTATAGAGAACTCTAACTGAGATAAAAGTCGAATATTGTTGATATAACCAGATACAAAAGACATCGTTAAGCAAGTGTAGCAAGATTACTTATCCAGAACTCGTAAATATAAAGGACATAGAGCGGACACTTGAGTATCAACGCCGAGTAACGAAGGAGTAGCACGCAGATAAGTAAACTGAGGATATATCAATGTAACACTCGATACTAGATTTCGTGATTGGGGGATATGTTAAATTCATATACCAGACAGTACCACTGAAGCAAGTGTAATTGTCTAGTACTATATGGTAATGGACGCTCAACTGTGCAAAAATCTATTGATGTATGGCATCCACCCTCGTATAATATCACAGAGGGATAAGGGCTTGGCAGCTTCCGCCCACTTGTGTGCACCACACTAGTTAATTTGTTTTTGGTTTCTATAAGGTGGGAGGGGGAAAAGGGACATGTTAGTTCTAAATGGGAATGTCTTCGTTGAAATGGGATCAGCGGAGTGGGAGGGGGGAGAAAAAGGAA
Source organism: Calotriton arnoldi (assembly GCA_963921515.1). Lineage (NCBI taxonomy): Eukaryota > Metazoa > Chordata > Amphibia > Caudata > Salamandridae > Calotriton > Calotriton arnoldi. The sequence goes on from CAWUFW010000721.1 coordinate 1,033,856, forward strand.
AAACACCAAGCGACGACAGGAAAGCAGTTCGATATCTACACGAGTTGACAAGAACGTACAGACATCGACAGACAGGTAGACCGATCCATGTAAGGTATGGCTAATAACCTGAAACATGTTCGAACACGGACATTCATGACCTGGAATATTAGAGGGCTCCAAAATCCACGGAAAATACGTAAAGTACTAGCCTACCTAGATAGACATAAGATAGATGTTGCCTGCATCCAAGAAACACACCTAACAGATCATAGGGAGTACAAAATAGGGACTAGGTGGGCGGCATACCGTATGGCATCCTCCTACTCCAGTTATGCAAGAGGAGTAATGCTATTGGTTAAACGGAATACACCATTTACACTTATAAATGCCATCAAAGACGATCAGGGTCGGTATATTATTGTACAGGGCAACTTTGGGGGCACTGCCCTCACGATTGTAACGGTGTATGGCCCAAACAGCGATGATGAGACCTTCTATGCGCAAATCTGGGCTAAACTACGAGAACTACAACCCATGGCTATTATATGGGGAGGAGATTTTAATATATGTCTACATCCGACTCTAGATAGATCGACTGGTAATGACAGATATGGCAAACAGTCGGCCAAGACTCTTAGGGAGGGTATGGAGGAGTGGTCAATGGTAGACGTCTGGAGATTGAGACACCCGGGGAGCAAAGAGGGTACTTGCACGTCAGTAGCACACAATACATGGTCTAGAATAGACTATTGGCTGACTACACAGGAAGTCAGCACGTGGACAATGGCGGTAGAGCATTTACCCAAAACACTGTCAGATCACGCCCCAGTGCGCCTTGAATTGGCCATCCCAACACATACCCCACGACAATTGACATGGCGACTACAACAATCTGCACTCTTGGACCAGGTATTTCGTAGTGAGCTCAATCAAGCAATTGTGGATTATTTTGGCCAAAACACTGGTTCTGTGAGTAGCACACAGACACTGTGGGAGGCCTTTAAGGTCACTATAAGGGGGCACTGCATCAGTAAGCACGCAGGAATACTTAGAGATATCCAACAACAACTAAAACTGGCGGAAAGGGAACTTAAACGTCTAGAGACAGAATATGCCACTACACTAAATACCACATTGCTGGCGGATATCAGGCAAAAAACAGACATATTTCACGAATTTGCAGATGATGAGATTAAATATATGTCACGTAGATGTACAGCACGAAATTATGGGGAAGGTGGGAGACCAGGGCGAGCACTGTCATATAAAATCAAACCCGCACATACAACAACGTACATAACACAAATTATAAATGACCAAAATCAGCCATTATATGACACCCCCTCCATACTAGAATGCTTCGCAAAATACTACACACAATTATACACTACGCAGTCTACAGTCTCTATACCCGAAATCTAGAGCTATCTAGACGATGTCGGATTAGCATGGCTGTCTGATGAACATCGTGAGTATTTTAGCCACCACATCATAGAAGACGAGTTTAAAGAGGCCATTAACTCACTCCCTAATAAGAAGGCTCCTGGCCTGGATGGCCTCCCGGGTGAATTTTATAAAGAATTCAGGGACCTCTTGGTACCTCACCTGGCCGCAATGTACGAAGAAGCTTACGAAGAAGGTATGCTCCCAATGACACTACGAGAAGCCTTATTGATAGCACTCCCAAAACCTGATAAAGATTTAACAAAATGTGACTCATACCGGCCTTTATCGCTAATAAATATTGATGTTAAAATTTTGGCCAAAATAATAGCAAAAAGAATACAACCATTACTGGGCTCTCTAGTTTTACCGGATCAGGCAGGCTTCATACCGACAAGATCCACCACACAAAATATACGCACCATCTTCGCGATGTACCACAGCCTAGACCCAGATATACCAGCAGCAGCGGCCCTACTGGACGCGGCAAAAGCATTTGATTCGGTGGAATGGATATTTATGTTCACAATCCTGAGCAAGATGGGATTTCCAGCCCCTTTTATACGTTGGATCGCTCTGCTGTATAATGAACCCAAGGCCAGACTTAGAATAAATGGGACCACCTCAAACCAGATTGACATAAGCCGCGGAACGAGACAAGGCTGCTCACTTTCACCTATTCTATTTGCGCTCACGTTAGAGCCTCTAGCCTGCAAAATTCGCCAGAAACATTTTAGTTCAGCATTACAATTTAGCCTTCGTCCTATCGGCATTTCATTATATGCAGACGATATGGTACTATATGCTCGTCACCCGGACACTAACCTAAACCCACTCATTAGAGAATATATCCGTTATGAAAACTACTCGGGTCTCAGAATAAATTGGGACAAATCGGTAGTAATACCCCTTACAATAGACACGCCACAGCCAAATCTGGAATATCCATTACAATGGCACACAGATCCGGTAAAATACCTAGGCATATGGATCCACCGTGATCCAGAAATAGTGATCAGAGAGAACTACGGGAAAGCAATATCAAAATTGGAAGAACAGGTAGATAAATGGACTAAGATGCCTCTCTCACTAGCGGATAGGATCGCTTTGCAGAAAATGATAGTGCTGCCCAGATTCTTGTACTTATACTGGAACATCCCGATCTGGCTAACACAGACATTTTTCTCCACACTGAGGACCATTTTACAACGCTTGACATGGGCAGGGAAGCAGGCCAGAGTAAACTGGAAAATCTTAACAAAACCATACCACCAGGGAGGATTCGGGGCCCCGGACCTTCAATTATATTTCTATTGTGCACAAGCACAACATGCACACTACTGGTTGCACCCACACGCACACATCCCCCACATAGCAGTGGAACAGGACAGTGTGCACCCGAATTCACTGACAGCTTACATCACTGACCCAAAAAGATCCGCACCAAGAGAAACGATACAAACAGTTCACTGCACCTCACGAGCATGGCATAAATTAGCATATCATGCTCAAAATCTCCCACTATATGCCCCAGCCATGCCATTGGCTAATCATCCCAAACTCTCAGTCACACAAGAAAAGAAAATGCTCACACTATTGGGAGAAATGGGCCTGGCGGACATGGGCAAAGTGTTTCCACATGGTAAGTTCATCTCGAGGGATGACCCATCACTATGTGCACATCAAACGCCATTAAAGATGTTTGCCTATCTGAGACTGCGAACGGCAGTTAAGGAATTATACACATCGTTTCCGGAAGAACCCCCACAATTAAATGCATTACAGATTCTTCTAACGGCACCCACACGTCAAAACCTAGTAACACGTCTATATAACGCATCACAAAATGAACAGAGACGGGGTCCAAATATATCGCTTCAAAGATGGGAAAAAACAATAGGCGAAACAATAAACGAAAGACTGGGATTACAGCTGCGCACAATTGCAATTGCTCACGTCAAACTGTAATCTGCGCATAATACATTTTAAGTTCCTACACCAAACATATTACACCCAGGTCAAATTGCATAAGTATGGCCTTAGAGCAGACGACAATTGCGTGCGATGTAATGCACCCACGGCAGACTTCTTGCATATGGCGTGGGCATGCCCACAGCTTCAAAAGTACTGGCAGGACAATACTGATACACTATCGACTATGCTAGCTGAACAAATCCCAAACCTGCCAATAGTCTGCCTACTAGGGATCCGCAAATTCAAATTAGTCAAGAGACGGAAATTCTTGGCCGTAGCACTTTTACTTGCTAAGAGACGCATAGCTATGAGCTGGGGTAGTAAGAGACCCCCCAGATTCAAAGATTGGCTCACCGACATGACCTACTGCAGAGAGACACTAGAGGCCTACGCAGAGGAAATACCACAGGCTTCTAGACCTCGAGATTTCTGGCAACCTCTAGTACAATACCTACAAACAATGCAAGCAGAACCTTGAATTCATAGACAGAGTTTCCAGGATCTATAATGAGTAGAGACATTTGATGGGAAGATAACGTAACTGGACAACAGAGACATTTAAATAACGAACCATACCAGGTCAAGGATATATACACGTGATTCTAAATAGCACTTATATGTTCATTGAATTATTGTGAAGGTTTCGTGTTGAATAGCCGATGTCTGTATTAAAACATAATATTGGAACATAAGACAATGTAAATAACTGTGAGATGACACTACATGTATGTACTATACTGCTGTTGCTTGGTGGAAAAATAAATTTAAAAAAAATATATTAAAAAAAAAGGTTTAATCATAAACCTCATCCAACAGCAATCGATACAGCAACTGTCAAAACATCGAATTCTCTACATCCTGGGTCTAATGTCAGGGTTCTGACAATGACCTCATCAACAATGAGGTTCCACGCCACACTTCTCCCTCCCATACAACAAGCCGCACAACAGTGCATAACTAAATAAAGATGTACAGATAATAAGTGAGAAATGTACAGTTAAACAAAGTAGCACACAGAGCAGAAAGTAATAACTAGGAAAAAAGGTGAAACACTAACTGAAAACATGTAAAGCAAAGTCAAAAGATGAATCATCACCTACACTACAAAATCTTTGAGATAAGCAGGTTTCCTGATCTCCCTTGCGCTTCTCCTGTGAACTGAGGGAGTACTCCTAAAAGAACCTTGTGACCCTGAATCATCACAAACCCATCTTCCCCCCGGTTGTGAGTTAGAAGTTGATTTTTCATAGGAAACGTGTGGTTGCCGTATAACCGCAACCGTATAACCGCAACCCTACTCTTGTTCCAAATACGACCATCATGTGTCTTAACAGCATTCTTGAAACATTTTATTACCTGTAACTCTTGTGAATTTTGACCAAATCAGCACACCCTCTAGGCGCTTTAATTGTGACAAAATCACCAACATCAACATCTCTCACACACTTGTGGGAGTCAAAATCTTCTTTCCTCTTGCGTTGAATAAAAATCTCTTTCTCTCTCCATTCACCAGGGGTATTGTCAACACAACCTTTGCTCCAGTACATCCAACCAGGACTTACACACGTAGACGGGGATCTTCCTTTGAACAGTTCAAAAGGGGTTTTCCCTGTGGAGCCATGCGGAGAAAAACGATAGCCCAAGAGTCTACTTGATAACTCCTTCTTCCAATCCAAACCATTCACTCTTGCAAGTTGTATACCTTCCTTTAAAGTTTTAATGACTCTTTCAATGGCACCATTCGTCTCAGGGTGATAAAGAGCCGATTTCTTATGGACAATTCCACAACTCTGCAAATACGACTCTCACGAGAACAGAATTGTACCCCATTGTCAGTAAGTATGTACCTGGGAAAACTTTCTCTCTTAAACACACCTTCCAAAAACCTGATGATTGCCAAAGATGAGATGTCCTGTACACATGATACTTCAACCCACCTGGAATATAAGTCCATTAGTACAATGACATGGGGAGTAGCAAGTTCACCTGTTATGGGCCCCAAAATATCCATTGCAACCTCCTCCCACGGATATTTAGGCAGAGTCCTGCACACCATGGGCAATTGGCTAGTCTTGAGCCCCTTGTCACAAACACATTCAACACATTCTCTTATCATACACTCAACATCACGATCAAGTGAGGGCCACCAAAAATCTCTCCGAAGCCTCCCTTTTGTCTTAACAATTCCCATGTGTCCCTCATGGGCTAAACGTAAAATTTTGGCTCTTAACTTCCCAGGAGGAATTCATCTTGTGCCTCTCAACAAGAACTCTTTGTCCACAGCAAGTTCATCCACAACCTTCTCCCATCCTCCTGCAAAATCCTTGAGTTGATCTTTACACCTCGTACCGGAACTGATTATATCCCTAATCTTACACAAAATCACATCATTCTGAAGTTCAGTTAACCATTCTTCTTCACCACGGATCCCTCAGTCACTTCACACACACGGACTCCCTCCTCCTCGTCTAGCTCCTCACTACCATCAGGCTGGAAATTTTCAATGTCTACAAGTCTAGAAAGGCAGTCAGCAGAAAAGTTACTCGCACCTGGAACATACTGGACAGTAAAGGAGAAGTCTTGCAAGCCCACAACCCATCTCCGTATGCGAGATGATATCGAATCAAGCCCCTTTTTTGCAAAAACCTCAACTAAAGGTTTATGATCAGTCTGAACGCCAAATCCGATACCCCAAAGAAATTGCTTGAATCTCATTATGGACCAAAACACTGCTAACGACTCTCGCTCAATTGCCGAATAGTTACACTCTGCGTCTCTGAGAGTTCTCGAGACGCACGCAATGAGATTCTCCTTTCCATCTCTAGTTTGAGTAAGCAGTGCACCCAGCCCTTTCCCGCTTGCATCACACACAATTTTTCTCTCAGCCGAAGGCTCAAAGGACTGCAGGGAAGGTGCGTTGCTCAATTCCTGCTTTACAACTGAAAATTCCTTGAACAATCAATACCCCAAACAAAATCAGTATTCTTTTTTAACAGTTTCCTCATGTTAAACGTTTTGCTTGCAAAATCTTTTATGAAACGGCTATAATATTCGACCATTCCCAGAAAAGATGAAAGTTCCTCCTTGGATTTGGGTTCCTTTAGTGCACTTATAGTGTCCACAAGTTCCTTCTTGGGTCTAATTCCTGTAGCTGTAACTTTGTATCCTAAATAGCTTACTTCATCGACACCAAACCTGCAGTTCTCAGCTTTCAGTGTCAAACCTGCTACTTGAAGCTTCTGTAACACCTGACGAACACGTTGATCATGCTCTTCATTATTAGATCCAAAAACAATGATGTCGTCCTGATAGTACTTCACACCAGGCTGATCTTTCAAAATGACCAACATTATCCTTTGAAAGACTGCAGCAGCAGAAATTAAGCCAAATGGCATCCTTTTAAAACGAAAAATGCCAAAAGGAGTAGTAAAAGCGGTCAGGTCCTGCGAGCTCTCATGTAATTCGACCTGGTGGTAAGAAGACATAAGGTCTAATGTGCTAAATATCTTAGCCCCAGTAAAAGTCGTGATCATTTCTTCAATGTTGGGCAATGGGAATCTATCAACCACAACTTCTTTGTTCAGCGCCCTCAGGTCCACACAAAGGCGAAGGTCACCGTTGCCCTACCACTCCGTAGCTTCAACTCCCTCTACGACTCCACACTCTACTAACCTCTTGAGTTCATTTTCAACTGCCATTTGCAAATGCATAGGAATCCTCCTTACCTTAGCAACAACAGGAGTTGCGTGGTCTCTTAGCCTGATCTTGTGTTTGTATCCAACCAACTTGCCAAGTTTGTTTTGAACCAAGACATTGAACTCTTTCACAAACATGTTCTGGTGGCAATCAATTTTGTCAACTTGTATCTGGGGAATTTTACTTGGATGCAAACTGACACCCACCTCTTTCTGATGGCTCCAACCTAAAAGGTCATCACCATGACATGAGACATACATTTTTCCACAAGTGCTCTTCCCACACACACCTATAGTGGTCTAACATTTCAATCCTGCTCCCACCATAACCTATGTCCATTTTTGTGAGTGACTTCTTATCAGGAAACAAACTCAACAACGTTTGATTAGAGATAATTGTGATGCAAGAACAAGAATCAAATTTCATCAATATCTCTTTGCCATCTATGCTAACCACCTCAGAAAGAAATATCTTTTTGGAATCAATTACCTGTAGCATAATCTCTTGACACGACTCTTTCTTCCCACTCCTGTTATATCTCTTATATTTGCTCTTACAACATTTACTAAAATGACCTTTGATGCCACAGGAGTTGCAGACTTGGGATAAAGCAGGACAGAAGTTATCATTGGCTCTATGTCCTGTGAACCCACATCTGAAACAAGTAACATTGAGATTCTGTTCCCTTCTCCTGGCACCTTTGAACTCAAGAGGTCTGTTTTATCTCTGGTACACTTCGAGACTTATCCGCAGTAATCACTGCAACATTCTCTTTTCCTGAATCATTAGAAATATGCACTTCTTTCCCTGCCTTCAGTTCATCCACACATTTCAACATGTCTTCAACTTGTTTTGCAACGATGAGAACCTCCTCAAGAGGTGGCTCATCTTTTATCCAAAGTTCCTCACGTAATTTATCACTGTTGCTCCTCAAAACAAACTGATCTCGAATCCTCTCTTCTACGGCTCCCCCAAATTTGCATTTAGATGCCAACTTCCTCAAAGCAGTCACAAACTCCTCCACCGATTCGTCTTTACCCTAACACCTCAAACCAAAACGATATCTTTCTAAAATGGTACTTACACGTCGCAAATAATGTCGATCTAACTTGGCCATGGCAATTTCATATTAATTCAAGTCACGTGCTTCTGCGTGTGGGAGATCAGGTAAATTCTCCAACACGTCCTGGCCCTCCACCCCCAAGGAATGTAAAAGCAATGCATGTCTGCGTTAAGCACTCAAATTAGTGCCACAAACCCTAGCATAATTCCCAAATACTTTTTTCCCCTTAGACCACACAATTAATGGTTCACCTGGAGATGGAAGAAAAAAAGAAGGTGATGTAACGTTCTGCATTTGTAATACAATTAGAATTCAAAAATACGCTAACTTAAATATATATAAAGTTTAAAGCTAATGACGTTAAACCACATGTAATATGCTAACACTTGCTAACACAGCTAGACATTTGAATCACATATGTGCAAATAGTATTCCCATAGAAAAGGATAATAAATAATAATTGTCCTTTGAGCAAGAGAAATAAATAGAAAGTCAAAGTCTTCTTTATAATTAATGCAGATGACAACTTTCTGGCCCTTAGCTTTTTAAAATAAAAAAAACAAAAAATTACTGAACTTGTTGTATTATTGAGTTTCTTTTTTTAGTATGATCAATCAAAAGCTGGAGGGCGAAGTAGACGTTCCTCCGCGCTTTCTACATTAAAGGCTGCAGAGATGAACACCACGAGACCAATATGCAAAAGATCTCACCTATTTAAAAAAAATAAAACCACAAACACGAGTGTTGGAGGGCGAACAGCAGTTCCTCCGAACACAACACTGAGCGCTCTAGTTCTTTTTTTTTTTTTTAACTGAGGTAAACCCTTCTTGTTTACTTCGCACATCGCAGAGCGGTTTAAAAAAAAAAAAAACAATAACGCGCAAGGAGTTAGAGGGCGAATGGTCGTTCCTCTGAACTCCCTTTACCACCCAAAATACCGCAAATGAAACAGCAGGAGCAAGCAGTAGGGGCTAGAGGGCGAATAGCCGTTCCTGTGAGCCCAGAGAAATCAAGGTAAACGTACCTTAGAGAGTCGGTGGCACTGTCAGAAAAGCGCGTACCTTTCTTTAACAGCAGCGTTCAGCTCCAACTGAACTGCGCACTCCCGAACAGGGTCGGACTCACAGAGAAAGAGTCACCTCATCAACTTGACTCACGGAGGACGAATGACACGAAGGAAGGAAAACTCCGGTTCACCGTAGGTGCAGAGACTAGTCTGGAACAACCGCTAACTCGGTTTCTCAACTTTTGACAGTCGTAACGCTCAGCTGCCTCTCGCCTTGTTGAGGTGTATATATTGACCTGCACAGCGTGGCTCCAGATCCCGTCCAGCGTCGCCAGAAATTGTGATGTCGTGAAGGACGACAAGTCATCAGAGCTGGTAAGTAAGGTTTAATCATACACCTCATCCAACAGCGATCGATACAGCAACTGTCAAAACATAGAATTCTCTACATCCTGGGTCTAATGTCAGGGTTCTGACAAGGACCTCATCAACAATGAGGTTCCACGCCACAAGTATACCTGGATACTGCACTGGGACATTTCCAGTAAACAGGTAAGTAAAAGCGTTTTTGTTATTTAGTTACAGTTTTAAAGGGTTTCTTAGACTTTCCAACTCCACACTTAGAAACTTTTCACAGAAAAACAGTCAATGTTATCCTATGGAGAAAAGGAAAATGCTACTTACCAGTATGCATCTGTTTTTGGCATGTAGAGCTGCAGAGTTGTACACTTTTGCATAGATCGCCATCTGGTGTTGGGCTCGGATGTTTGCGTGTTGTTTTTGTCGAAGAAGTCTTTGTAGTCACGAGGTTGGGGACTCCTCCTTCGGTCGACAGTGCGCATGGGCATCGACTCCATCCTTAGATTGTTTTTGCCACGTAGGGTTAGATGGAGTAGTGAGAAGTAGAAAGATGTCCATGTGTAATGTATCTAAGTAAGATAATACTGGAACAGATAGAGGTACCCGGGGAGGCGGGTGGGCGTGTACAACTCTGCAGCTCTACATGCCAAGAACAGATGCATACTGGTAAGTAGCATTTTCCGTTCGAGGCATATGAGCTGCAGATTGTACACTTTTGCATAGACTATACAGCAGTTACCTTATTAGCGGTGGCTACCTGTATCTGTTGCAGTAGTTTGAAATGGTGTTTTTAATACAGCCTGGCCCACACTAGCTTGTTGTTTTGCTTGCACATCTACACAATAGTGTTTTGTGAAGGTGTGTGGTGTAGCCCAAGTTGCTGCTTTACATATGTCATCTAGGGAATGTTCCCTAAGAATGCCATAGAAGCCCCTAGTTTGCGTGTAGAGTGAGCTCTAGGGGAATGGTTAATGTGCGTTTGGCTTTGATGTAGCATATTTGTATGCATTTTACAATCCACCTTGCAATTCCTGTTTTGGATATAGAATTACCTTTATGAGGTGGGAGAAAGCCACAAAAAGTTGTTTGGTTTTCCTAAAGGATTTTGTTCTTTCAATGTAGTAGAGTATTGCTCTTTTAACATCTAAGGTGTGTAGAGCTCTTTCTGCCACGGAGTCTGGTTGAGGAAAAATACTGGGAGTTCAACAGACTGGTTGAGATGGAAGGCAGATACTACTTTGGGTAAAAATTTTGGGTTAGTCCTAAGAACCACTTTGTTATGATGGATTTGCAAAAATGGTTCCTGTATAGTTAATGCCTGGAGTTCACTAACTCTTCTGAGAGATGTGATAGCAACCAAAAAGGCTACTTTCCAAGTGAGGAACTGTAGTTCACATTTGTGGAGAGGTTCAAAAGGAGGACCCATTAGTCTGGTAAGGACTACATTAAGGTTCCACACCAGAGAGGGTGGAGCTCTTGGTGGAATTATTCTTTTAAGTCCTTCCATGAAAGTTTTGATAGCAGGAACTCGAAACAAAGACAAATGTCTGTTTTGTAGGTAGGCCGCTATGGCGGCTAGATGTAACCTAATAGATGTATACGCTAGGTTACATTGTTGTAGATGCAAGAGGTAACAGATGATGTTCTGAATGGAAGCATCTAGTAGGTTGATCTTGTTATGCGTGCAATAAATGATGAATCGCTTCCATTTTGCCGCATAGCATGCCCTTGTTGTAGGGCGTCTGGCCTCTTTGATAATGTTCATACAGTCTGGCGGGAGATTGAGATAGCCAAACTCTAAGATTTCAGGAGCCAGATCGCAAGGTTGAGTTGATTGGGATCTGGGTGTCTTATCTCTCCATGGTTCTGAGTAAGAAGTTTGGGTGAGAGGTGTAGCTTGTGATGTGGTACTACTGATAGTTCCAATAGAGTTGTGAACCATGGTTCCCTTGCCCATGTTGGAGCAACTAGGATCATTGTGAGGGAATGTTGTTTGAGTTTCCGCACCACTAACGGAATGAGTGGGAGAGGCGGAAAAGCGTAAGCAAATTTGCCTGACCAATTCATCCATAGAGCATTGCCTTTGGACAATGGGTGTGGATACCTGGATGCGAAGTTTGGGCATTTTGCGTTTTGGTGTGTGGCAAACAGATCCATTTCTGGGTGTCCCTACAGGCGAAAGAATGGAAGAAGAACTTGAGGATGTAGTTCCCATTCGTGAATCTGTTGTGCTTGACGGCTGAGCAGATCCGCAATCTGATTGTGTACCCCTGGTAGATGTTCTGCCAGGAGGTATATGTTTTGCAGAATGGCCCATCTCCAGATGCTTTGAGCTAGGTGTGATAGCTGTAGGGAGTGTGTCCCCCCATGCTTCTGTATGTAATACATTGCTGTTATGTTGTCTGTACGGATCAGGACAGCTTTGCCTAGAAGGTGCAGTTGAAAAGATTTAAACGCTAGGAAGATTGCTAACAATTCTAGGTAGTTGATGTGAAATTGTTTTTGTTGGGGGGTCCAGATACCTTGAATGGTATGGGTTTGAAGATGAGCTCCCCAGCCGGTGAGCGATGCGTCTGTTAGCACTATCTGTGGGACTGGCTCGAGGAACGACCGCCCTTTGGAAAGGTTCTGTGTGTTCCACCATTGCAGAGAGCGATGGGTGCGGTCGTCCACCAACACCAGATCTGTTAGCTGACCTTGAGCTTGGTTCCACTACCGTGCTAAGCACTCTTGTAATGGAAGCATCTGTAGTCTTTCATGAGGAACGAGAAAAATGCAAGAGGCCATCATCCCTATTAGTTGCATGAACACTCGTGCTGGTAGTGAGTGTTGTGGCTGAAATCTTTGAACTAGCGCCTGTATAGCACTTATCCTGACTGGGTTGGGATATGCTTGGGCTGTGGAAGTATTTACTATAGCTCCTAGATATTGTTGTATTCTGGACAGTTGGAGGTGGGATTTGCCCAGATTTACTGTGAATCCCAGACTGTGAAGCAGTTGTATTGTGTGGAGTGTGTGTTGGACACAGCTATTGTGGGATTTTGCTTTTATGAGCCAGTCGTCCAGATAAGGGAAGACATGAATCTGCTGTCTTCTCAAATGGGCTGCAACCACTGCGAGGCACTTGGTGAAAACTCTGGGTGCTGTGGTGACCCCGAATGGTAAAACTTTGAATTGGTAGTGTTGACCATCTACCACAAACCTGAGATATTTCCTGTGAGCGGGATGAATGGGAATGTGGAAGTAGGCGTCCTTTAGATCTAGAGTGGAGAGAAAGTCGCCTTGCTGAAGTAGTGGAAGCACTTGTTGTAAAGTTACCATGTGGAAGTGGTCTGATTAGATGTAGAAGTTAAGCGGTCTGAGGTCGGTCCAGTATTGGCCTGAGAGAGCCGTCCTTTTTGGAATTAGAAAATAGAGGGAATAGACCCTGTGCCTTGATGAGGCAAGGGAACCGGCTCTATTGCATGTTTTGTAATAGTGCAAGAACCTCTTGTTTGAGAAGCGTGAGGTGTTGTGATGACATTGGACGCTGTTTGGGAGGAATGTTGGGAGGGGTAGAAGTGAGTTCCAGGCAATAACCATACACCAAACATACATAATTTGTCTTACCCACTTGTCTATTGTGATGGAATTCCAGACAGGCAGGAACTGTGAGAGACGTCCCCCGACAGGAGTGGGATGATCGGGGGGAAGCGCAGGGAAGTCACGGTTTGGTATTAGGGGAGCTGCGGGTGTTATTACCCCTGCCTCTGTCCTTGTTGTTGTTACCCCTGTAACCTCCTCTAGAGTATCCTCTGGAAAAGGAGCCCTGGTTGGGACTTTTGTAGGATGAGGACGGGTGTTCTGGTGTATTTGTTTTGGAGCCTGCTCTATAGAAGGAACGCCGAAAGGAGCCTCTGGTAGAGGGTGACTGTAGGGCTCCCATAGACTTGGCAGTCTCTGTGTCCTTTTTTATGTTTTCCAAAGATGTGTCCACTGCAGGGCCAAAGAGGTGCTCATGGTCAAAAGGCTGATTAAGGATGCTATTTTGTACCTCTTGTTTAAAACCAGATACCCTGAGCCAGGCATGTCTGCGCAGCAAAACACTGGTATTTACTGCGCGGGACGCAGTGTCTGCTGCGTCGAGCGCGCATTTGATGGATGTATTAGTGATGAGTTTGCCCTCCTGTATAAGGTCATTGGCTTGGTCTTTATATTGTTGAGGTAGGTGTTGAATGAGCTTTTCCAGCTCATCATAGTGAGCCCTGTCATACCTCGCCAGGAGGGCTTGTGTGTTGGCTATTTTCCAGTAGTTTGCATCTTGAGACGCCATACGTTTGCCTGATGCGTCTAATAATTTTGATTCGTCAGGAGGTGGTGTGTCACCTGACCCCTGAGAGTTTGCTCTCTTGCGTGCATTGGCTACAACCTGGGAATCTAAAGGAAGTTGACCCTTGATGTATATGGGGTCAGTGGGAGCTGCCTTGTATTTCTTATCTATTCTGGGGTTAAGAACCCTAGCTCTAACTGGGTCTTTGAACACCTCAGGAGCGTGTCTAAGAAGACCTTTTAGCATTGGCAAGACATGAGCAGATTTTTGTGGCTGGTCATATGTTTCTAGAAGAAAATCCTCTTCCACAGGGTCTGAGTGTAGTTTGACTCCATGGTATGTTGCGGCCCTATTAGTTGGGCAAAACCCACATTGTCATCTGGCGGAGATAGTTTTGAGGGGTAGAAGTCCGGATCATTATGTAGATCAGGATCGGTATTATAGTCATGATATGTGTCTGGATCCTGTGGTGGCTCATCAGGATCCTCAGTGCCTAATGGTACTACATCTTCATCTTCTTGCCCATCCCCATGTGCATCGTCACTATCCTCTGGTTGTGGAGAATGTGCTGGAGAAATGAGTAAATTAGGGTTAATTGGTGGAGGGGGTGAAGGTGGTGGTGAAGTATTAGTAGCTATGTGTATTTTCTTTAGAGGAACTGGTGCATGTGGTAAATGTTCTGGTTTCCTCTTTGTAGGTAGCTTAGACCAGTCTTTGGATGAATTAAGATGGTGGTTTGCTTCGGATCGGGGAGAAAAAGTTCTTCGGAATCGATAGTTTTCTTCGGTGTGGAAGATTTCTCCTTGGAAACTGGTCTTGGCTGTTTAGTGACAGTGTCCGGTATAGAAGCTTTTCCTGGCTCCGAGACCTTTGGTGCGGGTTGTTTCGGCTCCGGAGGTGTTTGTTTGGGAGGCTTAGTTATGGAAGGCTTCTCCTTTGAAGTTTTCAGCTCCGAGGTCTTGGGTGCCGAAGGCTTATCCGTGTGCTTTGGTGCCGAGGTCTTATCCGGATGCTTCGGTGTCGAGGTCTTATCCGGATGCTTCGGTGCCGAGGGGTCTTTTGCTGGTTTCGGTGCCGAATGTTTTTCCGGTGCCGACGGAGTGGGGCACGGCATCTCAGGCGACTTAGCTTTCGGTGCCGAAGATGGTTTTTCGGGACCGGGTGGCTGGCTCGAGCCGGAAGGCTTTGCTTTGTCCTTCGGAGCCGGGCCCGGAGGCGGGGCGCTCGAAGTCTTTGTTCGGCGTGTGGCTGAGCCCGGGGGCGAAGGTGACACCAGAGCCTTTGTTATGGGCTTGGGTGGGGCAGAGGTCTCGGTACTCACGTCCCGTTGAGCCGGGGTGACGTAATCTTCGGAGTCGTCTGCTTCGGAGACCGAGACCTGTTCTTCCTGTTCTGGTTCCGGCAGGCTGTCGGGACCTGGATGGAAGATGTCCTGAATGGAACCTGTGCCTCGGGACATCTTGTGTCATATTGGACTTGAATGAAAGACAAGCCTCACAGTTGTCCTCTCGATGTTCTGGAGAGAGGCACAGATTACAAACGGAATGGAGATCCGAGTGTGGGAATTTAGCACCACACTGTGGACATTTTTTAATGGGAGTCCGTTCCATCGACGTCCGTCGTTACCGGCGCGGGTAGGCCCAGCGGCCCGCGTCGAGATTCGCAAGATGTCGAAGGTTTTGAAGTTTTCGTCGAGGTGTGTCGAAGAGTGCAGCGATCGAGATAATACAGTCGGTTAGCTGTGATTGCGTGTCGAAAGGGGTTCGATAACAACACCGACCCGGAGCGCAGCAAGTCACATCCAAACCCGATGGCGGAAAAAAACAATCTAAGGATGGAGTCGATGCCCATGCGCACTGTCGACCGAAGGAGGAGTCACCAACCTCGTGACTACAAAGACTTCTTCGACAAAAACAACATGCAAACTTCCGAGCCCAACACCAGATGGCGATCTATGCAAAAGTGTACAATCTGCAGCTCATATGCCTCGAACATAGGGTTATCGGTTCAAAGATAAGTATTCGGTTGTGGGAGTTGGTATTCTGGGGTAGGAAGCACTCTGGTTACACCCTCAGCGGCACTAGGGCGGCCGGGTGCTGAGGCCCAATGTTATCCAATGGGGGATAGGGGGCCTCCGGTTGGTGGCTGCTAACAAGCAGGCCACAAGGTTGTGGGAGCAAAATTTCTGGACTTAAGCTCAGGGCAAATGGGGGTTCACGCCAGCACAAAAGGTGCACCCTCAGTGGCACTGGGGCGGCCGGGTGCAGAGTGCTGTTTTCGCGTCGGGCGCCCTGTAGCTTTCAATGGGGAGCCTCCAGTTTGCAAGCACACTGCAGGCTCGGGGGCGAAGGTCTTCTGGTTGCGACCACCACTTGGAGAGGTAAGTTGGGATGTTGGTGGTTGGTTATGCACCGTCGGTTGGGCCACTCAAGGCAGTGGGGCGTCGGGTGCAGGGGTGCCTTTTAGGGTCGGATCTTCTTACCAGCTCCTGGTCGCGGTTGGGGGGACCTTCCGGTTTGAGGCTGCAGGCGTCGGCTGGAGGCAGGTCAGGGGTTGCCGGGGAGACCTCCTCGTGGTGTTGGGCCACTCGAACTCGGGCCGTGGGCGTCGGGTGCAGAGTGGTGCAGACTCGCGGACTTTACCGGACCTGGAGTCTGTTGGTGAATAAATCTGGTGTTCACGGGAGACAGTCTTTTCTTTTGAAGGCAGGGCAGGTCCTCGGAGTTCTTGAGGCAGCTGGCTGCAGGACACACCGGAGTTTCGCTTCTGCAGGTTCGAGGTGGGGACAGGCCGGTAGGGCTGGGGCCAAGTCAGTGGGCGTCCTCCTCTTGTTAGTTTCGGCATGGCTGTTCGGTCCTTCTTCTTATCTTCTTGTAGTTTCTTGTCTGAGGAAGCAAGGTTCAGGGGTGCCCATAAATACTAGATTTAGGGGCATTACAGGTTGGTAAAAGGTTGGGACCAATGGGTCCCTTCCAGTGGAGGCTGGTGACATTTGAAAGTGGTAGGGCGTAACAGTTCAAGATGAGTGCCTGGTGGCTGGCGAGGCGTAGCCGGAACATTAGGGAAGTTTCGGGGGGGTTCTCCGCCGAGAATGTTTTTTAAAATAGAGAGACCAAATTGTGCATTTTCAAGCATCTTTGAGAAAGTAAGAAGTGACTTTGGCAAGCATTTGTGGCAAACATTGAGAAATTCATCTCCCCGTTCGTCGGCTCCTAAGTAGGTCAGTATGCAACCTAAATATTATAAATTTTGATCTCTCAAAAAAAAAAATCCCTGGCATGGCAAAAATATCCTGCTGCTGAGTGAAGCAGTGAGCGGGGTCTGTCGCAGCTTGGGAAAACAGCCCGGGTTTACCTGATGTCTTCCCAGTGCATTATTCAGGGACATCTTAAGGATTTTTGGGGCCCTGATCCAAACCTATTCTAGGGGTCCCTCTTCAGGACAGCTTTGAATTTATGATACAATTTCAGCTTGTTCATGCCCAGTTGGCCAGGTCACACACAGTGCACAGGCACACTCATCCAAATTCTAAATGTGATTACATCTAATATTCAGGACTAGTGGCGTGTGTTTTCAATATTGTAAAACAACAGCAGCTCACTAATATTAATGCAAATAATCTCTATGACCCCACCTCCCATTTCTCATTTATGAGGTCCTGTTTTCTTTTGATCAAAAAGAAACTTTTTAAAGTTGTTGCATGAAACACAAATACAACATTTCTCAGCAAAATGTCTGTAATAGACTCCACACCCACACTAAAAATAAAGGAAAACTGTATTTAAAACGGTTTCAGAATTATTTACAGTGAAAAAACGTCTCTGGCATTATCCCAGTTGAGTTGGCATTTCATAGTCCGGTGGGCCTCGGCTTGCCATTGCGCAGTGGGAACTTGTGAAAGGGCGGGTCTGAGGGGTCATCACTGGCAGCTTTAAACAATGCAACCTCGGGAGGTACAGGGCTTATTCTGTACCCGCCCGAGGCTGCCTGGAAATATGACGCTGCCTAGCGTCATTTGTGGAGAACAGGAAACAAGGGGGACCCTACTCGCACGGAACAAGGGTAGTCTAAGTATAAACAGAAACAATGGTTCCTGTGGAATAATATGACAATCTTTGATTGTGTTTATGTCTTGCAATCGCGATAAAAAGTGGGTTAAGTTGATGTCGAAAGGAGAAGTAATCACATACACCTATTTGTCTGGTTGTAACAATCATATATATAAAAAAAAAAAAACGATTGTTACAACCAGACAAATAGGTGTATGTGATTACTTCTCCTTTCGACATCAACTTAACCAACTTTTTATCACGATTGCGCACATAAACACAATCAAAGATTGTTATATTATTCCACAGGAACCATTGTTAGCGTCATTTGTGGGTGGGCCCCCAAAAGGGCCAAAACAGTGACTACCGGGCTGGCACCATGTCAGCCCGGTTTACTAAACTTTAATGTGACACATGCGCAAAGCCGCAAATGCGCAAAGCGCATGTGTCACAACTTCACAAGCACCTGCCTGCCTGACGCCCGTGCCAGACTCGGTGAGTCACAGGCAGGCAGCAGGACTGGGGCAGGATTCCACAATTGTTTTAAAATGGTAAGTAACATTGCTACTGCGGTTACTTAGCATTTTAAAACAAATACGGTATGCGGATGCTGGGCGGCGTGGAAATGAACAAGTTACTTACCTTCGGTATCGATATATCTGTAAGAAACATAGGTTAGTTATAGATTCCTTACCTTAGAACTACCCTCAGGCGTCATACTGGATCCGGAAAGTTTTTCGTCAGCAGTACCCCTGCGCGTCGGAAGGTGGCATCGGTCGAATCCGTCGTGGTCGCCGGGATGACGTCGCGGTAGCTACATAGACGCCGCCCTCGCGCGCAGACGTCAGCTCTGTACACGACTTTACACGCCAGAAGCGCAGAGCCATGCAAGACACTGACCACTGGTGCACAAAACTAGGGCCCTGAAAGGAAGTCCTTAACCCTAGAAGTCAATTCGCAGAACGGGGAGGATGGGTGGGGCGGTAAGGAATCCTTAACTAACCTATGTTTCTTACAGATATATCGTTACCGAAGGTAAGTAACTTGTTTATCTGAAAGAAACAGTTAGTTATAGATTCCTTACCTTAGAATAGATACCCCAGCAATACCAACCCCGGAGGTGGGTCTGTGAACTAAGTTCACACCAGAAAGTCCTGGAGAACAGAACGGCCAAAGAAGCCGTCTCTCCGGACTTGGCTGTCCAGGCAGTAGTGTTTGGTGAACGTGTGCAGCGATGCCCACATAGCTGCCTGACAGATGTCATTAAGGGGGACTCCCCGTCCCAAAACAGTGGTAGCTGCCGGCACCCTGGTGGAATGGGCGCACAGTCCCACTTGAGGCTCCTTCTTTGCCAAAGAATAGCAAGCTTTGATGCACAGAACGACTCACCTGGAGATGGTCCGTTTGTGCACGGCCCGACCTTTGTTAGTGCCGATGTAACCAACAAAGAGCTGGTCGTCCACCCGGAATTGTTTGGTGCGATCCAAGTAGAAGGAAAGCGCACGTTTTGGATCCAGACGGTGGAGCCTCAGTTCCTCTTTTGAAGGATGCGGAAAGAAGGTGGGCAAAGTGATGGTTGGGCCAATGTGGAAAGAAGTAACCACCTTGGGAAGAAAGGAAGGTCTAGTTCTGAGGACGACCTTGTCCGGATGAACAGCCAGAAAGGGAGGCTTGGAAGAAAGAGCTTTTAGCTCACTCACCTTGCGAGCAGAGGTGATGGCCACCAGAAAGGCAGTTTTCAAAGTTAGAAGCCTGAGAGGGCAGTTATTGAGCGGCTCAAAGGGAGCGCACATAAGATATGTAAGAACCAAGTTCCACTGGGGCATTAAGAAGGGAACAGGATGAAAAAGATGAGTAATGCCCTTAAGGAAATGATTTACAACAGGGGACTTGACAAGAGAAGGCTGATCAGGAAGCCTAAGGAAGCTGAAATGGCTGAGAGGTAGCCCTTTAAGGTGCCCAGAGCAGAGCCCTGCTGGGTCAAAGAAAGGAGGAACAAGAGAACCTCAGAAAGAGGGGCGGAAAGGGGATCCACAGCCTTTGCTGTGCACCAGGCCACAAATTTGTTTCATCTGCAGGCACATACCGTCTTAGTGGAGGGACACCTGGCTGCCAAGATAACATCACAGACTTCGGGAGGCAGGTCAAATGACATCAACTGCCGCCGCTCAATCTCCACGCAAGGAGGTGGAGGCTGGACAGGTTCGGGTGGAGGACCATCCCCTGCTGCTGAGACAGAAGATCCTCCCGAAGAGGCAGTCTGATCGGAGGATCGATGGCCATGTGTAGCAGCTCGGGATACCAGACTCTTCATGCCCAGTCCGGAGCCACAAGAATGACTTGGGCCCGGTCGCGCTTGATCTTCTTCAGCACTCTGGGCAGAAGTGGTATAGGCGGAAAGGCGTATAGAAGACCGCAACTCCACTCGTGACTAAAAGCGTCGCCTAGCGAGTGCCGCCTTGGAAATTCCAACACGCAGAATTGCTGACATTGTGCGTTCTCTTCGGTGGCGAATAGATATAACCAAGGCTCTCCCCACTTGCAAAAGACCTTGCACCACCTCCGAGTGAAGACGCCATTCATGATCCATCATGCACCCGCGGCCGAGTTCCTCCACCCTGGTGTTCAGTGAACCTGCCAGGTGTTGAACCACCAGGGAAATGCCTTGATGTTCCAGCCATGTCCAGAGGCGGAGGGCCTCCTGACATAGGGTCCACGATCCCACCCCGCCTTGTTTGTTGCAGTACCACATGGCAGTGGTGTTGTCCGTGAACACCTGCACTACTCTTCCCCAGACAGAGGGAAGGAATGCCTTGAGTGCAAGACAAATCGCCCGAAGCTCCAGAAGGTTGATGTGGAGCCCGGACTCCGCCAGAGACCAGAGGCCTCTGATCTCCGCCTCCCCCATGTGGCTGCCCCATCCCAGAAGTGATGCATCGGTCACCACTGTGAACTCTGGTTGGGGAAGGGAGAGGGATCTGCCGTCGACCCAATCCTGGTTCGTTAGCCACCACTGCAATTGGTGTGCAGTGCCCTCCGAGATCTGGACGCAATCGGACAGGTTCCCCTGATGTTGTGCCCACTGGAACTTCAGGTCCAACTCCAGAGCCTGCATATGCCATCTGGCATGTTCCACCAGCTGGATGCAGGAGGCCATCAGGCCCAGTAGCCTGAGGGTCATCCTGACCGAAACCCGGGATAGAGGCTGAAGGATCGGAATCATAGCCCGAATATCCCAGACTCGCTGTTCGGGAGGATAGACCCGAAACTGCGTCGTGTCCAGAACCGCTCCGATGAAGAGGAGCTTCTGAGAGGGAGTCAGGTGTGACTTCGGCATGTTGATGGAGAACCCCAGCGAATGCAGGAGGTCGGCCGTAGTCTGGCAGTGGGAGACGACAGCCTGGGGCGAGCCCGCATTCAACAGCCAGTCGTCGAGATAGGGGAAGACTGAAACCCCTGATCTGCGCAGATGAGCTGCGACCACCGCCATCACTTTCGTGAACAACCGAGTGGCGCTGGTAAGACCATAGGGGAGCAAGGTAAACTGAAAGTGCTCAAGGCCTACCGTGAACCGCAGGTAACGCCGGTGGGCCGGCAGGACGGGGATGTGAAAATAAGCGTCCTGCAAGTCCAACGCTACCACCCAGTCTCCAGGGTCTAGGGCAGACAGGACCTGAGCTAGCGTCAACATTTTGAACTTCTCCTTCTGGAGGAAGTGGTTGACGTTCCTGAGATCCAAGATAGGACACAGGCCTTTGCCCTTCTTGGGCACCAGAAACTAGTGGGAATAGCAACCACAACCTACTTCCGGGGCAGGAACTCGCTCGATGTCCCCCTTGGCCAAGAGTGCCGAAACCTCCTGTTGGAGTAGGGCCAGATGATCCTCCGACATGCGATGGTACTGAGGTGGCATGGCTGGAGGGGTAGTCTCGAAGGGGAGTGAGTAGCCCCTTCAGACTATTTGCAAAACCCACCTGTCCGAAGTGATGGTGCGCCAGAGGGGGAGGTGATGGCGAATCCTGCTGCCCACTGGTGATTGGTGGCCCTGAAAGGTCGGACTAGGAGGGTTTGGAGGCTGCTGCAGAGGGGGCTGTGGTGGACTGGCCCGCCCGCTGGCCCCCAGAACCACGGCGGTGGTTCCCACGTCACCGGCAGCACAGTGGCTGAACAGCTTGCGCTGGCCTGTGACTCTGGGCGGGACGTGGCGGGGCACCCCTTTCGTAGCCACGAAAAGGGCGAAAAGCAGACTGCGCAGGGTGGGTGGTGGAGAGGCTCAAGGACCTGGCCGTAGCCAGAGAGTCCTGAAAGCGCTCTAGCGCGTTGTCCGCTTTGTCACCGAATAGGCGAAGGCCATCAAAGGGTATGTCCGTAAGTGTGGATTGGACATCCCCTGAAAAACCAGTCGACCTCAACCAAGCGTAGCGTCGAAGGGCTACCGACGTGGAAATCGTCCTGCCTAGTGAGTCGGCGGTATCCAGCCCACAGCGGATGGTAAACTTCGCTGCGTCTCTCCCTTCGGAAACTGCCCGAGAGAGTACGGCCCGGGCCTCCTCCGGGCACTGAGGCAGCACTTGCGCAACCGTATCCCACACGGAGTGGGTGTAACGGCCCAACAGACATGCGGTGTTTACCGACCGCAGTGCCAAGCTGGAGGAAGAAAACATCTTCTTCCCAAGATGGTCCAGCTTTTTGGATTCTCTATCAGGTGGAGCGGTAGGGAATGCGCCTTTGGAGGTGGAGGCTTGGACCACCAAGCTCTCAGGGGTGGGGTGTTGGGAGAGGAAAGTGGGGTCGCCCAGGGCTGGGCGGTGGTGTCGGGCAATCATCCTAGCCACAGGAGCCACAGTGTTGGGCCTGGACCAGGTGCCCAAAAGGATGTCTGCTAGGGCTTCATTAAACGGCAGCAGGGGCTCCGAAGAGCTCGCTGCCGGTTGAAGCACCTCTGTCAGTAGGTTAGTCCTGACTGCCACCATAGGTAGCTCAAGGCAGAGAGCCTCATTCGCCCTACGCAACACCACTGCGTAAGACGCTCCCTCCTCCGTAGCCAAGGTAGGAGGAGACAACATGCCAAGGTCTGGTGAGGTATCCAGACCACTGGCTTCCCCCAGTGCCTCTCTCCAGTCCGGTTCATAACCTAACTGGTCAGTTAAAGGGTCTCCAGACCCCTCCCAGTCCTCCTCACCCTCCTCTGGCTGCCAATCTTGTCTCAAAGAGCTAGGGTAGAACAGGGGCACAAAAGTATCCGTCAGCGCCGGATCCGGCGTCGGTCGACGCTGGTCCGGCTCCGTGTCTACCTCGAGGTGGAGGCCGGGGTCGACGTCGGCTGCGGACGTGGTGCCGGTAGAAACATGCGCCGGGGAGGTGTAACGAGGTCGACCGGCGCAGATCCGGATCCAGGCCTGGATCCAAGGGGACCCTGCGGTGCCGAGGTCGGAGCCGCTGGCGTCGAAGGCCCCCCAGCCGAGTCCGCAGGGCCCGAAGGCGCGCCGGCGGAGTCGGGCTGCCCAAAGATGGCGTGCATCGCTTTGTAAAATTGACGAAGCTTTGTAAAAGCGACGAAAATTGGGGTCGCTCCAGGTCCTGGAGAGGGGGGGAAACCCGGAGTCGACCCTTCGGGATCCGCACGTGGAGCCGCAGGAGGGGCATCACCTGCATCCCTCGTCACGTCGGCCGACGGACGGGGAGAAATCGAAGAGCGACGATGCTTCTTCGACTTCTTCTTGTGCTTCGACTTACCTGACCCCAAGTGCGAAGACTTGGAAGAAGAATGATGGTGGCTCCGCGACTGGTCCCTCGACCTCCTACGCGACCGGGACCTCAAGCCGCGCGGAGCCGACTGCCGGGCGTCGAGAAGCTTTCGGAACCGCTCCCGCAAAGACTTCGGATTCATGGTCCGGCAGTCGGAGCACGACTTGGGGTCGTGGTCGCGCTCCAGGCAGAAGAGGCACACGCGGTGCGGATCCGTCACCGACATCAGTCGGCTACAGGAACCGAAAGCCTTGAAGCCGGGCATCCCTCGTGCACCAGGAGTTGATGGACTCAAAAACGATGTCGACAAAAGTCGAGAAAAAGTCAGTCAAAAAGTGACTGAAGGTACCGCTCTCTCCGGATCTGCGCTTGCTGGTGCGGAAAAAGAAAGAACGGACGTCAGCGCGCGAGGGCGGCGTCTATGTAGCTACCGCGGCGTCATCCCGGCGACCACGATGCCAACGACAAACGCGGAGTCGATCAACGCCACCTTCCGACGCGCAGGGGTACTGCTGACGAAAAACTTTCCGGATCCAGTCTGACGCCTGGAGTAATTCTAAGGTAAGGAATCTATAACTGTTTCTTTCAGATAGGGTGGGCGCAGCCCCCCCGCTCATTGAAGGAAACCACCCCTGGTCCCTTCCCTGGGGTGGGTACACCCCCTATTATGCCACCCTCCAGTGGGAGGGGGGCATAAGCCTCACCCTGGTTTGCTGGGTCCCCCCTTTAGCAAGATGGCGGGGACAGAGTTGTGCTTCACCTCCCCTCCCCCACCTGAGGGGTGGAGTTGGCAGAGGTGGGCACACCTCCCTTTCTCACTTGGTTTTCCCGCCGGTTCTCCTGTCCAAAGTGGGGGTCAGAACCATTGGGGCCAGTTGCTGGAAGCAGCAAGTGGCCTGGGGAAACTCACAAAGGCGGCAAGCCTTTGAAGCTTCCCCTTCGTGGACCCTGCCCATCCTGGGGGAGGAGGCTTGGCACCTCGTCCCAGGATGCACATTGTTTCAGGCCCCCGAGAGCGCCAGGCTCTCGACCCAGGGGTCCAGAAACATGTCTGGCAGTGGCAGCTGAAAGCTGCCACTCAGCCTGGACACTAGTGGTAGGTCGTTTATCAGGGGGCATCTCTAAGATGCCCTCTGTGTGCATTTTTCATTAAATCCCACACTGGCATCAGAGTGGGATTAATGTGCTGAGAAGTTTGATACCACACTTCTCAGTTTTCAGTGCAGCCATTATGGTACTGTGGAGTTCGAAATGACAAACTCCAAGCACCATATACTCTTAATGGCAGCACTGCAGTTACAATGTCTAAGAATCGACTTAGACACTGTAGGGGTACAGGGCTCATGCACCTGGACTCTCACCACTGGTATAGTGCACCCAGCTAGAGGGGTGACTGATCTATGCCAGGGCAGTGGGTTGTAGGTATGGCACACAGGGATGTGTGCCGTGTCGACTCTTCACTTTGCTCTGCACCAAAACACGCAGCCTGCAAAGGCAGTGTGTGAGTGTAAAGGTACAGGACCTCTAAGGGTGGCACAATAAGTACTGCAGCCCTTATAGGCCTTCCCTGGTCACAGTGCCCTGGGTACCTGTGGTACCATTTACCAGGGACTGACCTGTGGCCAGAGAGTGCCAATTGGGTTTGGTCTTCAATGCAGTTTTAGGGAAAGAATATAGGCCCTGGGTACCTGATTGGCAGGACCCCAGGGCACACACAGTCAAAGCACATCAGCAGTTCAGCAAAAAGTGGGGGTAACCATGCAGAAAGAGGGCACTTTCTCACAACTGTGATAAATCAGTATATGAAAGTAGGCATAGTAGAGACGCATTACAATCAAGAAAGCTCATTGAAGCGCGGGCACTTTTTTTTTTTTTTTTTAAGCATGAGCATTTGAGAATAATGTTTACAGATATCAGAGGCTCATGACCGGCTGGACGGACGGTCTTTTGCGTATCTCGCCCTAAATTATGGAATGCTCTGCCACTTTCACTGAGAGACTAATTCGCTCAGTGTTTCGGAAGGAACTAAAGACGAGGCTGTTTTCATCTGCATAATATGATGTGTCAGTATAATTTCAAGACTTGGCTGTTCTATCCGCTTAATACGATTTAACAGTTTGAGCATTCTTATTTAGTGAGAGGGGTAGCGCTGGGAAACCTGACAAGGTAGCCATGTGCTTTACAAGTCACTATAACATAACAAACATAACATGAGAATGAGACAGCACAGGGGTTACATCTCTTGAATTATGCAACTGAAAGGAATGGGCTCTAAACCCTCATAGAAATTAAGGTCTACACACATTCGTTGAAAGGTGGATTGTCACAAGTGGTATTCCAACTGAATACAGTACCACCCAGTCATCTTCTAGCAACCCCTTCGCAAGTGTAACTTCTGCTGTGTCAAGGACTTTAAAATTTAAAAAAAAAGTGTCTTCTGACAAATCCAGGTCAATATCAAAGTAGCTTTGTCAAATGGGAAGTTAACTACTGACATGGTTAGTAGAACGGCCTAGGGCTGTTAAACACTCCACATGCCATTCCGCAATTGTGGCCTGAGACACATTTTGTGTTATTACTCAGCTTTTATATTCTCTAGTTCTTCATCAATGCCTGCTGCAATGCCACTGATTTGTTAAAAGTGGTTATATAATTGTATGTGCTTATTCCAAAGATAGAAGGCCAGAAAGTAAGCATGACATTGAAGAGTGATACCTGCAACCAGGTGTGTACTGAGATGGCTCTCGACATGGGTATACACTGGAATGTTTCCTTAACTATTGGAGAAACCGACAGGTAGTCTGATCAGAAATTGTACTGCAACACTGTACAGAGCCTCAAACCCCTGACAAGGCCGGAAGCACCACCAGTGTCCAAATGGAGACTACTTGTGTATTTGGTGAATAGGTTAATCAATTTACATTAAATATTGTGCGTAAGGTTCGGAGGGGTGTTCCAAACATGTTGCAGTGAACTTGTGGCTTAAAGATTGAATCAGACAGTTATAAGAGACTGTGCTGCACTGGCAATACTATATTTCAATCAGAGGCTACTCTATTTCTGGTGCACAGTTGGTAAAGTTTGGGGTTATAGAGGAAACTAAGTGGAAGGAGTCTAGGAGTCCTGAAAGGCTACTCTAAACGCATTGCATTTAAATTCCATCTATGTTTAAACATGGAGTGAAACAAAGCTGTACAAGAGATAGCATCACACCTTTGTGCATACTTACCAAGTTCCGGGGAATGTATATATATCAATCTTGATGCATGTCTTTGGTATCTAAAGTATGGATTTTTAGTCTGGACATTGTGTCAAGTGCTGGGTCCGCTGTGTCAGGCTCTAAGGGGAGCTGCATCCTTCAGAAAAGCACCCAAAACAGTGCCTATTTGCTCATTTGTATCTCACTGTCTTATGATTAGGCTTTTCAGTTTCTATATGTTGTGAATTACGATGATGTGTTTGAAGTGTTTTTCAATGTTTCCAAAACTTGTAAAACGAACAAATCAGTAGATATCGGTGTTTTCTCTTTTGTGCTCTGTACAAAGATCCAGATGCTGGTGCTTTTCCAGTATTTAAAGCACTTTTATCTTGTATTCTTCCGTGCCTTATTCATTCCTTTTGTCAATTCTACAATGCTGCTCCTAAATCCCTTCTTTGAACCTTTCTGTGAATTTGCTCTTTATGGAGTGTTTTTTTTATTTCTCTTTATTTCGCATTTGCCAGCACCCAAACTCCTCTTTCCTGAAGTCCTGTCCCACCCCCTGTGAAGACCATCCCATGCATGGATGAAGACCGGTTGCATCTCATTAAGATCTGAATGTTACTTGTGGGCATTTAACACGCACTCCTGCGTCTCTGTGCTTAAGAACATTTCCAAAGATCGGACAAATAAAGCTTTTATACTTATGACCCAGGATACATATTGTGGGATGCTCAGTAGTGTAACACTGCCCTGTTTTTGTCTTGAGATACCAAGAAGGTATTCTTATGGTCTGATCTGGGCTTTACCTGCTCTACCTTGTCATGTGGAGAAGAATGTGGTGACCACAAACTGCTGTGGTGTGAAGCAGCGGCTGAGGCAGTAAAGAAACATCATAACCTGCAGCAAGCTTTGGATCTTTTGCCTGTAGATTTCATACCTTGAGTGAAGATTATTGTATATTTCTGGTCTGTGCCTATGTGATTTTATGTTATGTGGAGCATGCACAGTTCTAGAGCATTTTCCAACTTCGGAGGAAAGAACAAGCACAGCTCAATGTTTCCATGTCGTAGCAGTAGTTTGTATAGGGGAAACTGCTTACTGTCAAGCCTTGTTCCAAGCTTTATTTTGGCATGGAGGCAGACAGAATGAATATTGAACTTTGTGATCCAGGGGCTGCATCAAGCACTTGCTCAGACAGATACAAGCAGCTGTTTTTGTTGATATATTAAGACAGAACAGTAGTTGCTTACACTAACTCGTATATTTTGTAAGTTAATATATGTAATGTAGGCAGCACAGTTTCAGCAAAACCAGTGCCTGGACTTTTTCCAGGCCTGCGCATGGGCACGAAACATGTTCATGATATGGTGGCTTGATCCTTTGTAAGTTGGGATGTGTGTGTCTCATATAGAGATGATTTTGAGGTTATTATGATGTAAAAGAAAGACGACAAGTACAGGGCGCAGTGATTTATGGAAGGACATTAAATATGGGGGCATCGGTTTGCATGTTTTTGTTTTTTTTGCTATAATCCCAATACCCGAGGTTTCTGAAAGCAATGCATTGTCCTACTCCTAGTGAAGGAGGATGGCATTATGATGGTTACCCTGGACTGATACTGCTCAGATTGAAGCTGCAAACCTGCTGGCTACTACACAGCCATGTGCAGTGAACAGTGAACCGAATCAATATCAGTACCATACAGAAGTGGAAGAAGACCCTGGGGGGCCAAGACACCTTCTGGGTTGTCCCGAAGTCTTGTTAAATGGCTTATGATTGCAGACACAACCATCAGGCTATGTAGACCAAACATAGCTTTCTCTTAATCTGGCAAATTTTTACTCCTGTGGAAGGAAACAAGGTCTATACTCTTTGTTGCATGATACAGAAGTCATGCTAACATTGTTTGAGGCAGACAGTAATTACTTGATTGCATAAGATCCACATGTTGCTGAAGCAAGACAAAGAATCTGTGTAAAGCTCCAATATTCAGAGTGTGGGTGGCAACTGTCATTCCTGGTACAGGCTTAACCTTTCTTTGGGGTGGTGAAGCTGATCGCAAATTCACAAATGTTAAAGAGCACAAATGCATCCCTGTTTCATGATACAACATAAAGAACAGAGAAAAGAGTTAAAATAGACTGAAAAGTAATCAATACTGTCATATTCCTACCAGTTGTCATCATTTGAGTCTGCACCCTTTTATCTTTCTCTACTAACAACTTTATCTTTTGGTCATCAAGGATTTTAAACAAGACTTGCACCTAGCTAACCTAAGACGTGATGTACTGAAAGGATAATGTTACTTACCCAGTAAGCATCTGTTCTTGGCATGTAGAGCTGTAGATTCACATGCTTTGCATCCTCCTGCCATCTAGTGTTGGGTCCAGATTTTTGCAAGTTATTTTTCTTCGAAGAAGTCTTTCCAGTCACGAGGTAAGGTGGTGACTCCTTTCGGTGATAGTGCGCATGGGCATCGACTCCATTGTTAGATTGTTTTCCGTTAGAGGGTGAGAATGGAGTTAGTACGTGTAGAATAGAGATGTCCATGCGTATGTATGTAAACTGATAAACTGCAACCACTACAGGAGACCGGGAAGGCGGGTGGGCGCATGTGAATCTACAGCTCTACATGCCAAGAACAGCTGCTTACTAGGTAAGTAACATTATCCGTTCGAGGCATGTGAGCTGTAGATCACATGCTTTGCATAGACTATACAGCAGTATAATCCCAAAGCGGTGGCTAACCTGTAGTTGTTGTAGTTGTCTGAAACAGTGTTTTAAGTACTGCTTGGCCTACAGTAGCTTGTTGCCTCGCTAACACATCTACACAATAGTGTTTGGTGAATGTGTGCGGTGTAGACTATGTTGCTGTCTTACAGATGTCAGCTAGGGGTATATTCCCTAAGAAGGCCATAGTAGCCCGTATTTTGCGAGTGGAATGAGCTCTAGGGGGTATTAGCAAAGTTCTTTTTGCTTTCTGATAACATGTCTGGATACATTTTACGATCCATCTTGCAATGCCCGAAGTAGATATGGGATTGCCTTTGTGTGGTGGAGAAAAAGCAGCAAAAAGTTACTTTGTTTTGCGAAATTCTTTTGTTCTTCCAATGTAATATAGTAGAGCTCTTCTAACATCAAGGGTGTGTAGAGCTCGTTCTGCTACAGAATCAGGTTGAGGAAAGAACACAGGTAACTCAACCGATTGATTGATATGAAAGGCAGAAACTACTTTAGGGAGAAATTTAGGATTGGTGCGAAGAACCACTTTGTCTCTATGAAGCTGAAAGAAAGGCTCTTGTATAGTTAATGCCTGGAGTTCACCAACTCTCCTCAGTGAAGTTATTGTAATGAGGAAAGCAACCTTCCATGAGAGGAACTGTAATTGGCCCCTATGCATTGGTTAGAATGGTGGACCCATTAGCCTTGTAAGGACTATGTTTAGGTTCCACACTGGTGCAGGTGGGACTCTTGGTGGTATGACTCTTTTTAACCCTTTCATAAAGGCTTTAATCACTGGTACTCTGAATAGAGATAAGTGTTGTCTGTTTTGTAAGTATGCAGCTACTGCTGCTAGATGTAAGCGAATGGATGTGTAGGCTAGTCCAGATTTCTGTAAATGTATCAGATAACAGATGATGTTCCGTACAGAAGCATCAAGAGGATTGATATTGTTATTGTTACAATAGATAACAAATCGCTTACATTTTGCTGCATAACATGCTCTAGTAGTAGGCTTTCTAGCTTCTTTTAGGATATTTATACAGCCTGGTGGTAAGTGTAAATAACCAAACTTTATGACTTCAGGAGACAGATCGCCAGGTTGAGTTCTTTGGGATTTGGATGCCTGATTTCTCCATGGCTCTGAGTGAGGAGACTGGAGGTGATATGCAGCTTTTGGTGTGGAACTATTGACAGCTCCAACAGGGTGGTGAACCAGGGTTGGCGTGCCCATGTTGGAGCTATGAGAATTAGTGTGTGGGATGTTTGCCTGAGCTTCCAAACTACCAGTAGAATGAGTGGGAGAGGCGGAAAAGCATAGGCAAATATCCCTGACCAGTTCATCCATAGGGCATTGCCTTTGGAGAGTAGATGCGGGAACCTGGAGGCGAAGCTTGGGAATTTAGCGTTTTCTGATGTGGCGAACAGGTCTATCTGAGGAAATCCCCATTCCGGATAGTAGGGGAGGAGAACATGAGGAGAGGTTCCCACTTGTGGATTTGCCGCTTCTGTCTGCTGAGAAGGTCTGCAATCCGATTGTTTACTCCTGGAAGGTGCTCTGCCAGGAGATAAATCTAGTTGTGTATAGCCCATTTCCAAATGTCTTGTGCTACGCGTGACAGTTGGAGAGTGTGCCCACCCCCCCCTGTTTTTGTATATAATACATAACTGTCGTGTTGTCCGTGCGGAGTAAGACAGCTTTGCCTACTAGGCGAGTTTGAAAGGCTTTGAGCGCTAGAAACACTGCTAGTAGCTCTAGATGATTTGTATAGAGATTTTTAAGCTTTAGACTCCACAATCCTTGGATTGTGTGATCCTGTAAGTGAGCCCCCCAACCAGCGAGCGATGAGTCTGCTGTTAGCACTGTCTGTGGAACAGGGTCGATGAAGGGCCGCCCTTTGGATAAATTATGTGGGTTGCACCACTGCAGAGAGCGATGGGTGCGGCCTCTACCAACACTAGATCGGTTAATTGACCCTGCGACTGGTTCCACTGACTTGCTAAGCATTCTTGAAGGGGACGCATGTGAAGTCTTGCATGGGGTACGATTATGATGCAAGACGCCATCATTCCCAGCAGTTGCATGAAGACTCTGGCTGGTAATGAGTGGTTGGGCTGAAACTGAGTGAGAAGATACTGAATACTGTGAATTCTGGTTGCATTGGGAGAGGCTAGAGCTTTTTTAGTGTCTATGGTGGCTCCCATATAAGTTTGTGTGTTTGAAGGCTGCAGATGGGACTGCAGCGCATTCGCTGTAAACCCTTGTTGGTGTAGTAAGTGAATTGTGGCTGGAGTGTGTTGGAGACACTTTTGCTAAGTGCTGGCTTTGATGAGCCAGTCGTCCAGATAGGGGAAGACGTGGATATGATGTCTTCTCAGATGAGCTGCGACTACTGCCAGGCATTTGGTAAACACTCTGGGAGCAGTGGTGACTCAAAACGGTAGTACTTTGAATTGGTAATGTTGACCCAATATCACAAATCTGAGATATTTGCGATGAGCGGGGTGAATTGGAATGTGAAAATATACGTCCTTTAAGTCTAGAGTAGACAAAGTCGCCTTGTTGTAAAAGTGGGAGCACTTGTTGAAGTGTCACCATGTGGAAATGTTCTGACAGTATGTAGAGGTTCAGTTCTCGGAGGTCCAAAATAGGTCTTAACGAGCTGTCCTTTTTGGGAATTAGAAAATACATGGAGTAAACGCCTGACCCTTGATAGTGTAATGGTACCAGCTCTATGGCTCCTTTTAGCAAGAGAGACTGGGCCTTCCTGTTTGAAGAGGTGCAAATGTTCTGGTGACAGTTTGTGAGAACGAGGTGGAATGTTTGGAGGATTGGTGGTAAGCTCCAGGCAATAACCATGTTGGATAATTCCCAACACCCATTTGTCTGTTGTTATAGATTGCCAAATGGGGAATAATTGTAGAAGACGTCCCCCACAGGTGTTAGATGATCGGGGAAGGGTAGGTAAGTCACTGCTTGTTAGAGGAAGGGGAGTTACGGGGTGTGGAACCCTTCCCTCTACCCTTGCCGTTGTTTCCTCTATTTCCTCCTCTAAAGAAACCTCTTGTGGAGGAAGGTTGATTGTTGCCTTTATAGGAGGAAACATTGGTGTCTGAGGACATTGTCTTAGACCCCCCACGATAGAAGGAGCGACAAAAGGATCCCCGGTTAGAAGGAGACTGTAGAGCTCCCATAGACTTACCTACTTCAGTGTCTTTTTATTTTTTCTAATGCCTGATCAACTTCAGGCCCGAAAAGATGCTCTTTATCAAACAGGGTGTTTAGGATGAATGGCTGGATGTCAGGTTTGAAACCAGAAATCCTTAACCAGGCGTGTCTTCTGAGTAACCCACTAGTGTTAATCTCTCGAGCTGCAGTGTCAGCAGCATCTAAGGCACATCTAATAGAGGAATTGGAGATGAGATTTCCTTCTTGTACTAAATTGTGTGCTTTAGCTTTGTGCTCATCTGGGAGATATTGGAGCAATTGCTCCATTTTGTCCCAGTGCGCTCTAACATACCTGGCTAAGAGGGCCTGGGTGTTGGCGATGCACCAATGATTAGCTGCCTGGGCAGCTATTCGTTTGCCAGAGGCGTCTATCAATTTTGATTCCTTATCCGGAGGGGTGGCATCCCCAGAGGTTTGTGAATTAGCCTGTTTACGGGTATTAGAGACAACCAGTGAGTCAAGGGGTAACTGTCCCTTAATAAAGACTGGATCAGAGGGAGCAGGCTTATACTTTATCTATTCTGGGAGTCGGAATGAGAGCACAAACAGGTTCTTTGCAGATGTCATCAGCTTGTCTCATCATGCCTTTGAGCATAGGGAAAGTCTGACTAGATCTATGTGTACTACTTAGTTTCTAACAAGAAATCTTCTTCTAGTGATTCTTTGTGTAGTTGTACCCCGTGATATTGTGCAGCTCTAGCAAGCAACTCTAAATATCCTACATTGTCGTCAGGAGAGGAAGGCTTTGCAGGGTAAAGGTCTGGGTCATTATATGTAGGTGGATCAATAGTGTAGTCTTTCCAAGGATCTACAGGTAATTGGATATCTTCATCATCTCCATCATCATCATCATCATGCTGTGAGGGTGGAGAATTGTGTGGTGTGATAAGTAAATGTTCCAATACTAGAGAAGGTGGTGAAGGTGTAGGGGAACGTGGTGGAA
The DNA here is from genome assembly GCA_963921515.1 of Calotriton arnoldi. Lineage (NCBI taxonomy): Eukaryota > Metazoa > Chordata > Amphibia > Caudata > Salamandridae > Calotriton > Calotriton arnoldi. Next base: position 1,067,581 of record CAWUFW010000721.1, read on the forward strand.
GAGGAGGAGGAGAAGGGTTAGTACCGACATTTTTCCTCTTTAAAGGAATCTAATATTGCATGTCCTCTAACTCAGGTTTGCGTTTATGAGGCAGTTTGTAAAGAAGATGTCCTGTTTCGGGGTTGATGTAAAGTTCCTTTTGTTTAGGATCCGATTTGGGGGGTGGTAAGTCGAGAATCGGATCCTGCAGCTTCGAAGGAGCATTTTTCGGTTTCGGCGCCGAGGACTTCGGTGCTGGGATGGAATGACCTTTCGGAGTGGAAGGTTTGGGCTCCAAAGCCTTTTTCGATTTCATTGTCAAGGATTTCGGCTCTGAAGCAGTCTTGGGCTTTGAGCTCGAAGGTTTTGGCTTAGTGCCGGACTTTGGCCGACCTGGCCCCTAGCCAGAAGGCTGGCAATGGGTTTTGGTGCCCAGCCGGTAGGCGGGGCGTTAGAAACATTGCCTCGGTGCCGACCTTGGCCCGGAGGTGGAACCGAAGCCCTTTGCTTCGTTTGAGTTGGATTTCGGGGCAAGGGGTGTTCGGTACTCACAGGACCATGACCCTGCGGTAAGTCCTCTTCCATCTTGGAGTCCGATTCAGGAATCGATTGGGGCTGCTCTTCCTGTTCCTCTTCGGCCCCTTGTGCATCGAATTCTTCTTGCTCGGATCCTTCACCGAAGATGTCCGGTGTGTATTCGATGCTCTGGCTTTGCATTTCACGACATCGAGCCTGATGATCGCGGAGAGTTTTCTTGGATCGGAAGGATCTGCACGCGTCGCAGTCTTGTTCGATGTGCTCTGGAGAGAAGCACAAGTTGCACACTTTGTGCGAGTCTGTGCACGGGTATTTTGCGTGGCACCGAGGGCAGAATTTGAATGGAGTCCGTTCCATCAACTGCGAGGTGGACCGACGGCCTTCCACAAGTTTTCCAATCGAAATTGAAATTTTCTTCAACCGATACGATACGCGGAGAAGTGGGATACGCGTACGAAACAATACCGACACGGGTATAGTGGATTGCGCACCGAGGGGAACCCGAATAACTGTTTCGAACCAGAGCGCAGCAATTCACGTCCGAACCCGATGGCGGAAAAAAACAATCCAAGAATAGAGTCAATGCCAATGCACACTATCACCGAAAGGAGGACCTTACCTGTGACTGGAAAGACTTCTTCGAAGAAAAACAACCTGCAAACATCCGGACCGAACACTAGATAGCAGGAGTATGCAAAGCATGTGATCTACAGCTCACATACCTCGAACATTAAAGATCTCTGAAGACGTGCTGAATCATAGGTGTTCTAAATTTTGCCCATTATGAAGGTCTGGTTAAGGACACTACCTACACATTGAGGAATACAGGATATATTTCAAATTTCTAAACCATTCCACATTAAACTACTAGATTTCACAGTATGCACTTCATTTTGTCAAATCATGCTGAAGAGCATGCTACAACAAATTTTATTTCAAGCACTATTCATCAATGGAAAACATGTATGGTTGCTAAACTTCATGCAGCATTACAGCTACACATAAATATGATAAAAAGATTTATGAAGAAAATGATTAATGCATCATCACCATTGTAAACGTAGTTCTTCGTGTGCTTATGGAAAGCAAATAAAAGTCATAAGATGGCTGAAAGGTAACTAAAGCAGCTCAACACAGAATAAAAATTTAAAAAAAGAGACCCTCCTCTTTCGATTCTAGATGATTAAAGGATGCCCCAGCTAGCAGCGTCTTACCCTCTTAGCTCTTTTATAAACAGTGTCCAGTCCAGTATAGAATTTTCCCACCTTCATCACTTCCAGTCCTAAATCAAAGACCAACATTGTAACCCAAAATCTAGCAGATGCAGCAGTACTCCAGCTGGTCCACACGACTGATGATTGTTCACTGATCCTACTTGGGGTTTGTACTGAGGCACAGTAACAATTCCATCCTGATTATCTAGTGCTTTGGGTGCACTCCTTGAACAGCTGCAAACTGCACTTATTTTACAATCAACATGTCCACTATCCACCAAGTGCAGAAGCCTGAAGGTCCAAAGGAATGCATATCCCATTTTAATTCGAACGGCAACTGTAAAGCACTAAAATGTCCATCCGTGGGACTAATCCTCAAACTAATTAATATAAAATGAAAAGTGATAAAATGTCAATGCTTGAAATCAGTTTTGAATCAGGATATCAACTTACAAAAAGAAATCACTGTTACAACCAGTTTTTTCTAGGGACTTTTATTGATAAGCAGGTCCTTGTGTCAGCCCCCCCCTCCCAGCCTCTTCAGGTCTCCCTTGCTGCCACATTGCTTGTTATTTTGTTGTCATTGTTATTTATCTGTACCCAGTCAGCCATTTTCATTCCGTGTAGTTTAGCCACTAGCCTTTATTTTTTTTATTTATAAAGTTTTATATAGCGCAAACTTGACCCTAGAAGGTTATCAGAGCACGTTACAGATAGTTCAATTAGTAGAAAATAGATAACCAAGAAACAAACGCTGACAATGTCCGTTGCAAATCAGGAGTGGGACAGTGAGTTATAAACCAGTACTCAAACGGCGTGCAAGCCCTGGTTGGAGAACAGCGTCAGATCAGTATCCAGAGAATGAGTTTGTGGGTTCAGGGTAGAGATTTGTTCATTAAAAGCAGTTTGACTTATTTTTTGAATGAAGTGATTGAAGGGATCAGCCTGATTTCAGGGGGCAGGGAGTTCCAGATATAGGGTCCAATCCGGAGAAGTCTCGATTGTAGGTTTTGTTTTTCGAAATTTTTGAGGTTTCAACATTAAGGTGCTGGTGCTTCTAGATGATCTGCCACCACCGGACAGTTCCAGTTTGTCAGCTAGATACTTCGGTGTATTGAAGTGTAGGGCTTTGTGGGTCATGCAAGCAATTTTCATCTGAATTCTTGCCTCATAAAGGGAGCCAGTTTAGTGCCTTCAGATCTGGAGTGATGTGGCTGTACTTTTTCGAACCAGTGATGATCCTTGCAGCAGAGTTAAGGGATGCCCTTAGTGGAGCCAACTTGGATCTTGGCAGAACACATAGGGTAGCACTCCCATAGTCTAATCTGGGGATAACTATCGCTTGCACCGCTGATTTAAGGTCGAAGGGGAGGAAGGGTTTTATTTTTCTTAGAATGCTCATTTGAAAGTTTGCTCCTCGGGTGACTGAGCGGATGTGTTCTTGCATGTTGAGATTCTTGTCAAGTGTAATTTCTAGTGATCTTGTGGAATCTATAATGTGTGGAAGGCAGTTGAAGACTGTTAAGTGTTTCATCCAATCTTCGATGTCGAGGGATCTTTTTGGTGGGGCAATTAAGAGGAATTCGGTTTTGAGCGAGTTGAGTTTAAGGTGATTTCTGGTTAGCCAGTTTTGGGTTTTTTGCAGAGTTGTGTTGAGTAGACGGATATCCTCAGGGGAGGAGATTTTAAGATATAGTTGGGTGTCGTCTGCATACATGTGGTATTGTACATTGGAAAATTTCAGAATTTCGGATAGAGGCTCCATGAACAGGTTAAAGAGAGTAGGTGATAAGGTGGACCCCTGAGGGACCCCTAAAGTGACAGGAGTGGTAGTGGACAAGGATTGGTTAACCTTAATTCTTTGAGTTCTGTTGTGTAGAAATAAGGCGAACCAATTTAGGACAACCCCTGATAATCCCATTCTGTGTTCAAGTAATTCAAGGAGGCTGTCATGTTTGACCGTGTCGAAGGCTGAGGATAGGTCTAGGAGGATTAGGAGGGAAGATTTGTTCTGATCTAGCATTTTAAGCGCGTCATCAACTATGTGGGTAAGGACTGTTTCCGTGCTGTGACCCTGACGGAAACCGGACTGGAATTGGTTAATAAGGTGGAACTGATCAATGTGATTGCATAGCTGGGTATGTACACATTTCTGAAGGAGCTTTGCCAGAGAGGGAATGGTGGAGATGAGACGGACGTTATCAGGGTTCGTATGATCCGCTGTGGGTTTTTTTAGAATGGGGGTTACCTGCCCTGATTTTAGGCAGTCTGGTAAAGCCCCTTGGAGTAGTAAAGCATTCACCATCTTAGTCCAGAGAGGGACTAAAGAGGTTTTAATCTCATTGTAGACGTTCGCTGGTAGAGGGTCGCAGAAGTGGTTTGACGGTTTAAGTGTTGTTAAGATATTAAGAATGGCATTTTCATCAAAGGTTTTGAAAGTGTCCCATGACGCGTTGTTTATGAGGGAGAGTCCATGTCGGTCTGGATGCTGAACGATCATATGCTGGCCTGGGCTTTTTGGGGGTATCATCGGGAGGAGCTCAATTGCTGTTTGGAGATCACTTTCAATCTTTTTAGACTTTTCAAGAGAGAAGGAGGCAAATATGTTGCAGTTTGGCAGCAGAAGGGATCCCATTGTGCAGGGGTTGGGTTTTTGGGTAGATTGATGTTTGATCATTTCGAACAATTTCCTTTTTGGCTGTCTTCATTTACTTTATTTACTGCGTATTATCCACTGTAACTTGTGCCTCTGTCTCACATGTTGACTTCTGTCTCGCAGCGAGCCGGCTGCATTGCCGCTCGCTTCCTGCCGGTTTTTGCTGTTTTTCACACCTCCCGCTGCCCAGCACCCCTCCTTCCCCAAGGACCTACTTACTGGAATCTGCAGAGCGACTGCACAGCAGACGTGTGCAAGTGGGTGCGCCAAAGGCAAGCCTGTCTGCGCCAAAGGCAAGCCTGCCTGTGCCCGTCCGCACCTGGACCACGCCCAGTGCCAGGAATGCTGACCCTCCGGCCAACCATCCACTGATATTCCACCGCCGAGCTCCTGGCCCTGGACCCCAGACGCTGCAACAACTGGTGCATCACTTCTCCCCGATCAACGGGAGAACCCTTCGTCTGCTGCCACTTTACATGCAACTCAGAACCTCCCGCCCGCACAGGAACCCTCGTCACACCCACCCCACCAACCGCGAACACACCGGAACTGCTCCAGTGCATCCTGCTCAACACCGGGTCCCTCTGCAAACACGACTCTGAAATCTGGGACACCATCACCACCCTCACCCCTGAAGTGATCTTCATAGCCGAGACCTACCTCAACCACTCCTTTACCCCCAACATCGCCACTGCAACGCTCAGTGGCTAAAAGATTATACACCGGGACTGGAACTAACAAGCACTGAGGAGGCATCGCCCTCATCCACAAAGAAACTCTCCGCTGCACCACCACCGAAGACAACACCACATCGATCATGGAACACCTTAACTTCCAACTCCAAACCAACACCAAGGCGACCAGAGGCACCCTCGCATACAGATAGTCAGGACCACACCCCGGCTTCTTCGATGCCATCTCCGAATTCATCGCCCCTCTAGCTATCGACTCCAAGCACATCATCTTCCTCGGTGACCTCAACTTCCACCTTGATGACCCCAAAGACGCCAACTCCATAAACCTCCTGGAAAACATGAGCAACATTGGTCTCACCCAACTAGTCACCAACCCCACACACAGCGCAGGACACACATGGGACCAGACCTTCACAGCTAGAGACAGAGTCAAGTACAGCCATGTCACCAAATTCACCTGGACCGACCACGCCATCGTTCACTTCACCATCACAGGTTCCCCGGGTACCAGCACCAGGCCCCTGAGCTCCTCCCACCACAGCTGGAACGAACTGATAAAGACCAAATGGACAGACGCCCTCAACACCACCCACCCGATGCCGCAACCAACCTGGAACAGCCGTCCAGAACTTCTCCGTATGGATCACCAACTGCATGGACAGAGTCGCCCCCATGAAGCCAGCCAAAACCAGCAGATCCACCAAAAAAGACAGTTGGTATACACCCGAACTCAGGACCATTAAACGCATTTGCAAACGACTAGAAAGACGATGGCGCACCAGCAGAGACCCCACAGACAGGAGCCACCTTCAAGTCAGCCCTCAACAAATACCACCAACGCCTCAAGAACACAAAAAAGAGACACCTAGGCAGATCGCATAGAAGCAAGCGCCAACCACAGCAAGGAACTCTTCAGCGACGGAGAAATCTCCTGTCAGCCACCGAGAATACGATCCACCCTACCCAGGAACTCTGCGGCACACTGGTGAACAACTTCCACAACCAGATATCCACAATCTACAGCAACTTCGAACCCCAACCCACCGACCTAGACAACCTCCTCACACCAATGGACACCACCCACAGCCTCCCGCTCACCGCATGGAATCTACTCACCACACAGAACACTACAGCCATCATGACCTCCATCCACTCCGGAGCAGCAGCGGTCCCATGCCCCTACCACTTCTTCAACATTGGAAACAAAGAAATCAGCAGTGAGCTCACCTCTATTCTCAACGCATTCATCACCAATGCCGCCTTCCCTAACAGAAGTAAACACGCAGAGGTCAGACTCCTCCTGAAGAAACCCTCCGTCGACCCCAGCAAACTCAATAACTACTGCCCCATCTCGCTGCTCCCGTTTCCTGCCAAAGTCCTTGAGAAGGCCATCAACCACCAGCTCACCGAACACCTAGAAAGAACAACCTGCTCAACGCCTCCCATTCTGGCTTCCACGCGAAGCACAGTACCAAGACCACCCTGATCGCCGCCACCGACAACATAAGAACCCTACTCGACCGGGGTGAAACAGTGGCCCTGATCCTCCTCGACCTCTCAGCTAGCTGTGTTCAACACCGTATCCCACAACACCCTCATCAAACGACTCCACCACGTCAGCATCAGGGATACACCCTCAAATCCTTCCTCACAGGACTCACTCAGAGAATTCACCTACAACCCTTCACCTCGGAGTCCAAGAGCATCATCTACAGTGTTCCCCAAGGCTCATCCCACAACCCCACTTTGCTCAACACCTACATGGCAACCCTGGCCAACATCATCAGAACCCATTGACTCAACATCATATCCTACGGGGACAACACCCAGCTCATCCTCTCCCTCATGGAAGACCCCTCCAACACCAGAACAAATTCCACAACGCCATGATGAGTGTCGCCGACTGGATGAGTTTCAACTGCCTGAAGCAGACGTGCTAATTTTCTGAAAAAACACCTCCCTGTGGGACAAAACCTGGTGGCCCCCAGAACTCGGACCCACACCCATTCCGGACGACCACGCCCACAACCTTGGCATCATCCTGGACAGCAAGCTCACCATGAAGGGCCAGATCAACGCAGTCTCCTCCACCTGCTTCCACACCCTCTGCATGCTCTGAAAGATCTTCAGATGGATACACGTCAACACCGTAAAACTGTCACTCAAGTCCTTGTTACCAGCTGGCTGGACTACAGAAATGGGCTCTACGTCAGAATCACCACCCAACTCAAGAGACTCTAGACTAAACAGAAATCAGAGGCCAGACTCATCCTTATCCTCCCTAAACAGGCCCTTATAACCCCCCCCACCCCCCACCTCAGGAACCTTTACTAGCTCCCCGTCCAGAAGAGATGCCAGTTCAAGATGCTGACACAGGCCTACAAGGCCCTCCACAACCAGGGACCAGCATAAATAAACCACTGCCTGAACTTCAAACAACCCAACAGATACCTGCACTTCTGCCTCCCTCGCCCACACCCCCGTATTTGCCGAAGCTACAGTGTAGGTCATCCCTTCTTACACCTCGCCGCCAAGTGCTGGAACAAACTACCCCTCCACCTGTGAACTTGACCCTCTCGCGGGGAATTCAGAAAGGGATTCAAGACCTGGATACCCTTCGGGGTGAATAGCCGTGCTCAACAAATACTGACTGATTGACATAGTGCAGTAAATAAAGTAAAACAAAAACTTTCTGCTACTGTACAAAACAGTAATATTTAATCTACATTTCAATAACCGGCACAATCAGGATTGAAGTCGCACCTCCAATGTCTGGTCACATGGATGTCACTAAACGTGGTAGAAGCTTACCCCTGTTAATCAGAGATCATGATTTTAAGGACCATACTGGCCCCCGTGGCTCAACTTTCCATGGCCAGACTGTGAGAGAATGGTGTGCATTATATGGCGTGATTGCTCAACCTCACTGTGCAATACACTCACCAACCCTTTTAGGACCCTTGGATTTCGTTCAAACCTTCAGCTGAACCCTGTGTAGCTGTGGCTCTGAGCAGCAAGGCTTACAAAAAGGAACAAATGTAAAGCAATTAAACAGCACCAAAACAATTGAATAAGAAAATCGACAAGACACCAATTAAAAAAAAAAAAACAGACTGTATTTTTATGTATTTTTAAACACTACAGCGAAAAAGTTCCACCGGAGGGTTACGGAGATATAGATCTTACAAGGTATAGTAAATCAAAGCTTTCACTCAACCCTGAACAAACACTGGCAAATTCAATGAACTTGACACTTAGAAACTTTTCACTAAAAAGTTTGGATTAATAATGCGGTCACTTGGAGCCACTTTAGGTGATCAACTCCAGTACAGAGCCAGTCAGGGGGACCAGCTAGGTTCCTCAGCAGGTGAAGCAGTCTTCAGACGGTTCCAGGCACTTTTCTCCTTTACAGGGCATTCCTATGGAAGTGGCCCGATGCAAGGGATGAAGGATGCTGAAGATGCTCAAGGATGCTGTTGATTTGATGTGGTCAACAGGGGTCTTGCTGCGACTACTCCTTGTTCCACGAAGGGAGTGAGGTGATCCTGGTCACAGGTTCAACGCCCCAAAACTCCTCTCAGTGCTGGCAGAAGTCCAGTCTCCACTGGACTACCAGCCACCCAGTATTGCGGTCACTGGTCAACCATACCTGGGTCGATAACTCAACCTCTGGTGGTCACAGCAGCACTCCAACAGCACTCTCAGGATCAGCGAACTCGGGTGCAACTTTGTGTGTCAGGTCCAGGTCCCTGGTGCTGCACGGCGGCGGCTGGTTGAAGACTTTGGGCTACCAACTTGCCCCAGCATGCTTCTTCAGCTGTTGTGTCTCTGTGCTGCGAACAGGAGGCTAGACAGCTGGCCCTTGTAGTGTCTTAGCTTTGGCTGGGCTCTGGAGACATTTTCTCCTTGAGTAGGACATGGCAAGCACAGTCGCTCTCCTTTGCTAGACAGCAGGTGCAGTCCATGGCAGTGCAGCTTCTCTTTGCCGGTTCCACGGTGCAGCAGGTCGGTCCTTCTTCCAGTCCAGTCGAGATCCGGAGTGTGGAGCTCCCTAGCCCAACCTAAAGGTGTGACTACCCACTCTGGAAAACTGGTTTGGTAACTGGATTCCCCTCTCCTATCCCTAGTGGCAGCGGCGTAGCGTGGGTTGCCAGCACTAGGGGCAAGGCAATTTTCTTTTTAAATTCTGCGCCCCTAAGAATACCCTTGCGCCCCTAAGAATGCCCCAAAGAATTTTGCGCCCGGGGCAACCGCCCCTGTGGCCCTGCCCATGCTACACCACTGCCTAGTGGTGGCCTGTCTGCCAAAACAATGGAGCAGCCCCTCTCTCAAGTGTTACCGATTTGCCGTTTAAAGGCGGCATCTCCTTTGAAGCTCGCCTCCTGGGCCAACACCCATTTGGCTTCCTGCAGGAGGGAGGTGATACCTCCTTGCAGACCAGGCCACTACTGTATCCTTTTTCTGGGAGTCATTAGTACGTCTCCCCAGGAGCGCATAAAGCGGTCTCGGGGACAGAACCCCATGTGTTTCCTTTAGTCCTCTGTGCCTATATCAATTGCAAAGTGGCAACTTTGATAAAGCTGCACACTGCAACAGGTTACATTAATTTCGATCTGAGAACCAACTCAGGCTTAATGTAATGAGTTGTTTGATACTTTGGATGACCAACTTGGGTTGCACTGTCCCAGCGTTAGCACAGCTGAGGGGTCAGCGTTTAAATCTGTACTCGCCAATCGGGCAACCAACCATTCCCACCATAAAAACAATAGTTTCACGTTTGTACTATTAGAACATATAAAACTACATGGTCTGCCCGTGAGGTATGCTGCTCCCTGCCTTAAGACTCGATAGGCTTGCCACAGGGGTGCCGTACACATATACCAGGGGTAAGTCTGGCTTTGAAAAATAACAAATGGGGGGGGGAGGGGGGAGTAAAGAGGTATGGGGATAGAATCTACCTCCTGATTAAGCTATCTCATAAACAATATGATTCTACCCTGAATGAATTTATACTATTCATTTATTGTTATAGTGATTCTAATAATTGTGTTAAAGTGTGGTAGTGTTCCATGAAATGTCATGGAAAAACTAAATGTTTTTTAGATACCCCTCACACACTATGAATCCCATAGTGTCATGCTTCATCATGGGGGTCTCCCGTCTCTCTACGGGACGGGCGTGCTGCAACCTGCGGATACTGCGGGAGCACTATATTGGTGAAAATTAGGCTATGTGTAGTGTGGGTAGTGAGAGTGGTAGGATATGTGATAAATCAAAAAGTTAAAAATTCCTGGCTAGTGGAAAACACACATTTTATTCACTTCCCTAGCTGGAAACATTAAAAATTAAAAAGGGAGATGTGTAGAGGGTGTACTCTAATGTGATCCCCTCTACTGGGTCAACATGTTTCGTAAGCAGTCCCCACTGCTTACTCTTCAGGACCTATTCTAATCTCTACTGCACTCAAGATATATTATGAAAGAGGCTATCCCCCGCCTGTAGATACCTCCGTACAGCTCCGTGGTTCCACGGAGCTGTACGGAGGTATCTACAGGCGGGGGTATAGCCTCTTTCATTGATTATTTCAAGGCAACCTCCTCTTCGGTGCAAGCTCATGAAGCCTGGTTATTAATCTAAATAGCATTTCGTATTGGTTTCTTGAAAACTATTAGGGGTAATTTTACCCTTTTTTCAGACATGTTTATTTTTTCATGTCTTTTTCAAAAGTTAGGCATACAACATATATAAATCAAGTAATATATCTTGAGTGCAGTAGAGATTAGAATAGGTCCTGAAGAGTAAGCAGTGGGGACTGCTTACGAAACATGTTGACCCAGTAGAGGGGATCGCATTAGAGTACACCCTCTACACATCTCCCTTTTAATTTTTAATGTTTCCAGCTAGGGAAGTGAATAAAATGTGTTTTTCCACTAGCGAGGAATTTGTAACTTTTTGATTTATCACAGATCCTACCACTCTCACTACCCACACTACACATAGCCTAATTTTCACCAATATAGTGCTCCCGCGTATCCGCAGGTTGCAGCACGCCCCGTCCCGTAGAGAGCGGGAAGACCCCATGATGAAGCATGACACTATGGGATTCATAGTGTGTGAGGGTATCTAAAAACATTTAGTTTTTCCATGACATTTCATGGAACACTACACTTTAGCACAATTATTAGAATCACTATAACAATAAATGAATAGTATAAATTCATTCAGAGTAGAATCATATTGTTTATGAGTAAGTCTGGCTTTGCCATTACTATGAATGGCAAAGTCATCCTCCTAGTTTACACTGCTCTTCAGCCTGAAATTAGTGGGCTGGGAGTCTTACTTACTTTTACTCATGTCACACCCATGCTGGCACAACTAGTGCTGCAAGCGCTGTGGTAACTCTAACTTATATGCCCTGTGTACCGAAGGTCAGTGGTTCTTAACCTGTGGGCCAGGCACCCCTGGGGGTTCACAAAGCCTACTTAGGGGGCCGCGACTGCTTAGAAAGTTCAATATTAACAGACTAATAAAATATAAATAAAGAAGCAAAATGTACAATTGAAAATTTTAAAACATTCTATAAATGTGAATGAATTTGAAACTGGAAGCTAATAATTAAGGTAGTATCCTCAGATTTATGTATGGGAGCAGTGCAAGAGCATCAAGCATAATATAGAATGGACAATGAGTGGCCTCAATTGAATGTAAAAAAGCGCCCACCTTCCCATTCAAATTTAGATTTTTTTAAATATAAAATATTTAATCATTTGTATATTTGTTTGAGGAAGGCTTGTTTCTGTATTGTTTTGCAGTTCAAATTATTGAAAATGCTTACGCCAGGGTCACCGGCTTTCAGTAATTTCTCAGTGTGGGTCCCCAGATACCAAAAATGATTCAATGAGGGCCCCAGGGTTCAAGTTATAATTAAGTGCTGGTCCACAGAAGTCAAAAGGTTAAGAACCACTGCCCTAGAAACTATTTACTAGGGACTTACAGGTAAGTTAGCTTAGCCAATTGGGTATGAGCCAATTCGACATGCCTGTTTAAGGGAAAGGTCACAGGCACGGAGGTGTGGTTAGCAAGCCTCAGTGCACTCCGAGTCGAAAAACCAGCAGCATAGTTCAAACAATAGGGGGTGACCATACAAATAGAGGCATTTCCTTACAAAGTGTAAAACTGGCACTCACTAGTACTAATGGCAAAGAAATATAATCTTCTGCCAGTGCCTCAAGGATACACACATTTCACCAGCTCTGATTTCACTGCATTAGCTACCAATTTATAGTATCTCAGGTTTAAAGCCTAACACATGATCAATCTAGACTCTGCATTTAGTAGATTTCAACCCCCATTTGGGGTATAAAAAAACACTAGAAGATGGTAAAAAACAATCGCTCTTGAAGGCCAGACATTAAGTGTCTGAATGTCTAAGAACCATGACGTCAGACTTGAAATATATGCAGTTAGAAAATGACCTGTAACTCTTGGGGAAGCATGGTGGCACAACAATGCCCTCAATAATGGGGAACATCACAAACAAAACATGCAATTTCACCCCCAAGAACAACTTGCAACAATCAAGAAAGGGCAGTAGAAGTATTAGGGGGTATAACTACTCGACTTTCAGTAATAACACAGAAAATCAAAGGAGAGTTTAGCCACTTTAACATCTTTTCTAACCAACAATCCCTTAAGGCTCGGCAGAGCCTGTTCCTCGCTAGATGCCCAGGTTAGAGGTTGCAGTAGGTAAAATGGCCGGGGTTGCGCCATTGACGAAGTGACATCGCTCGCGGGGGTGGAAGCATTGTTTGATTAGGACAAAAGTGTCCTTGCTAATGACCCTATTTGACTCCATCTCTGCAGTGTGTGACTACAGTGCTCATTACTGGTGAGATGGCAATTGGTTTACAGGACAATATTTCCAGAGATCCATGTTTGTTACCTTTCTTCAATGTTCTGTTTTATGTACTTTTGCTCATCCTTACAGGTACTGGACCAATGGAATATGCAAGTCGGTGACTTGCACAAGTGAACTTTACATACCTCAATTTGCACTACTATATCACAAATAGTGACCTACTAACACACTGACTGTAGTATATTGTCCCAATATTTAGGATTACATGGATCTGCCATAAAGAGGTCCAGAGGAAAGCCATTAGACCCGCCCTGTGCCTAGGAGACTAAAACATGTAGACTGTTCTTGTTTAGACAAGTAGGGGACTATATACATGCCCCCATTTTACATCCCTTTTGCTTTTACCCTTACCCAAGTACCCATAAACTGAATAAATTACTTTTGGATATTTGAGGTAATTTCACATTACCTAAACAGATCCCACTGACAATTTCACCTAGAGGAGCTCCCTCCCCGGGGAGGCTGAGTCTATTCAGACATACTAGGTATCTTGAATGTAGACCCGATAATGAAGCATGCCACTCATGAAATCTAGTGGGTGAGGGTCTCTTTAAAAAAAAAGCCTAAGGGATTCCTGATTAGGAAAGGTGTTATAGTGGCTTCATTCTCCTTCAATTTTCTAGAATTTATGCAAGGAAGTTCGCACATACTGCTTTAATAACACTAGTTGCATTATATAAATAATTCTTCACCTGGTTTGCTTTTTAGGACCCTGTCCTTCTCCTGGGCCCCCACCAGAAGGCAAGCTGTTGCTGTCTTCTTTTGGGGCTTGCTTCTTTTTGCTGTCGCCCTGCTTTTGCGGTTTACTCTGCTTTTCCGATTTGTTGTCTTTTTCCTTCTTCTTCTTGTCTGTGTCTTCCATGCCGGCAGAGGCCACTGGCTTATACTCTGTGCCAGTCAAAGATTTGTACTCTGCCTTCAGCTCCAGAAGCTCCTTTACACAGGCATCCACTTTATCCTTTGTTTATAAAACAAGTAGAAAACAACTTTCAGATTCAACTACATGTGCAACAACAAACTCGAAAACAAATAAGGAGGCTTACAAGCTGTAAAACTATCTTTGCAGCTTACAACCGTTCTTGCATCATATGCGGAGTATAAATTGCCAAGTGGTATCTCACTCTATGAAGGGAAGCATGAAGTTGTAGTAGCACACCCAGTTTTATTAATTTACTGTGCCCTACTGCTGCTGCTTCTCGTTTTGCCGGCATGGCTACACGTTAATGGGTAATGAAGGGGTGCACAAAGAAACATGTTGCTGTTTGTAGGTGTTCTACTGGCCTCACTTCTGTCTTGTGCGCTAATGAGTTGCATAACTTAATACAATGAACTATCCAGGATGAAATACATGTTCTATGTAATATGAAGATATCAGTGCAAGAGTGTATAATACAAAGTTAATCAGATCTTCTAAACAACGGCGCCCTATCAATATAATACGTTAGGGCACCTTAGTTTTGGTATGGTACTAGCTATGTCTGGTGCGGACTTTGATCACGAACCAACAGTGGTAACTCCATAGTTTGATTTACATAGAATACAGATATTACTTTGGGGATGAATATAGGATGTGTCTTGAACTGAAGCACAAGTTACTACTTGTGTAACGATAGATCTGTAAGAGACATTAGTTAGTGATAGATTCCTTACCTTAGAATATCCCCAGGCGTCAGACTGGATCCGGAAAGTTTTTCGTCAGCGTTTCCCCTGCGCGTCGGTAGGTGGCGTCGTGCGGCTCCGCGTTCGTCGCTGGCGTCGTAGGCGCCGAGATGACGTCACGGAGACTACTTAGGCGCCACCCATGCGCGCTGACGTCAGTTCTGTACACGACTTTCCGCGCCAGCATCGCAGAGCCATGCAATTAACTGGCCACTGGTGCCATGAAACTAGGGCCCTGAAAGGGATGACCTTAACCTTTGAATCAGTTCGCAGAACGGGGAAGGATGGGAGGGGCGGTAAGGAATCTATCACTAACTAATGTCTCTTACAGATATATCGTTACACAAGTAGTAACTTGTGCATCTGAAAGAGACACGTTAGTGATAGATTCCCTACCTTAGAATAGATACCCCAGCAATACCAACCCCGGTGGTGGGTCTGCGAATAGATTACACCAGAAAGTCACGGAGAACAGAACGGCCAAAGAAGCCGTCTCTCCGGACTTGACTGTCAAGGCAATAATGCTTGGTAAATGTGTGCAGCGAGGCCCACGTGGCTGCCTGACAAATATCCTGCAAGGGAACGCCGCGTCCCAAGGCAGTAGTGGCTGCTGTTGCCCTGGTAGAATGGGCACGCAGTCCCACAGGAGGCTCCTTTTTAGCCAAGGAGTAACACGCTTTGATGCACAAAACAACCCACCGAGAGATGGTGCGTTTGTGCACGGCCCGATCTTTTTTGGCGCCCACGTAGCCAACAAAGAGCTGGTCATCCACCCGGAACTGTTGTGTGCGCTTGAGATAGAACGAGAGGGCACGTTTTGGGTCCAGACGATGGAGCCTCTCTTCCTCTTTTGAAGGATGCGGAGGCGGAAAGAAAGTGGGCAAAGTGATGGTCTGCCCGATGTGGAAGGGCGTGACAACCTTTGGCAAGAAAGAAGGACGGGTCCTTAAAACCACCTTGTCCGGATGAACAGAAAGGAAAGGAGTTTTAGAAGAAAGAGCCTGGAGCTCACTCACTCTTCTGGCAGAGGTGATAGCTACCAGGAAAGCCGTCTTTAGAGTAAGAAGACGTAAAGGACAGTTATGAAGGGGCTCGAAGGGAGCGCACATCAGATATGTAAAGACAAGATTTAAGTCCCATTGAGGCATTATGAAAGGCACGGGAGGAAACGTGTGTGTAATGCCTTTGAGGAAACGGTTAACAACCGGGGACTTCAAGAGAGAAGGCTGATCTGGAAGCCTGAGAAAGGCGGAGATGGCCGAAAGATAACCTTTGAGAGTGCCCAGAGCAGAGCCCTGCCGGGCCAAGGATAGTAGGAATAGAAGGACCTCAGAAAGAGGGGCAGCAAGGGGATCCACAGACTTGGCTGTGCACCATGCCACAAATTTGTTCCACCTGCAGGCGTATACCGATTTAGTGGAGGGACGCCTGGCTGCCAGAATGACATCACAGACTTCAGGAGGCAAGTCAAATGGAATCAGCTGTCGCCGCTCAATCTCCACGCATGGAGGTGGAGGCTGGACAGGTTCAGATGGAGGACCGTCCCCTGCTGCTGCGACAGAAGGTCCTCCCGAAGAGGCAGTCGGATCGGGGGATCGATCGCCATGTTGAGTAGCTCGGGATACCAGTATCTTCGTACCCAATAAGGAGCCACAAGGATGACTTGGGCCCGGCCGCACCGAATCTTCTTCAGCACTCTGGGCAGAAGTGGTATAGGCAGAAAGGCGTACAACAGACCGCAACTCCATTCGCGACAAAACGTCGCCGAGCGAGTGCCGCCTTGGAAATTCCAACGCGCAGAACTGATGACATTGCGCGTTCTCTTTGGTGGCGAATAGATCTAACCAAGGCTCTCCCCACTGCAGAAAGAGACCTTGCGCCACGTCCAAGTTCAGACACCATTCGTGATCCATCAAGCACCGGCGGCTGAGTTAGTCTGCCCTGGCGTTCAGAGAACCTGCCAGGTGTTGAACCACCAAGGTAATACCTTGATGTTCCAGCCAAGTCCCGAGGCGCAGAGCCTCCTGACATAGGGTCCACGACCCCAACCCGCCTGGTTTGTTGCAATACCACATGGCGGTGGTGTTGTCCGTGAACACCTGCACTACACTTCCCCGGACAGAGGGAAGGAATGCCTTCAGTGCAAGTCGGATCGCCCGCAGCTCCAAAAGATTGATATGGAGCCGGGACTCCGCCGGAGACCAGAGGCCTCTGATCTCCGCCTCTCCCAGGTGGCCGCCCCAACCCAGGAGGGACGCATCCGTCACCACTGTGTGCTCCGGTTGGGGAAGGGAGAGGGATCTGCCATTGACCCAATCGCGATTCGTGAGCCACCACTGCAATTGTCGTGCAGTGCCCTCCGAGATCTGGACAAGATCGGACAGGTTGCCCTGATGCTGCGCCCACTGGAACTTCAGGTCCCACTGCAGAGCTCGCATATGCCACCTGGCATCTTGCACTAGCAGAATGCAGGAGGCCATCAGACCCAGGAGCCGGAGGGTCATCCAGACAAACCCAGGATAGAGGCTGAAAGATGGGAATCATAGCCTGAATATCCCGGACTCGCCGCTCGGGAGGATAAACCCGAAACTGCGTCGAGTCCAGAACCGCTCCGATGAAGGGGAGCTTCTGAGAAGGACTCAGGTGCGACTTTGGCACGTTGATGGAGAACCCCAGTAACTGCAGGAGGTCGGCCGTAGTCTGAAGGTGGGTGACGACTGCCTGGGGCGAACCCGCCTTCAACAACCAGTCGTCGAGGTAGGGGAAGACTGATACCCCTGACCTGCGCAGATGAGCTGCGACCACCGCCATCACTTTTGTGAACACCCGAGGGGCGCTGGTAAGGCCGAAGCGATTGACGTTCCGGAGGTCCAAGATGGGGTGCAAGCCCACCTTGTCCTTCTTGGAGACCAGAAAGTAGTGGGAATAACATCCATGTCCTACTTCTGTCCCAGGAATGCGCTCGATGGCCCCCTTGGCCAAGAGGGCCGTGACTTCCTGTTGGAGAAGCGCTAAGTGATCCCCCGAAATTCGGTGGAACTGAGGTGGCATGGACGGGGGCGCAGACTCGAAGGGGAGGGAATAGCCCCTTCGGATGATTTGGAGCACCCAGCTGTCCGAAGTGACAGAGCGCCAGTGGGGGAGGTGATGTTGAATCCTGCCGCCCACCGGCGTGGGGTGCACCCCAAAGCGCGGACTAGGAAGGCTTTGAGGCGGATGCTGCAGGAGCGGAGGTGGGCTGACCCGCACGCTGGCCCCCTGTGCCACCACGGCGGCCACCACGCCCGCGGCCACGCTGAGGCTGGTTCTGCGCAGGCCTTTGGAACGGACGTGTAGAGGCGCCCCTGCCGCAGCCACGAAAGGAACGAAAAGTAGACGTGGCTGGGCGGGAGGTGGAGAGACCCAAGGACTTGGCTGTAGCCCGAGAGTCCTTAAAACGCTCCAGCGCTCTGTCTGCCTGATCACAAAAAAGGCGAGTACCATCAAAAGGCATGTCCATGAGGGAACTCTGGACATCCCCCGAAAACCCCGTGGACCGCAGCCAGGCATTTCGCGGCATCCTTCCCTTTTGCAACAGCTTGGGAAAGCACAGCCCGAACCTCCTCGGGGCACTGGGGCAGAGTTTGCACCACCATGTCCCACACAGCGTGAGAATAGCGGCCCGAGAGGCATGCGGTGTTGACCGACCGCAGCCCCAGGCTGGCAGAGGAAAACAACCTTTTGCCAAGCTGCTCCAGCTTTTTGGATTCCTTATCCGGCGGAGCGGTAGGGAATGCTGTTTGGGAAGTGGAAGCCTGATTGACCAGGCTCTCCGGTGTCGGATGAGTTGTCAGAAAGGCAGGGTCACCCGGTGCCGGACGATGACGTCTGGCCACATATATATCCACAGGGGCCCCTGTGGCTGGCCTAGACCAGGTACCCAGCAAAACATCCGTTAAGGCCTCATTGAACGGGAGTAGAGGTTCCACAGAACCTGCTGTAGGCTGAAGCACCTCAGTAAGGAGGTTAGTTTGGAGGGCAACAGTAGGCAGCTAAAGGCCAAGAGTTTCAGCTGCTCTACGGACACCACAGTGTAGGTGGCGCCTTCCTCCATGAGAGTGGGAGGAGACACAAACCCAGGCTCAGAGGAGAGGTCAAGGCCACTGGCATCCTCTGAGTCTTCTGCCCATTCCTGTTCGGACTCACACTGCCGTGCAAGAGGGTCCTCCGACCCCTCCCAGTCCTCGTCTTCCCCAACAGCCCGAGGCACAGGCTGCAACGGCGAGGGAGACACAGGGGAAAAGAAATGCTCCACCGGCGCCGGGAACAGCGCCGAGAACGGTGCCGATTGGCGCCGCTCCGGCTCCAAGGCCCAATCCGGGTTCCAAGCTGGAAACGCGGGCAAGGGCGGAGGTGGACCGAACGGCACCCAGGGCGGCACCGGGAAGGGAGCCGCAGGGGGCGCTGGGGCCGGAGCCGCCGGCGGAGGACCCTGCAGCGCCGGAGCCGCTGGCGAAGGACCCTGCAAAAACAACAATTGATGGACAGAATGCAGAACAATGTCATACATTCACCCCAGTACAGAGATCTGGGCCTAAATCCATCGTTTTTTTGCTCACCATGCCATTCCAGTTTGGACCCAGCCATATGCAAATCAGTCTTGACCCTGCGCCCAATGGGAACAGTCCAGCCCGAACTGCCAGGCCAGGTCCTCCCTGGACTGGAAACAAGCATCCTAGGACCGGTTTCGGGCTTTCAGCCCTCATCAGCCAGGATAGCTTGACTCCAGTGGCATGGAGAGCACGGGACCCACGTCTGGGCATACCAGTCCCACTCGGGGTGACAAATGCAAAAACAACAATTGATGGACAGAATGCAGAACAATGTCATACATTCACCCCAGTACAGACCGGAGCCGCTGGCGGAGGAACTTGGGGGGCCGGAGCCGCCGGCGGCGACCAAGGGCCCCCAAAAGGGACCGCGGGCCCGAAGGCGCACCGGCGGGAGCCGTAGGCCCGAAAAGGCGGGCCATGGCAGCAAGAAACTCTTGCACCTGGGCTGGAGTCGCCCGACGGACCCGGGTTTGGTGGGTAGGCCGCGGGACTGACAGGCTCCAACAGAGCCGCGGGGGAAAGACACCGGGTCCCCTCGTCCGCGTCAGAAGACCGACGAGGGGAGGTCGGAGAGCGAACGCGCTTCTTCGACTTCTTTTTATGACGGCGCTTACCGGAATCCGATGGCGACGACTTGGACCCCGAGGAGTGATGATGGCGACTCCACGGACGGTCCCTTGAGCGACCCCTGGATCTGGAACGGCGCGGAGACAACTGCCGGGCTTCTAGAAGCTTTCGGGACCGCTCCCGCAAAGCCTTCGGAGCCATGGTCAGACAGTCGGAACATGACCGGGAGTCATGGTCGCGCTCTAGACAGTAGAGACAGACGCCATGAGGGTCGGCCACCGACATCGTACGGCGGCAGGCCCACGAGGTTTTAAAACCAGGCATCCCTACGTGGCACCAGGAGTCAATATAGAAATTAGAGACAAAAGTTCCAAAAAACAACTAGTCAAAAAGTGACTAAGGTACGTGCTCTAACCGGATCTGCACTTGCTGGCGCGGAAAAGAGAAGAACTGACGTCAGCACGCATGGGTGGCGCCTAAGTAGTCTCCGTGGCGTCATCTCGGCGCCTACGACGCCAGCGACGAGCGCGGAGCCGCACGACGCCACCTACCGACGCGCAGGGGTACTGCTGACGAAAAACTTTCCGGATCCAGTCTGACGCCTGGGGATATTCTAAGGTAAGGAATCTATCACTAACGTGTTTCTTTCAGATCTCCTTGTTTATTTTTAGTAACCGTTCATTAATTTTTAAAGGCCTGAAGTTTGCTCACCTTTACAATTATGAATTTCGAGTTTAAAAAAATAATCTGCATGCCTGTGAAATGTGTCCATATCTACTAGTTCATTGTTCTAACTACTAACATTTGTCTAGTGAGCTTTATATTTACATTCCAATCAGGTGGTGAA
Source organism: Calotriton arnoldi (assembly GCA_963921515.1). Taxonomy (NCBI): domain Eukaryota; kingdom Metazoa; phylum Chordata; class Amphibia; order Caudata; family Salamandridae; genus Calotriton; species Calotriton arnoldi. The sequence goes on from CAWUFW010000721.1 coordinate 1,088,245, forward strand.
GTGAAAGGCTGACTGATAAAAAGCCCTCAGTGTCAACCCCACTACTTGCAGTTATGCATCAATTCGCAGTAAACTCCCTTGTGAACTTCCTTTTCTTTTGAAAGTGAAGACTGCAATGTGTGCAGAACTATTACTGAGGTAACCGTGGTTATGGCCACTACAGTAAATGTCTCTAAAAGTGACCTGGGTGAGGTTTGCCTATCCAGCACCTTAGGTTCTGTTTTCCATATTACATCCACAGACTCATCATAGCACCCAGTACTCGGAGACCATTGACTGTTATACTTGTAAAGGTCTTGCAACCTTTTGAAAATGGTTCCAAGTAAGTAGTGTGTGCCAACAGGCCTACTAGTTTCATCAATGATCTCACTGACAAATAAACAAATGGCAAGAAAATTGTAATTGAAATTTGGCATGCATGTTCTAGACTATGAGAAAGGCTTTACAACGTAGTAGAGATCGATAAGCCTCAGTGTAAGATGTGCCAACAGAAAAGCAGGCAAAGAGAATTGGCAGGATGCCATATAAAGTGTAAAATCTCTGACTTACTTTAGCTGCTTTCTCAGATTTTAGCTTCCGAACTTCTTCCCCTTTCTCTGCCACTTTGTTAAACAAAGCTTTCACTTCACCGGTGTTATTAATGGTCTCTTTACTCTGAGATAGATTGGCACTTTTCTCAGAGGGTGGCTGGCCTGGTTTGTACTCTTGCCCGGTACTTGCTTTGTATTCCAATTTCAAGGAAAGTAGAAGTTTAATGGCTTCATCTACCTGATCCTGGACAAAAGCAAGAAAATAAGCTGCAACTGGTGACCGGGTAATGAAAAAGAAAAACATACAGAAGTACTAGCAATGAAACATAGGATGGCTTTAAAGCTTCATGAAAAAAGGTTTTCTGGAAACAGAAGAGGCAACTAAGTATAATTAACCTTAACCCAATAAGAAAAATGTAATGTTGTCTGGTAGTCACGTTATGCAACTACATTTCGTAAGGTTTCATTCTGAGGTCATGGCCCTCCTGGTAGTACTACCTTCTCAGGGCGGGACGGAAAAGCCTATGAGGAAGCATGCCATAAACATGTGGGTCAGGCTTTTCTGTCCAATATCAACGATGTTATCTTTGTGAGGCCTGTGAAGACATGAAAACGATCGTTTAATTTGTCTATCATTTTGTGCGTGGTTAGATATCCTCTGACCTACTGACCATGTTTGTGTCCAGACTGGTGAACACAACTAAGATTCAATCACACTTCCCAACCAAAACTCTGCCTGTGTACACCACATGTTGGCATCAACTAGTGTTGCAGTAGTTCCCATTGATAAGCAAGCATGTAGATGACTGTGCTTGCCGTTCTATTTAACCTTCTTCATGTGCAACTTGTGAGGTGGCACTTTCTGGTCAGATAACTGCCTTCCTCACAGGCAAGAAATATCACTGTTTGCAGTCCTCTACCTCTCTGCCCTACAAGCTGTCTTGGGATTTTTCCCATGGTTCCTTCCTACTCCCTACTTTGTCAAAATACCTCTACCTGATGGGGAATCCCTTTCCATCTGTCTGGAGTCACCCTAACAACTACGGGATTCTACGCATTTCATCTAGGCACCTGCTGTGGGGTGGCTCAATGTTCTTTGGGCTTAAATACCCTTGTGCACCTTCCTATACAGTCTAATATATCTAGCTAGAGCTTAATTCTTAACCTTGGATTTTTAAAACTAAAATGCAGTTCAAACAAACATATCCACAGCCCCTTTATATCTTATATTTTTTTTAGAAGTATCTTTATCTTACAAGCTTTTTTTGCTTCAGTCTGCAGACCACTTGGTCAGCCACTTTATGGTAAACAATTGTACTGTATTGCAACATTTATACTGTGCTTACTACCCCTCTGTGGGTAGCTGCACTTGTCTACAAGGGTATCATGCCACACCATGTAAGTTGTACGGATGGAAGTGTGTTGTCTTTGTTTTGATCCTATGTGGGAAGTGTTTCCATATATTATTTGATGACCAGAACGTAGCAGTCATGGATGAAGGAGTGTGTGAGGCACGCAGGTTATAGTTTTCAGTAAGCTGGCAGGTTTGAATAGGTCGGCAGGCCCTCCCTATGGTATTTCTTATGATCATGGTTTACTTTGCTGGTTACTGCACTGGGTTGTCCATTATAAGATATTTTGTTTATGGCTTGTGCAGTCTGGTGTGTTGGAACGAGTATGTGTAAAAACAACAGAAAAATGTCAAGAACATGGAGTAGGCAGGGCTCCCGGGCTAGTACCAGAGCCAGTCAGTTGTAGGTACTCAGATTTTAGGTTTTAAAGTCGTTTCACTGGAAAATCTGTGCGATTCTGAACGAGGACTATCAAAAGCATAAAAGAGCAAAGGAAAAAAGGCAGAAACCTGGCACAGATGTAGGAAAAGTGAAAAAATATCCAAAAGAAAAGAAGGGCAGGAGTCCCCTTTCAAATCAATAATCAAACACTAATCAGTCACAACAAGTTCCTTAAAGGAATTATAATTCGGAAAGCCAATCGAAAAAGCTTTGCTGAGGTTTCAACAGTATGATGCTGTTTTAAAAGCAAGGAAACGAAGGAGTTTGGGACGTCACCTACAAGCTCATTTACAAGCAGGATCTAGCCGGGCAGAACTGAAGGTGTACGTAGCTAGTAGTGCTGGAGAATGGCAAGTGCATCTACCTTTTCATGATGAACCGCCTTCCATAACTGCAGTCAGTAATTGGTAGCAGCATCCCGAGCATGAACAACAAAAGGTAGCAGCTGTGCAAGCTCCCTCAAACATGCAGAACAGTGAAAATGCAGTCAACAACTATGCAATGTGCTGTGAGTGTATGTGTGAGAGAGATCCACGTGTGTGTTTGTGGTGTGTGTGAGATGGTGCAAACGTGTGCATGTAGTTTTAAGGGCGTAATTGTATGTGATCAAGTCTATGTGCGTGCATGCTCTATGTGAGTTGGTGTGCCAGTGCAATGGGAATGTCTGTAAATGTGTGATAATGTGTAAAAGTTGTGACTGTGTGAATGCATTTTGTGGGATGTATGTTGAGGTGTATGTTGACTGGTGTGCTTGAATCGTGTGCATTGATTTGATATCACACACACACGGCAACATACCTGTACTGGAGGAACCAGTACAAATATAGAAGACCGTCCCAAAGTAAAAACACGTTTAGAAAAATTGATGAAATAAAGGGTAGCTACTTCAAATTAAAATAAATAAATAATTTAAATACATTAGCTGCTTCTGTGAAAAGGCCCATCTATTGATAGGAGGTACTCGTTTACAGAAATGATTCCAAAGTAGCTAGTTTAGAACCATTTCCACACACTAAGGATTAAGTTAGGGCAATTATGAGGAATGTATGTTTAATTGGATTTTGTTTTCAATAATTTTATCAACAGTCTAATAACACAGAAAATAAAAGGAGCATATTTACATGGTCTAGAGCTTGTGTTTTGGCATCCACTCTGCAACTAGAACTATGGAGCTCACATCATTTCATAAAGTAACATTACAAAATCAAAAACACTACAAAATCCACACTTGGGTTTACTTCCTCATAGTCCCACTTGCGCAAACATCAGAATTTGAATAAAATTCCACATGAGCTTTAAACAAGATGAATAGTATCAGACGAAACATCTATCAACAGGTAACATTGGTATCAAGCCTATGCCCAAAGCAGACTTTGTTGTTCTCCATTTCATAAAATTTAAAATAGAAATGTTAAAATATCATCTATGGCACTGTATGAGGCAAACATTAAGAGATCAAGCCAAAATCTTAAGAAAAAATGTTTTAGATCTCAGACAAATGTTTACTACCTTTGAAGCCTTCTCTGCCTTAAGTCTGCGGACCACCTCTCCTTGATCAGCTACTTTATCATAAAGGATTTTACAGTCTTTGGAGTTAGCGTGAATTGGAGCAGAAGAGGAAAGAACAGAAGATTTGCAGAGAAGTGGGGCAGCCGGAGGGTTCCCAGGTTTGTATTCTATGCCTGTGACTTGTTTATATTCTAATTTTAGGCTTAATAGAGCTTTCACTGCCACATCTACCTGATCCTGAAGAAGAGAGAGACAAGGGAGAAAACAAATCAAAGAGACAGAAGCAGAATATGTAAAGGTCTATGAGTTACGCAATGCCATGCACAGTACCAGGCAGTGGATTCCATCAAAGCAACAAAATTAGCATGCATAGTGAAGGTAAAATTGTATCAACTAAAGAGTCTTCAGCAGCTCCCTTTGAAACCCTTGCCATCATGTCAGCCATCACACATGTCTTGACTTGGCATGCTTTCTAGTTACATCAATGATCAAGAATAAGCACTAAAGGCGTGAGCCCTTCAGTTGTGTTATGTATAGGATCTGGGGATTAAAACCTGAGACATGGTCTCAGATGTATATGGTGTTTGATGATGTCCACAACACACATGACCTAGTGGGCTCTGAATTTTGGGGTTAACGCCTTAGTGCTAGACTTAGAGAACAATCAAACTTTAAGTGCACAAACTGCTGTTACATTAGGAAAACGTCTGTACTAAACCTAAAGATATCAAAATATTTCAGCACACTTCGGCTATTAATACAACTAATCCAATTGTACTGAATACCGTTTTATTGGCTTGCAGCCTCTCAGGTGTTATATATTTTACAGCCACACAACCTTCACACCTCAAGTGACAAAATGTGTTATTGATAATACTGTGTAGATAAAAATCAGAGATTGAAAGCTCCACATGCAATGATCTCTTTAAGTTGTGTATCCGGTTATGGCCACATGCAGCTGAATACTTCCTGTGGCTCGACATGGGAACTCATTTTGTAGATAAATAAACCACAGAAATGAATGCCATGCCAATGCCTTGTATCATGACTTGCACCCCAACACGGCTCTTGCGTCATACTGCTGATAGTAGCTATATTACACTTTTTGGTTGTTGGACACCACTGTGAAGAAAGAAAAAGACGAGTCTTGGGGGTATGCAAGGTAATTCATAAACACTGCTTGGGCTAAGTGGGGACTGGCACGGATGTAAAAAATAAACTTTTCTAATTTGTATTGAGATCATTTACACAAATGGCCATAGTCTTGCAGGAAGAACAAGAAGTAGCACTAACAGAGTGTCCACATTGCAAGTCAGATCAGTATTTAGTGACATCACAGCAGTAATTAAGTTGTACAGATGGTGAGCACCAACACTTTTTCATCAGACTTTGACCGAAAACAAGAAAGAAAAAGAAACAAGCATTTGCAATGCAATAGGTCTCGCATTTACGAGAGTTTAAGATATTGGCATTGTAAATGACAATGCCTTTTATTTATCTAATTTGATAATTAACACATAAATAAAAGGCAGTCATTTACAATGCCAGTAGCTCAAACCCTTGTAAATGCGAGACCTATTGCATTTAAAAGAAGGAGCCGCCATTGTCCTGGGCTGCTTGTAAAGTGAGAGCGCGCATGTCGCGATGAATGTTGCAGAAAAGCATGTCGTGCCTGCAGTAGGAGAAACTCAAAGAAAAAAGAGCTTACAGACTAAATACGACATACCATGTAACAACAGAAGTAAAAGGGCCAGTCCTCATGGGAGGTTACAAATGAAGACAAGGCGGTATTAAGGAGGGACTAAGAAGCCTATTAACGTTGCTGTGAACGTTCTCAGAGTTTTTTTTTTTTTTTTTTAAATCGCTGTTCAGATTACATTTAGATTGCACTGGTGTTGTGGGTCTTTGTACTTGTGCATATAGCTTGCACTGTTGCTCTCTGTGCTATACATTTTGCATTAGTGAAGCTCCTTAATATTTCTATATGGTGTGATAAGGCGTCAGCTTCAGGGCACTCCTGTTGGTGACACCCAATGACGGCTAAACACATTAAAATAGCACTTTTTAGGGTATGGTGTGTTGTACGGTAGCAGTGGAAATTTTCACAACTTTACGCTTGCACTGATTTAGGCACCTGTTAATTCTGTCTAAAGCGTGAGGAAACCTTTAAACAGAAACCACAACGATTTGCTTTGCTAAATGCTTACTTATAGTACCTCTGTTGCCTGTTTACACTTTGAAGAGATCTCTGGCTCTGCTCGTGCATTCGTTTTTTAATTTAAATAGCTTATATTACCTCCTGACGAGGCGCTGGAAGCCACAGAGACCAGCCCACTTAAAGCCCTGGAAATAGCGCTTTCTATAGCTGAGGTAAGGCAGTAAGTTAGGGCTCCACCAACAAATTATAAGAAAATGTAGGAACATAGGCTCTTATTTACCGAACAGGGTTCATGCTAATGGCAAAATGCTATTTTCTCAGTAGCACAGAAAATCCTTGCTCCCTTCCTGCTGCCGGTTTATTGTAGGGTTTCATAAAAGAAGTGCCTGTAAGAGAGGTTCATACTCAAAGTCAGTGTAGTGTCTGCTTTCCCGGCTGCACCTCACATACAACAGGTAAGCACAGGCAGCCGCAATTCGCTTCAGTGACACACAGAGCAGGTGATGCAGTTGCTTTCCTTAAGTACACAACAGGTACAGTAAAAGAGAAGGAGCTCTAGTTTCCCTGGAAGAAGACCCCCCACCCGGGGTTTAAGTGGGATGAAAAAAACTGGGGGGTCTCTCAAAGGGGTGTGGCTACTGTAATTAAGGGCGTTGCTTAAAAACACGCAAGCTAGAAATCTGTGCTTAGCATACTGTGCCGCCCGACTTGCATTTTGCTGTTTCTGTCATTGCATCCAGATATATGTGTCAACAAGTAACATCATACCTACAACAAGTCGGGACTATTGGCTTTGTCAATGGTTGTTAGTTGCATAAGATAAATTATCAGCAACTATGGCTTGTATATAATATTGAAAAAGCTTCCACTTAAAGCCCTGGTGACACCACAACGATGTTGCTGCTCTTGCGTTTCAAAATGAGAAGGGAAATCCAGAGAGGAAATGACTCTTTAAACGATTTCCCTACCCCTACAACGCTCACCATGCATGACGTCATGTCGTAACTTCTCCACTAGTGAGAAGTGGGCAGTGTGAGCACATGCACATCGATGTGCCTGCTGTCACTGCAGTCAGGGCCAGGGCACAAAACAGAGCCCGATAGAGACCCGTTTCGAGGCCCCCTTTAAAAAAACTGCTGGTGACACCCGGCCCACTTAAAGCTTTGCCCTCCCACCCCACCCCCCCAAAAATAGCAACCACTGCCCCCCTGTTTTCAGCTCTTGATTGCGGTTCCTAGCACCAAGATACCTATACTAGTGAACGAATGCTTACATAAATAAACACATTTTCCAGTTTCACTGCACTTGCAGCTGCTGTGTAGGGTATACACTGAACAAGTACAGTGTGAGCAATCGCAGCGGGCAGAGTTTCAGCAGCATTGCCACTTTTTCCCCAGAGCAAGAAGTAGAGTAACATGGTCTCTAGCACCGCAAACCTACATGGCCACACAAGTGACAAATCACGGACAGATGTTGAGCAGGTACAGCATACGCAGCAACATTACACGCGTCCTTACATACACAAAATTAGAACACAGGCTTTAGCAGTGCAAGCCTTCTTCAAATGTAGTAGAGGTAGGAGTATTGCAAGCTTCCGAGCACACAGGGAGTCTAGCACAAGGAGCAGCATAGCAGGTGCTGTGTCGTCGTTCTTCAACACATTCCCTATGCATTTCATGTTTCTTCGACGTGTTCAGTCTGCATTTGATTCCTAAATATGTAGATTAAAGGACTCTACAAAACAGGGTGCACACAGATTACTTTATCCTGTACTAAAAATACGAAACCTTGATTCGGACCAAAGAAACTGGCTTAAAGTACTCCACATTCTCCCTGCATTAGAATCCTGAAGTACATTGATTGCTCTGACTAATAGAGCCAGCATTAGGTTAAAGGATATCATTCAGAACACATTACCTGAATGAGATTAGGCTGAGTGCTGTGATTACACCACTCTGCATTTTGTAGCAGTGGACGATTACTCTTTTTGTATTACCCTTTGCTTGATTACTTAATGAGATCACTTTGACTGCTTTAAACTAAATTAGGATACGAAAGGGTTTAGTAAAGACCACCTAAGTTGAATCCCAGCAGCGCAGGCTCATGTGTCAGGACCTCTTCCGGTGGGGAGTAATCTTGCAGCTGAAGAAAAAGTTGCGTCCCAATTAAAAAGATAAGCAGACTTCTGTTGTTGATCATCAGTAATTCTGTTAGTAGATTTTCAGGGTCCCCGAAACCCACAGCTGATACCCAATGCCTTTCAAAAAGGGAGGAGACTTCAGCACCACTGTCCAGTTGCCCCTACGATTTCATAGTTAATACGAGAAACGTAAAACTATAGGTCAATGAATGCAATTTTCTTGTGTCTGAAAAGCCAGGACGGGACGTGATATGGAACACCTTGGCAGCCGAGGAGTCCGTGAAGGGCGAGGCCCTTGGGAGCAATGTAACAGGCTTTGTCAGAAAGCTTCCAGTGCAACATTGGCCCTTTAAGTAAGCAAACGTGTGGGAGGAGCGGGTAGTTCCTTTCCACGTAATGGAGTGCTTGTCACAAAGGTGCAGGGCACAAGTCCTAAAAAAAGAAGTGGGGGGACTCTCCAAGTTAGGTGGTGTCACAGGAAGTGACATCACGGCCGGAAAGTGACATCACAACAGGAAGTGGCATCACAACAGGAAGTGGCATCACAACAGGAAGTGACATCACATGTGCAGCAGATCTATCATTTGCACGTGTTGCAAGATTTAACAATTGAAGCTGCTCAGTACTTAAGCCTGTGACTTAAGGTCCCTGTATGGAGGAATTAACAGCCCAAATGTGGATGAAGTTTGGCAAACAACTACATTAGTCAAGCCATTAAGTGCTGTAAGCGAGGCATACTAAAACATGGCATGCCAAGTTTTCAGGATGCTTATGTGTAAGGCTCCCCATTTTCACTGATTTTTACAGATAAATACAGACAGAAAACAATGTGTTTTCTGTCTGCATTTATTTCTAAAGTGGATAAATACAGAAAATTGTCCTACTTTTAAGTGACTCTCCATGCTGTCTTTCATGAATTATAGGCCAGCAGCTGGACAGCATGGAAATTAAAAACAGGATGACATTTCTTTAAATAATGGCATATGTCAACATACATTTATGGTATAATGATAGTATTTAAAGTGGATGTATTGTTATGTAATATTTGCCAGCTTAAATAGCTAAAACTTGACAGACAGCAAAGTATGAGTGCGCGTCTATCAGTTAAATAAATATGGAAATGTACAGTTTGACAACTTCATTTATATGCAAAGCACAAAATAAATATGGATAAATACAGATAAAATGGCCAAAAGATAAATATGGATAAATACAGACGGAAATGTTCAAAAAAATAAATACCATAAAACCGGGAGCCCTACTTATGTGTGACATTTCCATGGTTTCAGTGTGTATGTGTGACACTTAGAGAGACACTTTCCACTCAGTGAAAACCAAGCTACAAAGTGCAAAGTAATAGATATCAGTCATTGCACCCTATTCAGCAATGAGAAGCTCCACAATATTTTGAAATTGCTTCAAAACACCTGAAATAAAAGGTAAATGCTACTTACCAGTATGCATCTGTTCTTGGCATATACAGCTGCAGAGTCGTACACTGTGCATGAGATCGCCATCTGGTGTTGGGCTCGGATGCTTGCACTTTGTTGTTGTCTTGGAAGAGTCTTTTGTAGTCACGAGATAGGTGACTCCTCCTTTGGACGATAGTGCGCATGGGCATCGACTCCATGGTTAGATTGTTTTTCGCCATGATGGGAAAAGATGGAGTCAGTAAGAAGAAAAAGATGTCCATGTGAATATATCTAATTAAGATTATACTGGAACAGATACAGGTTCCGGGGAGGTGGGTGGGCGTGTACGACTCTGCAGCTGTATATGCCAAGAACAGATGCATACTGGTAAGTAGCATTTACCGTTCGAGGCATATGAGCTGCAGATCGTACACTGTGCATAGACTGTATAGCAGTGTCTCCCCTAGCGGTGGTCACCTGTATCAGTTGCAGTAGTCTGAAAAAGTGTTTTAAGAACAGCTTGGCCCACAGCAGCTTGCTGCTTTGCGTGTACATCAACACAGTAGTGTTTGGTAAAGGTATGTGGCGTAGACCATGTTGCTGCCTTACATATGTCATTTAGGGGATGTTCCCTAAAAATGCCATAGAAGCCCCTAGTTTACGTGTGGAATGTGCCCTAGGGGGAATTATTAAAGGTGCGTTTAGCCTTTTGGTAGCAAATTTGAATGCATTTGACTATCCATCTAGCAATGCCAGCCTTTGAGATGGGATTACCTTTATGTGGTGGGGAGAAAGCTACAAATAATTGTTTTGTCTTTCTGAAAGGTTTGGTCCTGTCAATGTAGTAAAGTAGGGCTCTTCTGACATCTAGTGTGTGTAGAGCTCTTTCTGCTACAGAGTCTGGGTCTTGGAAAAAGACGGGTAACTCTATTGATTGGTTAAGGTGAAAAGCAGAAATTACTTTAGGTAGGAATTTGGGGTTTGGTCTGAGAACTACTTTATTACGATGGATTTGTAAAAAAGGTTCTTGTATGGTTAAAGCCTGAATCTCACTCACTCTTCTGAGAGAGGTTATTGCAATTAGGAAGGCTACTTTCCATGTAAGAAATTGTAACTCACATTTGTGCAGAGGTTCAAATGGGGGACCCATGAGCCTGGTGAGGACAATATTTAGATTCCATGCTGGAGAGGGTGGCAATCTAGGGGGAATGATTCTTTTAAGGCCTTCCATAAAGGCTTTAATTGCAGGTACTCGAAACAGTGACAAATGCTGTCTGTTTTGTAAGTATGCGGCTAGAGCGGCAAGATGTAATCTTATGGATGAGTATGCTGGTTACATGTTTGCAGATGCAGCAAGTAACAGATAATGTTTTGTATGGAGGCATCTAGTGGGTTGATATTGTTGTTATTGCAATAAATAGCAAACCTTTTCCATTTGCTGCATAACAAGCCCTGGTAGTGGGACGTCTGGCTTCTTTAATGACCTGCATACACTCAGGTGGAAGGTTAAGGTAACCGAACTCTAGGACTTCAGGAGCCATATTGCCAGATTCAGTTGACCTGGATCGGGGTGTCTGATCTCTCCATGGTTCTGAGTTAAGAGGTGTGGAGAGAGGTGCAGTTTGTGGTGTGGAACTACTGAGAGTTCGAGAAGTGTTGTGAACCATGGTTGTCTTGCCCATGTGGGAGCAACTAGGATCATTGTTAGAGACTGTTGTCTGAGTTTGCGTACTACTAGGGAATGAGTGGGAGAGGCGGAAAAGCGTATGCAAATCTGCCTGACCAGTTCATCCATATTGCATTGCCCTTGGACGACGGGTGTGGGAACCTGGCGGCGAAGGTCGGGCATTTTGTGTTTTCTTGTGTGGCGAACAGGTCTATTTGTGGATGGCCCCACATTTGGAAAAAAGGTTGTAGAACTTGCGGATGCAGTTCCCATTCGTGAATCTGTTGTGTCTGTCGACTTAACAGATCCGCAATGTGATTGTGAACTCCTGGAAGGTGTTCTGCAAGGAGGTAAATGTTTTGAGGAATGGCCCATCTCCATATGGCTTGCGCCAGGCGAGACAGCTGTAGAGAGTGTGTCCCCCTGTTTTTGTACATAGTACATTGCTGTCATGTTGTCTGTTTTGACTAAGACAGTCTTGTGAGTAAGATGCGGTTGGAATGACTTTAGCGCTAGAAATATTGCTAATAATTCTAGGTGGTTGATGTGGAGCAGTTTTTGTGACTTGGTCCAGCTGCCCTGCGTTGTGTGGGTAAGGAGGTGAGCTCCCCACCCGGTGAGAGATGCGTCTGTTGTGAGCACTATTTGTGGAACTGGCTCTAGGAACGGCCGCCCTTTGGAAATGTTTTGTATGTTCCACCATTGCAGAGAGCGATGAGTGCGGCTGTCTACCAACACCAGATCTGTAAGCTGGCCCTGAGCTTGGTTCCACTGACGTGCTAAGCATTCTTGCAGGGGCCGCATTTGAAGTCGTGCGTGAGGGACAATAAAGATGCACGAGGCCATCATTCCTACGAGTTGCATAAACACTCGAGCTGGAAGGTAGTGTTGAGGTAGGAATTTGTTGATGAGGGCTTGCATACTTGTTATCCTGGAAGGATTGGGGTATGCAAGGGCCCTGGAGGTATCGATTGTGGCTCCTAGGTACTGATGTATGTAGGAGGGATGGAGATGCGATTTGGTATGGTTTATTGTGAACCCCAAATTGTGTAGTAGCCGAACTGTTTGGAGTGTGTGTTGTACACATTGGTTGTGTGACTTGGCTTTTATTAGCCAGTCGTCTAGATACGGAAACACGTGAATGTGTTGTCTTCGTAAGTGCGCAGCTACTACTGCTAGGCACTTGGTGAAAACCCTTGGTGCTGTTGCCACCCCGAATGGGAGGACTTTGAACTGATAATGTTGTCCGTCCACTATGAACCTTAGGTATTTCCTGTGCGCAGGGTGAATGGGAATATGGAAATAGGCGTCCTTGAGATCTAGTGTGGCAAGGAAGTCGCCTTGTTGGAGTAGTGGAAGTATTTGTTGAAGAGTGATCATGTGAAAATGATCTGAGTGAATGTAATAGTTGAGGGGTCTGAGGTCCAGTATGGGCCTGAGGGAACCGTCCTTTTTGGGGATTAGAAAGTATAGTGAGTAAACCCCTGTGCCCTGATGTTGTAGAGGGACTGGTTCTATTGCGTGCTTTTGGAGCATAGAGAGAACCTCTTGATTGAGGAGCGTTAGATGTTCCGTGGACATGGGACGCTGTCTGGGTGGTATGTTGGGGGAGTAGAAGTGAGTTCGAGGCAGTAACCATACTGGATAATTTGTATTACCCACCTGTCGGTGGTGATGGAATTCCACGCAGGTAGGAACTTTGACAGTCTTCCCCGACGGGAGTGGAATGATCGGGGAAACGGAGGGAAGTCACTGTTTGGTGGTAGGGGAGGTGCGTGTGTTAAACCCGCGTCCTCTACCCCTGTTGTTATTACCTCTGTAATTACCTCTGGAGTAACCTCTATTAGAGGAGGTTTGAGTGGTGTTTTTGTAGTTAGCAGAGGTGGTGTCTGTGGCTGTAGTTTTGGAGCCGCCTCTATATAAGGAGCGACGAAAGGAACCTCTGCTAGGTGTGGCTTGTAGAGCTCCCATAGCTTTGGCTGTGTCTGTGTCCTTCTTCATTTTTTCTAGAGAAGTGTCCACATTAGGCCCAAACAGGTGTTCCTGGTCTAAGGGTTGATTGAGGATGGTAGATTGTACCTCCTGCTTGAAGCCAGATATTCGTAGCCATGCGTGTCTGCGCAGCAAAACGCTTGAGTTTACTGTGCGTGCTGCTGTATCTGCTGCGTCAAGGGCGCACTTTATTGAGGTGTTTGTGACAATCTTGCCTTCTTGTATTAGATCATTGGCCTTGGTCTTATACTGATCTGGAAGGTGCTCAATGAGCTTTTCAAGCTCGTCGTAATGGGCTCTGTCATATCTCGCCAGTAAGGCTTGGGAATTGGCGATGCGCCACATGTTTGCTGCTTGAGACGCAACTCTTTTTCCCGATGCGTCGAGTAATTTGGACTCCTTGTCTGGTGGTGGTGTCTCACCAGTAGTCTGGGAGTTTGCCCTTTTCCGTGCATTAGCAACTACTAATGAGTCTAGAGGGAGTTGGCCTTTAATATAAGCTGGGTCAGAAGGGGCAGGTTTATATTTTTCTCGATCCTTGGGTTAAGAACCCTAGCCCTAACTGGGTCTTTGAAGACCTCAGGGGCATGTTTAATAATGCCTTTAAGCATAGGTAGAGTATGGGTAGACTTTTGAGGCTGGCTAAAAGTTTCTAGTAAAAAGTCTTCTTCCAGGGGTCTGAGTGTAACTTGACACCATGGTATTGTGCTGCCCTGTTTATCACCTGTGAAAACCCTATAGCATCATCTGGAGGTGAGGCTTTTGATGGGTATGGTTCAGGGACAGGTATATCTGGGAGGTCATAACTGTCCCAGGGGTCTTGTGGTGGGATACTGTGAAGGTCGTCATCAGTGTAGGTGTTGTGAGGTGACTGCATGTCATCATCATGATCCTCCCTGTCTGTATCCCCTTGTGGTGAAAAACAAGGTGGAGGAGAGTGAGGCGGGGAGTGTAGAGGGCTGAGGTGTTGTGGAGGTGGAGAGAAAGACCTTATAGGTGATGTGGAAGAGTCTTTCTTCTTATGAGGTGGCTCAGGTGTGGTTGGTTCCTGTATCTTCCTCTTGTGAGGTATTACTGATTGTACCTGTCCGGTAATAGGGTCAATGTGCAGAGTTTTCTGCTTTGGGTCGATGGGAACCAAGAGTTCTTCTGAGCTGGCGTGTTTGGTCGGCATCGAAGATTTCGGCTCCGAGTGTTGTTTGGGCTTGCGAGGTTGTTTGGTGTCCATTGGTGAAGTTTTCGACACCGAGGGTTTTTGTCGACGCCGAAGGTTTGGTATGCTTCGGTGTCGAGGTGTCTGGGACCTTGGACTTTGGCGCCGAAGGGTCTGTTGGTGCCGAGACCTTAGTCTTGTGTTTCGGTGCCGATGAGTGTTTTTCGGCTCCGGGACGTGGCTGGCTCGGTCCCGAGCTGCCAGAAGGCTTTAGGTGCTTGGGAGTCGAGCCGGAAGGCGGGGCTCCTGAAGCTTTGTGATGGTGCAGACCTAGGCCCGAAGGCGAAGGTGTGACCGAAGCCTTTTGTTTCTTGGGGGCAGGGGCATCGACGTCAGTACTCACAGTACGTTGGTGTGGTGTGATGAGTTGGTCGTCGGACCCTGAGTCTTCGGCTCCGGAGGTGTCGATTTGTAAATCTCCGGTGTCCGGGTTGTCGGAGCCTGTGTCAAAGATGTCGTCCGGTGCGGGAGCGGCTGACCTGGACATTTCGTGTCGTCGGGCCCGGCGATCACGGATGGTCTTTTTGGACCGAAAGGAGTCACAGGCTTGGCAGTGTTGGCTCTCGTGTTCTGGAGAGAGGCAAAGATTACAGATCTCGTGGAGATCTGTGTGTGAGAATTAGCCCCACACCTGCATTTTTAAATGGAGTCCTTTCCATATGCTGGATGATGGCGCCGACACGCCCAACGGACCAACGTCGGCGACCGGACTCGAAACAGTGTTGGAGTGGAGACGCGATGAGGGGATCGCGATCGAAAACAATACCGTCGAACGGTAGGAGGTTCTTCTGCGCGTCGAGAGGGGAACCGATCGATGTGGATCCGGAGCGCAGCAAGGTACATCCGAACCCGATGGCGGAAAAAAACAATCTAACCATGGAGTCGATGCCCATGCGCACTATCGTCCAAAGGAGGAGTCACCTATCTCGTGACTACAAAAGACTCTTCCAAGACAACAACAAAGTGCAAGCATCCGAGCCCAACACCAGATGGCGATCTCATGCACAGTGTACGATCTGCAGCTCATATGCCTCGAACAGTTGCGTTTCATACCATGTTCACACATTCAAATGCAATCTATAGTTGTGAGAAATTGGAGCGCAAATACTGATTAGCCTACACATGCTTCAAGCAACAAAAATATAACTTTCTAAAAGCCAGCCAATTAAAAGCGATGGTAAAGTACCTAAGCTTCATAGGAGCGTTGAACAAGATTGGCAAGTTGAGACAAGTACTGACCACACATCTAACTCTTCAGATTTGTGTTGCTTTCTCCATCATGTGCTTTCTTCACCTTCTGAACACCCCTGCACTCTGTGTTGCTCTCTCTCCTGTGTGCTTTCCCTTGCAAATCCCAGTCTTGCTCATTTCTCCCCTGCCCTTTTACTGTATTTCTCTCCCTCTCGTGCGCTTCTTTCCCCTTCAAACCTCCCTTGCCCCATGATCTCTGTTCCTCCCTATCTGTTCTGTGCTTCTCCCCCAGGAAGATGCTGTCTGCTCTGTGTTGCTCTCTTCCTCGTGTGCTTCCCCCTGCAAACTCCCTCCATGCTTTGTGTTACTCTCCCCCCCCTCTGTGTGCTTCTCTACCCTGAAAACACCCCCTGCCCCGCACTCCTTGTCACTCTCTCCCTTGTGTGGTCCCCCAAAACCTGGAAAACACCTCCCCAGCTCCGTTTTGGTCTCTCCCTCATATGCCTCCCTCCTCTAACCACCTAAACCCCGAAACAGCATTGGCAAAACCAGTAGCCCATCTAGTCACTAAACAGAGTGTAATCCCGCCTGCTATTACCATAGGCTGACTGCAGTATCGCTCTTTTTTGGTGCCTCCTCATTGGTTCCCGCACCCGATACATCACTTCCTTTTGCAGCTCAGGCGCATCGTACAACTACAGATTCATTTTCCTTAATTAGTGGCCGTCCGAGTTGTTACAGGTACTATTTGGTGTACCCTCTCCCATTCCCCATGCCGTCTTTGCCAAGCCAGTCGCTGTTTTTAGTCAATGTTTTCCTCTGCCACTGTTTTTTTTATTATTAAATGATTTCCGCCGTCGCGTTATCAGCCCCTCCCCACTCTCCGAGCACAAATGCAGCAGAAACAGTCCTCCATATTGGGGTCCGGTTGTCGCTGACGGACTCGCCCGCTGAAGTTGAGTCCAAAACTTGGGCCGGTGCCAGAGGCCCCTTGGGGTCTGCTCAGACTGGGGGTTTCCAGCTGCAAGCCCCGAGAGTGCACTCTTGCTCCAGCTGGGGAGGCAGCCGGGAAGTTTTCCTTTAATTCCGGGTCCCGTTTCTTGTCTCAGTAAAACCTCTCGGGCGGCTTTGGCACTTAAACAGGTGAACAACGGTTTTTATTTTGCAAAAATGAAGGCTGCCGCTAAGGAGCGGTTTCTCCTGACGGTACCCTGGCAGTCAACTTAAGGTGTTTTCAGTGGCAGGATGCGAGGAGCGGTGCTGTCAGGACATGTGTCCAGGAGCTGCATTTTTTTTTTTTTGCAAAAAGTTGCTCTATTAGTATAGTAATTATTTGCATATTGTGTGCAGTGTTTAAATCAAGCCCAAGATTCACCGTTCCCCAACCACTTTGGCTACTTTTAAAATTATACCTGTGTAGAGCGGTATTTGCTCAACTACTTTTATTGAGATTTAAAATCATATACAGTCTAACAAAATTCCTACCAAGTTTAACGATTTTCCCCAAATCTTGTTTGCATTTTAGTAATTATGACATCAGCAATCACAGGAACACGCCCCTTACATAAATTGAGACCACTCTGCTCCTTCCAGTCTGCACTGCATTAATGCAATTTGCTCGATTGCAATCGGCTGATTTTGCAAAGCGCTGCATGTGGCGTATGTTTGAGCCAAATTTCGGGGGGGCTGCTAAAAATGTCGGGGGGGGGGCTGACTCTTCCAGCAATATGCAGAGTGGGGATGCAGGGGCTCTAAAAGGGTGAAAAACAACAAAGCCTCATTCACAAGCAAATGGTCTTTTAAAGACCTGTGAAGTGCCCGGGTGCGGCTGTGTGTGTGTGTCCGGGAAGCTGTCTCAGCCGGGCTGACACACAGGAGGGAGGGGAGGGAGGGGGCGAAGGGGAGGGGGGGGGGGGCTGAAGCCTTTTGAGCACAATGGGCGTTGCGCGCCTGGCCTGCCAATGGCAAATTATCCCTGCTCCGTCCCGGCCTCCCAGTCATGGACACTGCAGAGGGCAAAGCAGAACTTTGATAGGTAGCGCATTCGTGCGCTACACAAGATTGACAGCCAGCCCTGTAGTTGGGAGATGGACGGGTAAGTATCTTAGAAAGTTAGGGGCGGCCGTGCGGTCAAGTAACTCGCCATCTTAGATAGTCCAGCTTCTTAGCAGGGGGGGGGGCGTCCACCCTGTAAAATAAGTGGGGGGGCGCCGTCCACCCGCGTGGTCCCCCGACTCGTGCCCTGCAAAGGTGTAACACTCTCCGAGCGGCGAGAAGAAGGAAGCTGCGACTTAGGTACAGAACGCGGAAAATAGACTATTTCCCCCGCGTGGCCTGCTGTTTGTCCTCCCGCGTTCCTATTATGCACTTAATCTGTGTAAATTTGATGAATTTTACTTTTTCAGTTGGCAGATTTTTTTATTTACTGTGATGGAACAAAGCATGTTTTTTTTAACACACGTCTGCTGCGTAATCTCTCTGCAGTGTGCAGTGTGACTCCTTTACCCTGTGTGGTGATCCGCTAGGGGGGGTCACCCGTGGTGCGCGTAGCTGATGGCGCAGCGCCAGATATACGTGACACACACTCGGCACTAGTGTCAGCCGAAGTGCCGCCCCCGAGCGGGCGCCTTCCATTTATTGGCTCCCCCGCCGGCCACGCCTGGCCGGCGGATGTGGTGTGAACATCCGCTCCAGCGCCGAGAGCACTGGAGCGCTAACCACTACATCCCTTCCCAACTCGGATGTTTTTTTTGAAAACACAAACTTTGCAAAATTATGTAACAGTTCACATAGTCACTTGCCGGTGCTCGGCTCTGCTCTAGATGTTTTTTCCTTTTCTCACTTCATTTCAGAGTACAGTTCTCAGCAAGCATAATCCCGCAGGCGTTGGCTAGGGCGAGGGTTAGGCCGCAGTTCATACCTGTGACCTCGGTGTCTTCCACGCTCAGCTTCTGGACTGTCGCCTTCAGCAGTGCGGGTGTGGCAATTTGGCGGGGAGTTATCACTGGGCTCGTCGGCCCTCTGGCTGTGCCTTGATTCATCTCCTGGCGTCTCTGGTCGCTCGATGATTTGGGTCGTCAACGGTCTTGTTTCTTCTTCTCCCGCTGGTCTGGCGGGGACCTCTTTAAACCATGAGATGTTCCTCGACACGTTCTCTCTCCCTCTACTCGCCGATACCATAGACCCCCGGTTGGCCACCACAGTCCAGGTGCCTGGTTCATAGTGGGTCCTGAACTTCCCTCCTGGCCGTCGGTCTCTGATGATGATGGTCGCCCCTGGCCGCAGGCTCCGTGGCGTGGCACGGCATCGGGCGCTTGCTTGGTTATTTCGACGTTCTCGCCGAGCTTGGGATGCGTGGCTGTCCAGAGGTGGGGATACCCACCCTGGGCATGTCGGTATCAAGTCCCGCCTCGGGCCTCTTAGCATCAGCGACCACAGGCTTCGTTGCGTGGTGCAGTGGGGCGTGCTCTGATACTCTCTCAGGAACTCATGAAGCCGCCTCTCCGAGTCGGCCTGTTCTAACGTGGCGATTCGGAATGTTTTATTCAGAGTCCGCATGAATCTCTCTACGTCTCCGTTAGCCTGAGGCCATTGAGGCGTGACTTTCCGGTGGTGTATTCCATGTTGTTGCAAGAACGTGGCGAATTCCAACCCTTGGAACGGAGGGCCGTTGTCGCTCCGGATTTCTTGCGGGATTCCGAACATGGCAAAAGCTTTCTCTAAGCTGGGGCGTACGTGGGTGAATGCGGTGGAATTCACCAAGTCCACGACGGGGTACTTGGAGAACGCATCCACGAGGACTAGGGTGTGTCGTACGTCGGGAAAACTCCCAAAGTCTATGCTGACTTTGGACCATGGCTCTCCGCACGCTTCTTCGGTGATGACTGGGATCGGCCGCATCGAAGCACTGGTCAGTTGGCATGACGGGCAGCAGCGAACAAGCTCATCGACCATCTGTTCCAATTCGGGAAACCAGACTTTCTCCCGCATCGTCTTCATTTTTGTGGCCCCTTGATGGCCTCCATGGGCGAGTCGTGTTGCTCGATCTCTCAGCGCTCGGGGTATGACCAGCCGGGACCCCCTTAGCAGGATGCCTCCACTTGTTGCACTGAGCTCGCTCCTTACCCGCCACATTTTCGTTAGCCCTTCTCTGTCTTCCTGGTTCCAGGCATTTGCCTGATGTAGGTAGTCTTTCCAGGATCCTGTTTGCACGGCGTGTAGGGTACGCTGTCGTCCTGGGCGGCCTCTCCTTGATATCTTCCAGAGTCATGGCTCGCGGACATGCCGCCGTGGACACCATATTGATATACTGCTCGGCTGCCTCGTCATCACCTTCGTGCGTCTGTTGCGTTGGGTGGCGGGAAAGAAAATCCGCTGGGTTCTTTGCCCCGGGTCGGTAGACAACGTCCATCTCATACGACTGCAGTTACACGGCCCACCGTTCGATTCGCGGCGGAGGGTGGGGAGCTGATCCTTTGAAAAGAGATACAAGGGGCTGGTGGTCGGTGACCATGGTAAACGGTTGTCCTGTCAGGTAGAGGTGAAAATGGCCACAGGCCCATTTGATGGCGAGCGCCTCCCGCTCTATTTGTGCGTATCTTGTTTCCGTAGGCGTCAGGGATCTGCTTGCGAACGATAGTGCCGCCCATCTGCCGGGCTCTTGTTCTTGGGCTAGGATTGCCCCTAGCCCCACCGGGCTTGCGTCGACGAGGACTTCTGTCCTCTTTGCGGGGTCGAAATACGCCAGCGTTGCTTCCCCCAGGAGTGCACCCTTTATGCTTTGGAAGGCCTCTTCTTCCTGTTGCCCCCACTTCCATGGGCTGTCTGTCCGGGTGAGTGCCCTGAGAGGTTCTGCTCGGGTCGCTAGGTCGGGGATGAACCTCCCACAGTAGGTGGCCATCCCGAGTAAACTCCGCACTTCCGTGGGCGTCGTCGGGGCGGGGGCGTTCTTAATGGCCTGCGACTTCCTCGGGTCCACCTGGATGCCTTCTTGGTTGAATACATAACCGAAGAATTCTAGGGACGGCTGAAAGAATTGACACTTGTCTTTATGGAGTGTTACTCCGTGTTCGCTTAGGCGCTTTAGTGTGTTCCGGAGATGCTTGTGGTGATCAGGCGCGGTTGCTGAGTGGATTAAAATGTCGTCGCTGACGTTAAGTACGCCAGGCAGGCCAGATAGCATTTCTCTAATAGCGTTCTGGAATACTTCGGCTGCCGAGGATATTCCGAAGTTCAGCCTTTTGTATCTCCTGAGCCCAAGGTGAGTGCTGAAAGTGGTGATATACCTGCTTTCTTTCGATAGCGGCAGTTGATGGTAGCCGGCGTTGAGGTCGATCTTGGAGAACCACCTTGACCCGTTGACATCGGCTATTATGTCGTCCATCGTCGGGGTGATATGGCGTTCCCGCTTGATGGCTTGGTTTGGCAGCCTCATATCGATACATAGCCATATGGCACCCGGCTGCTTCGGCTTCTCCGCGATGACCAACGGGGACACCCATGGCGTGGGCCCGGACACCTTCTCGATGACCCCTTGTGTTTCGAGGCGCTCGAGCTCCTTCTCCACCAACGGCCTTAGGTGGAACGGTACCCTTCGGTGTCGTAGGGCCACTGGGGTGACGGCCTTGTCGATGTGTAGCTTGATGGGGTCGCATTTGATGCAGCCTAGGCCTTGGAATAGTTCCGGGAATTGCTCAAGCAGTTCATCTACTCGGTGCGCCTGGACTCTTCTGGCGAACGAGACCAATCCTAGGTCCTCCGCCGTGTGGCTGCTCAGCAGCGTATCCGCCTCGTGGTTGATGACGTGGATGGTAGCTACGACTTCTCGGTCTTCTGTCTTGATCGGTACCGATATTTTTCCTTTGAGTGGTAGCGGCGTGTGTGCCCCGTATGCATATATCTGAGTCTTTGAGGGCGTGACCGGAGGGCACGGACGTAACCGTCGATACTGCTGGAGGCCCATCACGTTCACTGACGCCCCTGTGTCGATAATCGCCTTTACCTCGGAGCCGGCGATCCGGACTACACAGGTCGGTTGAGGCCTGCGGCGTCGCTTGAGTTCCTGTGCGAACGATATGAGGAATGTTTCGTCATCTTCATCTTCTGATGACGAGTCAACTGGCCTCTGGTACCTACGACCTGGTCTCTGCTCCTCCTCCGGCGTCGATTCCTCCACTACCGACAGGTGTCTGAGTGTCCGAGATGGCGATCTCTGGCCTCTGGCGTCACGACCTCGGCGTCTCCTTCGGCATACAGCGGCGAAGTGGTTTGGGATCCCGCAGTTTGTGCACGATTTTCCTTGCGCCGGGCAGTCCTTTGCTGCGTGCGGCTCGTGGCCACAGTAGCCGCACCGTGACCTGGGCGCGTCTAGTTTCAGTTTCCGGGGATACTCTGCCCTGGTCTTCGTCTTGATGGCGTCTGCACTCTCGACCTTGATCTCCAAGCGCCCTACCGGTTTGGTGGGGGCCTGGTCCATCTCGTTCGCCCTGGCCGCTGACAGGTCATGAGACCGTGCCAGGATGAGGATGTCTTCTAGCGCTATTCTTGGTTGGCGTAAAATGAGGCTCCTCAGGGTTTTGTCTCTGCATCCCTGGATGAGCTGGGCTCTGATCTCCTTGGTCTGGTCATCCTCGGTGCAGGTGCTGGCAAGCTCCCGCAATCGGGCGTAGAACGAGTCTATGGACTCTCCTTCCCTTTGGCGCGCTTGGCGCAGCTTGAAACGCTCGAAATCCGGGTTGAGCTGAGGGTCGAAATGGGCGTCCAGCGCGGTCACGCCCGCATCGTAGTCTGTCGTGGCTCCGGTGTTCGGCAAGTGCTTGAAAAGCTTGATAATCTCGTCCCCGGCATAATGAAGGAGGAGGGAGCGTTTTATGGCGTCGTCCGCTTCCCGGGTTGCAATAAAATAGTTATTGAGGCGCTCAATCCACACCCGCCAGCGGGGGGACGCTGTCGCCGGGTCTTCCAGTTCGCTGAACGGTGGCAGCACGCCTGATGCCGCATGCTGAAATGGCAACCGGATGGGGGCAATGCCGCGGTCTTCGTCAGCCATGATTGCACCCTGCTGATCCGGAGAAGCAGTGGCTGCAGTCGCAGGATGTCTCTTGTCGCTGCTGGGCGCTCCCTACCGCGTGTCAGGCCTCCCTCCGGCACCTGTTCGTAGCGCCGGGTGAGGGGATAGATGGCAGGCGTGACGGCACTGAGGCGGCCAGGGAGAGGTGTAGAGCGCCGGACTCCTGTGGCTGGCCGGTCGGCAGACTAGGAGGATGTGGTAGGCTGTGGTGGGCACACTCCCCCCCTTTCTCCAGGGTAGCGCGTGCTAGCGCAGGGCCTCACTGCTGGCAGGAGCACTCGGGCCTAGAGGGGAACCCACGTGGCAGTGCGCACCGGCGCTGTGTTACGCAGGGGCGTGGCTTGAAAGGCAAAATCAGCCGGACTCCTCAGCAAGAGCGCAGCGTGGCGCACGGCTTCTTTGTGAGTCCTGGTGTTCTCATGGGTGCAGGGGATGACTCACCCTTTCATGCGCACCCGGCGGCCGGCAGGTGAGGGGCCTCGCTGGTTGCGGGTCGTTGCTGTGGGGATGTACGATGGTCCCGATAGCACGGGACAAACACACGAGGGTCTCGGCCCTCCTCGTCGCCAGTGTGGTGATCCGCTAGGGGGGGTCACCCGTGGTGCGCGTGGCTGATGGCGCAGCGCCAGATATACGTGACACACACTCAGCACTAGTGTCAGCCGAAGTGCCGCCCCCGAGCGGGCGCCTTCCATTTATTGGCTCCCCCGCCGGCCACGCCTGGCCGGCGGATGTGGTGTGAACATCCGCTCCAGCGCCGAGAGCACTGGAGCGCTAACCACTACATCCTGCACAAGCTCTCGAGTCCGAGAGAGAAATTTGCATTCTGGGACCCGTAGTTTCACGTTTCTCAGAATACGTTTGGGGGTTGCAAGTGAGAGTATACAGAGCACTGAAAGTTGGCTAGAAAGCCAGGAATACCTGAAACGGTCATGTGACTTCGGTGAGTCACATGTCCGCCACAAATAAGCGAGTAATCCTAAATCAGAAAGTAGCGTTTTAGCATTTGAAAGCCAGAGGGAAATAAACAGAAATGGACATCAGTCCCCAATTCCTGGTTTTCGACACACTGCTGTGCACGTGCGAACCTGCCTTGTGTGGACAATTCTCACTCACCGACCACCACCGCAAATACTCGTAAGCGCTTCAATAGAAAAACGTAAAATATCGAAAAACTAGAGTTTGCGAGCCGCGCCGAAAAAAGGAAAGATGCGGCTCGGCAAACATCAGAGCAGACCCTTTAAGGCGAACACAGGGATGCCCAGAGTGAGAGACCGTCTGTGGCGCAGCAGTTAGAGCTGACAACTTGAGAGCTGGGGATCCGTGTTCGAGCCTCGGCTTCGGCACATCCTGCTGATTATGGAGGGCAGCACGCGCTTCCATGCCTGGACAGAGGGGAGGCAGAGCTGAAGGGTGAGGACATTGCCAGCTGAACAAGTGCATATCTCCTGTCCTGCGTGCGCGCAGACCGGGAGGGAAGAGAGGGAGCGAGCAAGCCGAGCCGTACGCGTGCCCATGTGCTGTCCGGGACCAAGCTGATAGACAAGCCGTGAGCGTGCCCGTGAGAGTGCACATCGGCAGTCTGGTAAAGTGCACATCTCCTGTCCCCCTTTCAAACTGAAGTCGACGACAATACATCTCGCTAGCGAGCAGCGTCGCTAGGCGAGACCTAAAAAGGGGTAAGTAAACACATGGTGTAAGTGAGGATGGAAAAACTCTTTAAGAGTGAGAGAAGGAGACAGGACTTTTAGAGTGGTGGAGGAAAGGGGAATAAGGAGGAATCTAGACTAGGCAGCCATAGTATCGGACAATACTGCCATTCCGCAGATCCGACAGCAGACTCCTAAGAAATTGTGGGCTCCTGCACTATGACAACTAGTATGCAATGATTTTAGATGACTGAATAAGAAGCTTGTGTTCACAACCATTTTAAAACCAGGCTGAAGTATCACCCTTATAGAAAGGCTGCATTACAACAATTAATCCCGCCAAATGGTTCTCTGGTTCCATGAAAATTCAATACCATCTTAGACAAAAACACTGAGGTGCTTGATTAGCAGTTCATTTTGTGCTTTCTGGTCTAAAGGTAATGCTGTAGCCATCAAGAGAGAGTACTAGAATGGATAGGACTCCAAGAAAAAACCAATGGATAGGCCATTCATCATTGCTATCCAGAACCACCAGGCTAGTCATATTATGAATTCTGTAAAGTATCAGATTTTGTCCAGGTGGGAACTTATTAACATGACCCATTGCAGACCCAGAAGCCGTGACCATACAGCAGATCTCTGTTGCAACAGATAGCCCTTGAGAAACCCAGAAAACCAATACTATTGAAGTTAGAGACAGCTTGAAATTCATACTTGCACAGTCCTAGAATTACACCCTCTGGAGGTGATGCAACGGTGGTGGCCATCTCAAAGTTACACACTCTCAAGCACAACCGACTCAAGGGGAAGAAAGGATAAGGGCAGAAAGGAGATAAGGCCAAGCATTTCAGCACTCAGATAATTGACCACTGATCACACTCCGGATTACAGCAGGGCCTTTAGAGGAAGCAAAGCTTTAACCTTGAAAGAAAAACAGAAGAATGTAGAAAAAGCGATTGCTACTTGAGAAAGTGGATCTTCAGTGCTGAAGAAACGGAGGAGATACAAAAGATTCCCTAGAGGAAATGAGCAGGTTTTAAACGTGTGCCAACAAACGCATCTTTAAATAGCACACTAAAATGGAAGCACTTGACAACCTGAGGAGGAGCTATGTGTGCTGAGTCCCAGTTGCACTTCACAGAAATCTGCATAGGACAATAAAACCAATGCTTAGAAAGATTGGGAGAACACAGGGAGAGGCAGAAATGATTTGTGAGGCCCACCAAGTACTCTTATTTCTAAACACAAGCCCAGAAACACCAATAGGAAAAAAAGCCTTTTGAAAATGAAAGAGGCACTGAATGGCATGAACATTGCTACAATATTAGGCTATCCGTTAAAGCTCTGAGCAAACAAAAAAGGTAAAACAAATAGCTCTTTGCCCTCCACCGGTGGATCTCCAACTGCGCCGACACACTGGCACCCTTCAAGAAGGCTCCCGGCAAGCAACACTCCAAGAAAGCCAGCTGGTTCACTCCCACCCTCCACGAGTCCAGATG
This sequence comes from Calotriton arnoldi, assembly GCA_963921515.1. Classification (NCBI taxonomy): domain Eukaryota; kingdom Metazoa; phylum Chordata; class Amphibia; order Caudata; family Salamandridae; genus Calotriton; species Calotriton arnoldi. The sequence goes on from CAWUFW010000721.1 coordinate 1,114,066, forward strand.
CACCTGTAGACGACATGGAGGAACAACAAAACCCCTGAAACACGTGACCTTCAAAAACGCCGTCACCGCACACCACCTCCTCCTCCTAAAAACCACAAAGAAAACGGCCCTCCAATGCAGAATCAACGCCAACACACACAACAGCAAAGAACTCTTCACCATCGTCAAGGAGCTTGCCAGACCCACAGACATCCCACCCTCCAAAGACTTCTGCAACGAACTCAGCACCTTCTTCCACCACAAGATCAAATAGATCTACAACAGATTCGACACCAAAGACCCTCCCTCCACGCCAGACACCTCTGCACCCGAAGAGATCCTGCTCAACTGAACCCACTTCACTACCGATGACATGCTAAAGACCATGAAAAGCATCCACTCCGGAGTCTCCGTGGACCCTTGCCCACACCACATCTTCCATAGAGCTGCCACCTCCATGGCCCCCGAGCTCTGACACACCATCAACTGCTTCATCGAGACTACGACCTTCCTGGACGACTGGAAACACGCAAAGATCAATCCCCTATTGAAGAAGCCATTCGCTGACCCGACAGACCTCAAGAACTTCAGACTCATCTCCCTGCTCCCCTTCCTAGCCAAGGTCATCGAGAAGGCCATAAACGCCCAACTCTCCAAATACATTGAAGCAAACCAGGTCTTCGACGCCTCCGAATTCGGATTCCGAAGCAACCACAGCACAGAGACCGCACTCCTCGCCGCCACCAACGACATCCGCTCCCTCCTCAACCGGGCGAAACCGCAGCACTCATCCTTCTGGACCTCTCAGCCACCTTCGATACCGGCTCCCACCACACCCTAATCACGAGACTCCACGACGCTAGCATCCATGACAAGGCCCTGGACTGGATCCACTCCTTCATCACCGATTGAACACAGCGAGTCAGACTACCTCGGTTCTTCTCAGAACCTACAGAGATCAGCTGCGGAGTTCTCCAGGCTCCTCTCTGAGCCCCACACTTTTCAATGTCTACATGGCCCCCTTGCAGCCATCTTCATGAACCACTGACACAACAGTCTCCTACGCCAACGACACACAGCTGATCCTCTCCCTCACCAACGAACCCTGATCGGGAGGATGTCAAAAGCTGGAAATTACACCTGCCAGCCAGATGTATGGCATGACGGATGGTGGTGCCATTTACAACACGAGAGCACAGCTAATAATTCCAAGGGCAATGCTGCCGACTTTAGTTCATACCCCTTAACAAGAGCACTCTGGCTCATGCCCAAATTCTTTGATTCTTTGATAGCGACGGATAAATGATTTAATGCCACTTTTTTTCCTTGATGAGTCTTCTATGAAGAGCGATTTTGAAACATTTATTAATTTGGCCTCTGTCATTTACCAATATAGAACAAAATACCCTCACGAGTCCATTGCTGTGTTTTGGGTTTATCAGACTGCTCACAGTTGGAAGGATTCCCACTTTTCTAAAGAAAATTTCATAAACAGACTCAAACTGTAAAGTAAGTGTTTGCAATATGAGAAACTAAAACAAAGCATACAAAGTATGACTAAATCAAGTCACGTCGGGGTTTCGAAAACTGATCTATATTCTTGGGGCGGGCAGAGTAGTTATGACCTGGAGAAGCACACAATACTGATGGTAGAAGTAGTAAATGTTCTCATTATGTGCTGAGTTCAAGGTTCCTCTAATACAATGCATTTCATGAGGCAGGAGTTGAGGAAACTGCAATTCGTGGAGGACATGTCAAAGAAAATTGTATTTATGGTACATGTATTCCAATTATATTTAGAAACAAATACAAAACTATTGCATTAGCTATACACTGAATGGGGGGGGGTGGGGTGGAGAAACAGGACGAACCCTTATACCCAATCAGAACCTGGAAAGCATATAGACTCATGGTCAACTGTTCCTGGGATTCACTAGTAGGAAAATGTGTTCATTCTTGCACAGTCCAAACACTACATAAGTGCTGTTGATAAAGTAAAGCCAATTTAAATAGTTATACAATCTTCAATAGTCACAAAAGAATGGGACCCAGGTCTCGTGACTATTAAAGATGGTATCACTATTAAAATCGGTTTAATATTAGCAAAAGCATTAGTGTAGGCATTAGAAGGTGCACGTGTGAAAGCATCTTCCTACAAGTGAAACCCAGGAACCACGGTTTATGATTCTAGCAGCACATGGAAGACAAAAGTTAAATGACTTGGGTATTCCCATCCAACTTTACCTTTGATGCCTTCTCAGCTTTGAGCCTTCGGACCACCTCTCCTTGCTCCGTTACTTTTTCATAAAGAGCTTTGCAGTCTGTCTTGCTGGTGGGGGAAGTTGAAGAAAGATCAGCAGTAGAAGACTTACTAACACCTGAAGCTGCAGGAGGGTTTCCCGGTTTGTATTCTACACCAGTCACTTGCTTATATTCAGATTTTTGACTCAGAAGTGCTTTCACTGCAACATCTACCTGATCCTGAGGGAAGAAAATATGAATTCAGAAAAGACTACAAAATAGAGCAGTAGAGCATGCTCAGTAGACCTCTTTTCAATCCCTCTGCTATCTTAGCCACGTCACAAACACACAAGGTACGTATTCTTGAACTGAATACAAACCTCTGGTAGTCCACCTTTGTTTCAGTAAACCTGTGTTCTACCCAGCCCAAGAGTTTTGCACAGGTAATAAAATAATGCTAATCTTCCAAGGAGCAGGCTAACATTCTCCAAGTCTGTGATTTAGGCAGCCGAAAATAATATTCATGCAGGCACCCTACCTGTAAATAATTCAAATTTAGCATCTCGTTACATTTTACTTTAGTGCCTCCTTTTGGATATTAGATCAAGGAATTTAAGCTCATTTTACAATAAAGATTCACCCTGCAGGGTGGTTGTCATGCTTGAATCTTTACTTAAGCCACTAGACTGTGACCGTGCTCCCAAGGTGGCTTCCCTCAAGTGTGTTGTTGACTCCCAGCGAAATGTTACATCATAACATTTATATGTTGACAATCCAGACAACCTGGATGACACAGAATGCTCACAAAAGAAAACCACATATTCTACATCATACAGTTCGACTCAAGCCACCTTCTGACATACGTAATAATGGACTTGGATACACTTAGTGCTCTTGTTCTTTGCTAAGAACTGAGGCACCTCTATCCTCAAACTAAATTTTTAAATCATTTCATGCAGAAGTGCGGACAGCAATGTGGGAATACTTTGGCCACATGTGTGATCCAGTATAAGGTTTCAATCTTCCTCTGTACTCAATAAAAGTCCAGAGAACATTTAGAAACTCCCCAAATTCCTGGTTCAGAAATTCTTGTACAATATCTCTGAGCCAAGGAACACCACCTTTGAGATCCGGCCTAGGATTCACTGATAGCCTGTCTCACCAACCATACTGTACTGCAAGAGTCTAGGGGGTCTGGGTTCCTGTATATTCCTTCAGCTACTACCCACTCCAGCCCATCATAGACAACAGAAATAGTGTGAGGCCAGGAGGACTACAGAGAATCTGCAAGCCTGTTACTTGATCCAGTGCTGGTCTTTGCAGTCCCTAAGCTCCAGAGGATCCTGCCTCTTTGCCTGGGGAGCCATTCATAGGGCCTCTTTTCACTAACTTAAGAGATCATTTTTGCCTACCTTCTAACAATACTGAAAGAGAGAGGGTTGAAGCTCAGCTCTGCATGTCTGCCTTCATGCAGGCAACTCAGATTCCAGCAACTCAGACCTACCACACGTGCATTCATCATCTTGTCATAAGCATGTAGTCATTCCTTTACTATCACCGACTTAGCTTCCTGCATAGGTCGCTGCTAAATCTAAACGTTCTCCATGCACCTTCTGGCTCTCCACTAGAACAATGCCTCGTGCAGTCAGAGACCAAAGACCTAGCCTTCAGATTCATTGAAGAGGTCCTTTTTAAGGTGCAATAAGGCGTTAAAGTTCTCAGTTTGCAGTGGGTGCAAATTATTTTGCCAACCAGAAAGAAATATTTCTTTCAAGGGAATTCCACTCCACATTTAGGTAGTGCATTTCGGCTTTAGATATTTGTAGCACTTTACATAAAGCCTTAGCTCAAACTCACTGAGTTCCCTTGCCCCAGGGCTGCTGAGAAACCAGAGCAAATGGAAGACATATCGTAGCACATTTGTAATTTTAGTTTTGTACCAAGACTCATTTAGAAACACTACCTTTACTAAAAAACCAAATGGGTAGAAGGTCCCCCTTGGCTCAATTGTCAATTGGAATATCGTGCCTTGCCACATAAGGAGGGTGAGCCCCAGTAAGTGCTACGACGTTCATGTTGGCCCCAGTAGGTGCTAGGACTTTCTGTTTTTGTTTGTGGTGTTCATGATTTTAATTGCCCTATTTCTTTATCTATCAGTAAATAAACACCACCAATAACTGCTCTGCCAGGACAGTGATGGAGAGCTATTACTGTTAAACTACCTTTTGTGTTTTGACATAATGCCCTAAGTGGCCAACAAGATGTCCAGACGTGGGTCCCTTGCTCGCAGCCACAGGATTCTAGGCCATAATCGCTTGCAGTTTGGAATGGTTTATTCCCTTGAGGAGAAGGGTCATTACTGGTTTACATAAGGCAGGCCTATATCTAGTGTTGCAGAGTAGGTGAAAAATTATGGATTTGGAATGCTACTCAGAGCAATTTCTTGTGGTTTCGACTATATGAAAGCATTCCTCCCATCAACGTTTGGGCCACATGTAGTACCATTGAAAAGTATTTTTAAGCAGCATTATAACAGTCAGTAGTTATTCTTCTGGATTAGTCTTAACACTGGTACACGCAGGTCTCAATGCTATTGCAATACAAGGAGATTGCAAAGTTACTTCATTTAGGCATTTGAGTCTCTCAAAGTAAGAAGGGTGAGCATTAAAATCTCACATTATGCTGTTTTGAGGGTTAGAACCTTAGATACGATAGGGGACACAGAATTACACTCAATAACAAAGTATAGTCGGTGCTTTATCCTTTAAGAATAAACCCACTTATTAATATAGAGATGAATTAAAATCAGTTGGAACCAGCCTCAGGCTAAGATAGGACATGGGGTAGGTGTTTTTTTTTAAATAAATGTGAGCTAAGCAGATGTGAACCTTCAGGCTATTTACCAGTTAATGCTTCTTTCACATCCACCTGCCACAGATAAAAAGAAGGCGGCAGACAAGTGGAATGTCATGTATTCCTCATAGAGAGAAATCCAAAGTGTGTGTGCATTTGCCACTGTGAAGAACAAGAAATACATAAGAAGTTCAACACAGTCAGGGACTGCAATGTAATTATTGTAATAGTAATTACATCACGTTGATTACAATGATGGTGCTTGAAAGCAACTGCTCCAGCAGGAGCGCCTGTGTGTGGTGCCCGACTGCTAGAGTGCCAAGGGTACGACAGGCAGATGCCTAACAAAGGGCAAGTTGCTTTCAAGAGCATGGTCCAGGGCCTGGGCAGTGTAATTACCTTAATGCTACTACCATTGCACAAGTTACTAACTTGTGTAACGATATATCTGTAAGACACAGTAGTTAGTGACAGATTCCTTACCTTAGAATATCCCCAGGCGTCAGGCTGGATCCGGAAAGTTTTTGCGTAGCAGTACCCTTGCGCGTCGGTAGGCGGCGTCGTGCGGCTCCGCGTCCGTCGTCGGCGTCGTGATCGCCGGGATGACGTCGCGGGCAGTACCTAGCCGCCGCCCCTGCGCGCTGACGTCAGTTCTGTACACGACTTTCCGCGCCAGGAACGCAGAGCCATGCAAGAAGCTGACATAGGGGTCTGAAAAATACTAGGGCCCTGAAAGGGATGTCCTTAACCCTAGAAATCAGTTCGCAGAACGGGGAGGATGGGTGGGGCGGTAGGAATCTGTCACTAACTACTGTCTCTTACAGATATATCGTTACACAAGTTAGTAACTTGTGCATCTGAAAGAGACACGTTAGTGACAGATTCCTTACCTTAGAATAGATACCCCAGCAATACCAACCCCGGTGGTGGGTCTGCGAACAAAGATCAGACAAGGAAGTCCCGGAGGACAGAACGGCCAAGAAGCCGTCCCTCCGGACCCGGACTGTCAAGGCAGTAATGCTTTGTAAATGTGTGCAGCGAGGCCCACGTAGCTGCCTGACAGATATCCTGCAGCGGAACACCGCGGCCTAAAGCCGTGGTAGCAGCCGTTGCCCTGGTGGAATGGGCACGCAGCCCAACAGGAGGCTCCTTCTTAGCCAAAGAATAGCAGGCTTTGATACACAAGGTTACCCAGCGGGAGATGGTTCTCTTGTGCACCGCCCGACCTTTTGGCACCCACGTAGCCAACAAAGAGCTGGTCATCCACCCGGAAGTGTTCGTGCGGTTGATATAAAAGGAAAGCGCACGTTTTGGGTCCAGACTGTGGAGCCTCTCTTCCTCTCTGGAAGGATGCGGAGGCGGAAAGAAGGTGGGCAAAGTGATGGTCTGCCCAATGTGGAAGGCAGTAACCACCTTTGGCAAGAAGGACGGACGCATCCTAAGAACAACCTTGTCTGGATGGACAGACAGAAAGGGAGGTTTGCATGATAGAGCCTGGAGCTCACTCACCCGCCGAGCGGAGGTGATGGCCACCAGAAAGGCTGTCTTCCGAGTCAGAAGACGAAGAGGACAGTTATGTAGAGGCTCAAAGGGAGCGCACATGAGAAAGGTAAGAACCAAGTTCAAGTCCCACTGAGGCATCACAAACGGAACAGGAGGGAAGAGGTGTGTAATGCCTTTTAGGAATCTGTTAACAGGGGACTTGAAAAGGGAGGGCTGATCAGGAAGCCTGAGGAAGGCCGACATGGCACAAAGGTAGCCCTTGATGGTACCCAAGGCAGAACCCTGTTGGGCCAGTGAAAGAAGGAACAGAAGAACCTCAGAAAGAGGGGCAGAGAGGGGATTCACAGCCTTTGCTGTGCACCATGCCACAAACTTGTTCCACCTGCAGGCGTATACCACCTTAGTGGAGGGACGCCTGGCTGCCAGAATCACATCACAAACTTCGGGAGGCAAGTCGAAAGGAATCAACTGCCGCCGCTCAATCTCCACGCAAGCAGGTGGAGGCTGGACAGGTTCGGGTGGAGGACCGTCCCCTGCTGCTGCGACAGAAGATCCTCCCGAAGAGGCAGACGGATCGGGGGATCGACGCTCATACTGAGTAGCTCGGGATACCAAACTCTTCGAGCCCAGTCCGGAGCCACAAGGATGACTTGGGCCCGGTCGCGCCGAATCTTCTTCAACACTCTGGGTAGAAGTGGTATAGGCGGAAAGGCGTACAACAGACCGCAACTCCACTCGCGACGAAAAGCGTCGCCGAGCGAGTGCCGCCTTGGAAATTCCAACGCGCAGAACTGATGACATTGCGCGTTCTCTTCGGTGGCGAATAGATCTAACCAAGGCTCTCCCCACTGCAGAAAGAGTCCTTGCGCCACTTCCGAGTGTAGACGCCATTCGTGATCCATCATGCACCTGCGGCTGAGTTCGTCCGCCCTGGCGTTCAGGGAACCTGCCAGGTGTTGAACCATCAGGAACATGCCCTGATGTTCCAGCCATGTCCAGAGGCGCAGAGCCTCCTGACAAAGGGTCCAAGACCCCACCCCGCCTTGTTTGTTGCAGTACCACATGGCGGTGGTGTTGTCTGTGAACACCTGCACTACCTTCCCTTTGACAGAGGGAAGGAATGCATTGAGTGCAAGTCGGATCGCCCGGAGCTCCAGAAGGTTGATATGGAGCCGGGACTCCGCCGGAGACCAGAGGCCTCTGATCTCCGCCTCTCCCATGTGACCGCCCCATCCCAGGAGGGACGCGTCCGTCACAACTGTGTGCTCTGGCTGGGGAAAGGAGAGGGATCTGCCCATGACGCATTGCCGGTTCGAGAGCCACCACTGCAACTGCTGTGCAGTCCCCTCCGAGATCTGGACGTGATCGGACAGGTTGCCCTGGTGCTGCGCCCACTGGAACTTCAGGTCCCACTGCAGAGCCCGCATATGCCATCTGGCATGATCGACCAGCAGGATGCAGGAGGCCATGAGGCCCAGCAGCCTCAGGGTCATCCGTACCGAAACCCAGGATAAAGGCTGAAAGATCGGAATCATAGCCTGAATATCCCAGACTCGCCGTTCGGGAGGATAGGCCCGAAACTGCATCGTGTCCAGAACTGCTCCGATGAAAAGGAGCTGTGGAGAAGGAATCAGATGCGACTTCGGCACATTGATGGAGAACCCCAGCGAGTGCAGGAGTTCGGCCGTAGTCTGGAGGTGGGAGAAGACTGCCTGGGACGAGCCCGCCTTCAGCAGCCAGTCGTCGAGGTAGGGGGAAGACTGGAACCCCTGCCCGGCGCAGATGAGCTGCGACCACCGCCATCACTTTCGTGAACACCCGAGGGGCACTGGTAAGGCCAAAGGGGAGCACGGTGAACTGAAAATGCTCTAGGCCTACCGTGAACCGCAGATAACGCCGGTGGGCCGGCAGGACGGGGATGTGGAAATAAGCGTCCTGCAAGTCCAACGCTACCAACCAGTCTCCAGGGTCGAGGGCAGTCAAGACCTGAGCTAGGGTGAGCATCTTGAACTTCTCCTTCCGGAGGAAGCGATTGACGTTCCGGAGGTCTAAGATAGGACGCATGTCCTCCTTGTCCTTTTTGGGCACCAGAAAGTAGTGGGAGTAGCAACAACGTCCTACTTCTGGGGTCGGAACATGCTCGATGGCCCTCTTGGCCAAGAGGGCCGTGACTTCCTTCTGTAGAAGCACCAAGTGATCCCCTGACATGCGGTGGAATTGAGGTGGCATGGCTGGGGGGGTGGTCTCGAAGAGGAGGGAGTAGCCCCTTCGGACAATGTCCAAGACCCACTTGTCCGAGGTGATGGCACGCCAGTGGTGAAGGTGATGGCGGACCCTGCCCCCTACTGGCGTGCTGTGCACCTGAAAAGAAGGACTAGGAGGGCTTGGAGGCCGCGGACGGGGTGGGGTTGGTGGCCTGACCCGCACGCTGGTTGCCCGATCCGCCACAGCGGAAGCCACGTCCTCGGCCACGCGAAGACGCTTGCTGCGCGGGCCGGTGGCTGGGCAGCGGACGTGACTGGGCGCCCCTTCCGTGGCCACGAAAGGGGCGAAAAGCAGAGGTTAGCGGAGGGCGCACAGCAGAAAGGCCCAGGGACTTGGCAGTAGCCCGTGAGTCCTTAAAACGCTCCAGCGCATGGTCTGCTTTGGAACCAAAAAGACCGACTCCATCAAAGGGCATGATGTCCATGAGTGTATTCTGGACATCACCCGAGAAACCAGTTGTCCTCAGCCAGGCGTAGCGACGCAGCGCCACCGTCGTTGCAAGCGATCTGCCCAGCGAGTCGGCGGTATCAAGGCCACAACGTATGGTGTACTTTGCCGCATCCCTACCTTCCGCAATGGTGCGGGTAAGCAGTGTCTGGACCTCCTCAGAACACTGGGGCAGAGAGTGGGAATATCGGCCCAAAAGGCAAGCCGTGTTGATGGACCGCAAGCCAGCACTGGAGGAAGAAAAGGCCTTCTTCCCAAATTGGTCCAGGCGTTTGGATTCCCTATCCGGAGGGGCGGTAGGGAAGGCGGTTTGGGAGGCAGAGGCTTGGACAACCAAGCTCTCGGGGGTGGGGTGCTGAGAGAGAAACAAGGGGTCGCCCGGAGCAGGGCGATGGCGTCGGGCCACGTTCCTATCCACAGGAGCCCCTGTGGCGGGCTTGGACCAGGTGCCCAAAAGAACGTCAGACAGTGCATCATTAAACGGCAGCAATGGCTCCGAGGAGGTAGCTGCCGGCTGAAGCACTTCCGTCAGGAGGTTAGTCCTGACAGCCACAGTAGGCAATTGGAGGTGTAAGGCTCCAGCTGCTCTACGCAACACAGTTGCGAAATTTGCTATCTCCTCCGTAGCCACGGAAGGAGGAGACAGCATGCCAGAGTCAGGAGAAGTGTCCAGACCACTGGCATCCCCAAGTTCCTCTGCCCAGTCCTGATCATACTCGCACTGCTGTGTGAGAGGGTCTTCCGACCCCTCCCAGCTCTCCTGGTCCTCCTCTGGCTCAAAATATGGAGGAGGAGGGACATCTGGGACCCAAGGTCTCATCGGGCCGGCGTCGAGCGACGCCGGTCCGGCTCCATGTCCGGAACCGGAGAGAACCGGGGAACGACGCCGCCCGGAGCCCCGGGCGGCGTCAGGAACGGCACCGGGGACATTGGCGGAGGCGTGGTTAGGTCAACCGGCGTCGATCGGGGTTGCGGTACCACCGGAGCCGGGATCGAGGCCGGGATCAAGGCTGGCGGGACGGGCGACGCCGGGACCGGAGTCGTCGGTGACGCCGGAGCAACCCAATCAGGGCCCGCGGGGCCCAAAGGCGCACCGGAGGGACCTTGAGGCCCGAAGAGGCGGGCCAAGGCCGACAGGAATTCCTGTATTTGGGCCGGAGTCGCCCCCGAACCCGGAAAGGACGGGTAATGCGGGGGTGGCTCCACAGGCACGTCCGGGGCCGCGGGGACGGTGCCTACAGGGGCCGCAGCCGAGTCGCGAGACCGGCGAGGCGAAGTCTTAGAGCGATGATGCTTCTTAGACTTTTTGTGCTTTGACTTACCCGAGGAGTGCGAAGACTTGAACTCCGACGACCGGCGGGGGCTTCGCGACCGGGCCCTCGACCTCTCACGGGACCGGGGCTTGGCGCGGAGCTGACTGCCGGACCTCGAGGAGCTTTCGAGACCGCTCTCGCAAAGCCTTCGGGTGTAAGGCCCGGCAGTCAGGGCACGACTTCGTGTCGTGGTCGCGGCCGAGACAGTAGAGACACTAAGTGCGGGTCTGTGATCGACATCATTCGACCACAGACGTCGCATGGCTTGAAGCCGGGCATCCCTACCGACACCTAGGAGTCGAGATGACTCGAAAAGAAACAGTGAAAAAAATCACCCAAAATGTAGTCAAAAATTGACTAGGGCACTGCTCTTCCCGGATCTGCGCTTACTGGCGCGGAAAAAGAAGAACTGACGTCAGCGCGCAGGGGCGGCGTCCAAGTACTGCCCGCGACGTCATCCCGGCGATCACGACGCCGACGACGGATGCGGAGCCGCACGACGCCGCCTACCGACGCGCAAGGGTACTGCTACGCAAAAACTTTCCGGATCCAGCCTGACGCCTGGGGATATTCTAAGGTAAGGAATCTGTCACTAACGTGTCTCTTTCAGATAAGGTAATTACATTGATAGAGTTCCTAAAAGGCACTGTTTTGAGAGTTTTTTTTTATTTATTTATTTTTTACTTTCACCCTAATTTTTACTCAATAGGTTACCCTGTAAGCATCTGCTCTTGGCATGCAGAGCTGTAGATTCGCATGCTTTGCATACTCCTGCCATCTAGTGTTGGGTCCGAATGTTTGCAAGTTGTTTTTCTTTGAAGAAGTCTTTTCCAGTCACGAGGCAAGGTGACTCCATCTTTTGATGATAGTGTGCATGGGCATCGACTCCATTGTTTTCCCACAAGAGGGTGAGAACGGAGTAAGTAGGTGTAGTATAGAGATGTTCATGCATGTATAATGTAAGTAATAAGAACTGCAACGATCATAGGTGTCCGGGGGGGGGGGGAGGGAGGGCGCATGAGAATCTACAGCTCTACTTACCAAGAACAGATGCTTACAGGGTAGGTAATATAATCCGTTTGAGGCATGTGTGCTGTAGATACACATGCTTTGCATAGACTGTATAGCAGTACCCTCCAAAAGCGGTGGCTAACCAGCGGGTGTTGCAGTTTTTTGAAAAAGTGTTTTTAGCACTGCTTGTCCTACATTGGCTTGTTGACGTGCTAATACATCCACACAATAATGTTTGATAAATGTGTGTGGTGTAGACCAAGTAGCTGCTTTACAAATGTCAGCTATAGGAATGTTACCTAAAAAGGTCATAGATGCTCCTATTTTACGAGTAGAATGTGCTCTAGGAGGAATAGATAAAGTTCTTTTAGCTTCAATATAGCATGTTTCCATTATGAGGGGCAGCAAAAGCAACAACATTGTTTTGCTAAAATCTTTTGTTCTATCAATATAATACAATAATGATCTTTTGACATTTAATGTATGTAGTGCTCTTTCTGCTCCTGAATCCGGTTGAGGGAAAAAAATAACAGGTAACTCAACCGATTGATATAAAAAGCAGAGACTACTTTTGGAAGGAACTTTGCGTTAGTTCGAAGAACCACTCTGTCTTAATGGAGTTGGAAGAATGGTTCTTCTAAAGTTAGTGCCTGAAGCTCACCGACACGTCTCAGTGAAGTGATAGCAATCAAGAAAGCAACTTTCCAAGAAAGGAATTGCAGTGGACAATTGTGTAATGGTTCAAAAGGTGGACCTATAGGTCTTGTTAGAACAATATTAAGGTTCCATGTAGGCGCAGGCGGCACTGGTATTACTCTTTTAAGGCCTTCCATTAAGGCTTTAATGACTGGTACTTTGAATAGAGGTAAGTGTTGTCTGTTTTGAAGATATGCCGCTACTGCTGCAAGGTGTAGACATCTGGATTTGTAGACAAGGCCTGCATTTTGTAGATGCATTAGATAACTAATGATTTGTTGTATAGAAGCATCTAATGGATCAATGGTTTGGTTATTACAATATATAACAAACCTTTTCCATTTGGCTGCATAGCATGCTCTAGTGGTAGGCTTTCTTTAAGAATGGTCATACAATCTGGCGGTAAATTTAGGTAGCCAAACTCTGACTTCAGGAGCCAAATCGCTAGGGTGAGCTTCCTGGGGGTTGGATGCCTGATTTCTCCATGGTTCTGAGTAAGAATTTCTGAGGTGAGGAAGTTTCTGATGTGGAACTACTGAGAGTTCTAGAAGTGTGATGAACCATGGTTGACGATCTAATGTGGGAGCCACTAGAATAAGGGTGAGGGATGTTTGTCTGAGCCTCCAAACCAGAAATGGAAGAAGAGGGAGAGGCGGAAAAGCTTAATTAAATATACCCGACCAATTTATCCATAGGGCATTGCCTTTGGATAGAGGGTGTGGGAACCTGGAGGCGAAGTTTGGGCATTTCGAGTTCTCTGCTGTTGCGAAGAGATCTATCTGTGGAAGCCACCATTAGTGGAAGTATGGCAGGAGAATTTTGGGTTGGAGTTCCCACTCGTGGACTTGTTGCCGCATCCAGCTGAGGAGGGCGGAAAAATGCTGTCCATCCATGGAAGGTGTTCTGCTAGCAATGGATTTTGTGATGTATTGCCCAACGCCAAATGGTCTCAGAGAGGCTTGATAACTGCAGAGAGTTCCCCCCCCTGTTTTTGTACATAGACACAGCTGTCATATTGTCCTTCCAGACTAATAACTTTCCCTATTAGGTGAGGTAGAAATGATTTGAGCGCCTGGTGAACAGCTAGAAGCTCTAGGTAGTTGTTGTAGAGACGTTTGTGTCCCAATGACCGTGAACTGTTAGATGTTGTAGATGGGCACCCCACCCTGTAAGGGATGCGTCCGCTGTGAGCACGACTTGTGGAACAGTGTCAATAAAGTGCCGCACTTTTGACAAGTTTTGAGTGTTCGACGACTGCAGAGAGCAATGGGTGCAGCTGTCTACCAACACTAGATGTTTTAGTTGACCCTGTGATTGATTCCATTGTCGTGCTAAGCATTCCTGTAGAGGACGCATGTTTAATCTTGCGTGAGGTACTATGGCAATGCATGATGCCATCATCCCTAAAAGTTGTATGCAAGTTCTTACTGCTAGATATTGGTTGCTTTGAAATTGTAGTAACAGTGATTGAAAATTGTGAATTTGGGCTGCATTGGGATAGGCAAACCTGTTTTAGTGTTTAGGATAGCTCAGAGACAGGGTTGCAGCTGTGTAGGTTGAAGATGGGATTTTTGCGCATTGATTGTGAATCCCAATTGATGAGGAAGATTTATTGTAATTTGAGTGTGTTGTTAACATTTGAGATGTGTGTGGGCTTTGATGAGCCAATCATTTAGATACAGGAAGACATGAATTGGTTTTCTTTTTAGATGAACTGCTACTACTGCTAGACTTTTGGTGAATACTCTGGGTGCTGTAGTTACTCCAAATGGGAGCACTTTGAATTGATAATGTTTTCCTGCTACCACAAATCTGAGATATTTGCAATGTGCTGGGTGAATAGGGATGTGAAAGTACGCGTCCTTTAAGTCTAGTGCTTTAAGTCGTTTTGTTGTAAAAGGGGAAGCACTTGTTATATTGGTTGCAGAGAACCATCCTTTTTGGGATTGGGAAGTACAGTGAGTAAACCCTTGACCCTTGGTGTTGTATTGGAACTGGTTCTATAGCTCCTTTTGTTGGAAGAGCTTGTACCTCTTGTTTGAGAAGTTGTTGGTGCTCTAGAGAGAGTTTGTGAATGCGAGGTGGAATATTGGGAGGTTTGCTTGTGAGCTCCAGGCAATAACCATGTTGGATAATATCCAAAACCCATTTGTCTTATGTTATTGACTGCCAAATGGGAAGAAATTGATGAAATCTTCCCCCAACAGGTGTATGATGATCGGGGGGGGCAGGGGGGAAGATTGTTATGAAGTCACTGTTTGTCGGGAGATGGAGAAGTACGTGTTGGGGTACCTTTACCTCTGCCTTTAAAATTGTTCCCTCTGTAACCGCCTTTGTAAAATCTTTTAGAGGGGGAGGATTGATTCTGTGGTTTATATGAAGATGTGTTTGCATCTGTGGAGGTATTTTTGGAGCCTCCCTTATAAATTGAGTGGCGAAAGGAACCTCTGTTAGAGGGTGACTGTAGTGCCCCCATAGATTTTGCTACTTCTGTATCTTTCTTCATTTTTTCAAGTGATTCATCCATTTGAGGACCAAATAGATGTTCCTTGTCAAATGGGGCATTTAGTATGGTTTGTTGTACTTCTTGTTTAAAACCAGAGATTCGTAACCATGCGTGTCGTCCTAAGGAGAATACTAGAGTTGACTCCTCTAGCTGCATGATCAGCAGCATCTAACGCACATCTAATAGAGGAATTAGAAATTAGTTTTCCCTCTTGTACTAATCCCCGCCCTCTTTTTACTGTGTTCTTCTCGGAGATACACGAGTAAGACTTCCATTTCGTCCCAGTGGGCCCGGTCGTATCTAGTCAAAAGACCTTGTGTATTGGCTATATGCCAGTGGTTGGCTGATTGTGCAGCCTCTCTTTTACCCAAGGCATCTATTAGTTTGGACTCTTTGTCCGGAGGTGGTGCGTCCCCTGTAGTTTGTGAATTTGCTCTTTTTCGAGCATTGGATACAACCAAGGAATCTAAAAGAAGCTGGCCCTTAATAAAAATTGGGTCAGATGGTGGGGGTTTATATTTTTTATCCACTGTAGGTATTATAATATGTGCCCTCACTGCAACCTTAAAAATGTCCTCAGCATGCCTAATCATATCTGTTAACATAAGTAATGACTGTTTTCCTATGTGTGGTTCCTAATGGTTCGAATAAGAAATCTTCTTCCAAAGATTCCTTATGTAAAGCAACTCCATGGTATGTAGCTGCCCTGGCAATTAACTCCTGGTATGAGGTGTTGTTATCAGGAGGGAAAGGTTTAGCAGGATAAAGATCGGGGTCTGTATCTGTAGGAGGAGCTATATTGTAATCATCCGATGGATCTGGTGGTTGTCCATAATTGTCATCCCCATCCCCTGGATCAGGATCTGTATGTGGAGAGCCCTGTGGTGTGATGTCTAGAGGGTCTGCTGGTGGTACAGTAGGTACTGGTGAAGAGGATGGAGGGGTAGGAGAAATAGGATGAAGAGGGCTAGTAGCCATGTCCTTCTTTGTAAAAGGGATTTTATATACAGAATCTATTTTCCTTTTGGAGGATGGCATCACTGGTTTTGCTGCAATAGGTCCAGCGTCTGGATTTATATACAGTTTTTTCTGTTTTGGACCCAGCTTTTGCTGCATGGTCTCCAAAATTGACTCTGAGGCTTTTGAATAGCATCTTTTTGTTTTGGTGCCGAAAGTTTCAGTGCCGAGCTGGATTTGACTTTGTCTTTTGGAGCTGAATCTTTAGGTGCCGAACTATCTCGACTCGAGCCCGAGTCGGAAGGCTTGACTTGTGCTTTCGGTGCCGAGCCGGAAGGCAGGGCGTTAGAAGCAGAGTCTCGGTCCCTACCATGGCCAGATGGCAGTGGTGACCCGGAAGCCTTATGTATGATGGAAGCGGGTTTTGTGGGTAAAGGGGCTTTGGTACTCACTGCACCTTGGACGGCTGAAACATCTTGGGACTCCAATTCTATCTCCAGCTCGGAATCTGAATCTTGGATGGAGAAGGCCTCTTCTTCCTCCGATGCCAACGCTTCCATTTCTTCCTGTTCGATATCTTCTCCGAAGATATCGGGGGTCTCTTCAATGTTTTGTCGCTGCATTTCTTTCCGTCTAGCCCGGTGGTCTCGGAGGGTCTTTTTCGAGCGGAATGAGCAACAAGCATTGCAGTCTTCTTCCTTGTGCTCCGGAGATAGGCACAAGTTACAGGCTTTGTGAAGGTCGGTCTGCGGCTATCTGGAGTGGCACCGAGGGCAGAATTGGAATAGAGTCTGTTCCATCAGCAGATTTACTCTATGTTAACCTATCAAGTGGAAGTGAAAGAACGGGCTAGGCCTGAAGGACGAGGTTGGACTTTAGTTGATCCAACTGTGATAGTGTTCCGATTTTCGACACGGGGAGGATGGGAAAACACGTTCAAAACAATACTGACGAGGGTACAGTAGGTTGCGAACCAAAGGAATTCCGACAAACTGTCTCGACCCGGAGCACAGCAAACCATGTCCAAACCCAATGGCGGAAAGAAAACAATCTAACAATGGAGTTGATTTCCATGCTCACTATCACCAAAAGGAGGAGTCACCTTGCCTTGTGACTGGAAAAGACTTCTTCGAAGAAAAACAACCTACCAACATCCAGACCCAACACTAGGCGGCAGGAGTATGCAAAGCATGTGTATCTACAGCACACATGCTTCGAACATGTGTATTTTTGCGGTTTCCCTACCAAGCAAAATTTTAACACACCCTTAGGTACACATCCAAATTTTGTAATAGCTTCTTGGCTCTAGATGTAAGAATTTGCATACAGTTGGCTTTATGGCCAATGATATGCTGTGTTGGTGAGTCTAAAAGGAGTGTGTAGTTCCTAGCTGGACGTGGGGGAAAGACAGGTCTTTCTTCATGATGCCCTCACACACCCCGAAGGATGTCATGCTTCATCATAGGGCGATTGCCCCTCGTCAGGCCGGCGCTGCAATGCCTGACGGGCTCCCGAAACCGGGGCTCTTTATCGGGGATCTTTTTGAAGAGGCCGTAAGGTGCGTGCGGGTGTGAGGGCTTGGTAGTGCACAGAGGGTGAAATGATTTTAAAATAAGTCTGGAGCAGTTCTACTTAATTAAAAATTTTAATGTGTTAGATAGCTCTAGCCTAATTAAAATGTGTAAGTACCCCTACGTGGGAATAAAGTTCCTAAGGGGCAGTTAAAGTGTGGTAGGTCAACATGTTTCGTGCCCAATTCGCCCCTAACGGGTCGTTTGGCACTTCTTCAGGACCAGGAAAACTAAACGTGAAAAGTGCACTACCGTCTGGTAATGGGATTCTGTATGTAAATTTACCAGAAACGGTAGGGAGTGCCCTAGTAAACTTGTACTGGGGAGTACCGTAGACCCCTAGATACACAGTCTAAGGCTGACGGGGCCCGGAGCAAGGGTAGGACGATTGCTAGTTGCCTGTCTACCACTTCTACCGGAGCAACGACGTGCTCAGGCTTTCCTCCCCGTCAGCCTTAGACTGTGTATCACTAACTAATGTCTCTTACAGATATATCGTTACACAAGTAGTAACTTTTGCATCTGAAAGAGACACGTTAGTGATAGATTCCTTACCTTAGAATAGATACCCCAGCAATACCAACCCCGGTGGTGGGTCTGCGAATAGATTACACCAGAAAGTCACGGAGAACAAAACGGCCAAAGAAGCCGACTCTCCGGACTTGACTGTCAAGGCAGTAATGCTTGGTAAATGTGTGCAGCGAGGCACACGTGGCTGCCTGACAAATATCCTGCAAGGGAACGCCGTGTCCCAAGGCAGTAGTGGCTGCCGTGGCCCTGGTAGAATTGGCACGCAGCCCCACAGGAGGCTCCATTTAAGCCAACGAGTAACACGCTTCGATGCACAAAACGACCCACCGAGAGATGGTGCGTTTGTGCACGGCCCGACCTTTTTTGGCGCCCACGTAGCCAACAAAGAGCTGGTCATCCACCCGGAACGGCTGTGTGCGCTTCAGATATAACGAGAGCGCACGTTTTGGGTCCAGACGGTGGAGCCTCTCTTCCTCTTTTGAAGGATGCGGAGGCGGAAAGAAGGTGGGCAAAGTGAGGGTCTGCCCGATGTGGAAGGGCGTGACAACCTTTGGCAAGAAAGAAGGACGGGTCCTTAAAACCACCTTGTCCGGATGAACAGAAAGGAAAGGAGGTTTAGAAGAAAGAGCCTGGAGCTCACTCACTCTTCTGGCAGAGGTGATAGCTACCAGGAAAGCCGTCTTTAGAGTAAGAAGACGTAAAGGACAGTTATGAAGGGGCTCGAAGGGAGCGCACATCAGATAGGTCAAGACAAGATTTAAGTCCCATTGAGGCATTATGAAAGGCACGGGAGGAAACGTGTGTGCAATGCCTTTTAGGAAACGGTTAACAACCGGGGACTTCAAGAGAGAAGGCTGATCTGGAAGCCTGAGAAAGGCGGAGATGGCCGAAAGATAACCTTTGATAGTGCCCAGAGCAGAGCCCTGCCGGGCCAAGGAGAGCAGGAACAGAAGGACCTCAGAAAGAGGGGCAGAAAGGGGATCCACAGACTTTGCTGTGCACCATGCCACAAACTTGTGCCATCTGCAGGCATATATCGTCTTAGTGGAGGGACGCCTGGCTGCCAGAATGACATCACAGACTTCGGGAGGAAGAGCGAAAGCTGTGAACTGTCGCCGCTGAATCTCCACGCATGGAGGTGGAGGCTGGACAGGTTCGGGTGGAGGACCGTCCCCTGCTGCTGCGACAGAAGATCCTCCCGAAGAGGCAGTCAGATCGGGGGATCGATCGCCATGTTGACTAGCTCGGGATACCAGTATCTTCGCGCCCAATCCGGAGCCACAAGGATGACTTGGGCCCGGTCGCGCCGAATAGTCTCCAGCAGTCTGGGCAGAAGTGGTATAGGTGGAAAGGCGTACAACAGACCGCAGCTGCACTCGCGACGAAAAGCGTCGCCGAGCGAGTGCCGCCTTGGAAATTCCAACGCGCAGAACTGATGACATTGCGCGTTCTCTTTGGTGGCGAATAGATCTAACCAGGGCTCTCCCCACTGCAGAAAGAGACTTTGCGCCACGTTCGAGTTCAGACGCTATTTGTGATCCATCAAGCACCGGCGGCTGAGGTCGTCCGCCCTGGCGTTCAGAGAACCTGCCAGGTGTTGAACCACCAAGGTAAAGCCTTGATGTTCCAGCCATGTCCAGAGGCGCAGAGCCCCCTGACATAGGGGCCACAACCCTACCCCGCCCTGTTTGTTGCAATACCACATGGCGGTGGTGTTGTCCGTTAACACCTGCACTACACTTCCCCGAACAGAGGGAAGGAATGCCTCCAGTGCAAGTCGGATCGCCCAAAGCTCCAAAATATTGATATGGAGCCGGGACTCCGCCGGAGACCAGAGGCCTCTGATCCCCGCCTCTCCCAAGTGGCCGCCCCATCCCAGGAGGGACGCGTCCGTCACCACTGTGTGCTCCGGTTGGGGAAGGGAGAAGGATTTGCCATTGGCCCAATCGCGATTCGTGAGCCACCACTGCAATTGTCGTGCAGTGCCCTCCGAGATCTGGACAGGAACGGACAGGTTGCCCTGATGCTGTGCCCACTGGAACTTCAGGTCCCACTGCAGAGCCCGCATATGCCACCTGGCATGTTGCACTAGCAGAATGCAGAAGGCCATCAGGCCCAGGAGCCGGAGGGTCATCCTGACTGAAACCCGGGATAGAGGCCGAAAGATCGGAATCATAGCCTGAATAACCCAGACTCGCTGCTCTGGAGGATAAACCTGAAACTGCGTCGAAACCAGAACCGCTCCGATGAAGGGGAGCTTCTGAGAGGGACTCAGGTGTGACTTCGGCACGTTGATGGAGAACCCCAGCAAATGCAGGAGGTCGGCCATAGTCTGACCTGCGCAGATGAGCTGCGACCACCGCCATCAGTTTCATGAACAACCGAGGGGCGCTTGTAAGGCCGAAGGGGAGCACGGCAAACTGAAAATGCTCCTGGCCTACCGTGCGCAGGTAACGCCGGTGGGCCGGCAGGACGGGAACATGAAAATATGCGTCCTGCAAGTCCAACGCTACCATCCATTCTCCAGGGTCGAGGGCAGCCAAGACCTGAGCCAGAGTCAACATTTTGAACTTCTCCTTCCGGAGGAAGCGATTGACGTTCCTGAGGTCCAAGATGGGGCGCAGGCCCCCTTTCTCCTTTTTGGGGACCAGAAAGTAGTGGGAATCACAACCATGTCCTACTTCTGGCCCAGGAACGCGCTCAATGGCCCCCTTGGCCAAGAGGGCCGTGACTTCCTGTCGGAGAAGCTCCAAGTGATCCCCCGACATGCGGTGGAACTGAGGTGGCATGGCCGGGGGGGACAGACTGGAAGGGGAGGGAGTAGCCCCTTCGGACGATTTGCAGCACCCACCTGTCCGAAGTGACAGAGCGCCAGTGGGGGAGGCGATGTTGAATCCTGCCGCCCACCGGCGTGGGGTGCACCCCAAAGCTCAGACTAGGAAGGCGTTGAGGCGGAAGCTGCGGGAGCGGAGGAGGACTGACCCGCACGCTGGCCCCCTGTGCCGCCACGGCGGCCACCATACTTGCGGCCGCGCTGAGGTTAGTTCTGCGCAGGCCTCTGGCTGAACGGACGTGTAGGGGCTCCCCTTCCGTGGCACGAAAGGAACGAAAGGTAGATGTGGCCGGGCGTGTGGTGGAGAGACCCAAGGACTTGGCTGTAGCCTGAGAGTCCTTAAAACGCTCCAGCGCACTGTCTGCCTTATCGCCAAACAGGCGAGTACCATCAAAAGGCATGTCCATGAGGGAACGCTGGACATCCCCCGAAAACCCCGTGGCCCGCAGCCAGGCGTGTCGCCGCAAGGCCACCGTCGTGGAGATGGCTATCCCCAAAGAGTCCGCGGTGTCCAACCCACACCAAATGGCGAACTTCGCGGCATCCTTCCCCTCCGCAACAGCTTGGGAAAGTACAGCCCGAACCCCGTCCGGGCACTGGGGCAGAGTTTGCGCCACCGTGTCCCACACAGCATGAGAATAGCGGCCCAAGAGGCATGCGGTGTTTACTGACCGCAGCCTCAGGCTGGCAGAGGAAAACAACTTTTTGCCAAACTGCTCCAGCTTTTTCGATTCCGTATTTGGCGGAGCGGCAGGGAATGCAGTTTGGGAAGTGGAGGCCTGAATGACCAGGCTCTCCGGTGTCGGATGAGTTGTCAAAAGGGCAGGGTCACCCGGTGCCGGGCGGTGACGCCTGGCCACGTGTTTATCCACAGGAAACCCTGTGGCTGGCCTAGACCAAGTGCCCATCAAAACATCGGTCAAGGCCTCATTGAACGGAAGCAGAGGTTCTATGGAACTTGCCGCCGGCTGAAGCACTTCAGTAAGGAGGTTAGTTTTGAGGGTAACAGTAGGCAGGTTAAGGTCAAGAGCCTCAGCTGCTCTACGGAGCACCACAGTGTATGTGGCGCCTTCCTCCAGGACAGTGGGAGGAGACACAAACCCAGGCTCAGAGGAGAGGTCAAGGCCACCTGCATCCTCCGAGTCTTCCGCTCCAACGGCGCCGGGAACGGCGCCGGTCGTCGACGATCCGGCTCCATGTCCCAAGTAGGAGGTGGGACGACGGAACGCGGTGCCGGGAACGGAGCCGCAGGGGGCGCCAGAGCCGCCAGCGGAGGACCTTGCGGCGCCGGAGCCGCCAACGGAGGACCTTGCGGCGCCGGGGCCGGAGCCGCCGGCGGCGCCAGCGGTGGAGCCGGTGGCAAGCAAGAGCCCTCAATAGGGACCGCGGGGCCCGAAGGCGCGAGCCCTAGGCCTGAAAAGGCAGCCCATGGCGGCAAGAAACTCTTGCACTTGAGCGGGAGCCTCCGACGGACCCGGTAGGGCGGGTAGGCTGCGGGACTCATAGGCTCCAACGGAGCTGTGGGGGGGGGGAAGGACCCCTGGCCCCCTCGTCTGCGTCCGGAGACCGACGGGGGGGAGGTCGGAGAGCGTACGCGCTTCTTCGACTGTTACTTGTGACGTCTCTTACCCGATTCCGAGGGTGAAGACGTGGACCCCGAGGAGCGATGATGATGGCTCCGCGGTCGGTCCCTCGAGCGACCCCTGGACCTCGAACGGCGCGGAGACGACTGTCGGGCCTCCAGCAGCTTTCGGGACCGCGCCCGCAAAGCCTTCGGAGCCATGGCCAGACAGTCGGAACATGACCGGAAGTCATGGTCGCGCTCCAGACAGTAGAAACAGACGCCATGGGGGTCAGCCACCGACATTGTACGGCGGCAGGCCCCGCAGGATTTAAACCGAGGTATCCCTACGTGGCACCAGGAGTCAAAGACTCAAAAGAAGTAGGACAAAGTCCCAAAAAGAAAATAGTCAAAAAATGACTAGGGTACATGTTCTAACCGGATCTGCGCTTGTTGGCGCGGAAAAAGAAAGAACTGACGTCAGCGCGCATGGGTGGCGCCTAAGTAGTCTCCGTGACGTCATCTCGGCGCTTACGACGCCAGCGACGAACGCGGAGCCGCACGACGCCACCTGCAAACGCGCAGGGGTACTGCTGACGAAAAACTTTCCGGATCCAGTCTGACGCCTGGGGATATTCTAAGGTAAGGAATCTATCAATAACGTGTCTCTTTCAGATATATATGCTATGAGAATAGAATCATAGGAAAATGCAGACTCTCCACACCCTGCAGTGTAGAACTACAAGCAGTATACCTAACAAAAGGCTGGCAAACTGGATTGGGAATAGATTCATTAACTGGCTGCCGGAGGCATCACCACCTTTTTATCATATACTAGTCTGTGTACTAAAGGTGTCTTCTGCATCTACTTCTACAGGGGTTATGCTACCATGCAGAATGCCCAGTGAAATGTGGGTGCAGAGCAAGTTTAAATTATGGTTTATTTAAAAATGCGGCTGTTCACCCGATTTAATGTTTGTAAATACAGAAAATAAAATACTTTTTTTTTTAAATATGAAGACATTAAATGTAAAATAATTCAAAGTTACAGTCAGTATACCGTCAGTGATGCAGCTTAATAAAACGAGATTCATGGGAATATCCTGTACCACGAAATCCCCTCACATAATCCTGTATATCAGTAACATCTCCCCCTACTAGGCATATGCTTTTGTCCTTTAACTTTCACTGTCACACTATTCTCAATACTAACATTATCCTTTCTCTGGATCGCTTCTCTGTGGGCCACCTTCACAACTATTTAAATTTCAAAACCTACAATCCTCAGTTTCGATAGCATTGTGAAATAAATTGATCAAGTTCATGGGTTTTGAAAATTGTGAGATATACAGCCCAGTATTCCCAGATTCCTTATTCTCACAAGATCATCCAAGTCAACCTTTGTGATCTGGACAGGATTCCTCTAGTCAAACTCTCCTCCTCCCTGCAAGCTTCCTCTCCTCCCTACTTCTCCAATCCAATTAAATTGCTCCATCCTGCCCCATGCTAATCGACCTCTCATTGACACTGTGATGGACACATTATTGAATTCGGTATTCTGCCCCTGCGCATTGTTCAAAGTGTAGCCTTCTGGTCGGTGAATGTAGTGTCAACCTATACATTTCCGGCAGGATTCATTACTCCCTCCCTTCAACACTTGCCACAGGCCCTTGTGCATTGTCTTCCTAAAAAACCTTATTAAATTCCTCAGCCATCGAGTTGCCTCCGCTTGATACAGTGCACATTTCTTAAGTTGTATTCATTTCTCCACCAAAAGATCCTCCCTTTCCTTAGACACCGACCTGAACACTATTATCTGTTTCTTTCAGAAAATGTATAACATATCGTCTCCATATTATTCACAACCGTTATCTAGAATACATCGTGATCAGCACTGACATATTTTACAGTACCAGAATACTGTAGCGTACAAATGACGTCAAGGGCAATATCCTCACATGGCCCCTTCAGCAATCTCCTTGTCACCAAGAGGGAACTACACTTAAAAGTTCTGGCATTTGCTACACCTAACACATTCCCTCAGTGTCTTCTCAACCATAAGATCCATCAAATCCATCCATCCATGGCCACCTATATGCATCTCTCCATGGCTTTTGTTTCGTGGAGCCCCAAATTCTCAGACACCGTAGATATTTCTCAAACCCTCTCAAGGGACCAAGCTTGTTCCTCGAAAAACCAACCCTTCTTTTCTAAGAACTCATCTTTGACAAGGATGGAGCAGGGTTTTGCGTAAATAAAACCTGCTCGGATTAAACCTTCCATGGTGTGAAGTCTATTATCAAAGTTTGAAATTAATTGAAAATAATTAACATGTCGAGAAAAAGTAGTAAGAAAGGTGCGGAAAAATGATACTGTGCTTAAGTAGGCCGCAAATGAATTCTGTACCATGAGTAAAAAAAAAACTGAAAAAAGAATGCAAAGTGTTTTAATTAAGCAAATATTAATCACAGAATAATAGCTTAAAATGATTATGTTGTATTATACTAATAGGAGACAAATGAAATCATGAAATGGAGATTTTGTTTCTGAAAAAATAATAAGACTATGTTTATTCCTCCAAGAGAAAACTGCACGTTTGAAAGAAGGCTTCAACATTGGCGTTAGGGTTAATTTTGCTTAGAATGTAGAAATACTGAAAAATGAGTTCTATTCCTCAGAGCTGTCTATTGTGTTCTTTATTCTCGGATGGCCGCTACGTGTTTAGTGTATCTACGATGCTTCCTACTGACGCAGGAAAACTCTGCTAGTATGATAAACTGTACTGCTAAATGTTTCAAAAAGTTCATCTGAAAAAGTGTGCGCCGAGGAAGGAGAAGTTTTCATTTCCTCTGCTGAAGGACGATGATGACAGCATGAAACTAAAACAATGGACGTTTGAAAGTAACGACGGAAGTGGTGTGACTTGACACCCTATGTTTGTAAACCAATGAAGAGAGACCTTCCTGGATTTCGATACAAGAATGAGCCAAGATTGATAACCATCAGGTTATAATTATTAGTGTTAGATTCTAGAGGGGGTTCATTCTTTGGAGGTTTAGTGAGAGAGGGTTGCGTTTGTGTGAGCTGTTTTCTCTGAGATCTTTGGCTGATGCCGTCTGTAAGTGGACTCCTTAACTTTGCTCCTCATACATCATGAGGATAGCCCCAGCTTTCCCTCTCGGCCGGAGGGTTAGCGTTTCCAGCTATTAGCACGCTGTGCAAATTTTGTATTTGCATTGTTCTTATTGGAAATGCTCTTTATCTCTTACACTATCCATTCACTCATGCTCCTTAATTGAGATGGTACTGTGATTATCTGATTTGTATTCATGTGTGAATATCAGATTCAATACTGTCTGTTTGACCATTCTATATGATTTTTAAAGAAGATAGATAAAAGCAAAACTAATAGAGAAACTGAGTGTTTTTATTCATTATTATAATGAAGAGATGTATATAAATGTACATAGAAAGTGTAAATATAAATATTCCCTTTGTTCTAGGTCCTCATAAGGGGAATATTTCATCGAAATCTTTGCCAAATCCCTGTCAAATTCTCCGATCTGTCGGAGGACCTGATGAAATATGGGCCAAAATGTAGTCGTATAAATAGAGGGCAAACATAGTAGGCAAACTGGCAAACAGTGATGTATAGTGTGTGGCATAAATGGTTATACGCTCTGCTTTAGTTACCCGAAACCCTTTTGCTTCCGCTGTGCCGCGCGCTATCAACACCCTCTAGAATTTTTCTTTTTTAATGCTCACTGCATGACTCCTTTCCCACCTATCCTCCTTTTATCCTCTTCTAGAGTTCTTGCTGAATTTCACCGACTTCAGTCTCCCTCTTTATCACTTCTTCGGTGACATTACATGCTATGCAAAAATCTTGTACACCCTCCACTTCCCGGTGCCAGTGATCACAGGAATGAAATACAGAAATATGCTGCCGAATATTGTTGCTTTTAACAGCACTTTATGGCATGCCAGACTCCAGCTCAATTGCCCACACAAAGATAGCTGCAGACATGACATGGTCATACACCACGTCCGACGTACACTGTGACGTCATAAAAGCAGTGTAGACCAAGTTACCTACCTTTGGTAATGCCTTATCTGGTAGAGACTATTTAGCTGCAGATTCCTTACATTACAACGATCCTCAGGCATCAGACTGGATCCAGAAATTTTTGGGGACCAGTAACCCTGCGCGCTGGTAGTTGCCGTTGTTCGGCTCCAATTAGCGTCGTTGGGGCCGGAAATGTCGTTTGCGGGGCCTATATAGGGGCCACCCAGGAGCGCTGACATCAGTTACTTTTCACAACTTCTATGCCAGATGCGTGGAGCCACGAAGTACACCGACTACTGGTGTGGAAAACTTGGGCCCTGAAAGGGGAAAGCCCTATCCCTAGAAATTCGTTAGCAGAGCAGAGAGGATGGGTGGGTCGGCAAGGAACTGGTGGCTAGTCTCTACCAGATAAAGCGTTACCGAAGGTAAGTAACTTGTTCGTCTAATAGAGACTTCTAGCCGCAGATTCCTTACCTTAGAATAGATACCCAAACAATACCTCTCCGGAGGTTGGTCGGTGGACCAATTTCACACAAGGAAGTCCTGCAGGACCAAACGGGCAAAGTGCCCATCCCTACAGACCCGACTGTCTAGGCAGTAGTGCTTTTAAACGTGTGCAGGGAAGCCCAGGTTGCTGCCTGGCAGACGTCCATGACCGGAGCTGCACGAGCTAACGCAGTGGGGGTTGCTTCGTGGCCAATGCGTAGCAGATTTTAATGCAGAGCACAATGGTCCACTTCTGCATGGCCTTTCCAACCTTCGCTCTGACATACCCCACAAAATGTTGGTCATCCACCCAGAACTCTCATGTGCGGTCAAGGTAGAACGACAACGCTTTTTTTGGGTCTAGATGGTGAAGTTCCTCATCTTCCTTCGAGGAATGAGGTGGGGCGTAAAAACTAGGCAGAGGGATGGTTTGGCCTACGTGAAATGGAATTACTACTTTCAGAAGAAAGGAAGCTCTCGTACAAAGCACCAGTTTGTCTGGGTATATGTTAAGACCAGGAGGATTAGATGACAAGGCCTTAAGCTCCACGACTCTGAGGACAGATGTTATAGTCAGGAGAAAGGTTATCTTGATAGTGAGGAACCTGATTGGACAATTGTGCAGAGTTTCAAAGACAGCGCACATAGAAAAGCGAGGACGAAATTGAGGTCCCAATGGGGCATAAGGAAATCAGCGCGAGGAAACATATGTAGCAAATCTTTCAACAACCTATGTACAATAGGAGACTGGAAAAGGGACGTTTGGTTAGGCAGCCGAAGGAAAGCAGAGATTGCAGAGAGATATCCCTTAATAGTGCCCTGAGCAGAACCCTGCTGGTCAAGGGAAAGAACGAATAGGAGAACCTGAGAAAGGGGGCAGAAAGGGATTCAATGTGTCTTTCAGAACACCATGCCACAAATTTTGCCCAACGGCAGGAGTAAACCATCTTGGTAGAGGGATGCCTGGCTGCCAAGATAACGTTACAGGCTTCGGGCGGAAGGTCAAAAAGTGTCAGGTTCGGGGAAGAACTCTCCCCTGCTGCTATGACAGAAGGTCCTCCTGAAGGGGCAGCCTGATCAGAGGACCAATGGCCATGCTCTACAGCTTGGGATACCAGACTCTCCATGCCGAAATCCGGTGCCACAAGGATGACTTGGAACCGGTTGTTCCTGATCTTCTTGAGTACTCTGCGCAGGAGTGGTATGGGCGGATTAAGGGTGATGAGGGGCCATAGAAAGGCCCAAGGACCTGGCCATAGTTCAGCTGTCCTTAAAGCGGTCCAGTGCTGAATCTATCTGGTCTCCAAAGAGACGGGAGCCATCAAAGGGCATGTCCATGAGTGAGGCCTGGCCATTCCCAGAAAAGCCAGTCATCCTCAACCAGGCGTGGCGTCGCAGTGCCACTGTTGACGAAACCGTTCTGCCAGTGAGTCAGTGGTGTCTAGTCCACAGAGGATGGTGAACTTATCTGCATACCTCCCATCGGCAACAGCCTGAAAGTGGACGGCCTGGGACTCCTCCAGGACCATTGGCAGCACCTGCGCAACCTTATCCCACATGCCGTGGAAATAGCAGCCCAAAAGGCAGGCGGGGTTCACAGACCGCAGTGCCAGACAGGCGGAAGAAAACATCTTCCCAAGATTTTCCAGCCTCTTGGATGCCCTGTCTGGGGGCTGTTGTAGGAAACGCCCCAGGATTTACATGGGACGTTGAGGCTTGGACTACCAAGCTCTCCGGGGTAGGACATTTGGGTCCCCTGGAGCGGGGAGGCGGATAATCGTCCTGTTCACAGGAGCCTCTGTGTTGGGCTTGGACCAAGTCCCAAGCAGGACGTCAGTAAGTGCCTCATTGAAAGGGAGAAGTGGTTCCGATGGGGACACTCACGGCTGAAGCACTTCAGTCAAGACATTTGTCTTGACTGCCACCGAGGGCAAGCTAAGGTCCAGGACCTCAGCTGCCCTCCACACCACCAATGCGAAGGAAGTTTCCCTCCTCTGTGGTCACGGTAGAGGGAAAAAGCATGCCAGTATCTGGAGAAGTCTGTAGTCCACTGGCTTCACCCAGATCCTCAAATTAGTCCATTTGTTACTCATAAGGCTGGTATTCCTCACGGTCCAGCGACCCCTCCCATTCCTCCCCGAGTCCCAGCCCATAAGAATAGGGCTCAGACTCTGGCCTGGAAGGCATGGCTTCAGTCGGTGTCAGAGCCAACGATGCCGCTCCAGCTCCATGTCGGAGTCGGGGTTGAGGAAGGGGATGGCAGTGCCGGGAACCTCTACATCGGTGTCGGGGGAAGGTTGAGGTGGCACGACCAGCAGCAATCTGGATCCATCTGTCGGTCCCGGAGGCCCGACTGGCACCAGATCCACCGCTGTGGATCCAGTAGGGGCCCTCCTGAAATCACAGGGCCCAAAGGCACACCAGAGGGAATGGGCCGCCCGAATATCAGCTGCATGGCCTCATAAAATTCTTTCAATTGAGCGGAGGTCGCTCTGGCTCCCGAATAGTCGGGGAGGCACAGAGCCAGGCCTCGAGTGGCGAAGCTCCCTCATTGGCCAACGAATGAGGAGAGGTCGAAGCACCGCTTTGACTTTTTTCTTCTTGAGGGACGACTTACCTGAATGGCTCGACGACTTGGACAGCGACGACGACCTGAGGCTCCAAGGCCACTCCCAGGACCTTCCTCCCAACCCGGACCTCAATCGTCTTAGAGTCACACATCGAGTCACTAGAAGCTTGAGGGATCATTCCCTCAAGGCCTTCGGGTGAATGGCGTGGCAGCTGAGGCAGGCCTTTGGGTCGTGGTTCCGCTCAAGGAGCCAGAGGCATACAAGGGGTGGGTCCATCACCTACATCTGTCAGTAACATCTCTGCCACACCAGGAGGAAAACCTCAAAAAAGACTTCAACAAAATGTCCAAAAAAACATACTCAAAAAGTGACTGAGGGGTAGCTCTTCCTGGATCTGCACTGGCTGGCACAGAAAGAAAAGAACAGACTTCAGCATACCTGGGTGGCACCTATATAGGCACCGCGAACGTCCTTTCCGATGAGGATGACGCCACAATGCCACCTACCAGCACGCAGGGGTACTGCTCACGAATAATTTCGGGATTCAGTCTGACGGCTGTGGATAATTCTAAGGTGAGGAATCTGCAACTAGAAGTCTCTATCAGATTTGAAGGACACCACGTGACCCTAGGTTCTCAATATAGAAAGGAGCAATGCAGCTTAGTGACCCAGATAATATTTCTGATGCTTTAGTCTACTAGCTAGCTGTATTGCAGCAATCCTGTAGCTTCTAGAGTAAATCAATCAGAAGAAACATTCTCCACGCAGATATTTCAATCAGCCGGCCCTTAGCAAGGTACAAGGCCTTATCTTGGGGTTCTGGGACAGTCAGTGGTTACGGAGAAATGTCCTTCATGGGTGCGATAATTTACGAATGATATTCCAATACTGTTTTAGGGTGGCTTTTTCTTTAGGGAACTGTAACACAAACCACATCGCAGGCATGTATTACCAGTGAGGGGTCACACACAGGACTTTGTGCAATCACAAGAGTTACCAGTCCAACAAGGATCTTGTTCTACATAGTTAATGGTAGACAATTTCAAGATGTGAGAAGTGTGGAATGGTGAAAGGTGAAAGGTGAGGACCAGAACTCAGATGATTACGGAATTGAGACAACCTCCTCCAAACAGCAGAAGATGGGGTGTGAAGGTCAACTGCCTAATGGTCTTCCTGTTGCAAAAGAGGAGGATACTGGAAACCTACAAGCACGGGATGGATTTAAGATGGACTAGTCTCACTCTTTTTGCCTGAAGATAATGTTTCACTACCAATGCCAGAAAAGCATCTTGTCCCAGATGCAGGTCAAAGTTTGCAGCCTCTGAGCCAAAAGTCAACAGTCAGTCAATCCAGGGTGGTAGAGGAGCAATGTATTTGCCTTAGACTGTGGCCTGCATCTACCTTCTTTGTCAAGGGAGAACAGCAGAACTTTAGCAATCGGTGAGTTCAACTCAATACAGGGAAACCTACATCAAACGCATGCACTAGGCTGCAACAGCCCCAGACCAAGAATGGACACAGGTCCAGGTGGACATACGTCCTTCATGCATGTCCCAGATGTGATGAAAGTAAGGAACCATGATTATGAAATATAGGTGAAATGGCCAGTGCTTCTCCACTTTGAGCTCATTTTCACTGCCAATTGCTATGGCTGGGTTGAGAGAGCGGTAGCCACAGTCACTGACAAAGTGTGCACAGCTCTGATGTTGACCAAGTTCAAAATGGCAGAGGGTGTGCCCAAAATTGTCTCGGTCAGTGGAATAGACTAGAAAATATGCAATGTTGGAATAGCACAGCTTTTCTAAGTCATACAGAAGACAGACAGGCAGGCAAGGAGTGGCTATTTTATCTCCAATTTTTGGCCAGAGACAAAATATGCAAGAATTGAATCTTTCAAAAGCCCCTTCTTTTGTGGAATGGTTGTCAAGAGTACAACATGCCTTGGACCTTGAAAAGAAACGTAAAGGACATATACTAAACGAGCACTCTGGGCGCGTTTTGATCATGGGTTTAAACAGATCAGTTCAATGATTACACCTTTTGAAGCACTGTCGGACCATGATTTTGGCCTTGAAAGGAGGTAGACCTCAGGTGGCTCTAGATAAGATGTAAATTGGACAAGGCAATACAGCAAATTGTGTCTTGAATTGGTCAAGCTTTATGAGGTATATTTTTACTATGGTAAATGAAAAAAATAAACCATTTAAAGTATGGCTTGTTTTAGGAGTCGGCGAATCACTAGTTACATTAAAGTTGAAATAAGGCTTTAAATTGAGTTACATCAGAAGAGACATCGAATACACCTTCTGAGTCCCCAAAAGTAGAGTAATCACATTTACAAACAAGATATTACTTAAATAAAAGCTAAACTGATCTAGTGTAGTACTGGGGCAGCCATTAGGAGGTCTGAAACCTACAAACATTACCTTTTTTTATTTTATTTTTATTTTGCATTTTTCAAAAAGAAGACACAATCAAACTTGGCACGGCACCATATATTTTGTTTTAAACATAGGAACATACAGGCAGGGAAAGCTATACATCTGGAGAGTATCAATTGGTGCGGCCAGGCCAATCACATTGGCCGAGATACAAGCAACAAAATGAAATATGTGACAAGAACAAACAGGTGAAAATGGTATGTCCAGAGACACAGGTATACAATAAAAAAATTACACGAATGCCCTAAGACATCAAACAATGAATTGTAATGGCACTCAATTGCACATTTAACGGAGTGGCCCAGGTAGGGGGTATCCATCATCCATCTCCACACTAGCAGTAATATCCTCACGTGATTCTCTGTTCTCTACCCCAGCCAAATAAGCATAATATGGTCACCAGCTATCCTAAAGGCAGTTCTGAGGTGGATTGAATACGTCCAATTGCAGGTTACAGTATGTCAACTCAGAGTGCAAGTTTTTCAGGGTCAAGAGAGGACCACGAGACCAACGCATAGCAACTCTGTTTCGAAAGTAACAAACCTATGGCCACCAGTCACCTAAACCCCCTCTGTACCTCTCTGTCGTGACCCAGTATCGCCAACAATGGGGCAAACACCAGGTTTTCACCTGTGATTGTGCCTAGTTTGTGGAACACCTCCTTGCCAGAATTCATGTATCCCGGGGTAGAACCATGCGAGATGTGCGAACCCCGGCTCCTCCTCCCAGCATCTCTGACAATTCGCAGTGTCACAGAGCCCATATTTATGAAGCTGCTCTGGAGTGTAGTATACCCTATTAATGTACTCTAAGTGCAGTAGACTGTGTCTACTATTCAGCAAGATAGTCTTCATTACGGAGCAGCAGTATTGCCATTGCTTATCAGTAATGACTATCCCAATCCCTTTGGCATTCAAACCTGCCCTTTGTCACTCCTGGTCGGCGTGCTTCCTGTGCGAACGTATAAAACCTTGTCACGAGACGAGTTGGGGTAGTGATCTGCAGCAAAGAGGTCAATGCCAATCTCCAGAGGTTCTAGTAGATCATCTGCCAATAACTCTGAGTGCACCTCGCTCGGAAGTAATAGAACTGAAGGAGAGCTGTGGGTTTAGCACTCCATTCCCGGGTCTCTTCCCACGTGTACACTGTACCATCTTGAAAGAAGTCCCCCAAACAATCTAACAAAGGAGTTGATGCCAATGTGCAATATCACTGAGAGGAGAGTCCCTCTACCTCGTGACTCGAAAGACTTCTTCGAAGAAAAACAAGTTGCACAACTCCGAATCCAACCCTAGATGGCAGGAGCATGCAGAGCCTGTGTATCTACCGCCACACATGCCATCGAACACAGTTATTCAGAAAAAACAAAATTGCAGGGCAGCACAGCTTTTCCAGGCTATGCAGAGAACATTTGTCACAACTACCTCTTGGAGTAAGCTTTGATTGCTCAATCATGCTACCCTTGAACAGAGTCAAGTTTACAACTGCAGTAACTTTTCAGGCAGGAGTGGAGTATTATTTTAGGCCTATTATCGTGAGAAACAACAGTATCACATTGCAGTTGCTTCCAAATAACAACTGACTATCAGAGGAGTCACAGATAAGTACTCAGAATAACACACTGAAATGGCCCATTTGATGATGCAAGTTCATGTTCTGCATCGCTGTATGTGCTGCAGTCTCTACATGCCTCCTCCCTCCTTGCCAATAATCTCATTGAAATATAATCCTCTATGGCACCTAGGCTCCAAAAGTCCTCCCTTTGCAGCAGTCTTGCAGTGTCTATACACCCACCTTAGTGTCTCCGCTAAGGACTCATCATCCCTCATAGATAATCTTTCGTACCGAGATGTAATTGGCTATAAAACTGTCGCGCCCCCCCACCTAGGCAAAATCAGTTCAAATCCGAGCTTGAAGTAACTCGGATTTTATGTTTAAATATTAGAAGCACAACTTAACCCTAGACTGAATGCCTCAGTTTCACTGACAGGAAGAGAGGTATGTACTATGCCCAGTTTTTTTTTAGACTCCACAATAAACCCTGGCTTTCTGTTAACTTATGAATTGCAACAAGTCCTCAAGGATAGGCTGTCCATATTCTAAAAATATATTCAAACACACCTCATACCGATGATAGCTTACAGAACACAGGGGTGCACTGAATGATAATTTACCCAACAGGAAACACCAAGGTCATGAAGCTCCAGTGACCAAACCAGTGTGGCTTAAAATAGTAATGAGGAATACAAAAAAGTGATGAATGGAATGCCTGAATTAATCTTAGCCACTGGTAATTACTCAGACCGCATCCCAGTTCATAGTTTCTTTGCCCACTATACTCAGACCGCATTCCAGTTCATAGTTTTTTTTGTCCACTATACCACCTCAGATTAGACCCAGCTATATGCAAAATCAGCCTTGGTCCTGCGCCAATAGAACAGTCAAGCTATAACTACCATGACAGATCCACTCTGAACCGGAACACAAGCAACCCAATAAATGAAATAGTACTGTAGTATAACTACAACAGTAGAAGGTAGAGGAAAACAGTAAGTTAAAGACTGCACAAAATCATTTTAAAACATTGTACTTTCAGATGCCTGGTGCTGCTCATTGACCATCTTGGCTTGCTGTGAAATGTTGTTTCCTTTCATTTAGAAATGAAAACAAAGACAAAAAACACAGCAAACAAACATCTGAGCTAATAAACAGTGTCTCTGCTCTACATAGGGAGTTCCTGAGTGTGGTAAAATCAAGGTTATATGCACAGAGGAAGGAAACATGCAGTTTCCAGTCCTGCCACTAATTTACCAACAGGCTGGGAATGAATGGGAGCCCCGTAGTAGGCGTATTATTTCATCTCCAATAATATATATTTTTTCTTACCTTGGGTGCTTTCTCTGCCTTCAGTTTGCGCACCACCTCTCCTTGCTGAGTCACTTTTTCATAGATGGTGTTACTATCTCCGGCACTGGAAGGGGTGGGTTTGGGATGAGCACCTTCGGCTGCCTTCACTGCTGGTGGATTTCCAGGTTTATAGTCTTGCCCAGTGACCTGCTTGTATTCTGCTTTTAGAGACAGAAGTTGTTTCACAGCTGCATCCACTTCAGCCTTTTCTGCCTTTTTAGCTTTCAAGTCACGAACTAAATCACCCTGAGCAGTGACTTGATCATAAAGGGAAACTGGGTGTTGTACTTCTGTGGGAGATGGAAGTGGGGAGAGAAGAGGAGCAACGCTGACAGCCTCTACAGTTGACTTTCCTTTTGGCGCAGACGTAGTCTGTGAAAAAACACAATTTAAACCAGTATAAGAACCTACTTAAGCCTTTTCACTTGGCAACCAGCGGTTTCACTGCTGCTGATAGTATTCATTAAGTGTCAAGTCTTTCAGCATTTCTTTTAGATTCGTAAACAGATTACATTTCCACATAGACACTATATCTGGGGCACACATCAGGTGTCTGTTCTTGGCAACGTATTATGTACAGTTAGTCGAGCATTTGTTCACAATGGGGCTTTAGCTCATTCTGCACATCGAGAGGCCTTAATAAACTGTGGTATGGTACCTGCCCTGGACCAGACAGACAGACATTGCACAGTGAGGTATGTGAGAATTATTTATGCATGCAATAATTAACTTAAACATAGGCAAATCTGTTCTTCCTTTCTAAGAAGTTTAAAAAGCTTTTTAATATACATACACATGCACAAATACTTTCAAATTCATTAAACAAACTACAGCATTGCTCATGTAAGCATATCACGGTCATCTGCCACTTCTACAACAAAATAGTACAAAAGGCTGTCACAATAATCTCCTACGTTAATCCCTGGACAAAAATATCACAGTGGTTCTACAGGTCAGAGACTCCCTTGCTGACCCTTGTTAACCGAGGTTAAATCTTGGCTCTTCTCTGGACAAGGATCTCCTTGCTTACCCCCACTGCAAAGGGATCAGCTTAGTTTACCCTCTGGACAAAGATTTCCTTAGTGTTCCCTCTACACAGGGATGAACTTAATAAGCCTTCTGGACACAAACCCCCCCTTTATACATCTTGTGAACAGGAATCCCCAAGGGACCTGCTTGGGGTAATCACCAGACTGAGATTGAGGTGCTGCTCCCTTACACAGAGAGCTCTTTGCAGTTACCACTGAACAGAGATTTATTGCTGCTTTCCGCTTGCTGACCCCCTCTGGACGGGGTCGTCCCGTGCAGTATAATTTGGATGGAGACCTCCTTGTCATTACTAGTGGACAGAGATCTCTTTTCCATGTCAGGTTAACAGGGATATAATTGCAGTTACCTACACTTGAGAAGTGACCCCTATCAGGGTGGTCACTGTCAGATTTTGATTTTTTGTGGGACTCACCTACTGGTAATCTTAAACTGGAACACTGCTGTCAATTGCCTAGTGCATGTGCCCTGACCTCTAAGACATGACAACATTGGCTTAAAAGCCGACTGGAACATTTAACTTGCCTTTAAAGAAATAGTATATGGTACAGCAATACACCCATGGCATGAGAAGTTAAATGCCACTTGTAGACTGCAGCACCCTATTGTGCCATCCACTACAGTAGCATTAAAACAAGGCTTCAGGCCTGTGTAGCTTTACAGCAGCAAATTCAACCCCTCTAACTAGATCTGTCAAAACCACCCTTCTGAGAGGTAGGAAAACCTTATTTTAAATATTAAATAAGTCACCCCTAAGCACACCTGTCTGCGTACAAGGCAAGGATCATAATGTTTACCAGTGGCACATGTGTGACATTAGAAATGGTATGTTCCCCCAGTGACTAGGTCCAAAAACGACCTTGTCACTGTTCAGGATGTAACTGGTACATAGCAAAAGTAAA
This sequence comes from Calotriton arnoldi, assembly GCA_963921515.1. NCBI lineage: Eukaryota > Metazoa > Chordata > Amphibia > Caudata > Salamandridae > Calotriton > Calotriton arnoldi. The sequence goes on from CAWUFW010000721.1 coordinate 1,150,752, forward strand.
AGTATAGATTATACACTTTAATCTATAACTTTTGACCTGTACCAGCAACAGTTTCCATTCAAAAACATTTTTATATTTTATAGAAGTTCAATCTAATGATTAAGTCTGATTAAATATATTAAAAATGCAACTTTTAGAAAGTTACTTTTATCCTGCCTGAAGGCACTGTAGGTTAATTTGGACTAGTTCTCCAGCAACTGCACAGCCTTTCCTTGGCCTGAACTAGGTGTAAAAGAACTGTGAAAACTGCTCCCAGAGGTATGGAATGGGGAGATGTTTTCTTCCACTGGCAGGAAGACCAGTAAAGAAAGAGGTAGGGAATTATTTAACTTCAAAGGGGTCTGAGATGTCATAAGTAAATGTCAAGTGACACATGGGAAAGGCCATTCCTATGTCCCCCTAGTTCGGGTGCACCCCCAGAACCAGTTCTGAGTGACCAGAGACCCTCATTACCCTGGCCACATCTCTGGGAGGCCACACAGGATCTCCACAAATGGAGAAGGGCTTCCCTGTGAGAGTAAGGGGCACTGTGGGATTGTTTGCAGTAGGGCAAATGAGAAGTACTGAAGAAGGTGGTAGGGCTGCCCCAGGACCTTTTAAATCATTGGTTATTAAGTGCCCAGGAGACACTCCTACCTTCTAGATGGTGCCAGGAAAAATGTGCAATCCACAGCACCTCCTCAGAACACATCCTGCAGCTGTGAAAGATTAGAAGAGGACTGGGCCTACTGTTTGTTGCCTGAGAGGAGCCATGAAAGATTGAACCTGCTTACTCAGGAAAAAGAAGTGGACTCCAAAGATCAGTTAGCTGACCTCCTGTGTGGTTGCAGGGGCAACAAGAAGCCTACATTTTCCCTAAAGTGCCCAGCTGACCAGTGGCAATTGGTCCTGGACTGGACTTTGCGATTAGCCTCTGCCTGACTTCTTCAGAGTCACTAAGTGCTCACCCCTGGGGGCCTTAGAAGTATACTACTGTGGCTGCTTGGGCACCAGAAATTTTTGGGGGAAACTCTTGAAAACCTTTCCTCCAAAGCTCCAGGGGGACCAGCAGGAAAAACTATCCGAGCAGCAGTTCCACTGCACTGAATTGAATTTCAACTGTGTCCCACTCAAGGCTACCAGCGCTTTAAAAATTTGACTAAGTCCCATTTTGCTTTGGGATTAAAAACAAATTCTGCAATTAATCTCCAAAACTCCGGGAAGACAACCTGCTTCAAGTTTCCAGCCTTCTGTTCCACCATGGTAGCTGCAATTTCAGCTGCAGCCCGATGATGGAGGATTTTTCTTCTCAAAAAGGGACAAAGTTTCTTTCTGAGTTGAGACTTAGAGAAATGTCAACGTTTTTCTTTAAAAAAAAGTGTCAAAGTCCCTTTCTGAAGTGGAAACTGACTGTATCCAATCAGAGCAGCTTCCCAGTTGCACTCAAATCGTGCTTAGGTCCCAGACTTCCACTCTGTGCAGTTTGATTTTATCTTCACTTAAATCTTCAAGAATTCATATTTCCTGTTTAACTTATTGGACTTTTATTGTGTTGTCGTCTTCTAGTCATAAAATTGTTCTCTTCAATTTAAAATTGGTAGTGGAGTTTTATTGTGGGTATTGTGAATTCTACTGTGTACGCACTGCTCAAATATTTTACACATTGCCTTTGATTTAAGCCAGACTGCTTCATATCAGATCATCAAGAACTGAGCACAGATGTATTTTATTTGTGTGCCATCTAGCATGTGGCGGACTTATCCTTTGGGGTGGACACTTGCCCTCTCAAAATAATCCACTTGGTGTCCCCTCTGAAAAGTGTCCCTCCTGTTGCCCCCATCAGAACTTAGTCATCCTGTTGCCCCACAACCAACGGGAAGGGTTTTCCTTCCCTTCACATATGCTCTCTACACAGGAGTGATTTGAAGACATATACTAGTTATTTCCAAGTCTCATATTAGGCCGCTGTCAACTTCATGGTGCTGGAGAACACTTTTCCTTCAGGAATCCAGCTGGTCTCTTATTTTTGGCAATCCCCCACCTTGCATAATCCAATGAAAAGACTAAAGCAGAATCTATCTGATCTCTAATGTTTATTAGGTTCATAGAATAGCATTTTGCCCTTCAATAGCTCATTATAATTAGGACTCTGAAACAACAAATCCTACTATAGTATATGTAAAGGCACTTGCCTTTGTCAGATGCTTTCCTAATCCTTTTCTTATACCACAAAGTGAAACCTCTGAAGCAGATTCATAAATTTGATTAGGAAACAGGTCCTGGTTCTACAGAGTCCACGCACCAGGAAAAATCAAGACTCACTGATAAGCTGCAACAGAGTCTCAACAGTGCAGGAAGGCATGAGCAGATAACATTGTAGCTCACCCAGAGACGAAAGAGCTAAATTGAAACTTGAAACCGTAAAGCTGTTCATAGGTAGGCTCAAGGTTTTTAACATAACTCAATGCCCTATTCAGTAACTTGTGCACTTTATGAAAGTGAGCCAGCTGCAGATCCGTTCAAATTGAAAATAAAGAAAAGCAATACAGAAGAAATTTGGGTTTGGTCAACATTTGTATTTATGGTGCACACCGTACAGAAAATGTTGAAATAATGTATGTCTGATAATTTCTCTGATGCCTATTCTATTTTCCCGAAAGTTCTCCACTTCTTGCAATATTTGCCAGTACCAGACTGATACAATGATATGCTTTTTTTGAGAAGACAAGGGATATCAATTTACAACCGGAGGTAAACCAATGATCCCAGATGGCACAGAAGGCATCATTTGCATCCACAAATGCTCAGCCTTCAGTGGCTTTAAAAACACAGCTCATGGAGAGAAGCATTCAGATAATAACTTGAGGCAGAGAGAGGAGAGGTAGGGAAGATCCAAAGATATTTAACAAATACATACTTTTCTCGCTCTCAACCATCTCCAAAGACCTACAGTTCCTCTGTCTCTTCCCTTCAATCTTTCTGCTAGCTGATCAGTTCATGCAAGGTGTGTGGCCAGGGGCACACAAAGAGCCTATCTGTGATTTTACTGCTACTGCACTGGTGATCTGGTAAATTAAACCATCTGGCTATACCCATAGGGTTCCAGCAAGCATTTTCAACTCACCAAGTATCTTTTGCACCAACATAACCCTTCAAGCTGCTCAAAGTGAAAGGTAATCAGATGGCAAAGAGAAGGTCATAAGGCAGCCATGTGGAAGTCAGCTTTTTTTGGTGGGGGAGGGCTGTAGGTTGTGGAGCTAATTATGCAATGAATCATTTGCGTCAAGTAAGCGTAAACACATCTATGAACCTTGCTTAAAATTATGATGTAAGAATACTGGTTCTTCTCAAATGCACGCATTAGTGTAATGTAAGGGATACTGCATCTGTAGTTCGCTCAAACAATTATAGCAGTACTTACCTCCTTCTTGGCTGCTTCAGACTTGGTCTTTTCTTTGGAGCCAGATGTTGGCATTTCTTTTGTGTGCCCATCAGGAATGTAAATAAGGAGGCAGGGAGCTTCTTTGCAGCTGTGTGGACTAGAGAAAGTAGAAGACATGTTTACAGAGCAGAAAGTTAAATCAAAGAAGGGTAAACAGTTAATTGTACTATAGAAATCTATAGATGATATAAATCACTTACAAGCACTGGTTTCTTGCTACACCTCTAACCACTACTACAGTGAGTTTGTTAGATACTTAGCCTTTTTATTTACCAAGGTTGATTCAATCTCACCATCTGATTTAGGACGAAGTAATCAAATTGAATTAGTAAAGTCACATCTCAAAGTCAGAAGAAAACGTTAATTTAATTTGTTTTTGCACCTGCCCTAAATCAGTAGCTAAAGAAATTAAAAGATGTCTGCAATCTTGACAAATTAGGCAATTCAATCAGGCAATTTCTATGAATGGTAAACAAAAGAAGTGCAAGCACAACCTACGCACGAAGACGATGCACACCTATATTCAGAGAGTGGGGTTGCATTTTTGCTTGAGAAACCAATATATTTACACTAAAAATGTGACGGGAAGCAGCCACTTAGCTAAATTATTGCATGCATTAAGTTATCAGTCTGCAAGTTCATCTCCATTTTAAACACTATGGTGATTGATGGTTGGTTCAGGAATATTCCCACTGAAATTCATGATTCTTTCACACACAGGGAGAAAGGAGAAATTGTTTACACAACACTTCATTCCAGTAGCAAAGTGCTGATGCTTTTATTCACTAAACAGATGGAAAACCTTAATCAAGTCTTCACTATCGGTGAACTTGAACGTCACTCTAACACTTAAAATGTCTAATGATTTACTTTGAGCTTTTTCTGAATTGACTCAAACTTTATATTTCACAACTGTAAACTTATTTTACATCAATAAAAAAATCACATTGACATCAGATGCAACCAACTAAACATCTAGAACAATGTGATTGTAAATAACCATTTTCATAGGTCTAATACTGGTATTTACTTCACATTTTGTTGAGGGAACTAGGCCACAGAGATGAAAAGTTTTTTTGTCAGTGGATCACGTTGTCAAATAGCGAAGCCAGGGTTAGAACACAGATTACCAGAGACCGGAGTCACCAAGTCACACAAGCAGATCCTATGCCAAGAATTTTGCTTTCTGGTTTACAGGACCAACCTAACATTTTCTAACAAGCCAATGCCACTGAAAGGATGCGAGTATTGTGGCAGAGCCACTTACAAATGTTTGGCTAAAGAATGTCTAAATGTACCCCACTCCACACTATGGCCCTTTTTCTTTTGGTTCAGTCAGCTCTTGCCTAAAAACACGAGAGCCGATCAACCACCTCTGAGAAGATATAAATTTTGTGTGCATGCATCTGTTGTGTTTTTTAAAAATATGATCATTATTTCAGTCTTAGCATCAGATGGATATGAATACAACCAAGGACAAACACCCAAAATCATTTTTAGGCTGAAAAACAACTCAGAGTGGAGCATTCAACAAATAACAAAATGGTTACTTACCTCAGGGGATGTTGTGCAGCTTGAAGAATTTCTGGATTCACACGATCTGAATCATTCCCCCATCTAGTTGTTGGGACCAGAATAGTCTGTTTTTCAGGGTTTTTGTGTTTTTTTTTTTTTAAGTGAGCATCGTCAAACATTTAGTGCTAAGACAATCAATTACGCTGTGGAAGCCCCACAGCGTGGTTACCGACTTCAAATTCTTTTATCCAGCTTTTATCTTTGGCAGTGACTTCCTTCATGTTAAGTTCACCATCTCCCTCTCCTTTAGCAAATTTTGCTCTCGTTTTCTGCATGGGGTGGGAGGGTAGCATGTGAATACAGAAAGTCTTCAATCTGAAAAACTACTCATATGGGTAAGTGACCATTTTGTTTTGCAGCATGAAGATTTCTGGATTTTCATGCTGTGCATAGATTATGCAGCACTGTTCCATTGTCCTGCAGAAGGTTGGGTGGAAAAAAAGGTTGTATTTGTGAATAAGTTAAGTACTTTCTATCCCAGCTGCACTTCCTTGTTACCTTCAATATTAAACACAATAGTGTCTCATATATGTATGGACAGAGGGCCATGTCGCTGCTGTGTAGATGTCGCAGATCAAAACATTTGCTATAAAGGAGAGTGTTGCTCCTTTCTTTCTTAAGGAATGCACTCTTGGTCTTTATTCTAGTGTCACTCCTGCTGTTGTGTAACAAATTCATATTGTTCGGACTACCCATCTTGAGATCTTTGAAGAATCACTGTCTGAATGTGTTCCATACTGCAGAATACCACTTCCTCATTGTCGGACTCCTTGCTACTTTCAGCATTTGCACTGTTCTTTCTGGAAGTTCCAAGTGTCCGAACCCTATGTCTTTAGGAGCCATGCTGGTAAGCGGAGTGTTTTGGGTTCCAGGTGAAACACCAAACTTGTCTGCATGGTAAGTATATTTGGTTGTAGTGGCAGTGGCATGGCTTTGCCCTATGCTAGCTCTACTCGGTTGGAGAACAATGACTGCCTAGCCCCTTGGGATGCAATGGGCATTAGCATCATTGTTGTTTGTTTGCATTTCTCCTTCACTAGGGGAATCGGAGGAATTGGTATAAAAGCACATGCAAATTTCCCTGACCATTCTATCAATAGGGCATTCCCCAGCAACTGGCGGTTTCGGTATCTGGATGCAAAGCTTTGGCATTTTTCGTTCGCCTGGGTTGTGAACGGGTATAAACGTAAGGTCCTCCACCATTGGAAGATCCCATCTACCACTTTCCGATTTGGCTCCTATTTGTGAGAGGTGTTTTTCTGTCTGCTTAGTCTGTCTGCTTCTGTGTTTTTTATCCCTCAAAGGTGGATCGCTACTATAGTTGTGTCTCTGTATGGCCCATGTCCATATGTCCTGTGCTAGCTTTAATAGGAAATGCAATTTTGTTACCCCTTGTTTGTCGAGGTAGAACACATTGGTAGTGTTGCCCATCTGAATCTACATCATGCTCCCCTTGATCTGTGACTCAAAAGCCTTGAAGACTAGGAAAACAGTATTGAGTTCCACCATATTATGTGTTTTACTCGCTTTCCCCAGTTCTAAAGGCCCCTTAAGTTCAAGTTCCCCTTGTGCGCTCCCCAACCCGCGTGGGAAATATCCATTGTTATGGTGACTGACAGAGTTGATTGTTTGAAAGGTCTGCCTACTGTGGTGCTCTTTGCGTTTCACCACTGTATCCCCTTGTGGACTCTGTCTGTGACAGAGTACACTGACACGGTCTGTGATTCTCCCAACTCCCCGTCACCCGAGACCAATGTCCCTGTAACCACTCCTGTAGCGATCTCATGTGGAGCCTGGCATTAGGTTTGTGTGGTATGCAGGAAGCCATCATGCCCATCAGCTTCATCAGTTCAATCAGTTCAATCACAGTCAGAGGTTGCTCCTTCTGGTAAAGGTGAACCTGCTCTGTCAAGGACCGGATTTTCTTCTCAACAGGGAAAGTTTTCCCTTGTTTGGAATTTAGCCTTGCCCCAAGGAATGGCTTCTCACTTTCAGGGAGGATTTCTCCCTGTTGATGGAGAATCCCCTTTTATATAAGGTTGTCATAACTGTCCCTATACTGCCTTAGCATTGACTGAATGGCTTTGCCTTTACCAGCATATCATCTAGGTAAGGATAAACATGAATTCCTTTTCTCTTTAGATACACCACTACTGCAGCTAGCCATTTTATGAATACCTTTGGAGCCGATTTTATCCAGAAGGGTAACATTGTGAATTAGTTATGTACCTTGTCGACAATGAATCTCAGGAACCTTTTGTACCAGCCATTCATTTGTATTTAGAGGTATGCATCCTTGAGGTCTATTGTAGCCATATATTTCTCTCTTCATAGATGTGGGATAACCCGCAGGGTTGTCATTTGAAAAGTTTGCGTTTTGATGAACTTACTGAGGGGCCTGAGGTGCAAGGTGGGTCTGAGGGACTTGTCTGGCTTTGGAATCATAAAGCAGAGTTGTATGAAGCTGGCTCTGTATATACGATACCCAAAAGAGGTATAGTGTGCACAGAGTCCAGTGGATAATACCTTACTCTAAAGTTAGTGGTAGCTGGGCTGAGGAGTCAGGCTTAAAGAGGGTAGTGTTAAGTATTTGTTGTACTCACACAGGCAAGAAATGATGTCACACACTCCAAGACTGAATCCAGACCAATTGTTTGTATAAAAAGGTGTTACTTTTATTACTAGAACCAATATGTACTTAGTAGCAGGTAAGTGATACTTTCAAACAATAATACTTTTCAAGATACGGTGTGTACTGGTTTTGTAGAAGCATACAAGTTACTTTGCAGTCGAAAAAATGTTTTGTACACTTTTGAATACTTGTAATTACTTTACATTACTTTCTAGTTACTTTTCTAGCTTTAGGGCAAAACAAACTAATAATACAGTTTATGCATTGCAGTACATCAGTAAGCAGGAACACTCATTGGTAGACACTAAGTTACTTTGTTGCTGTACAAAACACGTTCAACACTTGGAACATTTTTCAGAGAAAAACCCACCATGCAATCCTATGGGAAAAACGCAGTGTTAGGTTTGCAGGTAAGTAACCGGTTTTGGTAACTGAGTTTTGTAGAGTAGAACCAAGGTTCCCCATGTTCAAGTTAGCACTCCAGGTGCACCACCAGAGGCACTAGGGCGTCTGGGTGCAGAATGTCGGGTGCTAAGGTTAGCAAATGGGGCTAGGGGTCACCTCAGTTGGTGGCTGCTCACGGGCAGGCAACTCTGTTTTGGGAGGCAAGATCCGGGGGTTAAGATGAGGGTAAAGGGGGTCCCAAGTCAGCACCAAGACTACATCAACAGCTGCACGGGGCAGCCGGGTGCAGGGTGCTTAGATGGGGTCAGGAGCCCAATGCTATCCTATGGAGGCTGTCATCTTGGGATTTCGGCTGCAAGCTCGGTCCAGGAAGCCTTCCGGGAGGAACCAACAGCTGGGCAGGTAAGTAGGTATGTCCCTCAACGTAGGACACTTCGGGATCTGGTCACCAGGACACAGGGTCGGAGACTGCAGGGATGCCTTTTGACATCGGAAAGACACTTACCGGTCCTACCGTGGTGGAGGGGTGGGGGTAGGGGTGCGGGGTCGTCGCTAAGAGGTTGCAGGAGTCGACACAGGGCCTTGGAGGGGACACCCTTGATGGTTTGGAGGTGAGGACCGCTGGGGACACTTCAGGACCAGTGGACCCTCTGGATACTGGTCGTGGATGGCGGGTGCAGAGGTAAGTGTGGTGTGTTCCTTTTGATGACATCTGCATAGTTTGCAATCAGCTGATGTCATGGTTCTGTTAGTTGGCTGTACACATGTCATATTGGAATCCTATGTATGTCATGAAGACTTGTTATGTCTTGAGTTGTGCTTCAGTTGAAGCTGTAACCTGGATGTTGATGGATGGGATCTTCTTATGGAATAAATCTACTTTAACAGCCTTCCTGTGGTCAGCCTCATATATCAGGTATGCTTCACTGGCGTAGTCGGCAGGATGTCTAAAAGAAGATCTCAACACAAAGGATTTGGTGAGGGACATTTTAACCCTTTTATTGGAATTTTCTCTCATCTTGGGAATTCTGGAGGGGTTTTATAACTACTTTTGAACTCATATCAAATGTATTGGACTTTAAACATAACTTAATATAAGGTGGTGAAACCTTTGACATATTTAAATTGGGATTGGGAGCTTCGCCGCATGCTCGCCCTATTAATAATTGTTGGGGTTGGGAGATTATTGCATCGATGCGGGCTCATCCCTAATCAGTCAATTCTGGATTTTGATGCAAGTATTGTATGGAATTGGAACTTCCCCGCATGCTGTGAGTTTTATCATCGATGCGGGCTCATTCCTTTTTCAGAGATTAATGGGAGAAAAGAAGAGAGCCTTGGTGTGATGTATCTGTTTTAGCTGGTTTTTTTTTACCGGTTCGACATTGGTAACAGCACTGCATGGAGAATTCGTAATTGGTTCTGTACTGCATGTTTCAAACCTTTGTGCAAGTGTCAAGTTTGCAACGAACCAAAACAGCGACATTTGAAAGTAATCTTACCATTCACTTTCAGTCGAACGGTGAGCTGCATTTATTGAGCATTCTCTTCGAAGTGGCAATTCTAACATCTGTTCTCCGTGTGCGTTTCAAGGTTGGCGTCATTACGTGTGCGCTTCACAGTTGAGTCTAGATTTCTACGTGTGACGTTTTCCAGCACGCAGCGTGAAAGTGCGTGGCAGCCATTTTGAAGTTATCTTTGGCGTCAGGTTAAAATCGTTGCCTAGCTACGTAGTTAGACGCAAATCGGAAAGCATTGTTGCGATCGCTTTGCATATTAAGGACTTCACGTTAAGGTACAAGATTTTATGGATATTTAAGCGTGTTGATCCAGTGACACACACACTATATATTAAACTTAAAGTTTATTTTTACAGCTAATATTTTCTTTCAGATTGGTTCTTAGTGTTATTCTATTTACAGAGCCTATAAAATTGCATGGGTATTTTATTGGTTTAATTGAATACAAAAACAGATTTGCATCTGGAAAGATATATGTATCAAAAAAAGGTGATAGTATCAGTTGGTTACATCAAGGTGACTTAGGCGTATTTCTTGATCCTAATGCTGATCCTCCAATTCAAATTAAGGATAAGGTGTATTCAGTGATGAAATCTGATGAGAATGAATTTTTGCATAATATCAAGAAAGAATTTCCAGGTGTCTTCAAACATGAGTTGGGTTGCTTAAAGGGTTACCAACACAAAATCAAATTGAAAGAAGGTTCTGTACCGGTATGTTGTAAGGTACGAAATGTGCCCTTATCTGTAAAAGATGACATGCAAAAAGAGATTTGTAAACTCAAAAGTTGTGGAATTATTGAAGAGGTAGAGGGAACGGAATGGTTGGCCCCAGTGGTCGCAGCCAGAAAACCCAACGGTGACTTGCGTCTCTGCATTGATTTGAGACAATTAAACAAATGTGTGATTGTAGATCGTTATCCTTTGCCAAATATCACTGAATTGTTGGTTTTACTAGGTGGTGCAAAGGTGTTTAGCACAATCGATCTAACCTCCGCTTATCATGAGATTGAGTTGGAAGAATCATGTAGGGATTTTACATCATTTATAACACCTTTTGGTACTTTTAGATTCGTTAGAATGCCGTTTGGCTTAGTATCCGCTTCATCTGTTTTTTTAAAGAGCCATGGAAAATGTACTTCGAGATGTTCAAGGGGTATGTATACATCAAGACGACATCCTCCTTTTTGGTGATGATGTGGAGCAACATGATTCTCGATTAAGGTTGGTATTAGAAAGATTGTGTGAATGCAATCTTACTATTAAAATGGAGAAATGTAAATTCAGAGCTGATTCGATAAATTATCTAGGTCACAATATATCTGGTGATGGAGTTAAACCCAAGTGATTTGATTAATACAATTCGGAACATGAGTTCTCCTACCAATAAGAGTGAGTTGATTCTTAGGTATGGTGGAATATTACGCAAAATTTGTGAAGTGTTTAGCTGATTCAACAGTGAATATGAGGTCTTTATTGCGTAAAGGTGTTGATTTCGAATGGTCGGAGTTATGCGAGAGTGAATTTAATAGTGTTAAGGAAAAACTTAATTTTGCTCCTTCCCTCAAGAGCTTTGATCCTTCTATTAAACCTATTCTAGTTACTGATGCTAGTGAGAAAGGCCTGGTGGCTGTATTACAACAGATTGGTCCATCTGGTGTGCAAACGGTCATGTTCCTTTCCAGACGTTTGAGAGATCCTGAAACAAGATATTCGGGTGTTTGAAAGGGAATCTCTTGCGGTTTTCTGGGCAATAAAAAAATTAAAGAAATTTCTGTGGGGGATTAATTTTGAGGTTTGCACTGACCATAAGCCATTAGTGGAAATTTTCAATAAAAAGGGTCTTGATCTAATTTCAAGTAGGATCACTAGATGGGTCATAGGTTTGCAAGAATATAGTTTCTCACTTAAATACATTCCAGGCATTGACAATGGCGTTGCTGAGGTTTTATCACGCCTCATCCCTAGAGAATTCACTGTGGGTGAGGATTCTGATGACTTCAATGAATGGGTGTGTGTTGTGGATCATGAAATAATTTCAGAGAAAAGGTGGATGGAGGAGTTGGCCAATGATTCGACTTTGACAGAAGTGATGTCATTTGTTCAAAAGCGTTGGACTAATAGGAAAGCAGGCTCTGATCTTACGAGATCATTTTGGATTGTACGAAACGAGTGATCTGTTGAGAATGGGTTGTTGTTTCGAGGCACTAGGTTAATTCCTCCATGTAGCCTTAGGAATGAATTAGTGGATTTGGTTCATGCAAACCATGCCGGTCTTACTAAAAGCAAAGAAAGGTTGCGCATGTCATATTGGTGGCCTGGCATGGATAAGCTAGTAGAGCGTGTGATACGGGATTGTGTTCCTTGCACGTTGAGTGATAAGTCTAAATGTCCACGTGTGCAACCCATGGTCATAAGAAAGCGTCCCACTCATCCATGGCAGGACATTGCTTTGGACATACTAGGACCAGTTCATCATGGTGGTATGCAAACGTTTCTTTTGGTGATAATGCACAAGTTACTAACTTGTGTAACGATATATCTGTAAGAGACAGTAGTTAGTGATAGATTCCTTACCTTAGAATATCCCCAGGCGTCAGGCTGGATCCGGAAAGTTTTGCGTAGCAGTACCCTTGCGCGTCGGTAGGCGGCGTCGTGCGGCTCCGCGTCCGTCGTCGGCGTCGTGATCGCCGGGATGACGTCGCGGGCAGTACTTAGACGCCGCCCCTGCGCGCTGACGTCAGTTCTGTACACGACTTTCCGCGCCAGGAACGCAGAGCCATGCAAGAAGCTGACACAGGTGTCTGAAAAATACTAGGGCCCTGAAAGGGATGTCCTTAACCCTAGAAATCAGTTCGCAGAACGGGGAGGATGGGTGGGCGGTAGGAATCTATCACTAACTACTGTCTCTTACAGATATATCGTTACACAAGTTAGTAACTTGTGCATCTGAAAGAGACACGTTAGTGATAGATTCCTTACCTTAGAATAGATACCCCAGCAATACCAACCCCGGTGGTGGGTCTGCGAACAAAGATCAGACAAGGAAGTCCTGGAGGACAGAACGGCCAAAGAAGCCGTCCCTCCGGACCTGACTGTCAAGGCAGTAATGCTTAGTAAACGTGTGCAGCGAGGCCCACGTAGCTGCCTGACAGATAACCGGCAGCGGAACACCGCGGCCCAAGGCCGTGGTAGCAGCCGTTGCCCTGGTGGAATGGGCACGCAGCCCAACAGGAGGCTCCTTTTAGCCAAAGAATAGCAGGTCTTGATGCACAGGGTAACCCAGCGGGAGATGGTCCTCTTGTGCACCGCCCGACCTTTTGGCGCCCACGTAGCCAACAAAGAGCTGGTCATCCACCCGGAAGTGTTTCGTGCGGTCGATATAGAAGGAGAGCGCACGTTTTGGGTCCAGACGGTGGAGCCTCTCTTCCTCTCTGGAAGGATGCGGAGGCGGAAAGAAGGTGGGCAAAGTGATGGTCTGCCCAATGTGGAAAGCAGTAACCACCTTTGGCAAGAAGGACGGACGCGTCCGAAGAACAACCTTGTCTGGATGAACAGACAGAAAGGGAGGTTTGCAAGAAAGAGCCTGGAGCTCACTCACCCGCCGAGCGGAGGTGATGGCCACCAGAAAGGCTGCCTTTAGAGTCAGAAGACGAAGAGGACAGTTATGCAGAGGCTCAAAGGGAGCGCACATTAAAAAGGTAAGAACCAAGTTCAAGTCCCACTGAGGCATTACAAACGGAACAGGAGGGAAGAGGTGAGTAATGCCTTTTAAGAACCTGTTAACAACAGGGGACTTGAAAAGGAGGGCTGATCAGGGAGCCTGAGGAAGGCCGAGATAGCACAAAGATAACCCTTGATGGTACCCAGGGCAGAACCCTGTTGGGCCAGAGAGAGAAGGAACAGAAGGACCTCAGAAAGAGGGGCAGAAAGGGGATCCACAGCCTTTGCTGTGCACCATGCCACAAATTTGTTCCACCTGCAGGCGTATACCACCTTAGTGGAGGGACGCCTGGCTGCCAGAATCACATCACAAACTTCGGGAGGCAAGTTGAAAGGAATCAACTGCCGCCGCTCAATCTCCACGCAAGCAGGTGTAGACTGGACAGGTTCGGGTGGAGGACCGTCCCCTGGTGCTGCGACAGAAGATCCTCCCGAAGAGGCAGACGGATCGGGGATCTATGCTCATATTGAGTAGCTCGGGATACCAAACTCTTCGAGCCCAGTCCGGAGCCACAAGAATGACTTGGGCCCGGTCGTGCCGAATCTTCTTCAACACTCTGGGTAGAAGTGGTATAGGCGGAAAGGCGTACAACAGACCGCAACTCCACTCGCGACGAAAAGCGTCGCCGAGCGAGTGCCGCCTTGGAAATTCCAACGCGCAGAACTGATGACATTGCGCGTTCTCTTCGGTGGCGAATAGATCTAACCAAGGCTCTCCCCACTGTAGAAAGAGTCCTTGCGCCACTTCCGAGTGAAGACGCCATTCGTGATCCATCATGCACCTGCGGCTGAGTTCGTCCGCCCTGGCGTTCAGAGAACCTGCCAGGTGTTGAACCATCAGGAACATGCCCTGATGTTCCAGCCATGTCCAGAGGCGCAGAGCCTCCTGACAAAGGGTCCAAGACCCCACCCCGCCCTGTTTGTTGCAGTACCACATGGCGGTGGTGTTGTCTGTGAACACCTGCACTACCTTCCCTTTGACAGAGGGAAGGAATGCCTTGAGTGCAAGCCGGATCGCCCGGAGCTCCAGAAGGTTGATATGGAGCCGGGACTCCGCCGGAGACCAGAGGCCTCTGATCTCCGCCTCTCCCATGTGACCGCCCCATCCCAGAAGGGACGCGTCCGTCACAACTGTATGCTCTGGCTGGGGAAGGGAGAGGGATCTGCCCATGACCCATTGCCGGTTCGAGAGCCACCACTGCAACTGTTTTGCAGTCCCCTCCGAGATCTGGACGTGATCGGACAGGTTGCCCTGGTGCGGCGCCCACTGGAACTTCAGGTCCCACTGCAGAGCCCGCATATGCCATCTGGCATGATTGACCAGCAGGATGCAGGAGGCCATGAGGCCCAGCAGCCTCAGGGTCATCCGTACCGAAACCCAGGATAAAGGCCGAAAGATCGGAATCATAGCCTGAATATCCCGGACTCGCCGTGCGGGAGGATAGGCCCGAAACTGCGTCGTGTCCAGAACTGCTCCGATGAAAAGGAGCTGTGGAGAAGGAATTAGATGCGACTTCGGCACATTGATGGAGAACCCCAGCGAGTGCAGGAGTACGGCCGTAGTCTGGAGGTGGGAGACGACTGCCTGGGACGAGCCCGCCTTCAGCAGCCAGTCGTCGAGGTAGGGGAAGACTGAAACCCCTGCCCGGCGCAGATGAGCTGCGACCACCGCCATCACTTTCGTGAACACCCGAGGGGCACTGGTAAGGCCAAAGGGGAGCACGGTGAACTGAAAATGCTCGGGGCCTACCGTGAACCGAAGGTAACGCCGGTGGGCCGGCAGGACGGGGATGTGGAAATACGCGTCCTGCAAGTCCAACGCTACCAACCAGTCTCCAGGGTCGAGGGCAGTCAAGACCTGAGCTAGGGTGAGCATCTTGAACTTCTCCTTCCGGAGGAAGCGATTGACGTTCCGGAGGTCCAAGATAGGACGCATGTCCTCCTTGTCCTTTTTGGGCACCAGAAAGTAGTGGGAGTAGCAACCACGCCCTACTTCTGGGGTCGGAACATGCTCGATGGCCCTCTTGGTCAAGAGGGCCGTGACTTCCTTCTGTAGAAGCACCAAGTGATCCCCTGACATGCGGTGGAATTGAGGTGGCATGGCTGGGGGGTGGTCTCGAAGGGGAGGGAGTAGCCCCTTCGGACAATGTCCAAGACCCACCTGTCCGAGGTGATGGTGCGCCAGTGGGGAAGGTGATGGCGGACCCTGCCCTCTACTGGCGTGCCGTGCACCTGAAAGGAGGGACTAGGAGGGCTTGGAGGCCGCGGACGGGTTGGAGGTGGTGGCCTGACCCGCACGCTGGTTGCCCGATCCGCCACGGCGGAATCCACGTCCTCGGCCACGCGAAGACGCCTGCTGCGCGGGCCGGTGGCTGGGCTGCTGACGTGAAGGGGCGCCCCTACCGTGGCCACGATAGGGGCGAAAAGCAGAAGGCAGCGGAGGGCGTGTAGCAGAAAGGCCCAGGGACTTTGCAGTAGCCCGTGAGTCCTTAAAGCGCTCCAACGCATGGTCTGCTTTGGACCCAAAAAGACCGACTCCATCAAAGGGCATGTCCATGAGAGTATTCTGGACATCCCCTGAAAAACCAGTGGTTCTCAGCCAGGCGTGGCGCCGGAGCGCCACCGTCGTTGCAATGGACCTGCCCAGCGAGTCGGCGGTGTCAAGGCCACAACAGATAGTGTATTTGGCCGCATCCCTTCCTTCCGCAATGGCGCGGGAAAGCAGTGCCTGGACCTCCTCAGGGCACTGGGGCAAAACATCCGCCACCGAATCCCACAGGGAGTGGGTATATCGGCCCAAAAGACAAGCGGTGTTAACGGACCGCAAGCCAGCACTGGAGGAAGAAAAACCTTTCTTCCCAAACTGATCCAGGCGTTTGGATTCCCTATCCGGAGGAGCGGTAGGGAAGGCGGTTTGGGAAGCGGAGGCTTGGACAACCAAGCTCTCAGGAGTGGGGTGGACAGAAAGAAACAGGGGTCGCCCGGAGCGGGGCGATGGCGTCGTGACACGTTCCGATCCACAGGAGCCCCTGTGTTGGGCTTGGACCAGGCGCCCAAAAGAACGTCCGTGAGGGCGTCGTTAAACGGCAGCACAGTCTCCGCAGAGGAGGCTGCCGGCTGAAGCACCTCTGTCAAGATGTTAGTCTTGACCGTCAAAGTAGGGAGCTGGAGACGTAAGGCCCCAGCAGCCCTACGCAACACCGTACCAAAATTGGCCCCCTCCTCCGTAGCCACGGGAGGAGACAGCATGCCAGTGTCAGGAGAAGTATCCAGACCACTGGCCTCCCTAGACTCTCTGTCCAGTCCTCATCATACTGACAGTTGCGTGTCAGAGGGTCATCAGACCCCTCCCAGTCCTCCTGGTCCTCCTCTGGTTCAAAATAAGGAGGAGGAGGGACATTTGGGACCCAAGGTCCCATCGGCGCCGGAGCCGGCGTCGAGCGACGTCGCTCCGGGTCCATGTCCGGAGCCGGAAGGAACTGGGGGACGACGCCGCCCGGAGCCCAGGGCGGCGTCGAGAACGGCACCGGAGACATCGGCGCCGGCGGAGGTGTCGTAAGGTCGACCGGCGTCGATGGGAGTTGTGGAGCCGGGATCGAGGCCGGGGCCGGAGCCGGGATCGAGGCTGGAGGCTCGGGCGACGCCGGGGCCGGAGCCGCCGGCGACGCCGGATCAACCCCATCAGGGCCCGCGGGGCCCGAAGGCGCACCGGAGGGGCCTGAAGGCCCGAAGAGGCGGGCCATGGCCGACAGGAACTCCTGTACCTTGGCCGGATCCGCCCCCGAACCCGGGAAGGGCGGGTATGGACGGGGGCGACTCCACAGGCAAGTCCGGGGCCGCGGGGGCGGGGACGGTGCCGGGAGGGGCCTCAGCCGAGTCGCGAGATCGGCGAGGCGAAGTCCGAGAGCGACGATGCTTCTTGGACTTCTTGTGTCGAGACTTACCGGACGAAGAAGACTTGGACGCCGACGACCGGTGTGCACTCCGCGAGCGACCCCTGGACCTCTCACGCGACCGGGGCTTCCGCGGAGCCGAATGCCGGGCCTCGAGGAGCTTTCGAGACCGCTCTCGCAAAGCCTTCGGGTTGAGGGCCTGGCATTCGGGACAAGACTCGGTGTCGTGGCCTCGGCCGAGGCAGAAGAGACACTCCCAATGCGGGTCGGTGACGGACATCATCCGCGCACAGGCGCCGCATCGCTTGAAGCCGGGCATCCCTACGACACCTGAAGGTGGAAAAAGACAGTGAAAAAATCACCAAAAAGTATGGTCAAAAATTGACCAGGGCACTGCTCTTCCCGGATCTGCGCTTACTGGCGCGGAAAAAGAAGAACTGACGTCAGCGCGCAGGGGCGGCGTCTAAGTACTGCCCGCGACGTCATCCCGGCGATCACGACGCCGACGACGGACGCGGAGCCGCACGACGCCGCCTACCGACGCGCAAGGGTACTGCTACGCAAAACTTTCCGGATCCAGCCTGACGCCTGGGGATATTCTAAGGTAAGGAATCTATCACTAACGTGTCTCTTTCAGATTGATATGTATTCTCGTTGGCCAGAAGTTTTTTTTTTTGTCTACGATAGATTCAGCTCATGTAATTAAGTGTTTGAAAGAATTGTTTTCAAAGGAGGGTATACCGGAGTCTATCTTAACTGACAATGGTGTTCAGCTTACTTCTAGAGAAATGGAGGAATTTTTAACTTTGAGAGGAATTATTCACAAAACTTGTGCCTTATATCACCCGGAATCCAACGGAATGGTTGAGAGATTTAATAGGGTACTTAAGGAAACTATTACCTTGGCAAAGTCATTGTCCTTATATTGGAAAGGTGAAGTTCTGAAAAAAGTGGAGGAGTACAGAATGTCTCCTCATGGTACCACCGGGAAAACCCCTTTTATATTATTCCGTGGTAGAGTACCTAACACATTTGTAGAACCTTCTTGGGTAAACAAAAAAGAGTTAGCCAAGGGAAAAGAGAGTATGTGTGATGGTAATGACATACAAAAGAGGGAACACTTGAAAGCCAATAAAAGGAAATGTTATTTTGATGCAAAGAATGCTGTAAAAAAAAAAAAAAAACTTGTGAAAGTTGGAGATTGGGTCATGATTAAGCGGCGTGGGGTCTGGGTGGAAATTCTATTTCTAAATTCATTAAACCCCTTATGGTCATTAAAGTTTTCAAGAATGCTATCAAAACTCAGGATCATCGCATCTGGAATTTAAACAGAGTTGTGGTGGTCAAAGGAAGAATGGATGCAAATTTAGACAATGCATTCTCTACTCCGGTTGGTTCATTTAAAAAAATGGATAAAAATAGTAATGTATTGAGAAACACTTGTTCTTATAGGACAATCAAACGTCCTGGTTATCTTACTGATTATGTTTGATTTTATTTTTTTTGTATGATCATTTTTATTTTGGTTAAGGAAGGGAGGTGTGTGGTGTGTTCCTTTTGATGACATCTGCATAGTTTGCAATCAGCTGATGTCATGGTTCTGTTAGTTGGCTGTACACATGTCATATTGGAATCCTATGTATGTCATGAAGACTTGTTATGTCTTGAGCTGTGCTTCAGTTGAAGCTGTAACCTGGATCTTGATGGATGGGATCTTCTTATGGAATAAATCTACTTTAACAGCCTTCCTGTAGTCAGCCTCATATATCAGGAATGCTTCAGTAAGTACTGGAGCAGAGTTTGTTGGGTCCGCAGGGTCTTGTTCTTCCTTTGTGGACAGGTGTCTCGAGTCTTGGTGAAGACTGGTCTCCTGCTTCAACAAAGTCTGGATGTTGCTGATCCTTTTTGGAGCTGTCATTTTCTTTGAAAGGGGGATTCGGAGCTGCAGGCAGGCTGGTAGGGCTGGAGCTTCAAGTCATTTGGGCCTGGAGTCTTCACTGCTGCGACGTCTTCGGGTTCTAATCTTCTTAGGTTGTCGATTCTGAATTCTAGGTTTAGGGCTGCACCCAAAATACTGTATTTAGGGGGCGTTTTAGGGGTCTCGAGGTAGTAGCCAAAGGGCTACTGTCCTTAGGGTGACTGCACCCTTGGTGTGCTAACCCCACATGGGGGAGTGGGCACAATCCCCGACTCTGATTGGAGGGTGCCTGCCATCTGCAAGATGACTTTGACAATGTTTTGCAGTCATGCTGTACAGCAGCGCAGATGTGTTTCAGTGTGGCCAAAACTAATTTAAGAAAGCTCTATGATGCAGCGAGGGCTAATGCGCTGAGCTTTTAAAAAGTGCATTAGTGCTGAATTCACCATAGTCTTTTTGTAGTATTGTTTTTAGCCATGTTGAACAGCGGTCACACTGCTATACAGCATGGCTACAAATCATTGTCAAAATCAGCAATGCCCATGCTGTACAGCATGAACAAAAGGTAATGGCAGAGCCAGTAATCCGAAAGGCGAGACCTATTGGCTTTGCCAATGCTTTTTAGGTCTCGGAACATCCCTGAGAGTCTCAGCAAATCAGTTAGTCTCCCAAGCATGGAAAATAAAAAAGTATGACATTTGGCAAAAATTCCCATCACATAAAGAAAGCAATTGTGCCCATGTCCATGTCTTTGTGACAATACATTTGGGAGCAGATAGCAACTGTTTGTCACAATAAAAGCACATAACATTTGTTGTTGCAATAAAAATCCGTTTCAAAGGAGAAAATGGCTTCTTTTAAGTGTGTGTGTGTGGCACAGTAAAACATAGCTGCAAAAGGTTTAATAAGGATGACAGGGAAAAATAAAAAATTAAATTGGTACCTCAATTACAGCACGATCAGCGGAAGGACGGCAATCAAGCTGAAGCATTCAGTAATGGGCCAAGCTCCAGCCGAAAGAAGAGGAAGTGAAGTCAGCACACGCTGACCAATTAGAATGCAGCAAAAAAGAGTGACAGTGAAGCCAAAGAATGTTGATCCATGGCAGCCTGCAAGTCCCTTGTTGTATACAATACCTTTTACAAGCTAGAGCGCATGCGCTGTCGCAGGCAATATCTAAAAAGTGTATTGTGGGCCATTCAGTGCAAAACCTAATAAGTGCCAAGGTTTTGAAGCCAGGAATCACATTAGCAAATCTTGTAGACCACAGAAATCCTGTGTTTCCTACAGACACATTTCCCTCAAATGTAGGTGCCAGAATTCTAGCAAAGCTATTGCTTCTTAATAAACCCAGAACACAATAGTTTAGAATGACTAGCTCTACATGTCACATTATTCACAGGCTCCACAATGCGCTGACTTTGGTCCACTGCCTAGACGTCCCTCTGGCTCTGCTCAAGATAAACTTCGAGAAAGCCTCAACTCTAAGTTAGGAGTACCTCTACTCCATTTTTCCCAAAATGAACTTTGGCCCCTGCTTTCTTCAATGTGTATGACTCCTCTATAGAGAACTCACAACTTGACTAAAGGGTCAATTGAGCGCTGTCTAGGCCGTTTCTTATTAAAAGGGGCCAAGACAGGGGTGCCAGCTGTCCCTACTCCTTTCTGAACCGGCTAAAGACATATCTGCCAAATCATTTCAAAGAGTCACCCAAATGCAGGAATTTGAGTGGTCAGTGGAGAAGGGGAAGACAGAATATCACTATAAGCAGATGAACTGCTTATTTATCCCCAATAACCCAGATAGTGAGGCCTGCATGCACTTAAAATATTGAGTGTATATGTTGAATTCTCGGACGTTACATTCAACAAAGCTAAATCAGTGATATACCCGATTAAAGAGGACGTGGCGGAACAGAGTTAACCATCAGGCTTGGCGGTAGAGACTGAGGGCTTTACATACTTGTGGATGCACGGATCAGGTGATGTGGCTAGAAGCTAGCAGGGGAACATGGCCCCTCTGCTACAAACCCTGCTCAATGAGTTAACTTACCATCTTTGATAAGGCAAGTGGCAATACCTAAATTGATCTCTTTCACTGGGCTCATACAAACTGCACGATAACCCCTGTACATCCCCTGTGATTTATTAATGCAACTTAATTTTTTGTGAATGGGCTTCTAACAGGAGAACAGCATCCTCAGCGCAGCGATGAACTAGTGTATTAAATCCCCATTTGACAGCACCATGGGAATATTGTCACACCACCGAGCCTCCGAGATGGCAGTCGTGTATGATTGGATTTAGTGCACATGCTTTGACCCCACCTATGCAGTTGAAGGGGGAACCAGGGGTGAGACAAACCTGCTCCATTTTCTATATGGTAGTTTGTTAGACTTGGCATCTTTTGGCGTGTTTCCCCTGACTTTTTGCTTTCTGACCTCCCGGTTTTGACTCTGTTTTTGCTGGTGTAATGATTCTGCGCACTTTCCTCACTGCTGTCCAGTGGGAAAGTGCAAGTGCTCCTGTATAAAATGTGTTATGGATTGGTGTTTCCATGATTGGCCTATTTGGTTTATGTGTCAGTCCCTTGTAAAGTGCATTGCGAGTGCCAGGGCCTATAGACCAAATGCTGTTGGTGGGCTGCAGCACTGGATTGTGCCACCCACGCAAACAGCCCGTAAAGTGTAACTCGGGCCTGCCAACGCAGAGCCCGTGCGCAGCCTGGGGCTGCCATGTCGACTTGGCAAGTGCACACACTTGCAAGTCCCTAAACCTTCCCTTTGCTACATGTTAGTCACCCCTAAGGTAGGCCCAAGGTACCCCTGTGGGCAGGGTGCGGTGTATGCGAAAGGTAGGACATGCCCGGGTGTGTGCGGCATGTCCTGATAGTGAATTACAGCCTAGTTAGTTTTTCACTATTGCAAGGCTACCTGTTCCCCTAGGCCAGAACGGGCAGTTTTGATTATTACAGCTTATAATCCTAACTGACCCCGGGAACATGGTAGAAATTCGAGTTTAGTATGCCTGGACTCAGAATGATAAAATGCAGCTTTTAGTGAAGTTGGTTTTAACATTCTGTGTTTGAAAATACCACTTTTAGAAAGTGGGTATTTTCTTGTCTAACCATCCAAGCCTGCCTCTGCGAGGTTGTGTATTCCTTGTCTGGAGTGTGAGTGACAGGGGCTGGGGGATGCCAGGAGACAGGGTGAGTCAGCACAGGGCTGAATAGCAAGATCTACATGTAGATGGGTGGGAGGGGTCGCACCTGGGCCCTGAATAGGACAGTGCCTTCCCTTCACAATGCTGGCTCCACCACCTGTCTGATGTCCCTGGCCTACTCACTGAAAGAAGGGACAGAGACTTGTCAACAAAGTGCTCCAGAACTGGTTTGGACTAGGCAAAGGCCTCTCTGCCTTCAGAGAACAAAGGAATTTGGGATATAAATATTGGGGCCCTGACCCCATGAATTTAGATCTCGCTGGAATCAAGGAACCTGCCAAGACGAAGAGCTGGAAGAGCTGCCAGGAGGAGTACTGCCCCTTTGCTGTGTTGTTGCTTTGTGGGGTTGGCCTGCAGCTGCTGCTTCTGCCTTGGGCAGTGAAAGGACTGAACTTTCTACAAACTTGTGCTGAGTATCTCCAAGGGCCTGGAACCGAGCTGGCCTCCTGTTAAGAAGTCTCAGGGACTACAAAGACTTCACAAGCCTCTGGGTACCGCTTCTGGAACGCTGTTTCAGTTGCCACAGAGGAAGGGAACCGCAACCGACTCCGTCAACCGAATCCATCCCTGGCCGGTGACCTGTTTGCACCGCAGACCGCATCGCCCCGCTCGCATCGCAACCCTGGTCTCACCGTGGGCGACGTCCGACGCCGCCAACATCGAGCCGCTGCTTGCACCGTGACCTGTGGGCACCGCAGTTCGCATCGCATCGCTTCACTGAACCAACCGGACCCGACCGACGCGGTCGCTGCAACTGGCTCAAGAGTCGTGACCGCACCGCATTTGGGGCACCGCTCGCACGTCTGCGACGCACCGCTCCGACTCGCACCGCTGTCCGACGCCAGCTCCCGCACTCCGGCTAGGTCGCCTGCATCGCAACCTGTCAGCACCGCATCGAGCATCGTCTCACCCTGCATCGCACGCCTTGGACTCACCGACTCCGTCTGCACGACGCTCATCGAGCCGCTGCCTGCACCGCATCGAGGGACACCGCACCTTGCATCGCTCCGTCTTGCACCGCAACCGCGACGAACGCCGACCGGCTCGTACACTCCGTACCAGCCACAACGAGAAAGGTACTGTGACCGAGTCTGTTCACGACTCTGCTGGCCCGTATCGACGCGGTCGGCTGGAACTGTTAGACTCTGTGGTTTTCAGCATCACGGTAGGCTCGGACGGAGCTACCGACTCGTCACGAACTTTGCTTTTGTGCTATTCCTGCAAAGAAGAAGTTACCGTATCAAGCATTCATTTTTAAAGTATAGTATTGTGGATTTTTGTCGTAATTGGTCTTGTCTTGAGTATATAAAATATTGGTTATTTTTCTAAACTGGTGTGGTGTCCGTTTGTAGTGCTTACACTGTATTACTGTTGGTTATGTGCAAATGCTTTACACACTGCCTCTGAATTAAGCCTGACTGCTCGTGCCAAGCTACCACGAGGGTGAGCAGGGGTTACTTCACGAGTGTAACACCCTTACCCTGACTAGGAAGAAGGGTCCCTACTTGGACAAAGGTGCAAGCCCTTGCCAACTAGAGATCCCATTTCTAACATGGTTCCACTCTGTCTGCCCCCCCACCTCACCGTCATAATACATTGAAGATGAAAACAAATTGTAGAGCTTTGGAAGACCTAACACATAAGCGGCATTAATTACGACCTGCACTGTGTTTATGTGAGGCTTCTTAGTATGCAATGAAGAACCATCTATTGAAGACACAAAGTCATTTTCTTTCAGATAAATAATCCGCTTTCCTTAAGGTAAGGAAATACATGGTGGCAACCAAGCACATGCAAGTGAATAACTATACTTTAAATGCCAGCAATTAATGAGACTACCAAAATACACATGTTGTATTAATGCTATCTCCTTAAGTTCCTTCCCCTTGCTGCATTTCACAGTGCATTTCAAAGTATGGAATCGTTCCACACAGCTTACCTTACTGGCTCATAGGGTTCATCACAAATGTAGAACCCTCTTCTTTGAAGCTGAATTATGTCTCCCTTTTTCAAATCTTTAAGGCAGGGATCTCCCAGCATCAGCTCCTCTTGCTAAAAAAAAAAAAAAAAAGTTGCAGGTCAGTTACAATAAGGAGACAAATAGAATAAAAGTAATAATCCCTAGGAAAATACCTACTCAGCAATTTATAATACTCTGAACCCAGGAAAGGATTGTGATTTGTGCCCTAGCAACTGGGAAACTATGTAAAGCCAAGACCATGATTTATACATTTATCAATTAATAATAGAAAAGGGGAGGTGTTCTTAAACACAGGGTATCAATGGCGCTAACCTGTTCTCGTGAATGTAAATGAAATGGATGTATCAGTGTGGTGCAACAGGTGAGGGAAAACACCTAAACCCTCAGTAGTGGACGCAAGTCCGTTTCACACAAATGATAACAGGCCCTGTGCACACACATTTAAGTTTTACAACACACAGTAAACGTTGTATGCGAAAGATGACAGGAGAAACGTTCTTCGGTATTCATTTAATGAAGTGTGGATTCATTTGCCAGCCAACACGTGTTTTGTCACTGGGTGTGTAACCCTTGACTTCTTCAGGGCTCAAACGCAATATGGTAGGACTTTAGACCTTATGACTGGTGATAATTCCGACCCAGCGGGTCCTATATGTCAATCCAAACCGGCGAAATCACTTCTTTGTCAATAGAAATCTTGACACTAAGGTGTTTGTCAGCGTATATGTCTCTCCCTCGGTATATTATATTATTAAAATATCCTCATCAGATCGTAGTCAAGCGTAGGTACCGCTTCCTGAACACGCGGTGTCATTCACCGCAAAGCCAGCTCCAAACTACGGCGTGTCTATCTTGTACTCGATTTCCAAAACACTAGTTAGTGGTCCTTTTTTCCCGATTCTATCAATTAAAGTCCTGTGTGCTCAAAACGCGGTGTCAATTACCGCAAGCCAACTTCAGGCGAGTGCACCCGTGGCTTGTAATCCGGCACCGAGTAAACCGGTTTGGAAATCGAGTACAAGATAGACACGCCGTAGTTTGTAGCTGGTTTTGCGGTAAATGACACCGCGTGTTCAGGAAGCGGTACCTACGCTTGACTACGATCTGATGAGGATATTTTAATAATATAATATACCGAGGGATACACATATACGCTGACAAACACCTTGGTGTCAAGATTTCTATTGACAAAGAAGGGATTTCGCCGGTTTGGATTGACATATAGGACACGCTGGGTCGGAATTATCACCAGTCATAAGGTCTAAAGTCCTACCATATTGCGTTTGAGCCCTGAAGAAGTCAAGGGTTACACACCGAGTGACGAAACACGTGTTGGCTGGCAAATGAATCCACACTTCATTAAATGAATACCGAAGAACGTTTCTCCTGTCATCTTTCGCATACAACGTTTACTGTGTGTTGTAAAACTTAAATGTGTGTGCACAGGGCCTGTTATCATTTATCAATTAATGATAACACACTCCTCTTCAGAAAGACCGGGACACATCCTGAACACTGTACATTACAATGGATTAAATATATGAACAGGACAAAGATGGCAACATTTTACAACCTCAAGTGATAAAGACTAATTAAAGCCCCAGAGTTTTAACCACAAACAAAGTGTCCACTGTAATGCAGGCTCGATTGAAATAGCACAAAAGAATGAAAGCAAATTATTATACTCTCATGTCCAAATACCCTGATCTGCAAACAAATCCACTTCAGAAGGAGGAGGATGATGATATTGGTAAAGTGAAAAGTATGTGGGGTAGGATGACCAGATGGATCAATGACAAATAGCAACCAAAGGACTAGAAACTGGGTGCCCTTTCAAAGTCAATATGTTTATGGAGCGTAGAATCTGCCAACTGAGACACTATGCTCTTTTTTTCTTTTCTCTTTGAATAATCAATAAAAAAGTTATGTAAAAAAGTCAGTATGGAACCACTATATTTATGGGTTGGTACCTCATTTTGGCCAAAAGAAACTTGCTCAGACAACTAGATGCACTCCAAAACCAACTCGTCAACCTCCAGCATGGTTTCTCACCACAGATTCAATGGTCTTCATAATTCCACCCAGAAGTATTAGAGTACTATATAACCATGGAGGACAAAACTTAAAAATAGCAAGGGTTGCAGAAGTAGCATCACATACCATTTGACCACCAAAGGCAGTACAGGGTTGACTCCTTGCCTTACCCATAGTATCTTAATATGCTCCTTTTTGCATCTCAATTACTTGAGGGTGCAGTGAGGAGGAGCAGTACAAGGGGTGAGAAAAATAGAAAATAAACCATGTTCTGAATATCTATTGTTCCTGTTGGCGTCTTCATGACCCTTAACACGAAGGGATAAAAAAAGGCAGTGCCACGAGTTCCAAACAGGGTAACAGTGGATACCCCTACCGGACGTCCACGAACAGACTCCATTTTGCATTGCAACTTACAAGGATGCAGGAGACCATCTTATTCTATTCACTTTCATTTAAGCATTAGAGGCCGCCCGATAGGGGAGGGATGCTTATGAATCTGCAGAGAGTAACAATGCTGAAGAACAAGTACTACAAGCGATTTTTTTATTCTGCTTAGTACCGTTACAGATTCATATGCTTTTAAAATTGATACCAAGACACAAATAGTGTCATTTTAATTACTTTATTGGATTTCATTTATTCATTAAAATCATAAAAAACAAAACAATAAATCACAATATCTTAATATATTTATACAGGTAAATAAAACCATACAGGTTAAAAAATAAACCATAAAAACATTATTGCACAAATTTGGAATTCCTGTCTGACACTGATCGCTATCCAAGCCATGAGAACACTACTGTACACGTTTACAAATTCTTTCCGACATTAAACACCGCCCATAGGTAGCTTGACAGTGCAACATATAGCCATGTGAGCAACGTTTGTATAAAGAGATATGCAAGTCGACATTATACAAAATCAAGAGACTTTAATACTGGAATGATATAACGCTTCCTCGGGTTGGTATACATTTTACAGAAAAACACTACATTTATAGTACTCCGAGTTGACACATGATCACATGGGCAGTTTGCTAAAGTTTTGGACCAGTCCTCCATTATGGGGTAGCTAATTAGCCGATGGAAAATATCCATTCTAAGACGAGTAAGCAGGAACCAATGTCTAGAATCCAGTGCAAATTTAAGGTAGGGCTGCATATTATACGTAGTCAACATGGACTGGTTTTTTAATCACACTAGGCTTCAACAGTTCGGTTGACAGTGAGTTTCTCAAAGTGTGCTAAGCATTCCGTTTTTAAGTCTTTTCCGTAAATAACTTCCATGGATTCAGGCTGCTCAAAGAATTCTGGGTGCCCCAAGTCCCACTAAAGGTTTTTGCTTTGGGACAGCCATGGAATAGACAATGAAGAGCTCAGATTAAGACAATTCCTGATGATAGCACGGTTTAAACCAGTGAACTCTGATGTCCAAATTTTATGCCATAATTAAATGGGCTGACAATCAAATCTACTAGAAACGGTACCCCCAATTCCGCGTGAGAAAAGGTCGAAGAGGTCTAGGGAACAGCAAGGAGATGCTTCAGAAACTCGTTTTCCACCGTTTGCAGCGCGGTACAAGTAGTGTGTACCCACACTCCCACCACATATGTAGCAATGGCACACATTTGGCTTTGTAGATCTTTATCATTTCATTTGGGGGGGTTCGTACCTAGTCTCCTTGCAAAATTCAACAGAGCCATAGTCGATTTCCTGAACCCTTACTTCCTAGTGTCGATTGAATGGGCCCATGAATTCTATTTGTCAAAAAGTATGCCCATATACGACAAGGTCTCAGTAGAACTGATGTTTGTACCGTTAATTTTTATATCATGGCACTTTGCTGTCCTTCCCTCATATGTCATAATAAATGTTTTGGATTGGCTAACTAAGAGTCCTAGGCCCTGCATATAGGTAGCAAAGTTGGTGAGAAGGCTCTGAAGGCCCAGGGGAGTTCGAGCCATGAAGACAGCGTCATCCGCAAAGAGGAGGGCTGGGATGGGTCGATGCCTAATTTGTGGGAGGTCCTTACATTTGCTCCCTAAACTATTTATGTAAAGTGAAAATCAAAAGGGAGCGAGTACACAACCCTGCCTTACCCCTCTCATTATACTGAAGAATTGGGTACACTCACCCCTGGCACCATAGCAAACCCTGGCCCTGCTTCCAGAGTATAGCTCAACTGGACTGCCATCTGGGCCTGGTGCCCCCCTTTGCTTGCATTTATTGTTTTAATAACCTCCTCTAAGCTAGGAGAGAGACTAATTGGGCTATGAAGGAAGGAACCGGAAACAGATTTATCAGTGTCCTGGCCTACTGCAACTAGCTCATTAGTATGTATTGAGTAGATACTATAGAAATGGTCAATTCACTTTACTTCCAAGATTGCAACCTCCATCCTGGGGCGTTCCTCTTCTTTCAATTGTGGAGAGTTAATTATCAGCCAGAACGCAATATTATCGTTGTTAAGACTCGACTCAGACAAAGATTCCCAGGCCTTATCTTTCAGACATATTTTTCTTGGTTTCCCAGCCATCTTATACTCAGTTCTACGAGCCTGTACCGCAAGACTGCATCTGGGGGTTCTATGTAAGGCCTCCTTTAATCTCTTGTGGGCTTTAGAGCACACAAAATCGAATTATCCCTTTCTCTGCTTAAAAAGCCCTCTGGCAACAGAAAGACCATCCTTGATCCTTTCTTGGCCCCCACATATCCAACCAAGAGTTTATCATCCACCCGGAAATCTTTTGTGCGGTCGAGATAGAAAGACAGCACACGTTTTGGGTCCAGACGGTGGAGTCTCTCCTCCTCCTTGGAAGGGTGCGGAGGTGGGAAGAAGGTGGGCAAAGTGATTGTCTGTCCCATATGGAAACAGGTAACCACTTTGGGAAGAAAAGAGGGCCTAGTGCGAATAACTACTTTGTCCAGATGAACAACAAGAAAAGGAGGTTTGGAAGACAAAGCCTGAAGCTCATTCACTCTGCAAGCAGAGGTGATGGCAATTAGGAAAGCTGTCTTCAGAGTGAGGAGCCCGAGAGGACAGTTGTGAAGAGGCTCGAAGGGAGCGCACATAAGATGGGTTAAGACCAGGTTCAAGTCCCACTGGGGCATTATGAACGGAGAAGGAGGAAAGAGGTGAGTAATGCCCTTTAGAAACCTATTTACAATAGGGGACTTGAAAAGATAAGGTTGATCAGGAAGGCGAAGAGAGGCAGATCTGGCCGAAAGGGTGCCTTTAAGAGTGCCCAGGGCAGAGCCCCGTGGGCCAAAGAAAGAATATACAAGAGAACCTCGAAAGAGGGGCAGAAAGGGGATCCACAGCCTCTGCTGTGCACCATGCCACAAACTTGCAACATCTGCAGGCGTATACCATCTTAAAGAGGGACGCCTGGCTGCTAAGAGGACATTACAGACTTCAGGAGGAAGGTCAAAAGCTGTCAACTGTCGCCACTCAATCTCCACGCAAGGAGCTGGAGGCTGGACAGGTTCGGGTGGAGGACCGTCCCCATCTGCTGCGACAGAAGATCCTCCCGAAGAGGCAGTCTGATCGGAGGATTGATGGCCATGCTCAATAGCTCTGGGTACCAGACTCTTCGTGCCCAGTCCAGAGCCACAAGAATGATTTGGGCCAGGTCGCGCATGATCTAACATTGACACATGCTCTCAAAACGATTGAGTTGAAATGGCATACTGAAAGTTAGTTGGTACACCATGGTTAAGTTGTGTCAAAAATCTGGGTGCATCCAATTTTGTGGTTTGTTTATAAAAGTATCCTAATGGAAGAAGTGTAACGTTATGAGGGTCACATTTAAGGGAACAATTCTGTGCAGAATAGTTTCCACCAAGCATGAAGTTTTAAAGGACAACACCACACAGTCGCCCGGTAGAGATTTGCAGCCCTTTCCTACCCATTTGACTCTCCAACCGCGACCGGAACCAGTGAGAAGAATCCGACACAAAAGGACACTACTGCACCCGCAGCTCCCGAGTCCTGAGGTGCCCAACCGACGACGTCCTGGTGTCCAGCAACTCTTCATCTTCACCCTGCTCGTTCATTACCCTTCATACAGTCTACTGGCTCCAGCCTGCAGTCCTTTTCCGCGACCGACGTCCTCCATTGAAGAGCATTGGGATCCCGACCCCTCCTGAGCACCCTGCACCCGGCCGCCCCTGCGCCGCTGGTGTTGACTTGGTGCCAACCTGGGACCTCCTTTGCCCTTTCTTTAATCCTAGGAGCTTGGCTTCCGAGATCGAGTGGCCTGCCTATGAGCAGCCCTCAACCGAGGTGCCCCCTAGCCCCGTTGGTTAACATTAGCCTCCTGCACTCTGCACCCGGCCGCCCTAGTGCCGCTGGTGGTGCCCCTTGAGTGCCAACCGGAACCTTGGTTCTACCCTCTAAAACTCCCCCTCCAAAACTGTTTACTTACCTGCAAACTTAACAATTCATTTTTCTCCATAGGACTGAATGGTGGGTTTTCTCTAAGTGTTGAACTGTCTTGTACAGCAACAAAAAGTAACTTGGTGCCTTCTCCACAGTTAACCCATTTAACAACGTCCTGTGTTGCTCAAACTGTGTTAGGAGTGTGTTTCATGCTAAACTAGGAAAGTAATCTCGAAGTAGCCTAAAACTAATCTTCCAGTAATCTCAAGTCGACTTTAACCTTCACGTTGATGATATCGGTTGCTCCAAAGCAGGTCAACTCTTAGAAACTCTGAAAGGCCTTAATCTAACGCAAAGGGTGAAGGGTCCCACTCACCGTGCGGGACACACCTTAGATTTACTGTTCACAAATAACTCTAACCTTCTCACCGCAGCTCCCCTTCCGTTCACCTGGTTGGACCATTTTTTGATTCCTTTTAGCTTGACTCCACACCCCCCCCCTGCCCCACTCAGCTAACCCCCTCCCGGGAGCATAGCAGAAAATGGCACAAAGTGACTTACAACACCTTGTCCCCTGCCCTTCCTGGCTCCCAGCCGCAGGTAAGTGGGGATTTGGATCTTGATGTTTCCAGCTTCAATGACTGGCTCTCCTCTGCACTCAATAAGGTTGCCCCTAGTCAACCCTTAGTCTCCTCCAGACTAAAACCATCCGCCCCCTGGTTCACTCCCGCGTTACGCGCCGAAAAAAGTCGGTGCAAAAAACTGGAGCGAAGCTGGAGACTCACTTACAATACTGAGGCCAAAGCAACCTACAGAGCCGCAATCAAGAACTTTCACAGACTAAAGCGCGCTGAAATGAAAGATTACTATGTTAAGAAGATAAACTCTGCCAGTAATTCTTCCAAATCCCTCTTTAAAATTGTCAAAGATTTTACTAAGCCTGCCGCCCTGTCTAGTAGGTTTCCCCCTACTCAGGAACTCTGCGATGGCATATCAGACTTTTTCTATGACACAATTCTGGACATTTATTCCACTTTCGGCAACACCCAGAACAAAACACTGAGGTTACTAACCACCACTCATTCACCTCCTTCACCCCTATCCCCTCCGAGCTTGCTCTTCAAAAATGGCTCACCTGTAAATCTGGCTCTCCTAAGGACCTTTGCCCGGCTTCACTTTTTAGTTCAGTTGCCCCCCTCATCATTGGAACACCATATGGAACTCCTCTTTACAGTCTGGATTCTTCCCCTCTGCCTGGAAACAGGCCATGCTGATACCCATCCTGAAAAAACCTGATGCTGACCCCTCGGTTTTTAAAAACTATCGCCCCATCTCCCTTCTACCTAAACCGGCCAAAGTTCTCGAAAAAATAGTCCAGGAGCAATTAGCCACCTATCTTGAAGCCGGCCGCCTTCTACACAACTCTCAATCCGGGTTCAGATCCGGCTACAGCACGGAGACTGCACTGCTGGAGGTGTCGGAAAATATTTGTGAATGCGTGGACACAGGCGATGCGGCGATGTTAGTGCTCCTCGACTTGTCCGCGGCATTCGATACGGTCTCTCATGATATTTTGATTGAGAGACTATTCGGCCTCGGGGTCCAGGGCATCCCCCTATCCTGGATCAGATCATTTTTAAATAACCGCACTCAACAGGTCCTCCTTCAGCCTTTTGTTTCCGGGGAGAAACCTCTGAACTGCGGCATCCCTCAGGGCTCCGCACTTAGCCCTTTACTTTTTAATGTTTATCTATCCACCTTGGCCACTGTAGTAGAATCCTGTGGAGTCAGAGTAATCTCCTACGCTGATGACACCCAATTAGTGTTCTCATTCAGGGACCACTCCGAAGCTACCTTCTCTAATTTTAGACGTTGACTGCTCAACATCTCTTCCTGGATGGCCCTCAACACCCTCAAGCTCAATTCTGACAAAACGGAGGTGCTATTCTTCAATCAAACTAGCCCTCCCCCTCCTCCCCTCTGGTGGCCATCAGAAATGAACCCCCCTCCGGAACCTGTGACGTCAGCCAGGAACCTGGGATTCCGGTTCAATAACGAACTTTCATGTAAAAATCAAAATCGATCAAGTTTCTGCAGCCTGCTTCGGAAAACTCCACATGATCCGGAAAATTTGCCCCTTTCTCCCACGGGACTGTCGCAGGACCATTGCTCACGCACGGATCACCTCACATCTGGACTACGCAAACAGTTTGTACGCAGGGGCCCCTGCGTACCTGATCAGATGCTTACAGACTGTCCAGAATGCAGCTGCTAGGCTAATATATAATATTCCTTATCGCCACTCGATCTCCCCATACCTGAAGAAGCTTCACTGGCTTCCAGTGGCCAAACGCATCCAATTCAAATCAATGGTTCTGGTCTTTAGATCACTACAGGGTACGGGCCCGGCCTACCTTAGAGCTCGGCTCAAACATGCACAGTCTAACCACCTGGGCCTCCTCGTCACCCCCCGCTATCGCCGCGCTAGAATGGGCGGCAGAGCTTTTGCGGTGTTGTCCGCCAAAACTTGGAACAGCTTGCCTCTGCCGCTGCGATTGACCAATTCTGAACCTATCTTCCGTCGTGACCTTAAGACTTGGCTCTTCGAGCGCTTAAACCACTGAGTGTACTCCCATCCTTCGCCTGTCCAAGCGCCGGGACACCCCCGTCGGGGGTAGCTGTGCGCTCTATAAGCTCCTAAATAAATAAAGTGCTTTTGAACTGTTCTCTCGACTGCAAAAGTAATCTGAATGATCTTACCAATCCTGTGTTCACTGTATTTCTCAAAGTAACATTGTATGAAGAGTTCAACTTACGTGCTACCAAGTAAATCTTGGTTCTAGAAAATAAAACAACAAAATAACTTTTTACACAAACAATTGGTCTGGATTCAGTCTTTGAGTGTGTGACATCATTTGTGCGTACAATAAACGCTTAACACTACCCTCCTAATAAGCCTGACTGCTCAACCACACTACCACAAAAGAGAGTATGGTATTATCTACTTTAGCCTCTGCTAACCTCTAGGGATCCACTGGACTCTGTGCACACTATACCTTACTTTGGTATAGTATGTACAGAGCCAGCTTCCTACACAGTCATTACCACTTTCATCATTTAGCGTGGGTTCGTTACTAATGGAAAGGCTTACGGGCAGTGGATTAATGGATTGAGGCTGGGCCTGCTTCATCGGGGCCACTATCTGTTCCCCACAGTTTAATAAGCTTTCTTCCACACTCGTTATTTCTCAATCGCCCCCATAGCACCCGAGATAAATTTCAGTATTGGTGAGTGCGTTTTAATTGGAGACAAATCTTTACCAGCAGCAATGGGTTGCTTCCTCTTACCCATCCTTTCAATTCAAGTGGATCAGGACAGATGTTACCCAATAAGTTCGCACACAATCCTATCCAACAGCAGTCTTTGCAGTCTGACTCCTAGGCGAGTAGACCCCTTTATATCAATGTTACGTACCACAGTGAAGGCATAGATAATGTCTCTGTAAACAATGTATGGTGTCCGCTTTTTGCCGTCAGAGATGAAGGGAGGAGGCCATGAGGAGAGCAGGGCCAAGCAGGGTGGCCCTGCCTCTTCCTGCTATGACTGGCACAGACGGGGCCGCGCAGCGGGTCGCTCCACCACGCTATATAGTGCTTGCCGCAGGTGATGGAAATTATCAGGGGCCGCCTGTAGGGGCCCTAGTACTGCTGAAAGATGGTGTCCCCACGTGGTCTCACTGTCTGCACACCCGCGCAGCGGGTCTCTCCACCGCGTTATATAACGCTTGCTGCAGGTGATGGAAATTACCAGGGGCCACCTCCAAGGCCCTAGTACTCCTGGAAGATGTAGTCCCCACGTGGGTCTCTCCACCGCGCTATATAGCGATTGCTGCAGGTGATGGAAATTACCAGGGACCACCTTGAGGGGCCCTAGTACTGCTGGAAGATGTAGTCACCACATGGTCTTGCTGTCCGACAAATATTTTTCTTGCAGTCCTGGAGCAGCCAGGTTATTGAGCAGGATCTGTGGCAGGTACTGTAATTTACCAATGGTGTCAGTCACTAAGAGGTTTTGCCTTACAGAGACCTGTAAATGTTTTTCAGGCTATTTGGTTCTCAGAATGTATAAAGATTAACTCTTTATCAGGCACTGTATCTGGGGGCAATTTATTTTCCTTAATTACATGTTGGGTCTACGTCATTCAGGTATGGTACAAGATAGTTTTAATGAGTCATTTAATGATGTGTCAGGTATGAGAGGTACGTATGAAGTTTGTGAGTGTGATGAGTTTTAGTTTGAGTCAGACGGTTCTCTAGTTAAAATATCATGTATAAGTTACTATGTTCTAAAATACTGATTATGATCATGAATGTATAAAGACAAATATTTGATTTACTCAACATAAAAAAGGTTTTTTGTTTCATTAACATCTGTATTTGACTCTTTATATAGAGCATTGGATTGGAGGTGGGTTGTTTTGCTTTCTTTTGTCAGTCACTACCAATACTACTGTACTCCAACTGGATATAAAAATTCCCCTCTTTAGTCACTTAACTCTCCAGGGGTAACGCAATCAAACAATCGGTTGTTTACTTTATGTGGTAGTAGAGGTTAGAAGGATTAGGTTACTTACCCTGTGATCATCTGATCTTGGCATGTAGTGCTGTAGATGACATGCTTTGCATACTCCTGCCCTCTA
This sequence comes from Calotriton arnoldi, assembly GCA_963921515.1. Classification (NCBI taxonomy): domain Eukaryota; kingdom Metazoa; phylum Chordata; class Amphibia; order Caudata; family Salamandridae; genus Calotriton; species Calotriton arnoldi. The sequence goes on from CAWUFW010000721.1 coordinate 1,186,159, forward strand.
GTGTTGGGTCCGGATGCGTGCAAGTTGTTTTTCTTCAAAGAAGTCTTTCGAGACACAAGGTAGAACGACTCCTTCTCTTGGTGATAATGCGCATGGGCATCAACTCCATTGTTAAGATTGTTTTCCCGCAGGCGGGTGAGCATGGAGTGTAAAGTAAGCGCAAGTAAAGAGATGTCTATGCATATGAAAATTTAAAGGAACTGCAACGGTCACAGGTGTCCGGGGAGGAGGGTAGGTGCATGTGAATCTACAGCACAACATGCCAAGAACAGATGCTTAGAGGTTAAGCAACATAATCCGTTTGAGGCATGAGTATCTGTAGATACACATACTTGGCATAGACTGTATAGCAGTGCCATCCAAAGCGGTGGCTAACCTGTGGGTGTTGCAGTTGTTTGAAAGAGTGTACGTAGCATTGCCGGGACCTACATTAGCTTGTTGGTATGCTAGAATATCCACACAATAATGTTTAGTGAAAATGTGTGGTGTAGACTATGTATCTGCTTTGCATACATCAGCTATTGGGATATTGCCCAGGAAAGCCATAGAAGCACCTACCTTGCAAGTAGTGTGCGATTTAGGGGATGTAGGTAAAGTCCTTTTGGGTTTAACGTAACATGTCTAAATGCGTTTAACTATCCACCTGGCAATGCCTGATTTGGATATGGGCTTTCCTTTATGAGAGGGTGAAAAAGCAACAAAGAATTGTTTGGTTTTGCAAAAGTCTTTAGTTCTGTCAACGTAATACATAAGGGCTCTCTTAATATCTAATGTATGGAAAGCCCTTTCTGCAACGGAGTCTGGTTGAGGAAAGAACACAGGTAACTCAACTAATTAAGGTGGAAATAAGAGACCACCTTTGGAAGGAATTTTGGGTTGATGCGAAGGACCACCCTATCTCTGTGGAGCTGAAAGAAAGGCTCTTCTATAGTTAGTGCCGAGAGCTCACTAACGCGCCACAGTGAAGTAATGGCAATTAAAAAAGCGACCTTCCAAGATACAAATAGAAGGGAGCATTTATGTATTGGTTCAAATGGTGGACCCATAAGTCTTGTAAGAATAATGTTAAGATTGCAGGTTTGTGCAGGTGGGACCCGGGGTGGAATCACTCTTAAGACCTTCCATAAAAGCCTTGATGCCCGACACCTTGAACAAAGGTTGTCTTTTTGCAGAAAGGCAGCCACTGCGGCCAAATGTAAGCACATGGATGTGGATGCAAGGCCAGAGAACTGTAGATAGTGTTGTGAGCTCCTTTGAGAATGGTCATACATTCAGGTGGGAAATTGAGATAACCAAATTCTATGACTTCGGGAGGCAAATTGCTAGGCTGAGTTACTTGGGATTTGGGTGCCTGAAATCTCCTTGGTTCTCAGTAAAAAGGTCCAGGTTGAGGGGAAGCTTCTTGTGGCGAACTACTGATAGTATGAGTGTTGTTGTGAACTAGGGCTGTAATATCAATGTGGGAGTCACTATTATGAGTGTGAGAGATGTTTGCTTGAGCTTCAGAACCAGAAGCGGAAAATAGGGAGAGGCGGAAAAGCGTAGGCAAATATCCCTGGCCAGTTCATCCACAGATCATTGCCCTTGGATAGTGGGTGAGGGAACCTGGAGGTGAAGTTTGGGCTTTTTGAGTTCTTCCCAGTTGCTTACAGATATATTTGTAGAAACCCCCACTTGTGGAAATAAGGGTGGAGGACTCAAGGTGGAGTTCCCACTCGTGGACTTGTTGCCGCATCCTGTTGAGGTCTGTAAAATTGTTGCCTGTTCCCAGAAGTTGTTCCGATAATATATGAATGTTGTGAAGTAGAGCGCAACACCAAATGGTCTCAGATAGGCGTGACATCTGTAGTGAATGTGCCCCCTCCTCCCACCCTTTGTTTGTAATATTGTCAGTCCAGACTAAGACAACGTTGACGATCAGGTGAGGTGTGTACACTTTCAATTGTAGGTGTACAGCTTGAAGCTCTAGGTAGTTGATGTGGAGTCCCTGGTGTATGGTGTCCCAGAGACCCTGGACTGAAGGATTCTGTAGGTGAGCATCCCAGCCTGTCTGTGATACGTCCGTAGTCAGGATGATGTGGGGAACAGGGTCTAGGAAAGGCCGCCCCTTTAACAGGCTGTTTGTGTTCCACAACAATACGAGGAGTGTTACCTTATTTTGTTGGATCCTATTACTATCCACAAGACAGAATTTTGCGTTGCCACTGTCTCACTTGTGGGTAGAATTGTTCACCCAGGAAAATCGATGACAATCACTCTGCAATATATTTTACGGTCCTTACCCACAGATACCACCTATGGCCTGCTTAATCATAGGACCCTCGTCCTGCTCACCCAGTGTGGGGGGGGTGGCCTCAACACGTTTGTAAGTGGAGTTCCTTGGCTATGTAGTTTTAGGGATTGTGATAAATTAAAATTGCCTGCCGGATCCTACTACTTTTTTAATGGTTGGTCCATTGGCAAGGTTAAAAGCAGTGCAATGTCATAGAGGAGTAGTGACCCTATACATCTGAGGTCGACATGTTTCAGCCATTAAAATAGTCCATGTGGGTCAGGCGGCTTTCTTCAGAAGCTTATTTTTGCGCTAATCCCTATAAGATTATGTGATCGGAAGCAATACCACCTAGGGTGAGCATGAACCGAACAGCGCATTCAAACTGTCTCGACCCAGAGTGCAGGCACACATGTCCAAACCCAACAGTGAAAGAAAACAATCTAACAGAGTTAATGCCCATGCGCATCATCACCAAGAGTAGGAGTCACTCTACCTCGTGACTCGAAAGATTTCTTTGAAGAAAAACAACTTGCACACATTCAGACCCAACACTAGATGGCTGGAGTATACAAAGCATGTGTATCTACATTCACACATGCCTCAAACAAGCCGTTACAGCACTACACAATAAATAGCCGTCAATGAGCTTGATACCTAGCCACTCCTATACCTTTGAATAATAGGATGTTTTAACTATTGGTAAAGTACAACAAAGCACGCAACAATAGGAGTCACAAAGAGAGCCATAAAGAAATAGCACCTTCTGGGACTAAAAAATGAGGCCAAACATTTTATTAATGTTTATACACTGCTTTTTCTACAGCACTCGACCTACAGCCAAAGCTCTCAAATGAAGCTGTACTTGGGTCGACCCTGGGCACTTAGGATTTCCCAGTTTTCTGCAACTTTCAGTCAATGGGACAAATTTGCCAGGCAAAACTCATAAAACGTAGCAAACTTGTTAGGTTACTTCAAAACCATTAGTGCTGTTGGCCTGCAAAATGGGACAAATTCATGCGCTAAAGCAATAGCAGCTGAATTTTCCTAGGGTAATGAGCTATTAAATGTCTACTGACAGTGTCCTCAAGCGTACTGTTGTTCATCACTAGTGTACCAGAGCAGCAAAAATATAGCACTCCAATAGATTACTTTCTTTAGGCACTTGACTATTGAAGGTAGCAATGGCAAGCAGTCAGGGCTTCATCTGGAGTGCAGAAAGGGCAGAGATAAAAATGAATATTAATACAGCACTAAGCACAAGATTTCTCAAAACACTACCAATATGGTCCTGGATTTAGTTTCTTAAGCAGTTAAGTCTACATACATAAGATGTTTTGTGCTCATCGTGTACTCTCCAAAGAGAGCACTGAACGCATATTGTGTTATTAGAGAAGAAGTATGAAAATGCATTCATACCATCTTAAATTACCACAATTTCTACTAGACAGCTGTGACCATGGTCATTTACAGGGCTAGGTGTGCATGTTCCCAACTTTTTCTGCTTCGAGCAGCACACCTCTTAAGTTCCTTTCCCATTGTGAAGGATAATAGTAGGCCCTTTTCCTTTGCCTAGGAAATCAAAAATTACAACGGACTGCACTAAGATGTAACTGTTGCAAAGACAGGTTTTGATATACTATTTGTGGCAAGCTAGGTTTCTGATAGAACCAGGGGAGGGAACACAGTTCCACATCGTGCTCCATAGCACTTCTACGCAGACAACAGAGAGGAAGCAGTTACAGTAACAACCCTAGCATAAGCATCTTAACTCCGACTTCAATGCCAACAAAAGTGTAGATTTGGCATCTCAACCAATTAGTAAAAGAACAAGATAGACAGGATATGGATGGCTAAAGCTATGAACTAGAGTACTAAACTATAAAGTAGATTACACATACAATGATCTGAGTCCCTGTTCTGAAGTTCATGGGAATAGGCGAGATCGAGGACTCCCACGGATCCTAGTACAAGCAGAATGGAGCTTGACTGTGAGACAAAAGATAATGACGGGATTAACTTCTATGAAGCACTCGTCGTATTCACAGGAGGCTTTTGTACTACACTGTGCAATGTAATATTCTCAATCTATACAAGACCCTGGGGCTCTTTTATCCTCTTAGTGAACATGTAGAGAGAAAATGAGGATACAGGGCTTAATGACCGTTTGAAGCACACTCTAACCCAGTACTTTAAGGGTAGGAGAATACTACAGTGATCAACTGCATTTTTCTTATGTTTCCAGAGCCTCTAAAGGGAGATGAAGCATCTTTAGGAAGTTGCTGCGCAACCAGACCGTGCTGTACCGTGATCCATTACCATCAAGGGTTTGGCAAATGGCTGTTCCACCTCAAAAGATCAGGAACAGAAATTTTATTTGCAGGTATCAGCACCTCTCTCAGAGCAGAACAGTAAAGAAAATATTTGCAGAAAATATGTCACCCAGTACAGCAAGAATAAAAGTTGTGCAACCGAAGGATTGCCTCTCCTGAGGAAGTATTCTTACCAACACAGGTGTGAAGGACTTTGACTCCTGCAGCATTGTGCCCCCTGTAGGAGACTGATCATCTTTTGCCAGTGACAAAGTGAATTGTTTACTACAGAATGTGCTTTTCTACTGATGGGCACATGCTAAAAGCACCTGCAGAGGTGCGTATATTGATTTTCAGAAAGAACACAAAACTCACTGGAGAGCCCGTTACCCACAAGGCGACACACAGGCAACGCAGGTCAGTTTCAGGAAATATAAAACACATAGCTAGCACCAAACATTTCAATCACGTGGAGAGAGGGAAAACTCTTCAGAATGCAACATTCCTACAGAACCTAAGGGAGAGTGCCAGCTAGGATGAAGAGAAATGATAAACCAGAATATTCTAGTCATCACAAGTAACCAGAAAGCAGACTGACTGACTGACTTGTAGGATAATGCAGGAGGGTGCACCTTCAGCCTCTCCTAATAACGGATATGTGCAGTTTAAGACATGACAGCACGTTCAGCAATCCTTCCACTTTAGTGATGAATTACAGTAACAAATAATTTTCAAAAACAATAGTCATGTGAAAAACATGGTTATGCAAGAGGCATTATAAATATCCTAATCCACAACACTTGAAACAATTATATTTATTATGTTGTTCTGTATTCTCTTAAAATCAGTTACATTATTATACATGCATTTAAAATACCATTAAAACATGGTTTACTAATTAAATTAAGCAATATTTGCAGGTCAGAAATGTGAGCTGAAAGCAAGAGAGAGTGCACTGTTTATCATTACCTTGCTGTTTGTATTGATGTACTGCTTGAAATCTTCCTCTTTGCCAAGTACTGGTTTGGTAATCAGGTGATCATAGTTAACACACACTGTGGGGATGGGAAGTGCACGGGACGTCTCCGCTATCCAAGTTAACTTTGTAGTTTTCTTAAAATCTTTATTTTCCAGATTTAATTTTGCATCAAGAGATTCAATCTTCCCACTGGAGTTCCTAGAAGAAGAAAAAAACACAATACTTGCATAAAATCCCATGAATGCCTTCTAGTTTATTATATTTGATTTAGTGATGATTTAGATTGCGGTGGATAATTTTTATGCTTATAGATGTTGTAACAGTTTTATTATATTTGTTTTAGCGATAACTGAGATGATGTGAGGCATACTTTTTTATATTTATAGATATTGTAGGAAATACATTTTTCAACTCGTTTCCCTTGGGTTCTTTTTTTGGACTATGTATAAATGTTATTTTTAACCTTTGAGTACTCTGGCCTTGCCGCAAAGGGCCTGGTTGCATTGCTATTACTAAAAACAAGAAAATCCTATCCTTTTGACTATTTAACAGGCAAATTTGATATTTTTATGATGCGCCCAAATAGTGCAAGCTACTTATACGTCAAATTTCTATTTTAGCCTGCAGCAAAGCTTTCTAAAGTTCTGGGTCATACCCGGTGATGGGCAGCATAAAAAGCTGTGCCCCACTGCAGCTTAAACCTGGAGGTTTAAAAACCGTTCCTACATTTTAAGTGCTAGATACAGCGATATAAAAAAAACCTCTAACTATCAATGTTATACACAACTGCATAGTGTTTAAGTTGAACATGCATGTTGTACCTACACAAATATTTAAACACGCATTGGCAAAGCCAATAGGTCTGGCCTTTTATTACAGAAAGTGCTTCGTAAGTGATAGCCAAGTCTGTATTTTTGTTTATCTGAGAACGGATGGATGGGTGAGCAACTTAATTCAGGGAATATGTGGGTGTGTGAATGCTACTTGTTGAATTGATGAATGGGTGAGTGGCAGGATAATGGATAGACGGATGAATAGTAAGTGCATGGACGATAGACCAGAAGTGGAAGGGGTGTAGAATAGCCTCCTGCCACCAACACCATCCATGCATTCACTCATCTTCTTACTCATACTTCCTGGATGGCAGGGTAATGAACTGACCTTGTTCGGGTGAAAAGTAAACAGAGCCAATCTTGAACATACATCTATTCATTTTTGTTACTAAAGGTTTGGAAACAATTCTATGAAGCATTGAAATACAACAGACACATTGAAAGTAGGAGAGTTGAACTAAGCAAATTCCATGTATTTGGGTGTACCTGCAACTTCTGTACACAAATTACAAATCATTCAAAATACAGTAGTGAAGATAATCTGTACATTGCACAGACATGTGCATCTGCCTGCCCTGCCTTAATGAAGCTTCACTGGCTTCCCGTCAAATATAGAGCTTTTATAGAAGGGCATGTACTTTTTACAAATCCATTCATGACCAGACTCCAGTATTTGTAGAAAGCAGAATTAAGTAGTATGTTCCTCCTCGACCTCTCAAATCCAGTCAGGAGGCAGAAGCGTCTGTCACAAAACAGAACACAACACAACACAAAGCAGAAAACCAGAAATAACACAATGGAACCTACAAAAGGTGAAGAATAATGTAGTTATTCTAGTAGCAGTTGTAAATGCAGCCTTGAAAGTCAAGAATAGGTCATCTTTTTTACACTCCTCTCACTGAAGGTGGGAGGGTCGGGAGATGGAAGGCTTTTTGTTGAACCGGTAATGAATACTCTTATTTTTAATTCCAAAGCAGCAGTGGGGAGAGGAAAATGTTTCCCTAACAGAGAAAAAGCCAGCTGATGTAGAAATCCGTGCACGTGTTTATTGGAAAAGCAAACGGTGTCAAAAAAGGCACATATTTGATCTCTGGAAAACCTGGTCTGACAGAGGAGTTTGGACAAGTTGAATAACTGTGTGCTAAGTTTCCCACGTTTTATCCAAGCAAATTTTAAAAGCTGAAATTAACGTGCCCTAAGAAGGAAAATGCTACTTACCCAGTATGCATCTGCTCTTGGCATGTAGAGCTGTACAGTCACATGCTGTGCATAGCCCGCCATCTAGTGTTGGGTCCGGATGTTTGCACTTTGTTTTTGTTCGAAGAAGTCTTTTCCAGTCACGAGGTAGGTGACTCCTCCTTTCGGTGATAGTGTGCATGGGCATCGACTCCATTGTTAGATTGTTTGCCGCAGAGGGTGATAATGGAGTTAGTAAGAGTAGTAAGAGATGTCCATGTATGTATGTATCTAATTAAGATGCAACTGCAACAAGTATAGGTACCCGGGGAGGCGGGTGGGCGCATGTGACTCTACAGCTCTACATGCCAAGAACAGATGCATATTGGGTATGTAGCATATTCCGTTCGAGGCATGTGAGCTGTATATCACATGCTGTGCATAGACTAAAAAGCAGTTATCTCCAAAAGCGGTGACTAACCTGTAACTGTTGCAGTGGTCTGAAATAGTGTACGTAAAACTGCTTGACCCACACTAGCTTGCCGTCTTGCTAACACATCTACACAATAGTATTTTGTGAATGTGTGAGGTGTAGACCATGTTGCAGCTTTGCAGATATCATCTATGGGTATGTTTCCTAGAAATGCCATAGAAGCCCCTAGTTTGCGAGTGGAGTGTGCTCTAGGGGGAATTTTTAAAGTTCTTTTTACTTTTGCATAGCATATATGAATGCATTTGACTATCCACCTTGCAATGCCCGACTTTGATATTGGATTGCCCTTATGTGGTGGAGCAAAAGCGACTAATAGTTGTTTAGTTTTGCGGAAAGGTTTTGTCCTTTCTATATAGTAAAGAATAGCTCTTTTCACATCTAAAGTGTGTAAAGCACGTTCTGCCACACAGTCTGGTTGAGGGAAGAACACAGGCAACTCAACAGATTGGTTGATATGAAAGGAAGAAATTACTTTTGGTAGAAATTTAGGGTTGGTCCGCAGAACCACTTTGTTTTGATGTATTTGTAAGAATGGTTCTTCTATGGTTAGTGCCTGAAGCTCACCCACTCTCCGCAGAGATGTGATCGCTATGAGGAAAGCTACCTTCCAAGTAAGGAATTGTATTTCACATTTATGCAATGGTTCAAAGGGTGGACCCATTAGTCTGGTGAGGACAATGTTGAGGTTCCACACTGGAGCAGGTGGAAGTCTTGGAGGAATGATTCTTTTAAGTCCCTTCATAAATGCTTTGATGACAGGCACTCTAAAAAGAGACAGATGTTGTCTGTTCTGTAGGTACGCAGCTATTGCAGCAAGATGTAAGTGTATGGAAGAGTACGCTAAATTGGAACGCTGCAAATGTAGTAAATAGCAAATGATGTTTTGAACTGAAGCGTCCAGTGGTTCTATTTGATTGTTATTGCAGCATATCACAAATCGCTTCCACTTTGCTGCATAGCATGCGCTTGTGGTAGGACGTCTAGCCTCTTTGATAATATTGATACAGTCTGACGGAAGATTAAGGTAGCCAAACTTTAAGATTTCAGGTGCCAGATAGCAAGGTTGAGATGACTGGGATCTGGATGTCTTATCTCTCCATGGTTCGGAGTGAGAAGATTGGGAGTAAGGTGTAGTTTTTGGTGAGGAACTACTGATAGCTCCAACAGGGTTGTGAACCAGGGTTGACGGGCCCATGTGGGAGCAACTAGGATTAGTGTCAGGGACGCCTGTCTGAGCCTCCAGACCACTAATGGAATGAGTGGGAGAGGAGGAAAAGCGTAGGCAAATATCCCTGACCAATTCATCCATAGTGCATTGCCCTTGGACAATGGGTGTGGATGTCTGGATGCGAAGTTTGGGCATTTTGTGTTTAGGTTTGGGGCAAACAGATCTATGTCTGGAAAGCCCCACATTTGAAAGAATGGGAGAAGAACCTGAGGGTGGAGTTCCTATTCGTGGATCTGTTTTTGTTTGGCGACTGAGCAGATCTGCAATCTAATTGTTTACTCCTGGAAGGTGTTCTGCCAGGAGAAGCATTCTGTGATGTATGACCCATCTCCAGATGGTCTGTGCTAGTTGTGACAGCTGGAGAGTGTGTCCCCCCCCTTGTTTTTGTATGTAGTACATTGCTGTCATGTTGCCTGTACGGATCAGGACAGCTTTGCCTACTAGATGAACTTGAAACGCTTTGAGCGCTAGAAAAGTTGCTAGCAGCTCTAGATGGTTTATGTGGAGCTGCTTTTGCTGCAGGCTCCACATGCCCTGAATTGTATGTGTTTGGAGATGAGCTCCCCAATCAGTGAGCGATGCGTCTGCTGTTAGCAGTATCTGTGGAACTGGGTTGATGAAGGGCCGCCCTTTTGAAAGGTTTTGTGTATTCCACCACTGCAGAGAGCGATGGGTGCGGCCGTCCACCAACACTAGATCCGATAACCGACCCTGAGCCTGGTTCCACTGACGTGCTAAGCACTCTTGAAGGGGACGCATGTGAAGTCTTGCGTAAGGGACTATTAATATGCAAGACGCCATCATCCCTAGTAACTGCATGAACACTCGAGCTGGTAATGAGTGATGAGGCTGAAACTGGCAGAGCAGAGTCTGCATGTTGTGGATTCTGGCCGGATGGGGGTAGGCCAAAGCCTTTTGTGTATGTATTGTGGCTCTGAGATACACCTGTGTGTTGGATGGCTGTAGATGAGACTTGGACAGGTTTACTCTGAATACAAGCTCGAGGAGCAACTGCACTGTCTTGTGAGTGTGACGAAGACAGCCTTTTTGCGAGCTGGCTTTTATGAGCCAGTCGTCCAGATATGGGAAGACGTGAATGTGTTGTCTTCGAAGGTGAGCTGCGACTACTGCTGAGCACTTGGTGAAAATTCTGGGTGCGGTTGTTACTCCAAATGGGAGCACCTTGAACTGATAATGCTGTCCTGCTACTACGAACCTTAGGTATTTGCGATGAGCAGGATGTATTGGGATATGGAAATAGGCATCCTTTAAGTCCAGAGTGGACAGTAAGTCGCCTTGTTGAAGGAGTGGAAGTACTTGTTGTAGAGTGACCATGTGAAAGTGGTCTGATTGAATGTATAGATTAAGTTCTCTGAGGTCCAGTATAGGCCTGAGAGATCCGTCCTTCTTGGGAATTAAGAAGTATAGTGAGTATACTCCGGTTCCTTGATGTTTCAATGGGACTGGCTCTATTGCTCCTTTTTCCAACAGAGATGAAACCTCTTTTTTTTTTTTTTTTTTTTTTTTTGAAGGGTGAGATGTTTCTGTGACATTGCATGTGATCTTGGAAGAATGTTTGGGGGAGTGTCTGTAAGTTCCAGGCAGTAACCATATTGGATAATTTGTAGAACCCATTTGTCTGAGGTGATGGTGTTCCAGACAGGGAGCAATTGAGAGAGACGTCCCCCGACAGGAGTGGAATGATCGGAGGGTAGTGGAAGCAAGTCACTGTTTGTTATTAGCGGGGGAAGTGCGTGTGGAGTTGCCTCTGCCTCTTCCCTTACCATTGTTTCCTCTAAAACCTCCTCTAAAATATCCTCTTGATGAGGGCGATTGATTGTCGCCCTTGTAAGAGGAGGAGGGATTTTCTGTGGTAACAGTTTTGGAACCACCCCTGTAAAAGGAGCGGCGAAAGGAACCTTTACTAGCAGGTAATTGTAAAGCCCCCATGGACTTTGCGACCTCAGTGTCTTTTTTTCATTTTCTCCAGCGAGGTGTCAACTGCTGGGCCAAATAGGTGTTCCTTGTCAAATGGTTGATTAAGAATGGGGGCCTGTACCTCAGGTTTGAAACCTGATATTCTTAACCATACGTGTCTGCGTAGCAACACGCTTGTGTTTACTGCACGTGCTGCCGTGTCTGCTGCATCTAATGCACATTTGATGGAGGTATTGGTAGTGAGTTTTCCTTCTTGTATGAGATCATTTGCCTTAGCTTTATGCTCATCAGGCAGATATTGGATACGTTTTTCCAACTCATCATAATGAGCTCTATCATATCTGGCTAGCTGCGCCAGTGATTAGCTGCCTGAGAAGCTATCCTTTTACCAGAGGCATCAATTAACTTGGACTCTTTATCAGGAGGAGGGGCCTCACCAGTTAGTGAATTTGCTCTTTTACGAGCTTTAGAGACCACCAAAGAGTCTAAGGGCAGTTGACCTTTGATGTAAGCAGGGTCAGTAGGTGCTGGTTTATATTTTTTCTCAACCCTGGGCGTGATTATTCTTGCCCTGACAGGGTCTTTGAAAACCTCATCTGCATGCTTAAGCATCCCCTTAAGCATTGGTAAAGTGTGTGTTGTTTTTTGAGTGGAGCTTAATGTCTCGAATAAGAAGTCCTTCTCTAAAGTTTCTTTATGTAATTCCACCCCATGATAGTGAGCAGCCCTATTAAGAAGCTGCTCAATATAACCTATATTGTCATCAGGAGGTGATGGCCTGGATGGATACAAATCAGGGTCAGGTGTGTATGTGGATCAGTATTATAATCCTCCCATGGATCAGCATCTTGTGGCCTGTTGTCATCCCCATCCCCCTCATCCAGTGGGTCAGGTGATAGTGGTGGTGGTGAATTAGTGGGGGTAATAAGTAGGTGAGGATTAGTAGGTGAAGGAGGTGGAATATCAGGTGGTGATGGGTTTGTACCCATATTCCTTTTCTTTAGAGGTATATGATGCTCCTCTTGATGTGCCAGTTTCCTTTTTTGAGGTAATTTGGCATGAATATGTCCAGTATCTGGGTTGATAACCAGTTCCTTTTGTTTCGGATCCGGAGGTGGAACATCGGACCAAAAATCTTTTGTTGGAGTCTCTCTCTTTAGTTGTAGTTTTCTGCGTCAAGAGTTTCAGCTCCGAACTCTGACACCGAAGATTTTGGCTTGGACAAAGATGGAGGATGGACATGCTTGGTTTTCGGCGCCGAGGATTTCGGTTCGGTGCCGCTAGTGGGCCGACTCGATCCCGAGCCGGAAGGCTTTTCTTTGTGTTTTGGCGCCGGGCCCGCGGGCAGGGTGCTCTAAACTCTTTCTTGGTGCCTACCTTGGCCCGCAAGCAGAGGAAGGACCGGAGCCTTTTTAGGTTTTGGTTGTTGGGGCAAGGGGGTTTCTGTACTCACGGTATGTTGACCCGGTGTAACTTGCTCCTCTTCTTCCATGTCGGAGTCGGCTTCTGACACGGACACATGTTCTTCGTCCTCGGCTCCCTGAGCGTGTTCTTGGTCGGAATCTTCTCCGAAGATGTCCGGTACGGAGCCGCCTTGTTGTTGCATTTCGTGACGCCGAGCCCGACGGTCACGGAGCGTCTTCTTTGATCGAAACGATCGGCACGCGTCGCAGTCTTTCTCGTCGTGTTCCAGGGACAAGCAGAGATTGCACACTTTGTGCAGGTCGATGGGCGGAAACTTGGCGCGACACCCGGGACAGAGCTTGAATGGAGTCGGTTCCATCGAATGCTAGCGAGCCTGGCGCGGGTAGGCCCAACGGCCCTTCACGAGTTTTCCAATCCAAGATTCTTGGTTCGAAACAATACGCGGAGAATAGGAAACGCGATCGAGAAACAATACCGTTGAGGGTAGTGGATTGCGCGTCGAAGAGAACCAGAGAAACGGTGCCGAACTGGAGCGCAGCAATTCACACCTGAACCCGATGGCGGAAAAATACAATCTAACAATGGAGTCGATGCCCATGCGCACTATCACCGAAAGGAGGAGTCACCTACCTCGTGACTGGAAAAGACTTCTTCGAACAAAAACAAAGTGCAAACATTCGGACCCAACACTAGATGGCGGGCTATGCCCAGCATGTGATCTACAGCTCACATGCCTCGAACATTAAGTTATGTGCATTTGACAAGTGATATAAATAAACACAAGGTGAACTCGACAGAATGAATGCTCTCCTGGCAGTTAAATTGTCTTGATTTCAATTAATTAGTCAACCCGCTTTCACACAGGGAAGCATCTTCTCGACCTGTGTTTCATCAGAAGAGCACAGAACAGAGGCTGAGCCATCATTGGCAGTGTTTAATGAGAATAAAAGAAGAAAGCAAGGGATGCTAAACAACAAAGGAAAGGACAAGTGAGTCAAAAGTTAGGGGAGACAGGGAAAAGTGACGACTGGAGAAAGAATTAATTGATAAGTATATAGCTCAGTATGCCCTTATCAGTAGCTGCCTCCTAGCACGCTGCTCGCTCCTCTTTTGTTTTAGTTCCTGGATGTTTGGAGGGAGTGTAGGAATCTGGCTCTGTATACGATATTGCCACCAAGTGGTAATA